>CM031371.1:90923831-91523831 GCA_018208015.1 Medicago ruthenica | reverse complement strand
CAAACTAGAGGGGTGTGAATGTCTTTTAAAGAAACCTCAGGGGAGGTAAATGTAATTTTCTCTAAATTTTAAGTGTTATTCACGCAAAACTTTTGTGTACGTAACCCTGTCAATTTTCACCCTATATAAACACTTGCACCACATCAATATAACACAAACCTAATCGGTGTTCGTTTGATAATGGAGGTTTCAACAACCACGACGATCTCGTGAACATCCATAGAAGCATCACAGCGTAGGGGAAATCAAATCAACAAAAAAGAACATAAACTTCTCCATTCAAAACCCTTGGTTAACGCTCTCCTTGATGAGTTGGTGAAGCTTCGTCAACGTTTTTGCTCAACCCTAATTGAAGATCTCGACCTCGCCCAAACCCTATCTGAGAATTCTGAAACCCTATCTAAGATTGCCGAAATCCTATGTGATACATACTTCGCGCCCAAGAAAGCTAAGGATACACATAGTACAAGCCAATTTTCTTGATGTTATTCTGACTTTGCTTTGGTTTGCTTCACCTTCCCATGAACGGCCGAATGATTCCTTTCAAACGATGCTTCAGCGTCTATGTTATTTGCCTTATAATTATCTTGCTGATGAAGCAATGGATCAGCTTACTGAGAAGGATTTAGACCTGATACTTGTTTCGGTTTCGGGACTTGAAGATTCCACCATTGAGCATAGGCTTATTTCTGAATTGGATGATTATTATTCTCACCAGACGGAAAAGCTGAAGGTATAATGCATGTCGGATCCTTCTTTAATTGCATTTGGAACTTTGTCTCGTAACGTTGTATTGGAAGAAAGAAATCTTGCGTGTTCGTGGCTAGGACACTTTTGTACTCCTCATGCCATAGCTTAAATTGTTCTCATTTTCACATCTATTGTAACACTATCTATACAATGTGTACTATTATGTAGTTTATTTTGAATGTGTCTAATATTTCCATGTTTTTTCAGAGACCTATAAAGCTTAATGAAGAACAAGAAAATAGTTTTGTAAGTAAATGCTTTCCCCTTTTTGGTTATTCATCCTATTCCTATTCAACTTGTCTAAAATTTAAGATACTTCACACACTCTTCCTTTCACCCAGGTTGCTTATAACCATACCTTGAGTTTTGACAATATAATTCGTTTTCATTATTTCTCTATTTATGATGTAGCTTTTGAATGTGTCCAAAACCAACCTGTAATAAAGGTTTGTGGTCACCAACGAAGAAAGTGTATTTTAGTTGTTGTTGTTGATTTGGATTCTCTTTTGTAACCTAGCTCTATGGTCTTGCATCTTGTGAGCTTAGTCAGTTAGGAGTTTGAAACAACAGTGAATAAGAACTGGAAGTTTGTAAATTGTCAACTAGATTTGTTAGTTCCTTTGTTTTGCTCCGCCTTGTATTTTTATTTTCAATGTTGAAGAGGGGAATTTCAACTCTTTTGCTTATATCATGGGCTATTATTTGTCTATGTTTGCTCGCTACTTCTTGTTCTCTTCATTTGTGTTGGGGATCCTATGACAAGAGGGTTGGATACTAGAATCAATAGACCTTCATGAATCAAAATTGTCCCCATACATGTTTTTGATTGATACTTGGACAAAATTGCGAGGGGTAAAGTGGTCCTGCGTTCTGTAAGTTTATTTGGACGTTAAGTGGTTCGATCTCTAGATAAAAGAGGGTTGGCTTATTTTGAACATGTTTCACTACTTGACACGAGAGCAGAAGTGAACAATTATATGTATGTCATTTTTTAGCTACATGGTTGAGGGCTACATATGAAATGACACAAGATTATAGTATAGCTCATGCATTGTTTGGTTTCATGTAATGCACTAATCTTTTGGTAGGTTTCGTTTAACATGCTAACGGGTTCATGTTTTAGCCAACTGATTATTTTGTTCTTTCTGTGAAGGTTGAAGTGGAAGTTGAGAGGCTTGGCCAGCTTAAAGCAAGCAGGATGAAGGAAATTGATTTCAAAAAGAAAGCAGAAGTCGAAGAGACATTATCCCATGCTCATATAGAAATCGAAGCAGATGTTGCAACAGAAACGATCTTGACGTTGATTGTTTCTGGAGACATTGAAACAACTGAATTACTGGCTGATATGGACAATCAAATAGCGAAAGAAGAAGCTTTAAGACAAAAAGATATGTCGGACAAGGTTGAGAAATTGATGTCACCATGCGAAGAAGAGAGCTGGCTTGAGGACTATAAATGGGTAATTATAATCTGCCCTATGCATTTTTTGTGTTTGTGTGGTTGGACGTGCACAATTTTGGTGAGAGAAGTGAATCAAGATATTTCTATCATGTTAGATATAAAGTTATAATCCTTTGAACTGGGTTAATTTGCATTTGCCTTTCTTCTATACCCTATCAGTATAATTGATTTCCTATTTGATAGTGTGTTGCCCTATTTCCAGAATTACGAAGTTTTAGCTTTAACTTCACTGCAAGTTTGATCATTGCATTAAATTGTTGCATAAGCTTCCCCATTTGGAGATAATAATTTTACCATCTGACACAACCACGCAAAACAGGATGAGTGCAGCAAATGAATAGTTACTTTTGTCTATGTTAGCTCGCTACATGTTCTCTTTATTTGTGTTGGGTTATCCTATGTCATGAGGGCTGGATACTAGAATCAATATACCTCCATGAATCAATATTTTTCCCAAACATGCTTTTGATTGATATTTGGACAAAATTGCGAGGGAGAAAATGATCTTGTGTTCTGTAAGTTTATTTAGGCGTTAAGTGGTTGGATAGCTAGATAAAAGAAGGTTGGCTTATTTTGAACATGTTTCACTACTTGACATGAGAGCGGAAGTGAACAAGTATATGTATGTCATTTTTTAGCTACATGGTTGTGGGCTACATATGAAATGACACAAGGTTATAGTATAGCACATGCATTGTTTGGTTTCATGTAACTTAGCATGGTGAATAGAAGAGAGAATGTAGTATTTTAGAATAGTAATTAACAAAGAAGTTATTAGGCAACGTAACATGGTGAGTCAAAGAGAGGACGGATTAGGTTCCTTGCATGTCACACCTACAATTCAGAACGAAAGCATGTTTGGTGTCAGACATCGCTGCTAGTGTCTGACACTTACACATATGCCTTCATTTACTTACTTTCATTTTCTTAAATTATTATCAATGTTGGTGCTATGTCCTATGTTCATGTCAACAGTGAAGAAGCCGAGTCATGACTTTGCAAAGGTGAATGTTTGTTTCATTTATGTGTCCTGTCTCGTCTATCTTTACTCTTCAAAATTTTCAGCTGCTTTCATTATGTATGCTAGAGCTTCATTAGGTTTCAATGTCTTTGGTTGTTTTACATTTTCACAACAACATGAAATATCTGAAATGTGCTACAAGTTATAGATTAGAAAGATAGACTAGCAATATCAACTCCCTGGTTGTGATTTTATCTTCCTGAATTGTTTGTTCTAATGGTATGCATCATTAATTGATACATGCCTCAGAAGTCAGAATGTTACAATTTTATACCATACTAATAATGGAGCTTGTTCTGTGAAACTGTGTTTTTATAGTTTGAAAGAAATCATGCTAGGCCATGATTTCAGGCTATCCCACTAAGTGAGGTCGGCTACATGATTAAATCATGTCAAGCCTTATCCCACTAAGTGAGGTCAGCTACATGATTAAATCATGCCATAGTGTTCTATCATAGAATTCTTTTTTGTATTATATATTTAATGATGGTGTGTGTAAACCAATTACAGTTCATTCATTTACCATGGGGTGAGGTATAATGCTGTCAAAATTCATATAGTGAAGATAAATGCTGCATTAGGCTGAAGTTGAATGCAATGTTTGAACTTTGAAGATGGGATCAACTGATAATTGCTATTTGAAAGCATAGACTATTATTTGCCTAAGAAGCAATCGATGGAAGATGAAATTTTTCTTAAACACAATGGTATGAATTATTTGTGAGTCACATGGTGGAAAACAAGCTGAATATGAACCCTGTTGAATTATTTGCCAATGTTATGAACCCTGTTTAACTTCAATTTATTTAAAAAATCGATTGAATTAATTAAACGTGTCACTTTTTCAGAAGTTGCCTTTCATATGAGCAATTTAGTGGATTTCTTGCTAACATAAAGGAAATCATTGCTAAGAAACAAACAAGAGAGGTAAATAAATATATTGAACTGGAGTACGAGATTTTTAAAATGTTTCAAAGCAGTTAATCATTGTTCCAATTGTTTTGTGCTCTTTTAGAAAACTTTGGAAAAGGCAGATAAGATATTTGGGTCAGATAACAAATATCTCTACCTATCTTTTCAAGGATTGCTTAACCGGAATGTACGCCATTGTTTGTAATTGTGTGAGTTGATAAGTAAATCCTTGATAACTTTTTTTAGTTTTATAGGATTTGAGGGATACACTCAATTTTCAAAAAATCTTTTTTGACAAAGTGTTTGCGATTCAATTTTGATGACAACTAGAGACTTATGTATGAAACATTTTAAAAAAATATATATATACTTCCCAATAAATTTATAGAAATGTATTTAGATACGTGAAAACGTTTTAATCTGGTTTATCGAAATGCAATCACAGTATAGGTTAAAAACATTGTTACTTATTGTATATTTCATTTTACTGACTGTTGGTTCCCGGTCAGTACAATGAAATTATTTAAGTAATAATGTATATAACGACCACAGATTTTTTTTTATATTATGAATTATGAAGATCATCACTTGCAGTGATTAATTGTTGTTTAATTGACTATTTTGCAGGTTCCTGATCCAACTCAGCATTCTTGGGCTGATGTTTGACTCATTTCTCTTTGTCATCTGAATCAAAATCTAACTAAGTACTGATGTAGTCAATGAATTTGAGAATACATACATTTAATCTAGGATTTTCATTTTCTGAATATTTGTTGAGATGTTTTGGTTTATTACTTGTTTGTATTATGTAATCTGAATTTTAGACGAATCTCTAAATACTTGCTCAGAGATATTCATTCAAATACAGAGAATGGTTGAATGTTTGTTGGAGCACGGTTGGTGAAAAAAATAAGTTGTATTCAAGCTAAAACAAATTTCTAATGGTGTTGCAATTAACACCACTCCATTCCTCAGTAACTACATTTTCTGTGTTGTATTTGATGTCAAAGGTCTCTACTGACTGTCATAGAATTCCCGCGTAAACTGCAAAGCAATTGCAGGGATTCTATGAACGGTCAGCAGTGATCATGACATCATAAACACTCCTAAAAAAACTAAAAAAAGTTTAAGAAAAAGTAAAAGATGGGAAGTAAAGAATGAATGAAATTGTTGAAGCATGCAAGACTATTTATAGCCTTAAACCAGTTCTAGACTATAACTACAGTCAAACGAAACGTTTTTCATGGCCCAACCGACCAAAAATGCATTAAACACCCCGCAAATTGACCAAACCTTGGGTGAAATGCCATAGTCCACCTAGTCTGGGACGTTTCGGATTTTACATTCCGAAACTCTCTTAATATTTTTGGATTATACAATCCGAATAGCACGGCATTGTGTTTAAGTTTGATTTTTGGTAGGTTTTATAAGACTCTGATCCCCAAGACTACTATTTAAACGATAAATCATACAATTCAACGAACCAGGATATTACAAATCATTAATAAACTCATACGAATTTCTCATAATAAAAATTTCATCAACAATATTCATAGCACAACGAAAATTAATCATCTCAACAAATATCATCTCGGGTCACACAATAAAATAAATTTCAAATAAATACAACATCATCATGATCATAAAATCCATCATCAATAAATCCATCAAGTAAAATAAAATCCCCAAAACTCCTAGATCAGAACACCTAATCTAGACATCCTCAAAAGCAATATAAAAGGAGTAGGCATGACGTCATCCTCAGCAAACACTCGCCAAGCAACTACTCCTCGACCTGCAAGTCTACACCACAAGGATGCAGGCGACAACAAAGCCGATAGAGGATAAGATGTACGTTCAACAAAAAGGATTAATAAACACATGTAAGTTTCAGGCAAAACATCAACAACATATAAGCATTCAACATAAATAGCCTAGTTATCATCGGATGCATAATTCATTCATTCATTATTAACAACTTAAAGGGCATCACCATTCCAAAACATGATTCATAAATCATAGCATATTCTCATCAACGTATAATTGTCAACCTAACTATACATCATCAACAATTAATCATTAACTCAACTATAAATCATCATCAACACAATTACGAGTTATTCATAATTTCCACACATCATCAAATAGACATTTACCACATAAATGCACAAGTTCACAACAAAACATTGTCAAACATGACTCATGTGCATGCAATGCGCCTAACACGACTCTACATGCATGTGGTACCATCGTGATCTTAAATCACGCACCTTTAAATAGTGATCTTAAATCACCCACCTATAAATAGTGATCTTAAATCACCCACCTTTAAATCTTGATCTTAAATCAAGCTACATTCGACAGACCATGAATGCATGGATGTTCACATATGGACTTGACAATGCACACAACTACAAATCATGATCTTAAATCATGCAACTTTCACAACTATCATTTGCATTATCAAATCAATACATACACACCATTCATGTTATCACCACATCATCATTTAATCACAACTATAATGCATTAAGCCACAAATTTCATCATCACATCATTTTAATACATTCAACAAGTTTAATCATCGTCATATCACAAACAACATGCTTACATTCTTCAACATTCACATAGTTTGCATTTCATGATTAAATCAAGCAAGTTACATTAATCCATCATTAATCTACTTTATAATCATGTTACAACATTCACACTTCCTTAATCAATTATCATGATTGCATACATTTCATGGGCTCAATTAAAGATAACCGACCATTATAAGTCACGCCCAATCATCGGCCATCATACCGAGTGTGACTTAAGTCACGTTCATTATAGGTCAACGTGAGTTAAAAAAATATGTCTTCAAGAGTGGTTTCCTCACTATTTGCTCTTGTGAAATAGACGTATTTATGCTCCTCCAACTTCGAAATCAATAATTGCATCTCCGTCTTGTCACCTCTTATCCCCTTTCGCCATCTAGTACGCGCATTGTACACTTGTTTTATAACCGTCACACTTTTTTTGTTTTTTTGCCTTTAAATCTGTGAGAATATTCCTAGGCAACGCCAATCTCTTTGTCATGTCGATAACTCTCTTCTTCTCCTCCTCTTTTAGTCTTCCCGCAAGAAGGTGACCGCCTAACTTTGGCTCCAACTCATGGTTGTGAATTATACTAAGCATGGCCAACCACCAATCATTTGTATTCTTCTCAAAGTAACCACGCAACTTAAACAGACAATCACATTTCCTTGAGCCTGTGCCTTCAAGCTTCAATTTCTTCTTCGTATTCGGTGGTTTGTATACACCACTCCTTTCACACTGCAATGTCACCATTGAATTTTTTAGACTAGATTTATCTATAGATATAGTAAATCCTGCCCTTGTCGCTTGTCGACGAACCCAACCAAACATATCATCTCGCTCTCGCCATCTTTCATTTGTTAAAATACTGGGCACCAGTGTGACTTAAGTCACGCTGAGCTAACACCTGCGTGAGTTAATAATTTTTATTTTTACAACCATTCATTCTTACAACATTTTACAACCCTATTTAATACATTTTTATTTTTTTAATAATTTAATTGGTCTAAAAAGGTCTAACAGACTACCAAAAAAATATTATAAACTATATAGTTAATTGAGGCGTCATTATGTAAAAAAACCTAAAATAATATTTTATACATTATAAAGCCTAAAATTTTGTACGTACAAGTTGCAAGATTTTTTTGTCTTATTTGGTTTCACAATTTGCTATGTATAATGTTTTGTTGCATACAATTCCATCCATTTTCTTCACTTTGTTTTTATTGCTTTGCCATCATGGGATACATGTTTTTATTGCTTTGCCTAATATATATAGTTTTTATTGCTAATGCTAGAAAGAGGAATGATAAAAACTTCTTTCAAGCAAACAAACAAAGAAACTCTTGTTGAAGCTTGGGAATAGTTTAAGGAGTTATTGAGAAGGTGTCCTCATCATGGGATACCTATTTGTATTCGGATGCAGAAAGATGTAGCGTCCACTCAAGAAGCTACAACTTCAAAGAAGGCAGCCAATGAACGCAGAAGGAAAGGGAAGTCCAAGTTAGGTGATTCTGTGGAGGAAGGCAAAGAGCTGGAAACACGTGTCGAAAAAGAACCTTCATAAAACAATCTTGTCAATGAAGAGAGAAAGAAATAAGAAGATAATCCTGAGGAAAAGAAGAAAGAAAAGAAGAAAGAAAGGTTAAAAGAGGAATTAAGAACGAGGAAAACCAAAGCGTTGAGGTTTTGGCATAGCAAGTCCCAAGATTAGTAACAAGTCTTACCTCAGAAAAAACCAAATGACTAATTAACCAGATGATAAGTCTTACAGAACTAACCTCAAATACCTAATCAAGCATAAAAACTAATCAAACTCCCGAGTTCGAAAATTGTCACTAATTAGATGTTTTAGGCAATGCAATCACTCTGTTTCTCATAGACTATGGGGGATAAGTGCAAGGTAATAACCAACAATTTTGTAGGTTATCAATGGTGTGCCTTGGTGGCTCGTTCGTCCTTCCGCTAGTCCTTTACTGCTCCTTTCCCTATGAAATTCTGGCTGGACTATGATCAGAACTTAAAACAGAGTTCAAAATACGTAAAACAGAGCACAATCAATAACAGTTCAGAAGCAGCAATTAAAGTGCAGAAATATAAAAAGGCACATATATTTGTTAACCCAGTTCGGTGTAAACACCACCTACATCTGGAGGATACCAATCCAGGAAGGAAATCCACTATAGGAATTAATCCTTAAGACTCAAGACACAGACCCCCTGTTCCCAGCCTAAGCAATCAATCTCCTCATAGTCTGATTTCTACCCAACACCTTGAGTATTAGAACACTACTAACTTCCTATTCAAGTAACTAACCCAGTTACAAAACAACTTCTGAACTTAACCCAGTTCTGAACACAACTTCAATACATCAATGAATAACACTCATACCTAAAGGCTTAGAGTGAATTACAACTCAAACACACCTAAACCAACTCAGTTGAGTGGTGTACAAATAAAACCTAAGTTTTAAAACACAAAGACTCAAAACTCTGAATAATACTCTATATTTCGTAAGTCTTGAACAAGTAGCAGCAATCTCCTTAAATAGGCTTCAGCAACTTCCTTAATTCAGAAATCAATCTTCTGAATTTGATATGTTTCTGAAATATGAATGGCTCAAAAGGAAACAAATAATTCAACATTGTATCTTTGAAAAGATTGCTTCAGAAAATATACTTGAGCATAAAGACGAGGCCAATCTTCATAAAATCTTTATCAAATCAATCAGCATTCTAGAACCCTTCAACCATAATAAATCCTTAATAAATCTCTCAAAGATTCGCACAGAAATAACATTTAAAAACCCAGCTTCTGAAGAAGTCAACGCGGGTCAACGCATGAATAGTGCGTCTGAAGCACTGTAGTGCGTCTGAAGGCTCATTCAGCTTCTGAAGGCCCAAAGTGCGTATGAACCCCCTCAAAAACGATTTCTTGCAACTGAAGACTTCTTATACACATGGAGATGCTTTGCTTGAACACATTGAATTTACCAAAACATGCAGCCAACTTCTAAATACTCAACAATCTCCCCCTTTGGCAAATTTTTGGCTAAAATCAATGTTTCACAAGTTCTTCAATTCAACATAGACAAACTAAGCAATGAAGAACTCCACAAAATTCAAACATAACACAGAGATAAGCAGCGGACAAATACAAAATGTGTTATGTTAAACCATGCTAAACCAACAAAAACTTTGTAACAGCTTCAGTTCTTCAACTCAACACTTCAGCTTCTGATAACAAACAAAACTACTGAACATCTTCTGATAACACTCCCTGAAGCTTTACAAACAAACAAACCATGAACACAAACTTCACAACTCTCCCCCTGCAACTCAGCACACAACAAACTCCCCCTTAATTCTGAACTACTGAAAATTCTGAGACAAGGGCTTCTGAAACTGAAACACCAGTAAACACTTCAGGAACACTAAAAACAAACAGCTCTTGTTATCAAGTAAACACTCAGGATGTTATCACTCATGCACTCCCCCTGAGACACACACTCCCCCTCAATCACATCTGCACAACTCTTGTTGCATTGGTCTGAACTCTGAACAAAACAATCAGCTTCTAAACAAATCTAGTCAGCTTCTCAAACACAGTACATTCTAAGGAAACACACTCTGAACAGCTCCAGTCTGAATTTAAACATAGGTTTTTCTCCCCCTTTTTAGCCACAAAATTATGACAAACCATAGTCTTCATATGGGGAATAAAAACAAACCAAGTAACACAGATCCTTGAATGAATATCAGACTCAGATTCAGGATCACACTCAGCTCTTGCAAAACTGGCAGGTACTCTATCTTCCTCACATCCAGTTTGCAGTAATTGCTATAATTCTTCATGCAGACACACTTTTAAAGAATTACAATCAGAAACATTCCACTTAGCCATCTTCTTCTGAAGTTTAGCAATTCTCTTCTGCACAGAAAGTCTGATGATAGCATCTTCCTCAGATTCACTAGAATCCAGTCTCTTTGCTACACTTTGTTCATTAACCTTGGGTTGCACAGACTTGTCATTCTTCAAACCCTTTAAGTGCTCAAGCATCTGATGACACAATCTGTCTACTTCCTCAGGTACCCACAAATAGCAATTATCTTCTGATCTGCAGCCCCTCATCTGAACCTTACCTTCTTGACCAGTTACCAAACATTCTTTCTTATTGAACATCACCTTCAAGTCTTGATCACACAACTGACTGATACTGATCATATTGGATGTCAATCCTTTCACCAATAGCACATTATTAAGTCTTGGTAATCCATCACTAATTAAATCTCTTATTCCAAGAATCTCACCTTTTGCTCCATCACCAAATGTTACACAATTTCTGGAACAAGGTTTTAAATTACTCAACAACTTTTTCACACCAGTCATGTGTCTTGAACAACCACTATCAAAGTACCAATCTTTCTTAGATGATACTTTCTGAGAAATGTTAGCCATTAGACCAACAGATTCTTGACATTTGGGTTTCCACACCTTCTGAACATTGACTCTTTTTGCAGTAGGTTCAACTCTTCTATATTTAAAGTGCTCAGGATAACCATATAGTTTGAAACAAAATGGTTTGATATGCCCATTCTTTCCACAGTGATGACAAACCCAAGTATGATTTCTTCTTTTGTTTCTGTTAAACTTCTGGGGTTGAATCTGATGTTGCATCTGAGGTTGCTTCTGAGCTTGCTTCTGAAGTCTCATCTTTGATGTCCCAATCATAGGATCATAGGTTTTAGTAGCAGGAACAAATTTTTTAACAGGATTTTTCTGCTTGAGGTTCAGACTCTCATCCACAAATCCTAAGCCCTTATGTTTTCCTTGTTTCTGAGCATCCAAAATCTCCTCCAACACATCAGTAGCAGAGTTCATCATCCTAACTTGCTTCTTCATCTGATCAAGCTGGGAATTCAATTAAGTTACTTCATCATTAAGATCAGAAATCTGTCCTAATGAACACACCTTTCAGACTGCAGCTGACATACACTTTCCTTCTGATTCTCTAATAACTTGCACAGTTCTTGATTTCTGAGATATAATTCTTCATAAGAAACAGTTGGTTCCTCAAAAATCAATTCTCCATCACTGGCTTCAGATTCTGATGAAGTTTCAGTCTCTGATGATGTTTCAGATTCTGAAAAAGCTACAGACTTTGAACAAGCTTCTGAGACCATAAAAGCAGCAACATGTTTAGCTGACTTACTCTCAACCTCTCCTTCTGAGTCTTCATCTAACCAAGAAACAGCTAGGCTTTTCTTCTGCTTCTTGAGAAAAGTAGGACATTCTGATTTGATATGTCCATTGCCTTCACACTCAAAGCACTGCACACCCTTTGCTTGATTGCTATTTTCTTCAGTTTTTTGCTTATTGTTGTTGAGTCTGAGATTCTGACCTTTGGATTTGGATTTCCTGTCAACCTGTTTCAGAATTTTGTTGAACTATTTTCCCACCAATACAAGTGCTTCTGATAAATTATCATCATCCTCACCAAGTTCTTGTTGATCATCAACTTCAGAATTTACTGCAAAAGCTATTCCTTTCCCTTTCTTCTCAGGCTGTTTGCAGAAAGCAGTTTCAAAATTCAACAAAGATCCAATAAGCTCCTCAACCTTCATAGTAGAGATGTCATGAGCTTCCTCAATAGTTGTCACCTTCATGTCAAATCTTCTAGGGAGTGACCTGAGTATCTTTCTCACTATCTTCTCATCTGACATTTTCTCCCCAAGAGACTCAAAAGAATTAGCCATATCCAGGACATCCATGTAGAAATCTTGAATATTTTCATCCTCCATCATCTTCAAATTTTCAAATTTAGTGGTGAGTAGTTGGAGTCTGGACATCTTCACCTTTGAGGTTCCTTCATGAGTGGTCTTCAGTATTTCCCAGGCATCCTTTGCAACAGTACACTGCTTGATGAGTATGAACATGTTCATGTCCACACCATTGAATATTGCATTCAAAGCTTTGGAATTTCCAAGAGACAGATCATCTTCAGCCTTTGTCCACTCTTCTTCTGGTTTCAGCACCTCAGTCTTGTTCCCATCTTTATCTAAAACAACTGGATGATCCCAACCTTTTAGCACAGCTTTCCAAGTCCTGCTGTCAATGGATTTCAGAAAGGCACACATTCTGGACTTCCAGTATTCATAGTTTGTGCCATCCAGCAATGGTGGTCTGTTGACAAAACCTCCTTCTCTCTCCATAAAGCCAGAAATTAACTAAACTCACCCAAATACAGGCAGAGTGCCTGCTCTAATGCCAATTGAAATTCTGGCTGGACTATGATTAGAACTTAAAACAGGGTGGAAAATACGTAAAACAGAGCACAATCAATAACAGTTCAGAAGCAGCAATTAAAGTGCAGAAATATAAAAAGGCACAGATATTTGTTAACCCAGTTCGGTGTAAACACCACCTACATCTGAAGGATACCAATCCAAGAAGGAAATCCACTATAGGAATTAATCCTTAAGACTCAAGACACAGACCCCCTGTTCCCAGCCTAAGCAATCAATCTCCTCCTAGTCTGATTTCTACCCAACACCTTGAGTATTAGAACACTACTAACTTCCTATCCAAGTAACTAACCCAGTTACAAAACAACTTCTGAACTTAACCCAGTTCTGAACACAACTTCAATACATCAATGAATAACACTCATACCTAAAGGCTTAGAGTGAATTACAACTCAAACACACCTAAACCAACTCAGTTGAGTGGTGTACAAATAAAACCTAAGTTTTAAAACACAAAGACTCAAAACTCTGAATAATACTCTATATTTCGTAAGTCTTGAACAAGTAGCAGCAATCTCCTTAAATAGGCTTCAGCAACTTCCTTAATTCAGAAATCAATCTTCTGAATTTGATATGTTTCTGAAATATGAATGGCACAAAAGGAAACAAATAATTCAGCATTGTATCTTTGAAAAGATTGCTTCAGAAAATATACTTGAGCATAAAGACGAGGCCAATCTTCATAAAATCTTTATCAAATCAATCAGCATTCTAGAACCCTTCAGCCATAATAAATCCTTAATAAATCTCTCAAAGATTCGCACAGAAATAACACTTAAAATCCAGCTTCTGAAGAAGTCAACGCGGGTCAACGCATGAATAGTGCGTTTGAAGCACTGTAGTGCGTTTGAAGGTCATTCTACGTCTAAAGCACTGTTCCTGCGTCTGAAGGCTCATTCAGCTTCTGAAGGTCCAAAGTGCGTCTGAACCCCCTCAAAAACGATTTCTTGCAACTGAAGACTTCTTATACACATGGAGATGCTTTGCTTGAACACATTGAATTTACCAAAACATGCAGCCAACTTCTAAATACTCAACACCCTAGGCGTCCCTTGGTGCTTTGGCAGGCAGACTTCTTGACTTATGCCGATCTCGCCTATGATCTTGCTCAGAACTTCCCTTGACATATCCTCTTTTATATCCATCCCTAGTCTACCTCTCTTGACTCATTCCTTTATCATGTGATGCTTGCACCAATTATTAATGTATCTTCCCATTAATTTTGCTTGCGTAGTAGGTGGTTTCGGTATCAGCTTGGTGTGAAGTACCTCACGCCATATTTGCTCCCTCCTTTTGTTTAAGGGGGTGAGTTGTTCTAACGACCTTCTGGATGGAGATTTGAAAGTTCCACGAACTGTTTGTAAGTAGTTGTTTTTTTGCGAGCTGTTGAATTCCGCTCCGCTGGCCCCTCGTTTCTCGCCTCTCCTTCATGAGCTCTCGGCCACGTGAATGTGATGAGGGGAGACTTGGTCGAAGTAGGTGGGAAGTTCGGGTTCATAACCTAACCCCTGATAAATTGTCATTGCACCAAGCCTTTTCATGCTAGTTTACCAGAATACCTTTATATTCCTTGTGGTCATCCAACAGACAAATCAATATTCGGGTTCATTTCTCACAATATCTTATTTCAACTATCCTTACAAATCAATTATCCAAATATGAATTCATCCAATATAAAAAATATTGACACATAAAAATAAATAAAAATAATAAAAATAATTAAATTCGAAAAAATAAGTAAGTAAAATAAAATTCATAACCATATTAACAAACTTCTTTTATTTTTGTTTTAATGAAACACACTAGGGCATGGAATCAAATGATAAAACTTATATTTTATACTAATACAAGTTTTAACTCTCAATCAAATGATAAAACATACATTTTATACCTATATACAAGTGTTAACTCACACATGTATCTTTCTATGAAGCATGGATACGGACACGACTAGGCATGGCAATGGGGCGGGGTGGGGACGAGTTTTACCTTCCCCGTCCCCATACCCTACTTCCATATACTTACCCGTTACCCTACCCATACCCAACGGGGATGAAAAATCGAATCCCATCCCCGTCCCCGACGGGTTCGGGTATCCCCGCCCCATCCCCATCCCTGCAGTGTATAATTTTTTTAATAAAAATAAAAATATTTTTCATCCCCGAGCGCAATGTTGTAATGCTTTATCCAACAAATAGATGATGACAATCAATGACTATATTGAAGGAGAAGAGAGAGACCGAGAGTGTGAGATAAGGAAGGAGTAAAGAGAGAACTATGATAAGTGAGTGTCGTCTGAAAGACTGAGACTCTGACTGTGTGAGTGAAATGATTTAGGGTTTGAGTTTCTATTTATATAAAAGGGGTAATAAATTGATTTTCTACATTCGGGACGGGTTTGGGTATGGGTTCGGGGTGGATACCTATATCCCCGTTACCCGTCCCGTACCCGTGTTTTAAAATCGGGGAAACTCAAACCCTTACCCAAACCCAGTCAAAGCGGGGAAAACCCGTCAAATTGAGTTTGGTTCGGGCGGGTACCCGCGGGTATGGGTTTTATTGCCATGCCTAGACACGACACGGATACTGACACACCGACACCGCTAATAATTTGAGGAAATTGCATAATTAAGTGTAACTATATGTGTCAGTGTTGTGTAAGTGTCGAACACGACATGTTGTGTCCGACATCGAAACACGTCTAATCCGAAGAGCGTCCGTGCTTCATAGGTATCTTCTGTTTGGCATGGTTGTCGGCTTCCAAATGTGCAAACCCTTTGCTTGAAAATTGGCTTAGATAACCTTCCGAATGTAATACACAATTTGGTGAAAGATCTGGGTATTATTGCCCATTTGATCACGTGGGATATTTGGTGCTATAGAAACAAACTGGTTTTCGAATGTCAAAACCCTAGCTATGACAAGTTGGATGTTTGGTTAGGAACCATGAGGGATCATTTCAATTTGCGTTGTATAGTAGTGTTGGAATATCTAATGTGCACCACACTTAGATAAAAAAAACCATTTTGATTAGTACTGAACTTTGTTGACCGGAAGGCTTTAAGTAACTTTTATGTTTTTCATACTCCATTCATGTTATTTAGCTCTTGACCACTGGTTCGGATAGATTTCATTTCAACACTATGCCTAACTTGCATATGAGTATTCAAGATTTATCTAGCGAATGATTGGCATGTCATGTTGATGTTCTATATAAATTGGAGGTAACGACTTATATTTTAAATTATATTTTAGAGGGATAAATTAATAATTTACTTTTCTAACCCGACTTATATTTAGGATAAAAATTTAACTATAGAGACAATATATGATAAATTTAAGAATTAACTTATCATATCACGAAGTCACATCAATCATTGAATTAAGACATGACATGATACAATTATCATATCATGTCTCTTATCTGACCACCAAACAGACTCTTAAATAAGTTCATCTCTGTTGCATTGAGAGTCAACAAAATAAATAATTAAATACCAAAAAATATTAATTCAGACCTATCTAAGTCAACAACAACAACATCGATTGTGAAATGAGAAATGATATATGTACAACCATTTTGGTATACTATCTCTCGGATACTCCCATTGTGTTCTTACTCTCTATTTCTCTGTATTATTTTTGTCCCAAAAGAAGAAGGAAGAACATGTTATTCGAAAAGATGTTCAATAAATGGTTGTACAAATATAATTTCTCTTGTGAAATAGCCAGTGAAGTTACTGTTTTTCGCCTCATTTATACTTTGCTATAGTCAACAACTTAAAATGTAGATCCACTACATTACTTGTCATTTTACTCCCTACTTATATCGAGATATTTAATGAGACCCTCGCCTTAGAAGCCATCTGAAAAGATTAATGAATGAAGTTCAAGAAAAAATAGTTTTCAAAATGATAGGCTCTTTCAAGCTATCAATACGAAAACTAAAGGAAAATAGGATTCTAAGCTAAAGGAACAAAGATAATAGAAACTATCTAAGAGAAATAAAACAATTTTTTTCATTCATTTTGGTTTTTCAGGTGTGTCAAATGCAATACATATACAAGTGATAATGGATTATAACGTAATGGTTGTAAAGGCTTAAGGAAACCTAATTAAACAAATTAAAATAAAACCCAATTAACATATAAATTGGAAATTGTTCATCTCACTTCACAAATTGTTTTTTTCTTCAACCGCCGTTGGTCCAACGGTAATTAACTACCGTTCGCATTTTTAGTAGCCGTTAACTACTGCTGACATTTTTATGATCGGTTAAACCAACTTTAAAAGTGATTGAATCGCTCTAAAAAGCGACCAACGATACTTAACTGTTGTCGAAAAGCCAAACAATAGTTAACTGCGGCATGAGGTATATTTTTGAGCAATTTCAGAAGTGAGATGATCAATTATCATATAAATTCTACATGATATCTAAATAATATATTTAAATCTAATTAGTTCCATGCTCCTTTCACAAAAAGTTTAATTTTTTTTTTTTAAAAGAATAAAACAACAAAGAAGTGCTTCAACAAAAGGAGGTGTACTAATAGCAACTCCTTCCTACATCATCATCACATGCAAAAAGCGTACAGATGAAGTTGAAAAACAAAATCAAAATCAAAATATATCTCTGAGAAAAACATAAACAAAAAATTAAAAAAAAAAATCTCATTCATTGGGTTTCGATATCATTCATATATCATACTCCTTTCCGAAACCAGCCACTCTCAAAATTGCAAACAAAATCTTCCATATCACCGCCTCACCGATTCTCTCACACTCTCTCCCCATTCTCTCTCCCTCCCTCTCTCTCTCTCTCTCCCTCTCTCTCCCTCTCTCTCTCTCTCTCCTCCGCCATTGCCAATGCCGCAACCGTTTCCGCTTCTCTAACCGCTTCCGACGAACATTCCTCACCGGCGATCCTCGCCGCAACAGTTTCTAGGGTTTTCCATTCGTTCGCCGTGGCATCGCCGTCGTCATGGCTCCATCGCGCCGACGTGGAGCAAACAAAGCCAAGGCCAATGCGCACTTGACTCTCGGCGATCTAGTTCTCGCTAAGGTTAAAGGTTTCCCCGCTTGGCCTGCAAAAGTACGTTTTCCTCAATCCTTACTCGTTTACGTTGTTTTCGTTTGAATCTTCGTGAATCGTTTTGTTATGGTGATCGTTTGAATATTTGAATTCTGTGTTGTAGGAGTTATGAATTTGATGAGGTTTTTTAAATTTTCTATATGTAGGGTTTTGTATTTGTTTGTAGCGATTTTATTCCTTTTATGTTGGTGCATTATGAATTATAGACGAATTGAAGTTTAATATTGTTAGGATTTTTGGAAATTTGATTGATCTTTTGAATATTTTCATTATTTTGAATCTTTGTTAATTCATAGGAGCATTTATTTTGATTCATTATTTAGAAATATTTTGATTCATAACATTATTAGAGAGAGCTGGGGTAGTACCTATAGTAGAAAAGACGGTGGAAACTAGGGTTAGGTGGTTTGGATATGTAGAGAGAAGACGTGTAGATTATGTAGTAAGGAGAATAGATCATATGGAACGTAGTCAGATAACTAGATGCAGTGGAAGACCTAGAAAAATTATTAAGACAAAGTCTAGAGATTAATGAGTTGGATAGAAATATGGTATATGATAGAACATTATGACGTTGATTCATATGTAGTCGACTCCATTTAGTGGGATAAAGTTTGATTGTTGTTATTGTTGTTGTCGTTGTATAGGAGCATTTAAGTTTATGTTCCATCTCCTTTTATTTATTTATTTTTGGTGATTATTCTCATTGCTAGATGGTTAACCAATTAATTGAAGTGGTTCAGTTTTTGTTGTTTTTTTAATGTTGGGATTCTGATTTTGTTGATTTTTTTGTGTTTAGATAAGCAGGCCTGAAGATTGGGAAAAAAAACCTGATCCGAAGAAATTTTTTGTTCATTTTTATGGGACCAAAGAAATGTAACTCTCTTTCTCTTTCCTGTTTTAATTGTAGTATTTAGTGCTTACCACAAGGTATTAAATTGTGATTCTGTTGTGGCTGATACTGACTGCAACTATGGCCTAATGCAGTTCAGTGTTGTTAAATAGCGGCTATAGTGGTGCTATAGCGCTGCGGAATTTGAACAAATCACTATTATTCCGTGATGCGCTATAGTATGAACTGTTGTCAAATTGCGGCTGGAGCGGTGCTATAACACCTTTGTGTAATATATTTTAAACAAATTCCAATTTTCCGCGATTGGCAACACTCATGCGGTTGCCGTAGTCACTGCAATTTAAAACCTTGCATTAAGAGTGTGTGAATAGCTAGTTGTCATGTAATTCAATGAATACTTATAAGCTCTTTTAGTAACCGATAATGGCTAGGTTGCAAGTAGTTCCATGGAATGTTGGCCAGTTCTTTAGTGACTCAGAAGGACTGGCTGACACTATGAAGTTGCTTAATGTCTAGTAATTCAACTATAAATTTTTTTTATTCAAGTTACGAATACTGATTATGATTCCTGGTTAGAAATTAATAATTTCGGAACTTTGATATATTGTCCTACTCCAAAGAAAGAAAAAATAATTGCTTTTTATCATTCAAAGGATATTCCAGCTGTTTGGTAACTAGTGGAGTAATACCTCATCTTATTTTTTGGATTAATAAAACATGAATTTTGTCAGTATTATCATTTTTCCCTGATGAACATTTTTTGATTTGGTGAATTTGTTTTGTGTTATCCAAATGTTATTACTAGAAGGAATCCTATTCATTATTTTCTTCCCTGTAAAAGTGAAGTGTTTCTTATTATATTTTTTTAGTTAATTACTGTCAACCATAAATGCCACTCAATTTTAGAGAACTTGGTAACCCTCTTTTGCTGTGATTCAAAATTTAAGTCCCGAGCTGACGACTATGATGATATCAACGAGTAAATTTCAAGTAATTTGACATCCTTTTTTTGAAATACAAGTAATATGATTTTGTGATCCATATCTTTTCTACTTTTTACCTCTGTTTTTTCATTCATTAGATAAACTGTTTTTCTTTTCATCTTCTTACATTGCACCCTTGGTACAATCTTTTCCTTCCCAGAGCTTTTGTCCTCCCTGTGGATATTCAGGCATTCACCAACGAGGTCAAAACTAAGTTGACTGCTCGGTTGCATGGCAAGACGAAGTGCTTTACCCAAGCTGTGAAGGAAATCTGCGCAGAATATGATGAGTTAGAGAAACAGAGAGCCGGTGATTTGACAGATGACACTGATGATGCCCATGTTGGTTCAGAGGCCCCTTCTTTTGATGAGGTAGTGGATGACATAAAGGATGCTACTGATGCTGTGGTATTAAATATAGAAAAAGCGAAGACTGTTATGGAGGATATTGGCTCATATTTGGCGCACCATGAACAAAGATGTGGAGAAACTGATTGCCAAGATGAAAAGCCTTCTACATCTGGCCGTGCAACTGACGGTTTATCTCCAGTTTTGTCACCTGTGTTGGAAAGTAAATCATCCATTGGTACAGAACTAAACAAGCACAATATCAAATCAGGCCTTGAGGATAAATCATGTCGAAAGAATGAAGTTTCTGATATTAAGGATTTTTGCAAAGTTAATGACTTCAAGCAAGATGATAATGTACAGAATGTTTCTAGTGATGGGAACAAGGCAAGAAAGCTTGTTACCAGCTCAAGGAAGAGAAGCGAAGTTGCAGCTGATAAAGAAATAAGTGGATTTAATATAGCATTTTCAAAGGGTGAAAAATCTGCATGCCATGCTATTCTTTTCAGGTCTAGAGAGACAATGAAAGGTGGGAAAAAAGGGAAAAATGCTTTTTTTGTCGATTCTGAAGATGCTCCTAAATCAGACCCTGATATTAACAGTGGAAAGAAAGATAAGAACTTGCTGAAAGCTAAAACAAGCCTTAATGTAAAAAATGAGTTGCAGGAGAATTTTGTTGATTCTGAGGAGGCTGATAGAACAAATTCTTTTAAGAAAAACAAGACCCAAGTTCAAGGAAATAATAATTTGGGAACGAATGAAACTTTACATGCTACCAAGAAGCTCAAGAGTATAAATGTCAGAGACAGAAAAACGTTAAATTCTCTCTCTGAAGATATGAAGAGTGCTTCACCTGTCTTACCTGTTGATTCTGAGGAGGCTGATAGAAAGAATTCTTTTAAGAAAAGCAAGACCCAAGTTCAAGGAAAGCGTAATCTGGGAACAGATGAAGCTTTACATGCTACCAAGAAGTTAAAGCGTATGGATGCCAAAGACAACAAAGCTTCAAATTCTCTCTCTAAAGATATGAAGAGTGCTTCACAAGTCTTTCCTGTTGATTCTGAGGAGGCTGATAGAAAGAATTCTTCTAAGAAAAGCAAGACCCAAATTCAAGGAAAGGGTAATTTGGGAACAAATGAAACTTTACTTGCTACTGAGAAGTTAAAGCGTTTGGATGTCAAAGACAACAAACCTTTAAATTCTCTCCCTGAAGATATGAAGAGTGCTTCACCTGTTTCTACTGTTATTGATAACAAGGCATTAAAAAAAACAGAGTTGAAAAGGCCTTCTTCATGTTTGAAAACAGAGAAAGGGTTGTCATATAGGGCTCAGACTGCTAAAGTAGATTCCAATGATTCTGTTTGTGAAGTGCTGGCTGGTACAAAACATCATAGTCAAGAGCGGAAAGCTTTGCCTCATTCTGCTAATCTTTCTTCTGATCAACATGCTGAAATGATTTCTACTACACTGAAAGGTGATGCAGATAATCTTGCAGTTAAACAACTACTGAGGAAACGCAAAGCTGTTTGCCTTGAGGATGATGATGATGATGAAGCCAAGACTCCTGTTCATGGAGGAGCTTCTAAAACTATTAGATCACCCTCTCTTGTTTCAGAGGTTGTGAAGAGCAATGATCCATTGTTAGAGGATGGCAATGTTTCTCAGCTGAATAAGGAAAAACCTAGTACACCTGAGGATAGCCATTTGAAAGGTCATTTAACTAAATTATGTAATGACTCTTTGCCTACAAGGCATCCCCAAAAAGAGAATGCTGATGAAGTTGTTGCTGTCAATTCACCTCACAGTCCTGAGCAATTAAATAGAAAGCGTTTTCCTTCAAACGTGGAAAAATTAAGCTCAATCTCTCCAGTAAATTTGCCTAAGTCTCTTCCCACAACAAAATCAAACAATGAGCGACATAAATCTTCCAAAGCTTTGCCTAAAGTTTTCAGTAATGCTACTCAAAAGAAGGCTGATAATGGGTCTTCAAAGAGTTTAATTAGCACCAACACTTTGCAGAGTCAAGTTATAACTCATAAAATGAAGCCTGCGTCTTATGTGGAAAGGTCCAAAACTACACCAAATACATTACCACAGTCGGTTGAAGTTCATACTACAACAGAAAATTTAAAGGAACTTGATGCTTTTAATGTTGATAGGTACATATGCTTTTGATTCTGTGTCTATTTTTCCTTCTTTTTTGAAGTATTTACTGATTATTTTTCTTTCTTTATAACATGTTTACGTTATTATAGATTAGAGTTGGGCACAGAAGATAAAAGTAGCCTATATGTTGGTTCTGGGACTCCAGAAAATGCCAACACTATGAAGCATCTTATTGCAGTTGCCCAGGCAAAAAGGAGACTAGTAGCGCAATTTCAGTGTCATCCTTTTGACCTTCATTATGCTCAAGTGGGAACACCTAGCCCATCTATGGCGCAGCCATTTCTGTCTGTATCTAACAATACTGGCCAGGTAGATATGAAGGAAGTTTATGAGCATCCAACATTAGCTTCTCCATTAAACAATGGGTATCATTCCACTTCTCAGAATCAATTTGATGCTGAAAAAAATGAGGAGATAAGAGTTGGTTCGGGACAAAGGGCTGTTGGGGGATCTCTGAGTAGCGGTACTGAGGCTGCTATGGCCCGTGATGCATTTGAAGGAATGATTGAGACTTTGTCAAGGACCAAGGAAAGTATTGGGCGCGCAACACGTCTTGCCTTTGATTGTGCTAAATATGGCATTGCCAATGAGGTATGCTTCATTATATCACGGTTATTTCTAAAATTATTAATTGCATATATGACTTTCTTCCTCCTCCTCCTCTACTCCAAGTATATGGGTATAAAGTTGCCTTGTAAATTAATTTAAAGCTACTTTAGTGTGCAATCATACAATGGTAATTGCGATTGGAATAACTCTTTGATGTCATTTTAATTTTAAATTCTGATGAGTAGTGTTGAAGTGCGAAACCAGTTCAAATCTCAAAAACAATTATTGTCGTACTGTAGATAGACGGATAAGCTCAGCTTTTAGACAAATCTATCGTCTAAGTTCTATTGAAATTGATGGTTTTATAGTAGTATGTGTTAGTTGTATTTCACATGATCTGCAGACTACATACTTCAACTATTAGTTTGCTTGTGTGCTTTTGTATTTAATTCTGACTTTTAGAATATAGCAATGCATTTTGTTTTGGTCATATTTAAAGATAAATTATTGTAATATGAATATAGTTTCTATGATACTTCTGCAGTTAAATTTTTCAGTTACATTACTTTTATTGTTAATTTTCATGTATTGGACTTACTCGAAGGTCTATATGTTCAGGTTGTTGAACTTCTTATCCGAAAGCTAGAAAGTGAAACTAGTTTTCATCGTAAAGTGGATTTGTTCTTTCTAGTTGATTCCATAACCCAGTGCTCACATAATCATAAAGGTGAGAGCATTTACTTCATATAACGCTGTTTCGTAGCATTTATTATGAACTCACCTGTTTTTCTCTCTGGCTCTTCATCTTCTCCTCTGCTTAAATTGCATATCTCAACTCAAGTAGTGTTTTCTTCATGGCATCTTCAACTCTAATCACAGATATATTTTCAGGCATTGCAGGTGCTTCTTACATTCCTGCAGTCCAAGGAGGATTGGCACGTCTTCTTGGTGCTGCTGTTCCCCGTGGAACTAGTTCCCGTGAAAATCGTGAAAATCGACGCCAATGTCTAAAGGTCAGCTCTTGTTCTTTTTGTGATAAATAAGTTATATTTTAGTGAAAAGAATTGAAGTATGAAATGATGATAAGCATACTCCAAAACATCATAATGGAATAAGAGGGAAAACAAATGATGGAGATTCCAACAAGGGTCTCAATTTTCTGCATCTATAATATATATCTATACTTCTATACTATATATAAAGAGAACGTAGTTTTGGTGTAATACTTTTTCTTCCAATTATACCCTTCTTTTAAACTATTGTAACTGCAATTTTATCTTTTTTATAATACTATTTAAATCTTTAATTAAAAAAATCAATTAAATATCATTGACATAGGAACAATTCAACGGCAATAGGAACAATATCGGACACTATAACGGGGGCTTATTTTGATCTTATTTGCCAAAATTATGTGATTGTGGTACATGCCAAAAAATTTATAACCAAGTGCGATAAAATAGATATACAATTAAGCGTAATAGAAAAGCGGACAGATTGACACATTAGAGCCCGTCTTTCCACTAGTATTAATATTGGTAATTTCCTTGAAACAGCCATGGGTTCACTAGGTAGAAGCTATAAAGGTTTAAGTACAGTCCTCCCCATTTGAAAATAGAGATATTAGAGGTGCTAAAAGATGCTTGGATTTTACTCCAACAGCATAGACAGTAGAATCGTTAAAACTTTAAAGCACACTGCGCTGTTAATTGCATAACCCGTAAAACAAATCAAAGTGAAGCAACTCCAGAAGGAAGGGGTAAGTGACTAGGTTCCAGCACACCAAACAAGTTTTCCGAAAGAGAGTATTTTCTTGTGATGTAGAAACAAAAGGGCTGTTAATTTTAAGTATAGGTTGAAAATCACACCAATATCAGTGGAAAGGGCTGCTCGGGGTCTATGAATCTTAACAATGTTATGCATATTACTCCCTCTGGTCCTTGTTATAAGAAGAAAAACCAAAAAACATCAAAACCAATACAATCATTAATTAATATAACTTTTTTAATATTTTTACAACTATACCCTCATAAAAAATTGTGAAGCATTAAATACATTCATAAATATTAAAAAGACAAACATTAAATTAGGGGTAGAAAAGTCTTTTAAACAATAACTACACCTTAAAAGTTGTGACATTTTTTTATAAATAGGACCAAAATGTTTTTTGAAAATTTTCTTATATATAGGACTGGAGGGAGTAATTCTTTGGGTACAATGTTGAGATAAAATATTTGCTCTCTCTGTTAATTTTAGATTTTCATAAGGCTTTGTGCGAAGAAACCTCTTATTCTTGGGAAGTGTACAATAACAAAAACTGTTTCCCACTAGGTAAAGTTAGCTACATGGATCAAATAATTTCTATGTTGTGTCAAAAAGCAGCTTTCCGGAATTTCTAGTTTGATCAAGGTTATTTTAGATGATTACTATTGTAGTTTTACTTGGTCTTCTATTTCTGTTTATTAGGTTAATAACTCTTTCTTACTAGGGCCACTATTTTTCTTTCCTCACAAGCCAACCATCTTAATGAGTTTTTGTCATTTTATTTTTTCAATAGGTGCTACACCAGCTATTTATAAACGTCTATTCATTGTCATATTGTTTCTCACATGTGCACGTCCACCTCAACATTTTCATCTCTGCAACACCTAGCTTATGCTCTTGTTTGACTTTTACTGTCAAACATTCACTACTATAAAGCATTGTTGGTATTATTGTTGATAGGTAAAAAATTTCCTTTCAGCTTAAGAACCATGTTCTAATCACAATTGGGAAGTGTTTGAAACTGAAAATAGGACATACAAGTAAACACACACCAGAGGGATCAACAATACAAATTATATTTTAATGAAAAAGCATACAATCAATTCCACCCTCGGCTCTCCAAATCATCTGCAAAAAGCATACATCTCGGTGCTAACTCTTGGATGTGTGATATGTCTACAAAAAGAAAACTTAGATTCTTTATGACTATTTAGATGTTTTAAAGTTTTTCTAATGATTGAAATCTAAAAGGAAAAACCACCAAGAATCACTACAAAAATTTCTAAATTAGTGAGAAAGCACTAAAAATTTGGCATCGTTCCAAGCAGTGAAAAGGGCATTATTGTCCTTGTTTGTGTGTGCCAAGAAACTTTTAGCAGTTAATCATCAGGTGTAGTTTCTGTTATCTCGAGATTATAATGAATGGTCAACATAGCTATCACTATTTTCACCGACAAAACAGAATTGTGTCATACACTAATTGAAGGTGAGAGACTCTAACTTCGTTTGGTGCAGCTTGATTCTGTTGATGAGTCTTTTGCTAACAATTATTTAGATTAGAACATTCAACTCAACATATGAACCCCTAACACAGAACCACGGAATTAAAATCAAGTGTATACCAAATCTGTTTATCCGAAGTGTTGTCTGATTGGCAGTATTATTGAACACTTCAGTAGTCCTATCTTTTCTTTATTATGCTACTAATGATTTGAGACGGGAGTAATATATAGTAGTGGATACGGGTGTTTATAACACCACTTTTTTTAAGTTAGCATGCTGTGTGCTAGTGGAATATTTCATTTCTTTTTTCCTATTTATTTTATGTTGGGTGGATTGCAGGTTTTAAGGTTGTGGCTTGAGAGGAAAATTTTTCCTGGATCAGTTCTTCGCCGTTACATGAATGATATTGGAGGTTCAGGTGATGATATGACTGGTAGATTTTCTTTCCGGCGTCTTTCTCGAGCAGAACGATCTGTGGATGACCCAATTAGAGAAATGGAGGGCATGCTTGTTGATGAGTATGGAAGGTGTGATTATTGCGGTCATCAATTTTTTAAGAATTTAAGTGAATGTGCCTGTGTTTCGTTATTATTCAAGTTTTTCTTTGATAAGTCACTTGTCATTTTATACTATATAGCCCATCTTTAACCCATGAGAGACTGAATCTATAAATGAGAAAAAAAATACAGCAAACAACGGAACAGCATAGCCTAATTTAATGTTAAAACTAGATTCATTAATCTATACAAATTCAAAATTAATCTCAATTCAAATCATATTTTTTTTTAAAAATTGATTTGTAAAAGCCGAGCTTTTTTTTATCTAGTCTGACTTATGCACTAATTATATTATACCATATTTTTCCTCTCTTGAGTGATTGTCAAACTGAAAACTCGTAAGGTGCTGGGGTATAGAATATTAGATATTAGAGAAGTTAAAGTAGTTAGAGAAGTTAGTTAGTTTGTTATTTGGATTGTTGTTATGAGTTGTTATAGAAGTTAGTTAGTTGTTATTTAGATTAGTTAGAGAGTATGTATATAAAAATGAGAACACAAATGTTAGAGTACTATCTTTGAATATTTGTCATTGTGAATATAATAGTCTCTGTTCTGAAGGGGAAACCCTTGAAGGGGAGATTCTCACCTATTTTATCCTATTTCTTCGTGAAAGTTTTCTTTCTTTTGAATTCAATTCTTGGGTTCCTAACAATTGTTGCTGGGCAAAGTTGAATCATATTCTAGTACCTGCATTGCTGCGGCTTCTACCATTTTGAAGCTTCTGGTAATGCTATGTGAACTGCTTTGCATCATTTTTGCATATTGGATCATGGAGAAAATGAAAAAATTGGCATCTTGGTACTCTTTATTGTTACAGTTCTCTTGATAAGAACTGACCCTTATTTCCTTCCTTGTAGAGAATGTCTATAAAGAGACTCTCCTCCCCCCTGATAGAAGAGTGTTTGACTCTTTGTTTAGTTGCTGTGAATCACCAGTAGTGGGGAGTATCTCTTCTCAGTGTGTCTTTAAAACAGAAAACAAAAGAAAAAGAAAACAACTAATACAAACCACTACTTATTCCTATTTCTAATATTTTTCCTAACATAAACTCTTAGAGGTTGAGCCTCTGAATTATTATTCCTATCATTAATGGTCAAGTATAAGTATTTTCTCCTCTTTATTACGAAAACGGAAAGTTGAAAAGGAATAAGAAGTGATCTCTTTTTTATGGATACTGCTATAGAAAGAAGAATCTTTGTTGGAAAACCATTGCATTCTCACTTTGTAACACAAGTTCACATATTACAGTCATCATACTATTGGTCAATTTCCTCAGTAATTAATTCTGATGAAGTATTTGAAAAACTGAAATGGGAGAAAATAGTGTATGGATCAAGTTGTGACATAGTGAAAAAGAAATTGTAGATGGAAAATATTTATTTTTGTCTCGCTTTGCATTTTCCTATTTTATTTGGCTGGGATTTCAATTAGCAATATGAAATTCTTCATTTTATGAAAACACAACTGGCTATTTGTTTGAAGTTCTAGTTCCATTTTTACTTCTTTTCGATTTCAAAAACTATTTCAGATTCTGATATATCTGGCTATTGTGTTTCAGTAATGCTTCAACAATTCAGCTGGCTGGCTTGTTATCTTCACACATATTCGTAGAGGATGATGATTTTTCTAATAATGCATCTCCAGCTGATCCTACTCGCACTCTGGTGGATTCAGAGACTTCTACCGCTACCCCAAGTGACAAGCGCCACTGTATCTTGGAAGATGTGGATGGTGAGCTAGAAATGGAGGATGTTTCAGGTCATCCAAAGGATGAAAAGCCTGTATTATTGAACAGTACCTCTGAAATGGATTTTCAATTTCAGGGCTCAGATAGGATATTGGATCCAGCATCGAATGTTTCTGGAGAGGATCATGTTATTCTTGAGGGTTCTCCTCCATTACCACTTGATTCTCCTCCTACTCCCCCACCTTTGCCTTCTTCACCTCCACCACCACCACCACCACCTCCATTATCTACATCTCTTCCCCTACCTCCGCCACCCACATTGCTACAACCCCCACCTCCTTTACCACCGCCTTGTCCTACACCATCGTTGATTCCTCAATCATCTGGAACAGCTCAGCCTTCAATTTCTACCCTGCCATCTCAATCATCACACCAGTCATCGCCGCTATCAGGTTATCAGCAGCTTCATAACTCTAATGGCCCAAATAGTGTAAGATGTTTTTGCTTATGGTTCTCCATGGTTTGTTTTTTATTTGTTTGCATTACTGGTTTTGAAAAATGGAGTCCTCTATACAGGGCATCCAAATAGTTCAAATGGCTGGAAATTCTTTTCCTGGAGGTCAAAATAGTTCTGTTGTGAAGAATGAAATATTGCCACAGCCGTCTGCTTGCTTTCCTCCAATGGCAGGTTGCAGTTCTCAGGATTCTTCTGCTTTAAACCCTACAAGGAAGTTGGAATATGGACAGAGTGATATGCATCTAAATTCTCAAATTCCTAAACCTAATCAGGAATTTCAGATCGGTAATCCTCGCTTTGCTCCAAGAAACGTGCATCCCACCCCACCCCAAAATCCATCTAATCAGTATTTATATCCAAATCCTTTAGTCCAGCAGCATCCGCATTCTTTCTGTCCACCGCATGTATTGACATCCGTTCCAGATGGCCAGAGGCAATTTGTGGCCAATGAGCAATGGAGGATGTCAACAAGTGAGTTTAAAATAAACAATCAGCATGGTTTATGGAGAGGGATAAATCCTCCGCACATACTTGTGTTGTTTGAGTTAATTCTGAATGTTTGTTTTGATGGTGGCGATGACAGATTATTTTCGGCCACCACTTGAAAGAGCACCAATGAGCAACATAGGTTTTCAGCATGCAAACGTCAGCGTACCTGTTCCTCCTTCAAAGTCAGGTAGTTTCTCCAATTTTACACTTTGTTTATTTCCTAGTTCTTAGTTGATTAGTTCCCTTTGAAATTCCACATGTTAAGAGTCTATATTTATGCATCAAGATCTTGTTTCCTTCATCAGGATATGGTGTTCCTCAGATGTTCCCCTTTAGACCAGACATTCCTACACTTAATTGTTGGAGGCCTACCTGATGCTGATTGAATTTTTTTTCCAACTCATCTGCAATATTGGTGTGTGAGGATATTGGTTATTATTCATAGCTTATTTGTTATGTTTACGTCAAAGTGAAATTGATTTTGATTCAATGGTCATTAAACATGCCTCTGCACGGAGTCATATTTATTTATATTTTCATATAATTAAAAGGTTTTAGGTTATTATACACACCTGAAGTGTAGAAGGTTTTATTCTGAAAAAAATCGTATTTCAAGATTCTCTTTTAGTACTGAATTATAACTGCTTTTAATCTTTCAGTGCTGTTGCTGGTGGATCAACAAATGAAGTTACATAATGTGGACCGAACTTAATTCACTTGTGTAGTGCGTATGACTACCCCCGAAGAAAATTTTGAAAACTTGTGGAGGCTTTTTGCAGGACTGTGTATATTTAATTTTTCCTGACGACAAATCCCATAGAACATCGGATCCCAAGTTTAGGTCCTAGTTTTGACATTTTTAGTTAACCCGTTTCTCTCACCTCTTGTAATTATTACAAATGATCTATATATAGAAATCAGTTTATACGCTCAGTTTAGAATACAATAATTGAATGTCGATGTTACTATATAGCCTTTGGTTTCTTTTTTCAGATTTTTTTCTCCTTAAATTCTTTTATAGTCTATGTATTCTGATACAAATAATATAAATTTATTGGAAAAAACAAGGGTTAACTGATGTCAGATAGGGTTAAAATTGTTTTAACAGAGTTCTTCGCATACTGCTGAATCCTTTCTGCATAAATAAAATTAGTTATGCATTCATGCTTTTACCTCTTTCTCCTATGCTCCATGCAAATGCCATTGTAGAGGACCTTAGCATCTAAACTGCATTGCAGTTATTATGTTTTTAATGATTTTAAATATTGTCTGTGCTTTTCTTGATCCTTGTAGCTGATTGGATTACTGAGGTAGACATTAATACTAGGTTTAAATATATTATACTTTGTCCTAAAAGTTGCTAGAAAGGTAATTGTAAGAAAGGAACACGGAAATGAACATTATTTTTGGCTGTTTGATAGAGCTCATTAGGGTTATATGAAAATTAATGTAGTGGGCACCCACCTAATTGTACAGAGGCATAAAGTTGTGGTTATTTACATACATTATATACAGTGTAAACTGAAAATTTAATATTTTCCGCTTATGGTGTCAAACATTTAAACCAGGCAGGAAACTAGTTTCATGCGAGACAGCCTATGAGTTCTATTTTAAATTTTCTAATTGAACGGTTAAATCTCAGCTTCTCACAAGAGGTCATGAATACTCTGATTTTTTCCAAACTGCTCAGTTGTTTTGACATTATTTTATTTATTTCTTCAGAGTAATACTGTCATTGTGAAAAGGCCATGCGTCCTATGTCATACAATGTTCTCTGAGAAATCAGCTGATGTAGCATACTCCCGATTTTCAATAAGTGAAACATACTGAGTTTGAGAATGACAGTCCAAAATTATCTGTCAAATGATGTCACCGAATACTGTCAAATGCTGAATGTATGGAGTATGTTAAGCTCAATGCAACACAATCAGGCCTCAGGTTCATACATTTTAGCTGACTCCGGTAATTCTACTATTTGTCACATGGTTTTTATTTCCTCTCCTTCCTAAACATTGTCACTACCTGGAATTGTGAATTGTCATAGCCTTTAACCTGTTTTTTGAACCTTTTCATTATCAATTGTCGTGTATGGGGATTCTCAACAATGTACATTATCAGCAACAGTCTAATTTACATAGGCAAATGTTAAATGTGCTCTAAAGGCACATGTTAAGGAACTCAAAATAGAATATCCGACTTAAAGTTGTGCATTCAACTTTTTAACGTCAAAATATTACTTTTTCCAATACAAAATTTCCATTTTGTTTCCTTAACATGTGCCCTTAGGTTCAACAATTGCATATTAAAGTAGAGAATTGAATGAGAGGTGATCTAACAAAGATAATGAAGAGAAAATGAAATGATCAATTGCTTACTTGTATTCTGTTACAATCTCTTATTTCTGTAGCAACTAGTAATACAAACACTGTTATCAGATAGAGTTGATGTGACAACAGAATTCTGACCTCTATATAAGCCATTCTAGATGATTACTGATTAGCTACCATAGATACCAGCAGTATACTTATGTATTCTACCAGAAATCATTTCCAATACAAGTAGCTATTTTCTTTCTCCTTTCTTGATTGAAGTACTTGGAGATCGAATTGCTTTTTCTTGCTCCTTGCACCTTTCTTTTTTCGTTGCATTTAAATTGAGGCGCTGCCCCAATATTTGCTGTCCTTGGAGATTATTTGTTATTAATGTCGTGTTCTTAGGCAAAAAGTAGTTGTAGATATGATAGGCATATATATGTCATGAATATGGTTGGCCATGGGCCTACAGTACTGCACATTTTTAAGGTTGATGCATGTTATTATGTCATGTTTTAAAAACTTTAAAATTAGACTGGTCAATTCAATCTGTTGAACAAGGAACCGAGTTCGGTGATTGGTTCGATCTCTATTGAAGCATAGCCTAATTTAACTAGGTTGAATCGGATTGAACCATGGTTAATCTGCAATTGGTTCAATCAGTGTTTTTTTTTTAAAACATTTTTAATACAATTTGACTTTTTATTTATTTATTTATTAGGCATCCATTTCAACCGTGGTTGAACCAATCAAATTAAAACCTGAGTTTCGTTGATTCAATATTCAATCCAGTTTTTAGAACCTTGTGTTTTTATGAAAGAAGAACACTGTGTTATGTGCTGATATATACAAATATAATCCCAGTTTTATGTCAAGCACATAATAATTCGAGTTGCATATGTTGCTAAAGGCGAATTGAGTAAATGGACTGTTTCAAGTTTTTGAACAAGTAAGATACAGTGATTACTTTTGTGCTTTCAATGTAGTCACTGGAAAAAATGTTAGATTTCCATCACATAGACCTTAATTCTTTGAGCTAAATGTTTGACAGGAGGAGCAGAAAATTGTTATTTATTTTGCCAGACTTCAAATTTCTATGCAAGGTCATTTAAAATTGTAAAAATAGTTCTCATGAAGGTTTTCAAAAAAGTAGTAAACTATTTATGATAGGCTTGACCTTTCGCAGCACATTGAAATTATCTGTAATAGGTGTGACATCTAAGCTATGCTATTTTATTGAAACCTTAGTCGAGTTTGTTATTCTTTCTTCTTTTTTATTCTTTATATTGTCAACGGTGGACACAACATACATATACACAAGCAAGGTTTCTTGTTTATTCTATTGTAATCCATACTCTATTAGCTATGATATTATATTAAAACGTTAGATTCCTTTATTATTCTCTTTGATTCTCAATACAGTGGGAAAACAACATACATATATAAAAAGTAGAAAAGAAAAAAAAAATGGAACTTGTTAACAGGGGTCACAATGTACATATACGAAAGTAAAAAGAAAATGTGTCCCTCACTCTCCCGTCTACACCACCGCATCACCCCATCATAATGGCTTCAAATTTAGTTATGCAAACAAAAACATCACTTTATAAAGAGTACTTCTCATTCCACAGGGTCGGACACAGCAGAAACAGAAAAAGTGTGTTATTTAAGAATACTCAAGGTGATTGCAGTTTCTCTTTTTTATAGTGTAGATGATATTCACAATGACTTTAAAAACAAAACAAAGGGTTAAATATATTTTCATCCCTCTAAAAACTTTGCATCAATGAATAGCCCCCCTGAACTTTTCCTTCTTGAAAATTGGTCTTTGTTGCTAGCTTCCACTAACGGAAACTAACATGACAGGTACATGTGGCCAATTTAAATGATGTGGCCAACACACTTGACCAGTTTAAATGACGTGGAAGGTACATGTGCACCGCCACATCAGCTGTGTTAATGGTGGGGATAAAGTTTGAAAACTAAATTTGCAAATGAGAAAGTTTAAATGGACCATTATTTGATGAATTTTTTAGAGAGATTAAATTAAAGTTGATATATTTAGATGGACAAAAAATGAATAAACAGTTAATTTAGTCCATGAACTTTTACTCTCACCAATTTAGTCCATAAACTATCAAAATCAACTAAAAGGTTCCTAAACTATTATTCCATCCAACTATTTTGTCTATGTTAACAAAATTGGTTGTTTTTCAAATAGTTTAGGGACTAAAATGATGCATTTTCCATAGTTTAAGGCTTTTGGTTGATTTTAATAGGCTATGGACTAAATTGGTGAGAGAGTGACAGTATATTGACCCAAAAATAAATTTATTCCTTTCGACTATTCACTAGTGGTAAAGTTAAACTCAAACCAATGTCTGCATAAATAGTGCTGGTAACTTGCTATCTATGAAACCCTCAAAAAACTAGTTATATTTTATGGTTTTTACCCGTAAAAAATAATATCATAACTGCAACCATGTAAGTTTAGGCTTTTTTTTTTTTTTTCAAGTTTAGGCAGTTCGATGAGCACAATAAAACAGTACAAAACTTCATGAAGGGACCTCATTAATCAATTTCAAAAATAAGATTTGGGAAGTGAAATTGCAAAGAGATACCCCTACACAAACACATCAATACATGTAACTTGTTTTCACCAAGATCTAGACACATTTCAAACCAGTACATTTACCTGTCACCATAAGGTCTAAGGGACCAAACCCCTAAAAGAATGGATCCCAACTACCAAGGGTTGGAATTTCCTTGTGTTATTAATCAATCTAAGTTGTTAGATAGAGATCAGATGACTTACATTGTGATCTTGGAAAATTAAGAGCTCAAAATCTCAATCATCTGATCTTTATCAACAACCGAGGCAAAGCTACAATGATTGCTTAACACAGGGAATCTATTTCCTAAAGGTATCACTATGACCATATAAAAAATGGTTGAATGATATAATGTTCAAGGTCCTCAGTCCTACATTTATGACCACAACAAGGCCACCCAAGACTGTTTAAAAATAAATAAATTGGAAGTATTTTCTGGCATAAAAACATGCCCTATTCAAAGAGAGAATATGGTGTTTGAAATTTTTTTCCCTGCTACATTGATTTACTTTTCCAACCTACCCATTGATGTGGCAGCTAATGATTCCTTTACTCACAAAAAAAAGGATCAAAATTGTTTTGATAAATTATTATATATTAATCAAGTGCAGCTTTATTCCTTCGACCAGTTAGTGGCTTAGGTAATCCATCAAAGATTGGTTTTCCAATGGCTGCAGTTGAAAGGGCCTGTAAATCTGGTTTCAAATTCCACATTTTGGATGGCCAAATGGATGAGCTACAATTATCCTGATCTTGCAAACAAGATGTACTGGATGATTTCTTCACACCAGATGAACAATCAGTTTGAACATCATCCCCCATACTCATTGGCACAGGAACCAAACCACTTGATTCAGAATCAATTGGCAATGGAGTTCGGCTAGCTGCTTTCTGTCTCAAAGCTAAACCCTTTCCTGTTCTTGAAGGAAGACCACCACTGCTGCTGCTATTATCCTCCCTCAGAATCAACTCTGGTATTCTGCTAAAGTCGGCTACAGATTTCTGACGCCTCTGGACAAGTTTGTCATTCCATTTAACAGAGCTAAGTTCCCAGGTTTGTGCACCTGGTGCAGTATCATCCTTTTCCATAATCTCTTCCAAAATAACATTCACCAAACTTTTGGATTTTCGATGACGACTCAAGGGACGGTGAGAATTAGGCGGGTTCTTGGATGATGAACCGTTTTCTGATGGATTAGAGGGAACTTGAAGTCCATAATAACCCTGTAGTGAGATCATGGCTGGAGAAACCTTCCGATCAGAAGGCTTCAATTTTATGGACTGAAATGATTCAAGCAGTTCACGGTGCGCATTGTCAGGTGGACTGTGAGTAGAGTTACCATTTCTGATGGAATGATGGTCATGGTCATCAGTGATTTAAAATGCTAATGGTAAGTAAATCACACGTCAATGGTGTTATTAAAAAGATATTATGTATTGTAACAAACATAAACATGGAATACTATGAATCTATTTTCTTGTATTATATTTCTTCTGAAATTTCCATGTATAGCTATTTATATTATATGTATGAAATTTAAGACAAATTACAGAATGTAACATATTTAAAAAAAAAAACCTAAGGATGCCTATTGCAGCATAGTTACTTCAGTAAGATTTGTTAAGTGTGATTTTGAATGAAAGCAACATTTAAAACATCATTCAAGAAACAGAGGAAAATAGCCAAGACAAATAGAAGATTGTTGTCCAAAAAAAGGTGTCTACTGTTCCCTAAAACCACCTAACTGTGATACAATCTAGAAGCAGAGCACGGAAATGATGGATATATACTGTTTTTTCAAGAAAAAATTGCACCACACGTCAAGGAAGAACGTAACATGTTATGATGGAAGAATTAGTTGATATGACAAGAGAACAAGTATAAAGGAAAATCTGTAACATGTATATGGAGAGTCAAAGAGTTTGGCCTAATGATAACCAAATTAAGGCTTCAGTTTTGATTTAATGACAGATTAAACGTAACACTATTAGTGAACAACATATGTCGTCGGCTACTTAAAAAACTGTCAAAAGCCTTCATTACAAGCCGGAAAAAAATTCCAATCATGGTTGAACACCTTGTGTAGTAGTAGTATAAAAAGTTTGACACTGACTTGCATATATATAATTTAAAAACCTTATACTTGAATATATTTATTTCAAAAAATTGTAGCCTAGAATTTCATTCTAGTTATAGATGCATTCTCGGTTTATGCCTTCAACTTTGCATTTTTGTTGGAAACTTCTTCTGTACAAGCATCACCAATACAAAGACTTAACTAGTTAACTAAAGCACAATAAAGAACTTATCTAGCTATTGTAGCCTGAATCATGCTCAAGACTTGCAAAAAGCATCAAAATACCTATGAAAAACGAAATTTCCTAACTTCTCAACCCTTTTATTTCGTCCAATAATACATTTACCAAAATAAAAAGGAGAAGATCTAGCTTTCAAATTCAGTGTTATTCGATAATAGCTTAACAAATAGAGATAAACATACCCTGGAGTAATGGAACCATTTGATAAACAAGGAGATGGAGGGTGTCTTCCAGGTAATGGAATTTGAACAGTTTTAAGTGCAAATATCTGATGATCAGTAACAAGGCTATTCATCCTTTTGATGTCTGTAACCTACAATTTCCCAAAGCATAAAGAGCTGAAGAAATCATACTTCATCACAAACCTTAATGTGGAAAATAAGAATTAGTGAAATGCTAAGTAGCACTGACACTACTGATGGAAGGTGTTTCTGGAGTCTGACAACGAAGCATGTGATTAAGTTCAATTAATTCATTTTTTCAAATTTTTACAGGCGTCGATGTGTCCGTGTAAGTCTCGTGTCTGGTGTCCGTGCTTCATAGGTGCAATGTCTTCCTCATTGCAGAAGGGTGGAGAAGGCATGTAACCAACCAACAATAATAATAGCATATATGTGTAAACACTTCAGCAAAACCCATAATCAAAAACAAAAACTACAACTTGGGAATAATATAACAAAAACATCAAAAATATCACAACAATAAAAAAAGATTTGATAGTGAGTTTGACAAATACATAATTAGCTGACGTGATTTTGGCAAAAACTACACTTTGAAGCTTCAACAAAATCACGACGTCACCTGATTTTGCCAAACTTATCGTCAATACAAATATGCACTTAAGACAGTATGCTTACTTGTGCTTATCTACTAACATAAGTTTTGTGAGACTGTTTGAGAGAACTTATGGATACAGTTTATGACAATTTTCAAAAGTTTTGCATAGCTTATTTTCATAAGTTCTCTAATATAGTTTATAAAAACAATTAATAGCATATACAAAATCAATATAACTTTATTTTATCTTTTGCTATAGAAATAGCTTGTGTAAGCTCATCCATAAGGGCTTGTGCTATAAGCTGCAAATAAGCTGTTTATCCAAACAGGCCATATATTCCACTTAGTTTTTCCCTTTATTTCCTTTCAATTAACTTTGTCTCTACATGCATGAATTATAATTACAACAATAAAATATCCAAAAACCCAACATCATTTCAGAAAAAACCTGCACCCAAATGCACCACCACAACAACAAAAATTGAAAGAAATGGACTCATAAACCATCATCTAATACTTTCATCATCAAATTCTCAATAATAAAAAAAAGGTCAACCAAAAAAATAAAAATAAAATTTAAAACCCATAACAAAAATTACAACTTTTTTTTTCAATAAAAGTTAAATAAATTTTCTAAGCAACCAAAAAAGAATCAAACTTTATATATATAACTTAACAAAACCAAAAAATGCGAAATATGTTGAAAAGTACCTCAACGCCATATTTGATTGCAATACCAACCAATGTATCAAATTTAGATACATGATGTTCAATGTAACCAAGTCTAGGTGGAGATGAAGACATCGTAACTGATTCTCGATCATAATCACACAAAATTTGATTTTCAAAATACCCATTCGAATTATTCTCATTCCATTTTTCCCTTTCCATCTCAAGTTTTTCCAAATCAACACAAAACCATTTTAATTCACATATTTTGGGGGTAATTGAAATTGGTCAATGATAATGATGATGATGATAATTTCGTTAATTGGGATTAAAGAATTGGGATTGATGCGAATTTTGGATCTGATTGGGTTGATTTTTTGTTTATGATTTTTCAATTTTGATCAGCGTTTCGTTCTATTTTCTCGGGAAAATTGAGAAGGAAAATGAAAATAGAGAACTTTTTCTTCATTCTGTTTCTCTTTTGTTGATTCTCCTGTTTTTTTTTTCTGTTTTTTTATAGTAAAGTAATTCGTAGTCAAAAAAATGAAAGTGAAAAAGTGCATGGCCTTTTCCGTAGTTTTATTTGCCATTATATTATAAAAGTAAATATAATACTCCCCCATCCCATAATGTGTAAATTATATAATCGTTTCATAGATATTATGTATAATATAAGGGTGTTGCTAACAAGTGTATTTGTCAAATATATGTGTATTCACCACCATTATCTTAAATGCATGGTGAAAGATGTTAAATTGTGAGTGTTGTGTAATTACTATTAATTAGATAGTATAATTTAAAAAAAATAATAATTAATATTGAATTGAAAAGTGAAATAAGTCATTCATTTTAAAACAATTTTGTTTATATAAATGAGTCACTCATTGTGGGACGAAATGAGTAATAAATTAAGGAAAGTTTAATGCATATGAACCGACGACGTAAACTCAATTTTACATCGACATCCAATAAAATTGCATCCTTTGTCCACATCATTGTGAAGGTGCTAGAAAATACAAATGAATTTGAATCTCTCAGCCTAGCTGTTGACGGAATATTAGAAATCGACTCAGAGTTTGAAGCCTCTGTTGAAATGTCCTTTGGCAATGTTGTGGAGCAGGTGGAACACTTCTATCCCTCCTTCAAGGTCGACTGAGAAACGGGAAACTCGTCCCAATTGAGCAAGATTCTGATGAACGGGTCTATATAGAATTCGTTATAGTAAAAATGGGATTTCCTAGTAAATGGCAGCAGTTGATTACAGAATATGTGAGCACTACCATGGTTTGAGGGAATTTAATTTGGAGTTGTTGGGAAAATGATGTTGGAGGTTGCATGTTGATTAGGGTGAGTTGTGGTTTAAGATGTTAGCTACTAAGTATGGGTTGAAGAGGGTCGTATTAGGAGAGGAGGAAAAAAGGCGTCAATGTGGTGGAAGGATATTTGTGTCGTTGTTTCAGGATAACATGGCTGAAAATGAGTTTTGTCTCCTAATCCTGCTAATGGTTATTCGACAAAAGGTGCTTATCAGGTTCTTACTCAAACAGAGCACCAGAGCAAAGATATTCATTCTCACATAATCTGGAAGAAAGAAGTCCCTCTGATCATTATTTGCTTGGAGACTTTTTAATAAGGATCCCAACAAAGGATAATTTAGTTCATCGGGTTGTAGTGACTTCTGTTTCATTGCTTTTCTTAGAAGGTTGTGGCAAGGAGAAAATTATTAATCATCTATTTCATGGTTTTGATTGTTTATGTAGTGTTTGGAATCTTGTTTCAAGTGGTTGGTGATGACGAAGCATCATATGATATTTTAAGCTATGTGTTTAGTTATTTTATTTGCATTTGAAGACAAATAAGAGGTCATTTAGAGGAGATATCCATGGTTTGAGGAACATTTTGTATTGTTTTTGTTCGAGTCATTGTAATTCATGTTCACCCTAATCATGCAACTTCATAGTTGTTTTGAGTCTTTTTGTTGTTAAGTCATGTAATTCAGCAAAGCAAGACACCACATGAAGGATCAAGGGATTTGAAGAATGAAGATCAATGGTTCTTAGAAGGTTTTTGAAGAAAATACAAGTTGAGGAAAATTCATCCCAAGTTCCAAGGCATTTCAAGATGGGAGAACACTCGAAAAAGGATGAAAAACTGTAGAATTCGCCTTTGAGGGGTTGTGTAATGCACCCATGAGCTTTTGTTGTGCGCCCTTGAGCTTTGGGGCTGTGTAATGTTCCCCATGTGAGTTGCATTGTGCACCCCTGCCTATAAATAAAGACCCTTGCACACACTTTTATTCATCAGAAAGTTGGCAGAACAAGGCATGGGTCAGGCATCCAGAGCTTCAAGGAAGGGCTTTCTCATCCTCTTGTTGTCTACGGTATGTTCTCTTCTTTTGTAATGATGTTGATTACCATGTGTAACTAAACCTCTCTTGATTAGGGTTTCACGATGAACCTCTACTTATTTATTAGATTAAATTAATAAAGTTTCTATCCAGTTTATGATTCAATTCGCCTGATTTAATTTATATATGATTTGTTCTTAATGCTTTTCGACCAGTGGTTGACCTGATCCATAGGTTAAGGTATATGACTGACTATCCCGCCTCGCCTGAACATGAACAATAATAAATTGCTTATTTTCTAAGTAAATTCTTTTAATTGATTATAAGTATGATTGTTAGGTTTATGATCCATCTTTAGGGAAAGTCAAAAGTATAGCACTTGTCTAGGCACACATACTATAACTTCCCACTGTTAACACAGGGTCATATCAGAACTTTTGTTTATCAAGGCTAGGTCATAACTAATAGTAAACCTAGTTCATTCCAACAAAGAAGGTAGATGGGATTCAAGAAAACCTTAATCGTCGTTAATCATCTGAATCAAACAAACCTAATCTCACATTGTGCAAGACAATTCAAAACTTGCAACCCATAAACTCTTTTAATTGCTTTTATAATCAAATAAATTCTGTTAATTACTAAGTTGAATGACAATCCATGTGGAGACGATAACTTACTACTTTAATAATTGTTTCAATTTGGTGCACTTGCCAATTCGTCCATTAGTTGGGAATAGAATTTGCTAATTTAGCGGACATCAGTGATAATCCTTTGTAATTTGGTGACTCCCATAGGTTCAAGAACAATGTTAATTCTTGTTTTTAGGTAATCTGGTTGGCTTTTATCTGAATTATTTGAAAAGAATGTTGATGACTTTAGGTCATGCTATTGTTTTTAGTCGTTTTTGATGTCCTGATGTACAAATTAGAGAGTCTTTTTCATGATTTACATGCTGGAACTAAATGAATCTTATCAGGAATGTTCAAAGGTCATATGTCTATTTCAAGGGCAAGTTTCTCAGCTTTCAGAGAAGATTTTGGAAGTCCAAATCACTGGAAAAATCGTGCCACGATGGTCCTGTATCGTGGCACGATTAGAGGAGCTTAATTTGAAGAATTTTGGTTATGGAAACATCATGGCACAATGGAACCTGTATCGTGCCACGATGAAGGCTGAAGAAGGATGCCACGTTGGATAAGTGAAGCCATCGTGGCACGATAGACTTGTGTCGTGGCACAATGGGACGGTTACAGAAACCTTTTATTTAAAAGCAGGTGCGTTTTTAGAAGAAGGGTTCGAATTTTGGAGATTTCAGAGCATAGGAAGCAGCAATCAACCTGGGAACAGACAATGGATCTTACACCAACTAATAGTTGGTCCGAATTTATGTATGTTTTATAATCCGTATGTTGTTAATTGTCTTAGTTATGAGTAGCTAAGCTTTTAGATTGATTAAGCCATGAAATGACTCTATTGTAAGCTGTGAGCATATAATTTGTATATGAACTCTCTTTGACATTAATGGAATCCTAGTATTATTCAGTAATACTTGTGTTTAATGCCTTTTATATGATTATGTATGACTACTAGCCCTATCTTCATGATTGTATGGATTGATTTTAGAAATTAATTGACTACTAGCCCGACCTGTTAATTCTGACCTAGTAATGCAGATTAGCTCAACATATTAAGATAAACGATTGAAAGTTATGACTTTTGGATTAACGAACTAGTAACACTTCCGATGTTAGGAATCGACTTAAGAGATTAAGAGATTATAACTTAGGAAAGGGTTTTGACTCAAGAGATTGATCAAAACTAATAGGTTAATCCGTCGTAATACTAGGTGAACATTGAGAGAGAAGAGGAGCAAATTATTCACGGTGAGCAAAAGACGAATCGACGGCTTGATCAATTGTTTAATCTAATCTTCAAACCAGTTAATCACTTTCAATCTTTATTTTATGCAACCAAATTTTACTGCCAAGGGCAACCCTAATTTGATTTCATCATTTAAGTTAACGAAATTGTTAAGAAGAAATTAACAACGGTCTTCGTGGATACGAATTTTATTATTACTTCGATAGTTTTGGTACACTTGTCAAATTCTTATCAAATGTAATGCTATAATGTTTTGTAACAAAGAATTGACTTAAGAGCAATTACTTGAATGCATTAAACTTTATTTGTGTCGGTGGCTGAAAAATCTGAAACCAAATTCTTTGGTAGATTTCTATTCTTGGTTGTTGAATCCTCTGGCTTGTGTGGGTTTCATCACTCAGTAATGTGTTTTTTGTTTCTTTTATTCGGTCACATCTATTACTGATACCTTTTAGGCACATCTTGTGCTTCATAGGGATTTTTTAATATATCTCTTGATTTGGGCCTCTTATAAAATATTAATACTTAGTAATCACAAATTTCAATAAAATTAATAAAACTCATTAAAGTCAATGAAAAATTGTAACTTATAAATAAAATCATATATGTATGTATGTGTGTGTGTCTATATATATATGATTTCAGATCTGCCCCAGTTAAGGTGTGCTTCATTTAGCCTATTTAGATGTATGTATTTGTGACGCGTGACAATTAGAAAGTCAATGATTGAGATTAAAAAAACAAAAAAAAAATGTATTTTTAATAAAAAAGAATAATATAGAAACATTGAAAGGATCAAATCAACAACAAATTGTAACTTGTCTAGTTATCTCTCCTCGCCGTTTCCACCATCTCTTGCCGATGTAATCGATTATTGATGACTGTAATCAATTACAAATAGCTCTTTTGGGAAAATATTTATGCAATTTTTTTTATCCAGACTGTAATGATTTTGGAAAAAAATTGGGAACTATTTTGTAGAATGATTCGAAAAAAATTTGTTGAATGAAAATCATTGAAATGGATAAGAGCATAAGGAAGTGGCAGAGTGGTAATGCATCACTTCGGCAGAGAAGAACTGCAGAAGGAGCACATAGAAGAGGGAGAAATGCAAAAAAAAAAAAAGGGAGAAATGCAAAAGAGGGAGCATAGAGAAGTGGGAGGTTGGGAGCGACAAAGTAGAAATTGTTTCTCTATTTTTTTTAATTAAACAAATGCTGATTTTCAAATTTTAAATCTTGCCCGTTGAATTGTTTTTTTGCGACGTGTCGCACATCCATGCACCTAAATGGGATAAATGGAGCACACCTTAAATGGAGCATATCCAAACTCTTTCATCACATAGTTAGAGAAAACCCAAACTAAAGTGAGAAGATTGAGTGTATCTCATACAATATCACCTTACCCGATAGATGACAAATTTTTCTCCTCGATCTCTCTAAAATAAGAACGATGCGTCATTTGTAGATTCTCTCGGTTTATCTACCCAATCTAGCACCACTGCCCATCAGATGGCGTACATGGAACGCCTCGTTATTGAACTTAGCTTTCCTGATCTTAAAGAAGATGCTCTTCATGTGCTCTCCAAGGTTTTACCAATCTATCTTTCATTCTTTTGTCAATTTTTAATGTCTTTCATTGAATTCACAATTAATCAAAATCTTAAGGGAGTTGTGATATCTTTTACCGTGATTTAAATTGTTTGTGTGCTCCTTTGTCAACATAGATTCATATAACTACACTATGATACTAGCCCTTTTGCTAGATTTAGGGCCCGTTTGGATTAGCTTATTTTAGAGCTTATATAAAACAGCTTATGCAAAGAAATAAGTTTTTATGTATTATTTATAAGTTTTTAAGGTAGTTTATGAAAAAACAGTTTATGAAGATACAATTTTCATTAGTGAGTGCTTATAAATTAAAATAAAAGCTTATTTATTTACATAAGCTCAAAATAAGCTCAAATCAAACGGGACCTTAATAACTTTTTATGTTTTATTTTTCGACAAAGTAGAAATTGTTTCTCTATTTTTTTATAAAACAAATGGTAATTTTCAAATTTTAAATCTTGGCCATTGAATTGTTTTTTTTTTTTTTGCGACGTGTCGCACATGCATGCACCTAAATGGGATAAATGGAGCACACCTTAAATGGAGCATATTCAAACTCTAGCATCACATAGATAGATAAAACCCAAACTAAATTGATAAAATTGAGTGTGTATCCGACGATACCACCTTACCCAGTAAATGACAAATTTTTCTCCTCGATCTCTCTAAAAAAAGAACGATGCGTCATTTGTACATTCTCTCGGTTCATCTACCCAATCTAGCACCACTGCCCATTAGATGGCGTACATGGAACGCCTCGTTATTGAACTCAACAATCCTAATCTTAGAGAAGATGCTCTGCGTGTGCTCTCCAAGGTTTTACCAATCTATCTTTCATTCTTTTGTCCATTTTTAATGTCTTTCATTGAATTCACAATTAATCAAAATCTTAAGGGAGTTGTGATATCTTTTACCTTGATTTAAATTGTTTGTGTGCTCGTTTGTCAACATAGATTCATATAACTACACTCTGATACAAGCCCTTTTGCTAAATTTAATAACTTTTTATGTTTTATTTTTCGACAAAGTAGAAATTGTTTCTCTATTTTTCTTATAAATCAAATGGTAATTTTCAAATTTTAAATCTTGGCCATTGAATTGTTATTTTGCGACGTGTCGCACATCCATGCACCTAAATGAGATAAATGGAGAGCATATTCCAACTCTATCATCACATAGATAGATAAAACCCAAACTAAAGTGATAAAATTGAGTGTGTATCCGACAATACCACCTTACCCAGTAGATGACAATTTTTTCTCCTCGATCTCTCTCAAAAAAGGACGATGCGTCATTTGTACATTCTCTCGGTTCATCTACCCAATCTAGCACCACTGCCCATTAGATGGCGTACATGGAACGCCTCGTTATTGAACTCAACAATCCTAATCTTAGAGAAGATGCTCTGCGTGTGCTCTCCAAGGTTTTACCAATCTATCTTTCATTCTTTTGTCCATTTTTAATGTCTTTCATTGAATTCACAATTAATCAAAATCTTAAGGGAGTTGTGATATCTTTTACCTTGATTTAAATTGTTTGTGTGCTCGTTTGTCAACATAGATTCATATAACTACACTCTGATACAAGCCCTTTTGCTAAATTTAATAACTTTTTATGTTTTATTTTTCGACAAAGTAGAAATTGTTTCTCTATTTTTCTTATAAAACAAATGGTAATTTTCAAATTTTAAATCTTGGCCATTGAATTGTTATTTTGCGACGTGTCGCACATCCATGCACCTAAATGAGATAAATGGAGAGCATATTCCAACTCTATCATCACATAGATAGATAAAACCCAAACTAAAGTGATAAAATTGAGTGTGTATCCGACAATACCACCTTACCCAGTAGATGACAATTTTTTCTCCTCGATCTCTCTCAAAAAAGGACGATGCGTCATTTATACATTCTCTAGGTTCATCTAGCCAATCTAGCACCACTGCCCGTTAGATGGCGTACATCAAACACCCTCGTTATTGAACTCAACAATCCTATTCTTTGAGAAGATCTCTGTGTGTGCTCTCCAAGGTTTTACCAATCTATCTTTCATTTTTTTGTCCATTTTTAATATCTCATTAGATTCACAATTAATCAAAATCTTAAGGGAGTTATGATATCTTTTACCGTAATTTAAATTGTTTGTGTGTTCCTCTGTCAACATAGATTCATATAAAGATACACTACACTGTGATACTAGCCCTTTTGCTAGATTTAATAACTTTTTACGTTTTATTTTTCAGTATTTAGGGAGAATCAAGATGAGATTCTTGTCATAACTTAGCTATAAGGGTTCATTGTTTAGTGTATCATGAGTGAAAACTTTCATTAGTTTTTTTTAATAAAATTTTTTATATTTTTTCTATATGATTTTAAGATTTGTTTCAGTTTTAATATTTGATATCATTGACTATAATCTCACACTTGTATAAGAGGATTTCATTATCAAGAGTCTCGATCTCCGAGAAAACACTTTTTGTGTGGTCTCTGATGTATTTACAAACCAATCCTTATATTTTTATTCATTCTTTCGCCAAACCCACACTGGGAATCCAACTCTTGGAGGAGTTGTCTAGCACACCAAACTGAATGTTCTCCCCTCTCAACATATATTTGAGATGTGATAGCACACATTGTGAGACTATCCCCTTTTATTAGACTGAATCACATTTGATTGTGATTCTAACATCTTTATATGTTGTTTTTGGATATCTGGAATGAGATTCTAGTCATATAGTTGAATCAAAAATCTTCATTGTTTAGAATATATGTGAGAAAAATGAAAACTTTTATTAGGCTTTTTGTATAAAAACAATAAATGTTTTTATATGATTTGAAGCATTGTTCCAATTTTTAAGTATGTTAATCATAGTTAATTAGTTAAAAATAATATATGATTATGTGTTATAGACTTGTACAAATTAGTATCTAAATTTTAGAATGTTCATTAATATCACTCTGTGATCCAGGTGGTAGAAAATGGTGCAGGAAAGAGAAAGATCAAAAGAGAAAGGGAATATAATGAAAACAAGAGTGTAATGCTTAACATGATGGAAAGAAGAGCAAAAAATAGAGTTATGACAAATTGATTCATTATGAGAGTGAAAAACCCAAGAAAATCGGACTCTCATTCACTACAGTCAACCGATCTAAGAAGTTTGATAGAAATCAGGTGATTAACGTTGTGATTTCGGCAAACCTGGAAATCGACATCTCAATTTCTCGATATTCTTTAACGGCCAAAATTATTTATTGCAATGATGATGGCCACATCAAATTCATTTATGAAAAAAATAGTATTACTATTTCATAATTGTACCATCTAGTTTTATTCTATTTTGGAACTTTTACATTACAATTTGGTTAGTACCCAATAATGTTACTAGACCTCAAACAATTAATACATTATTTTTTATTTTTCATATTTCAGAGAACCAAGTTATTTCAGGAACTTGCACCTTTATAGTGGAATTCTTTTGGTACTATTTTAGCAATTTTACAAGTGTGTCATAAGTGATTGACATTGTATTTGCTAGTTGCCTTTCTTTAGTGTAGTACCTCTTGCAAAGAGGTACTACACAAAAGAAAGGAACCTAGCAAATAATATACAATGTCAATAATTTATGACATACCTGTAAAATTATTGAAATAGTACCAAAAGAATTCCACTTTAAAGGTGCAAGTTCTTGAAATAACTCGGTCCTCTGAAATATGAAAAATAAAAAATAATGTATTAATTGTTTGAGGTCTAGCAACATTATTGGGTACTAACCAAATTGTAATATAAAAGTTCCAAAATAGAATAAAACTAGATGGTACAATTATGAAATAGTAATACTATTTTTTCATAAATGAATTTGATGTGGCCATCATCATTGGAATAAATAATTTTGGCCGTTAAAGAATATCGAGAAATTGAGATGTCGATTTCCAGGTTTGCCGAAATCACAACGTTAATCACTTGATTTCTTCTGCATTCATGGTGGCTTATTCCTCTATATCCTTGTACTCAACCTGAAAATCCATCACTGCTTCTTCCATGGAGAATGGCGCCGTCGTTCCTACTATCATGTTGTCTTCTCGATTTGCGATTCTCTGATCCAATGATTTTGTCGATGTTGATTATCTGACAACCACGTCTGCAATTCTCCGATCCTTCTTGTTCTACACCAAAGGTGGCGATTGTTCGATCCATATTGATTGATTTATCACTACCATCTTAATCAGTTTTTTACATCATTTTGATCCACTATTAATAGGTATGTAATTAGATCCTGATTCGATACCCTAATTTAAATTTGGTACATCAATTTATAAATTAGGAATTGTCTATGAGCTTTGCATTTGTTCTTATTCCTATTAATACGTTTGCTTTTTTTAGTCAGGGAGCACATATCTTTTGTTGCTTATAATGAGGAAGCCACTCATAATAATATGAGTAGTATTTGGTAACTGAAATTCTGTATTCTAAAAAATAGTCAAATAGCTTAACCATGAAGAGCGTAGCAATAGCCCATCACTATAGGATCTTAAGGCTTTGTTCTTTACCTCTCACTGGCATTCAGTTTGAGTTTTCGTTGGTGTTTTATCCTTTTGGTGTGTGACCGCCTATATGTTGCCACTTGAATGTGCTAAGAGGAAACTAATGAATCTAAGAGAAGAATTAAGGAACAAAAATTATGATTCCTGTGATGTCTATATCTTTCTCCATGGAAACAATGAGCAAGTAGTGTTGGTTTCAGCCAGAAAAGAGATAGTAGCGTTTACGTTGACTGCAGGGAGGAAGATGGAATAAGAAAGGTTTCAAGAGAAAAGAAGTCGTACGTGAGAAAGAATGAGAAGAGAGTCACATGACACATTAAAGCTCTCTTTTATCACAACCATCTAGATTAATTCAATGGTCATCTCATTTGATGCATCCTCTCTCTATATATATAACTTTTTGCTTCCTTTCTGCCAGGTAAATTTTTCACCAATTTATGTTTGTGTTTTCAAATTTTACTTTTCAACTTGAAAACATCATTTATTTTTGCAATTCAAACAAAATATACACAATTATGAAAGGTGAGTTAAAGAGTATCTGATGATGGTATGATTCAATTTAGAAGATTATTAAAATAATTGTCTAAGAAGTGTTATTTCAATAGTAAGAGGATAGTTTTGTAACCTCAAGGGAAGAAGTTCAAATCTCCTTAGATGGTTGTAAATTGACCAGTTGTTTCACTCTTATTAATACTATTTTTTCTTGATATTTTTAAGTTTAAGAGTATTTCACAAAGGTGTTTATTCATTTCTATACACTTATCGGGTAATGATATTTTTTCCACGAATAATTTCAATATATCCTACTTTTTCACCACTAAATCTCACTGTTGCACAATCAACTCGACTATGCAATGATCTTGTACTACTTCGGGTGAGATGAGATTGTCCTGACAAATTTTGAGTATTCTATATAGCATATGGAAACTTTCATTACCCCTAAAATACATGACAATCAATCATGTTAAAATGACTACATCATATTAATAACATGAAATTAATTCCTCTAAAACTTTCATGTTTTCATTACAATGTGTGGCATCTCACCCAAATACAAAGATGTCATTCGGCAATGGCAACATCGATTTTCTTATTCATCTTATTTGTTTTGAATTTCTATTTAATCTTGTACTTAACAAGTTCACAATATTTAATTTTATTGTGATAGAACTAAAGGTTAAGTTTAAAATAATAGTTTATATTGTGAGTGTGCCATAGAGGTATAGAAAATATTATTGAGATTTTTTTTTATGTCATATGAGTAATACTAATGTGAAAGACTGCTCCCAATACGAATCAAAGTTTTCTTAAGATTAGTTTATCAACATCGTGAGAGAATCAAAATTTTCTAACTATTTCTTCATTTTAAATGAATGCATAATTCACTTTATGTTTTGTGTCTTACATGTTTACCATATTTAATTGTACTTTCACAATTTTTATAACTTCTCTTTGTCATACATGATATTTATGGGTTCAAACCAAAGAAGTCGTATGTATCTTTCTTTCAAAGGTGATAATGCCATTATGCATGCGCAACATTGAAATCAGAGAATAATTATCAAAAACTGTTTATTTTTCTATTCTTATTGTTTTTCAAATTAATTTTTACTGAGCATTTTGTTTATATGAATTTTACTTTTGTTGAAATTTCCTTCTTAATTTTTCTGTCATCCACTTTTGTTTCCAATATCTGCTAATGAAAGTTGTATATCTATTTATTGTCTTGGTTTGTGTAAAATGTCAAAATGTGACAATTAAAAAGGAACGGAGGTAGTAGTAGTGTTTACTTTGACTGCAGGGAAGAAGATGGAATAAGAAAGGTTTCAAGAGAAAAGAAGTCGTATGTGAGAGAATGAGAAGAGAGTCACATGACTCATTAAAGCTCTATTTTATCACATCCATCTAGATTAATTCAATGGTCATAATTTCACTCTTTCATCTCTCATTTTAAAAGGTCCTCTCATTTGATGCATCCTCTCTCTCTATATATATAACTCTTTGCTTCCTTTCTGCCAAGTAAATTTTTCACCAATTTATGTTTGTGTTTTCAAATTTTACTTTTCAACTTGAAAACATCATTTATGTTTGCAATTCAAACAAAATATACACAATTATGAAAGGTGAGTTAAAAAGTATCTAATGATGGTATGATTCAATTTAGAAGATTTTTAAAATAATTGTCTAAGAAGTGTTACTTCAATAGTAAGAGGATAGTTTTGTATCTCAAATCTCCTTAGATGGTTGTAAATTGAACAGTTGTTTCACTCTTATTAATACTAATTTTTCTTGATATTTTTAAGTTTATGAGTATTTTTCACAAAGGTGTTTATTCATTTCTATACACTTATTGAATCAGTTTTTATTATTTTGTATTGTGCAGTGCTACTAAGGTATTCGTTTGCAGTTGATGTGAGGTAGAGTGCAAGCCGGAGACTTATTGCACGATCCTGAGATCGAGAAGACTGCAAGAGCAAATCGGAGAGCTGTCCGGTTAGCACGATCAACTGACCCTAGTACCACCTACTGAAACAAAAATAATCATCATGGGGGATCACAGAGGGAACCCACCACCACCACCACCTACGAGACCTATGTTGAGAGATTATGGGTTAGTAGCAAACCGTGGCCAACTGACTCATGTCTTCCAACCAGCCAACCCTGTGGCCTTTGATATTAAGACCTCTGTCCAACAAGGTCTAAAAGAAAACCAGTATGAGGGGAGAGATGCTCAAAGCCCTCATGAACACTTAAGTAGATTTTATGAAACATGTCAGTTTTGTGTGCCACCGACTCATATCACTGAAGATCAAAAGAAACTTAGGTTGTTTGATTTTATGAGAATATTGCATTATTAGAAAATTGTAGTGCCATACTTCAAAAGAAACTTCCTCCTAAGTTAAAGGATTGTGCATTTACTATTTCATGTATTATTGGGAATGTGAGTATTGGAAGAGCATTGTGTGATTTGGGGGCCAACGTTAATTTGATGCCTCTATCCATGATGAAAAAGCTGGGATGTGGGGAGCCTAAACCAACAAAGACGACTCTCACTTTAGCGAATCATTCTGTTTCTTACCCTTACGGTGTGTTGGAAGATGTACTAGTGAAGGTTAATGATATGTTGTTCCTTGCTGACTTTGTCATTCTGGACATGGAAGAAGACAATGACACTCCATTGTTGTTAGGGAGACCTTTCCTAGCTACTGGTAGAGCTCTGATAGATGTTGAGATGGGAGAGTTGATGCTGAGATTTCAGAATGAGTAGGTAGTATTTAATATTTTCGAAGCCATGAAACATCGGAATGAGAACCCTCAATGCTACCGAGTTGATGTAATTGAAGAACTGGTTGATGATACTAGTCAAGATGAAACACCTGTACAACCATTAGAGAGAGTGATGGTTAATTCTATCGAGTGTTTTGAGAAAGACAAGAATAACGAGGTAGATGAATGTGTGCAACAACTGAATGCGTCACTAGTTGATTTGGTAGCGAGTCAAGCTGAAGATTTGGAGGTAGTAGGAGCAAAGGAAATCGAAAATGCAAATGGTAAAAAGAAAATGAAAACTCAAACACCACCTGCCAGCTGCACCAAAATTGAAGGAACTCCCAAGCCATTTGAAATATGTGTTTTTGAGTGAAGATGCTACCAGACTAGCAATCATTAGTAATTATCTGTCCACTCTTGAAGAAGAAAAACTAATGAGGGTCCTAAAAGCTCACCAGAGTCCACTAGGGTGGAATATCTCAGATCTCAAAGGTATAAGTCCAGCTTACTGCATGCATAAGATCCATTTGGAGGCAGAATACAAACCGGTGGTTCAACCCCAAAGATGCCTCAACCCCACAATGAAGGACGTTGTCAAGAAAGAGGTCCTGCTGGTATGATTTATCCTATTTTAGATAGTGCGTGGGTAAGTCCAGTGCATGTTGTCCCGAAGAAAGGTGGAATGATCGTGGTAGCAAATGAGAAGAATGAATTGATACCTACCCGAACGGACATTGGCTGGAGGATGTGCATTGATTATAGGAGGTTAAATCAGGCTACAAGGAAGGATCACTTTCCCTTGCCATTCATGGACCAAATGCTAGAGAGGTTGGCAGGGCAGGCTTTTTATTGTTTTATGGATGGGTATTTAGGGTACAATTAGATTGCGGTGTCCCCGGAGGATCAGGAGAAGACGAAATTCACTTGCCCGTTCAGTGTGTTTGCATATCGGAGGATGCCCTTCGGGTTATGTAATGCACCTGCCACGTTCCAAAGGTGCATGCTTTCCATCTTCGCCGACATGTTGGAGAAGAACATAGAGGTATTCATGGATGATTTCTTCATCTTTGGTAAGTCCTTTGATAACTGTTTATATCACTTGAATGTTGTTCTTGAGAGATGCACCGAAACTAACCTGGTTTTGAATTGGGAAAAATGTCACTTTATGGTGACAGAAGGTATAGTTTTGGGGCATAAGATCTCAGGAAAAGGCATTCAAGTTGATCAAGCCAAAATTGAGGTTATAGAAAAACTTCCCCCTCCTGTCAATGTGAAAGCAGTGAGAAGTTTCTTGGGGCACGCCAATTTCTATAGGCGTTTCATAAAAGATTTTTTTAAGATAGCTAAGCCCCTTTGTAACCTCTTGGTTAAAGAATATGAATTTGTTTTTGATGAGGAATGTTGTTGGTAGCAACAAAAGTAAGTATTTTTATATCGTCTCCACAGGGACTAGTGCGCTATCTCAAGCCGTTAAACAATCTTTATCATTTTGAGTAAGGGTTTTATAAGTTTGTTTGCATAAAAACTATTGGAAAATAAAAAGCAGAAATAAAAACTACAAGCAATAGGGAATAAAAGCGTTGGAATCGGAGTTCGTCAATCTAGCCTCGAATACATTCTAATGATCAAGCATATGAATTCTAGCTTTTTTAGAGAAATTATCACGTATCACTCGACAAAGTCATTTGTGTCCAAATGACGTCGTGAGATTGATCGTATCGTTTAATCGACGATTTCCCAATCTATTAAACGATACAAAAGTTTTACGTTCCTACACTTTATGCGATTATCAAAACCCAATTCCATTTCTAGAATTTCTTATTTTGATAGAAGATTATTCTAAACCTACATTCAAAAGTATTTGTCAATAGCAATTAAATCAAGCATAAGAATGAAAAGCAAGAATAACTCCAATTATCACAAAAGTTACTAGAATCATATATTTGCAAAATCAAAGATTACATCTAAGCTATATTGAGTACCTCCAATCCCAACAAGGGAAGGTTAGTTGATCACTGTCATGACAACTATACAAAAGTGGAAGGAAGATGAAGATCCAAAGCCAAGTTCTTGATTTCCCAAAGAGTCTTAGTTGATTCCACACTTCAATCACTCTTGCTCCATGAAGATCACCTCTCTTAGCCCTACTTTATGTCTAAAACTATAACCTAAAATATTACTAAATTGTAATAAAAACTATTCTCTCATGTAATAATTCTGAAAATGAGCTGAAAGGCTATAAATAGTCTGGATTTTTCAAGGCTCGCTACAGTGATGAGCTGGTCGCTGTAGCGATGGAAGGTTTCTTGGCCATTGGGTTTGCTCCACGTCAGCAAAACAGGGTTCAAACCGCCTTTGGTCGCTATAGCGACCATATCCATCGCTGCAGCAATGGAAACTTAATTCTTCCCTGCCTAGGTGCGCTATAGCGACCAGCTCCTCCGCTGTAGCGATGGCACCTTAACAATTCTTCATGTTTCTTTGCTCAAATCATGTTAGGCTTGCATTTTCTTGCACAAATAGATGGGGAAAGAAGTAAAATCATAATTTGGCATTTAATCAGTGATTATGAGCTTTTCCTATGATAACTTGCAAAACAAGCTACTTAAGTGCCTAAATTAAATATTCATTTTAAATAATTTCTGGCACTTATCAAATGCTTAAAATCATTTTCTATAATTAAGAACAAGTTGGTCTCTGCTCCCATAATCATGGCACCAAATTAGGATATCCCTTTTGAATTGGTGTTTGATGCTAGTGATTATGTTGTGGGAGTAGTATTAGGCTAACGTCATGAGAAATTTTTCCATGCTATTTATTACGCAAGCAAGGTTTTAAATGAAAACCAAATTAATTATTGAACAACAGAAAAAGAATTGCTTGCCATAATATTTGTATTGGAAAAATTTTGTTTTTATCTCATTGGTTCCAAAGTTATTATTTTTACAGATCATGCAGTGTTGAAGTTCTTATTGACAAAAGGGGATTCTAAACCCCTGTTGTAGAGATGGATTCTCTTGTTACAAGAGTTTGACTTGGAAATTACAAATAAGAAAGGAGTGGAGAATGTAGTGGCTGATCACCTTTAAAGATTGGAGAAGAAGAAGGTGACGGAGAAGGAGAATGCTATTGAAGCCGAATTCCCAGATGAACAACTCTTTGTAGTGTCAGAAAGGTCATGGTTTGCGGACATGGCTAATTTTAAGGCCAGAAACTTGATTCCAGAGGAGCTCACTTACCAACAAAAGAAGAAATTCTTTAAGGAGGCAAACTTCTATGTGTCGGATGACCCATATCTATTTAGAACTAACACTGATGGTTTGTTATGGAGATGTATTTAAGGTGATGAAATTAAAAGCATTATGTGGCACTGCCATAGCTCAGCTTATGGAGGCCATCACAGTGGTGAAAGGACCACATCTAAGGTGTTATAGAGTGGCTTTTGGTGGCCAAATTTTTTTATGGATTATCAGGAGTTCGTCAGATACTGTAACAAGTGTCAAAGTACAGGTAACATTACTAAAAGGAATGAAATGCCCCTCAATGGTATTCTTGAGGTTGAACCTTTTGACTGCTGGGGCATTGATTTCATGGGACCATTCCCGTCCTCTTATTATAATCTCTACATTCTTGTGTGTGTCGATTATGTCACTAAATGGGTGGAAGTCGTTGCTTGTGTGGCTAACGATGGCCATACTGTTGTTACCTTTTTAAAGAAAAATATTTTTCCTAGGTTTGGGACCCCTAGAGTCTTGATCAGTGATGGGGGGAAGCACTTTTGCAACAAATTTTTAGAAACTATGCTTGCTAAGTTTGATGTCAAGCATAAGGTTGCTACCCCGTATCACCCTCAGACTAGTGGGCAGGTTGAGGTCTCAAACAGGCAGCTTAAGAAAATCCTTGAGAAAATTGTAGCGTCTTCTAGGAAAGATTGGTCTAAGAAGTTAGATGAAGCTTTGTGGGAGTATAGGACAACATTTAAAACGCACTTAGGTTTGTCGCCTTATCAGTTAGTTTATGGAAAAGCTTGCCATCTCCCAGTTGAGTTTGAGCACAAAGCTTTTTGGGCTATTAAATTTCTTAATTTTGACCAAACCTTAGCTAGTAGGAAGAGGCTTTTGAAGCTTAATGAGTTGGAGGAAATGAGGCTGCAGGCCTATGAAAATTATGTGATTTATAAGGAGAGGACCAAGAGATATCATGACAAAGGTCTGATGAGGAGAGAGTTTAACATCGGTCAGTTAGTGTTATTGTTCAATTACAGGTTGAGGCGGTTCCCTAGAAAGCTCAAATCAAAGTGGTCTGGTCCTTTTGTGATGCAAAGCATATCTCCGTATGGAGCTGTAGAGTTGGTTAAGCCAGGAGAGAAGGATACCTTTAAGGTGAATCGACGATTAAAGCCATACCTTGGAGGAGAACTACCTAAAGAGAGGGCAAGATTAGTGTTGAATGACCCTTGAGGGTCGTCTGATGTCAAGCTAGTGATGGTAAAGAAGCGCTAGGTGCGAGGCAAACCAGTAGAGTTAATCTCGTTCATGTATTGTTTTTATTACTGTTGTTTAAAAAAAATAGTTTTTGAAACTGAAGGTGAAAGTTAGATAGAAAATTTTCTAAGTCCACACTACATCGTGGCACGTTGATTTTCATCATGGCACGATCTAAAGCATTTCAAGAAATGGTTGGCCACTGGAATTTTCGTGCCACGCTGCATTATAATTGTGCCACGATGGTAAAAACACATTTTTTTTCAAAACCACTAAATTTTTCGTGGCATGATGCCCTTTAAATCGTGGCACGTGTGAAAAAGAGGAAAAGAAGAGTTTGGGCACTAGAAATTGTGGCACGATTACTGATGAAATTACTGGAAACATCGTGCCACGATAGTTGGCAGTTTTTGAAATTTTTGACCGTTACTCATTGATATCGTAGCACGATGCCCTAAATCGTGGCACGATAAAGTTTTCTTTATAAAAAGGGAACCTGATTTCCCAGTCGAATATTCTTGGTGTTACTATGTCAAAATTTGTCCAACCCCTTACCCTACCCGAAATTTATCTTACATTCACCCCATTTCCACCAAATAACCAAAATCATTTGCAAATCTTCCTCATCTTCTCCTATTCCAAACATCACCACACAAAAATTCATCTAACCTTTCAAAACAAACACCTGTCCTTTTTCCTTTCTAATCAACTAAACCAAAAATCAAGCTACCCAAAAACCTTACCCACACTAACAAATGGCCTTAACATCCAACAAACGCACCGCAGGAACCCGCAGAACCCAACCTTCACCACCACCCTCACCACATGGGATACAAATTTGCTGGTGAGCGGAGGTTTAACTTTCTTAACCTCCAGAAACATCCCCAATTTGAAACCAAAATCAATGCTTTGAAGTGGAAGGGGCTCAACAATTTGGTGGCCAAGCAAAGTAACCGCACCATTGCTCTAGAGTTCTACGCCAACACACACAATCAGGGAGATGATTACGTTTCGTATGTGCGTGGTAAACAAATTGATTATAGGGCAATTAACTTGTTTTTGGGGTTGAAGGCTCCGAGGGAGTGTCTTGTTGAAAGAAGGAGAAAGAGGAGTGAGAGAAACTTTCCCATAAATGATGAGTTTCAGCAAATTTTGTATGAGGTGGGGAGAGAAGGGGTGGATTATGTGCGCTCACATGCAACTGGTTACCCCACTAGGTTGGATGTAGCAAATTTGAAACCAATTTATAAGGCATGGGCATCCTTCATCCATTCTACTTTAGAGAGTGTATCTGCCACGTCAGAGTTACCGGTTCACAGGTTGTACATTCTGGAGGTGATTGTGTTTGGTTACGACATTTATGTGGGAAGATTGATTGCTATGAGTATCAAAGAAAAGGCTGACAACAAGTTTTCCACCACTCTTGGGCATTGTTGTCTGATTAACGCTTTGTGTGCAGAGGAGATGGTTCCGGAAGAGCTTGTAGACATTATGTTGAAGTCTAAGGGGGACATAGATGATACATCCATGGTAAAGTATTAGAAGAATATAAGAAGTCCGAAAGCACAACAACATCATGGAGAGCCTGCTTAGCCTATGCAGGAGGATGTACCCCACCAAGCTTAGTTTCCACCTCAGCATGCACCACTGCACCCGATGATGTTGGATTACATGTGTGGGATGACCAACTGGGCCCAAGACACATCATCACAGCTGTATGTGGACAATCCTTACTTTTCACCAGAGCTATCTCATGCAGCAGATCAACATCGTCACCCGCCTCTCCAAAGCAATGCCTTCTAGCGGTTCGAAACGGAGGCCAACATGGAAAATAACTTCACTGATCAGAGGGGGAGAGCTCAGGTGAGAGAGCAGTGTTTGAGGGAGGACTTCCATAGAGGAAATCATGCTAGTGAAGAGATGGCGGGGGAGTTTTATGCGGAAGTTACAACATGACGTGATGACTCGGATGCGGATATGTGATTGGACATGGAGTGCAAATCTAGTTTTCATCAGTAATTTCTTTCCTTTCATTTTGATGTTTTATTGTATTTTTGAGTTTTGTTTCAGACATTGTGTGACCGTGTCAGTTTGATATCGTTTGTATTCCCCATTTTGTATTGCTCATTTTTGTTTATTATTAACGAATTTGCTTGTTTTTTGGAAATTTACCAGTCTCATAACAGTGCTATACCAATGATATGTCAAAAAGTTCAAAGGAGGGTGATGCCCCATGGAATTCAATGCGAAGTGCACGGCAAGTGGAAAGTAGGTAGCCACAACTCCTAGAAAACTCAACTTGTAAAGTCCATAGCCAAAATTTAATTTTTCCAATTTTACATACATGGGTGTTCCATGCAACTGTCATTTCTAGAACTTGCGGTGTTTCTTTACTTGTTGATTGGTCTTGTTTTGTACCCACTAAGACAAAGTGCTTGTTACCTATAGCCTTTTGGAGCCCACCTTGAATTTTATGTTTATAATTATCCTTTGTAATGCCAATTTGAGCCTTTAGGTTAGACCCCATTGTTCGGTGACTAAACACATTACAAACCTAGAAGACCTTAGGAATGATTGACCCTCATTTATTTTGGAGTTAAGTTGTTAGGTTGTGTAAAAAAGTTCAAGTTTGGGGTTGCTGTTGGAACTAGCAACATGCTAAGTTTGGGGTTAGGGTACTAGAGAACTAACAGATTGCAATTGTGTCTCTTAAAAAAAACAAGAAAAAAGCACTGAAATTGTGCAAAGAAAAAAAAACCATATATATATATATATATGAGACAAACATTGTCTATATGTCTCAAAAGAAAAAGAAGAAAGAAAAAAAAGTTCTCTAGCACTCAATTGATGTTAATTTAAGGGGATTTGATTTTGATTATTCTTTCTCTGTTTACAAAGTAGTATGAGCTTAACTCCATGGTTTGTTTAACACTACTTTCCAAAATGTCCACCCTTCACCTAAGCCCCGTTTTAACCCAAAAAGTCCTTAAAAGTGTGTACTTAACTCTGACTTTGATTGACAGTATAGAAATGCTTCAAGCCTATGATAATATGGCAGATCTCTGTGTCGACTGTGAGTACCTTTTCAAATTTGTGCGAGAAGTTGTGGAATTGGAGGTTTGGGCAAGGCATCTGGTACATTATTACACCGGCAAGGAGTGAAAGTTTTGACAATATCATTGGTGGGTAAGTTGTTATATTACTGTTATTTTCCCATTTACAAGTAGATTCCTTGAGGACAATGAATGATGCAAATTTGAGGTTGTGATGACTTTAGGTCATGCTATTGTTTTTAGTCGTTTTTGATGTCCTGATGTACAAATTAGAGAGTCTTTTTCATGATTTGCATGCTAGAACTAGATGAATCTTATCAGGAATGTTCAAAGGTCATATGGCTATTTCAAGGGCAAGTTTCTCAGCTTTTAGAGAAGATTTTGGAAGTGCAAGTCTTTGGAAAAATCCTGCCACGATGGTCATGTATCGTGGCACGATTAGAGGAGCTTAATTTGAAGAATTTTGGTTCTGGAAAAATCGTGGCACGATGGAACCTGTATTGTGCCACGATGAAGACTGAAGAAGGATGCCACGTTGGATAATTGAAGCCATTGTGTCACGATGGAGCTGTGTCGTTGCCCGATGGGACGGTTACAGAAACCCTTTCTATAAAAGCCAGGTGCGTTTTCAGAAGAAGGGTTCGAATTTTGGAGATTTCAGTGCATAGGAAGCAGTAATCGACATGGGATTATGTATGACTACTAGCCCTAGCTTCATGATTGTATGGATTGATTTTAGAAATTAATTGACTACTAGCCCTAGCTGTTAATTCTGACCTAGTAATGTTGATTAGCTCAACATATTAAGCTAGAGATAGACGATTGAGAGTTATGACTTTTGAATTAACGAACTGGTAACACTTTCGATGTTAGGAATCGACTTAAGAGATTAAGAGATTATAACTTAGGAAAGGGTTTTGACTCTAGAGATTGATCAAAACTAATAGGTTAATCTGTCGTAATACTAGGTGAACATTGAGAGAGAAGAGGAGCAAATTATTCACGGTGAGCAATAGACGAATCGACGACTTGATTAACTGTTTAATCTAATCTTCAAACTAGTTAATCGCTTTCAATCTTAAATTTACACAACCAAATTTTACTGCCAAGGGCAACCCTAATTTTATTTCATCCTTTAAATTAAAGAAATTGTTAGGAAGAAATTAACAACGATCCTCGTGGATACGAATTTTATTATTACTTCGATAATTTTGGTGCACTTGCTAAATTCCTATCAAATGTATTGCTATAATGTTTTGTAACAAATAATTGGCTTAAGAGCAGTTACTTGAATGCATTAAACTTTATTTGTGTTGGTGGCTGAAAAATCTGAAACCAAATTCTTTGGTAGATTTCTGTTCTTGGTTGTTGAATCCTCTAGCTTGTTTGGGTTTCATCACTCTGTAATTTGTTTTTTGTTTCTTTTATTTGGTCTCATCTATTACTGATACCTTTTAGGCACATCTTATGCTTCACATGGATTTTGTTAATATATCTCTTGATTTGGGCCTCTTCAAAAATAATAATACTTAGTAATCACAAATTTCAATAAAATTAATAAAATTTGTTAAAGTCAATGAAAAATTGTAACTTATAAATAAAATCATATATGTATGTATGTGTGTGTGTGTGTGTATATATATATATATATATATATATATATATATATATATGATTTCAGATCTGCCCCAGTTAAGGTGTGCTTCATTTAGCCTATTTAGATGTATGTATTTGTGGCGCGTGACAATTAGAAAGTCAATGATTGAGATTAAAAAAATAGAAAAATGTGTTTTTTTAATAAAAAAGAATAATATAGAAACAGTTTTGAAAGGATCAAATCAACAACAAATTGTAACTTGTCTAGTTATCTCTCCTTGCCGTTTCCACCATCTCTCGCCGATGTAATCGATTATTGATGACTGTAATCAATTACAAATAGCTCTTTTGGGAAAGTATTTATGCAAATTTTTTTAACCAGACTGCAATGATTTTGGAAAAAAATTGGAAACTATTTTGTAGAATGATTCGGAAAAAATTTGTTGAATGAAAATCATGATTTTGAAATGGAGAAGAGCATAACGAAGTGGCAGAGTGGTAGAGCATCACTTCGGCAGAGAATAAATGCAGAAGGAGCACATAGAAGGGAGAGAAATGCAAAAAAAAGGGAGAAATGCAGAAGAGGGAGCATAGAGAAGTGGGAGGTTGGGAGCGACAAAGTAGAAATCGTTTCTCTATTTTTTTTTTAATTAAACAAATGGTAATTTTCAAATTTTAAATATTGGCCATTGAATTGTTTTTTTGCAATGTGTCGCACAAGCATGCACCTAAATGGGATAAAAGGAGCACACCTTAAATGGTGCATATTCAAACTCTATCATCACATAGATAGATAAAACCCAAACTAAAGTGATAAAATTGAGTGTGTATCCGACGATACCACCTTACCCAGTAGATGACAAATTTTTCTCCTCGATCTCTCTCAAAAAAGAACGATGCATCATTTGTACATTCTCTTGGTTCATCTACCCAATCTAGAACCACTGCCCATTAGATGGCGTACATACAATTAATCAAAATCTCAAGGGAGCTGTGATATGTTTTACCTTGATTTAAATTGTTTGTGTGCTCCTTTGTCAACATAGATTCATATAACTACACTATGATACTATCCCTTTTGCTAAATTTAACAACTTTTTATGTTTTATTTTTCGACAAAGTAGAAATTGTTTCTCTATTTTTTTTTTTATAAAACAAATGGTAATTTACAAATTTTAAATCTTGGCCATTGAACTGTTTTTTTGCAACGTGTCGCACATCCATGCACCTAAATGGGACAAATGGAGCACACCTTAAATGGAGCATATCCAAACTCTATCATCACATAGTTAGATAAAACCCAAACTAAAGTGAGAAGATTGAGTATATATCTTACAATACCACCTTACCCGATAGATGACAAATTTTTCCCCTCGATCTCTCTAAAATAAGAACGATGCGTCATTTGTAGATTCTCTCGGTTCATCTACCCAATCTACCACCACTGCTCATCAGATGGCGTACATGGAACACCTCGTTATTGAACTCAGCTTTCCTGATCTTAGAGAAGATGCTCTTTGTAACACCCATACTAATTTTATATAGAATATTAGCATGTGCATTAAACTGATACTGGATACATCAAGGTTTTCAATAATAATATACAACACAACTGAATGAATACAATTTTTCTCGTTTATAAAACCTTTCAAGTACCATAATAAATACATAAATAAAGTCTGATAAGATCCTGAGCTGGTACATGACGAGCAACTGCACTCCATCCAGCATCTCCCTGGTGATCTTCCTCACGAACCTCGTGCTAACCTATAAACCTGACTAGAAGGATTGGGATGAGACATAATGTCTCAGTGAGCTCCACCCAACCTACTGTTGGCAACCTCGGGGAACCTAGGGTCGCCATGCCTACTTTTGGCAATCACGAGGATTCCTACGATCGCCAGGTCTTAACCTTTCCCATAAGGGATTAAACCTGCCTGAACTTGATAACTGTATAGTCATAAAAACTAGACTATAACCTGATAACTTAGTGATCGAGGGGAAAACTAGGATCACTGTATATATTTTTCATAATCATAACATAATCTCATACATAGTGATCCGGGGACATCCTATGATCACTTTCTAATAACTGTTATCTGAACAGTACTTGCCATAAACTTATGTAATAAATACATATACATCTTACTTAACATAAAGTTAGAAAGTTAGCGTTGAACATACAATAATTATCTGAGTTCATTTTACGGAATGCCCCCGAGTGGAGTAACCCCGGGGCATATTCCCCTGATAACCGGTGAAAATTCCTATCTGAGGCTAATCACCGGACTCCTCTTATCGTCGTGCAGGACTTACATAGAAACAATGCCTGTCCACTACTAACGGGGAACATCGACTCCACTACTAACGGGGAGCCTGAGAATCACGACTTACCTTATTGTCGTGTAGGGCTTACATCCAAAGAACGCCTAACCACTACTAACGGGGTGCCTTAGCTCCACTACTAGCGGGGAGCCATAGAGTCACGACTTAACATTAATTAGCATACTCTTGACATATATATATAATCCGACATAATCCAGAGCCTACTGGACACGTTTAACATAGTCTTATAAACTTACGTGTGGATAACCCTTTCGGAGAAATCCCATGCGGCATAATCCAGAGTCTGATGAACACATTAACATAATCTTTATATATAAATCTTAACTTGTCATATTTATATTTGATACATCATCTGAACATATGCATATCTGATGCATTCATCACGTAAATAATCGTGTGATACTTAACTTATAACATAAGGTTCTAAGCTTATCGTTCTCATAAGCCACTTAATCATTGTTGGGAAACTGAACCCCTTAAGCTTATCTGAAGCTTTGAATGTTGAAACATTCCTTGTACTTTCGTACACTTAATTATGTACACTTAAATCTTGCTTTCCTATCAAAGGATTTAGACATATCGTTATCATATGTCATACTTATGGGCTTACTATCCCATCTGTAATAACTTCATGTTTCTCTTACTTGAGAATCTGCGGATAAATTACCCAACACTCTGTATGATACATATCTTTATCCTAGGTCAATCCTGGAAGGTCTATGAGTATCTTCACCCCAAAGCATAACAAAGATCATTGGCATGGTACAACTGTTTGTTAATAAAAAGAGGTTCTAGGCCATTTCGCTCTGCGACCCCTGACTTCGTTCTGCGATCCTACGTCTGATCCTTCAGACTCTGAACATTCAGAGTCTGAACCTTTAGAACCTGGTAATCCTGAGTCTGAAGCTTCGTAGAGCGTCTGAAAGCTTTGCTCTACGAACTCAGCTTCTGATTACTTTGCAGAGCGAGGTCTAGGCGATGGCTAGGCGAAGATAGGCAGTAGCAAAACTCTGCTACTTCGCAGAGAAAACTCCTGGTCACTCTGCGACTGTAGCAGGACTTGTGATTTTCTGAAAAACGTGGTTCAATCTTAAAAACCTTGTTACCCAGTTGTCCAATGATCAATGAAAACATGCCAGGGACTCATTTTGAACTAGAAAAACATACTGTATCCAAGGATTAACTGGAATCAAACATATGTATCAAAAAATGGGAAAACAATCCTTTTTCTAAACCTTAACAATTAAGTTGTGAACTCACACAATACTGACCCAAGAGGGTAAATTGCTACTCTAAAGAACCCACCTGAACCCTTGCTGGTATTGCCAAGCTTTCCAAGTCCTAACTTGATTCTTCTCCAAAACCCTAGCTTTGGAACTCATCCTCTTGACTTGGTTTTCCTTAGTTCCTCTTGCTTCAATCTTCCCCCAAGCTTGCTTGCTTGCTGTCCAAGAGTTGAGGAAGAAATCTGGTGGATTAAAACATGGGATGGTGAGGACCGATTCTAGAGAGGGAAAGGAAAGAAGAAAAATGAACATAAACTCATCTTTATCCTATAAATAGCCCTTTCACCACAAATTATGATTTTGCCCTTACTTGCTCGTAATTCCTCTTATACTGTTAAACGTTACGTTTAAGTGGGACGTTACACTCTTCGTGTTCTCTCCATGGTTTTACCAATCAATCTTTCATTCTTTTGTCCATTTTTAATGTCTTTCATTGAATTCACAATTAATCAAAATCTTAAGGGAGTTGTGATATCTTTTACCGTGATTTAAATTGTTTGTGTGCATCTGTGTCAACATAGATTCATATAACTACTATGATACTAGCCCTTTTGCTAGATTTAATAATTTTTTATGTTTTATTTTTTGACAAAGTAGAAATTGTTGCTCTATTTTTTTTAATTAACCAAAGGGTAATTTTCAAATTTTAAATCTTGGCCATTGAATTGTTTTTTTGCGATGTGTCGCACATGCATGCACCTAAATGGGATAAATGGAGCACACCTTAAATGGAGCATATTCAAACTCTATCATCACATAGATAGATAAAACCCAAACTAAAGTGATAAAATTGAGAGTGTATCCGACGATACCACCTTACCCAGTAGAAGACAAATTTTTCTCCTCGATCTCTCTCAAAAAAGAATGATGCATCATTTGTACATTCTCTCTGTTCATCTACCCAATCTAGAACCACTGCCCATTAGATGGCGTACATAGAAAGCCTCGTTATTGAAACCAACAATCCTAATATAAAAGAAGATGCTCTGCGTGTGCTCTCCAAGGCTTCACCAATCTATCTTTAATTCTTTTGTCCATTTTTATTGTCTTTCATTGAACTCACAATTAATCAAAATCTTAAGGGAGTTGTGATATCTTTTACCTTGATTTAAATTGTTTGTGTGCTCCTTTTTCAACATAGATTCATATAACTACACTATGATACTATCCCTTTTGCTAAATTTAATAACTTTTTATGTTTTATTTTTCGACAAAGTAGAAATTGTTTCCCTATTTTTTTTATAAAACAAATGGTAATTTACAAATTTTAAAACTTGGCCATTGAACTGTTTTTTTGCGACGTGTCGCGCATCCATGCACCTAAATGGGATAAATGGAGCACACCTTAAATGGAGCATATCCGAACTCTATCATCACATAGTTAGATAAAACCCAAACTAAAGTGAGAAGATTGAGTGTATATCTTACAATACCACCATACCCGATAGATGACAAATTTTTCCCCTGGATCTCTCTAAAATAAGAATGATGCTCCATTTGTAGATTCTCTCGGTTCATCTACCCAATCTACCACCACTGCCCATCAGATGGCGTACATGGAACGCCTCGTTATTGAACTCAACTTTACTGATCTTAGAGAAGATGCTCTTCGTGTTCTCTCCAAGGTTTTACCAATCAATCTTTTATTCTTTTGTCCATTTTTAATGTCTTTCATTGAATTCATAATTAATCAAAATCTTAAGGGAGTTGTGATATATTTTACCGTGATTTAAATTGTTTGTGTGCATCTGTGTCAACATAGATTCATATAACTACTATGATACTAGCCCTTTTGCTAGATTTAATAACTTTTTATGTTTTATTTTTTGACAAAGTAGAAATTGTTTCTCTACTTTTTTTTAACTAAACAAATGGTAATTTTCAAATTTTAAATCTTGGCTATTGAATTGTTTTTTTGCGACGTGTCGCACATGCATGCACCTAAATGGGATAAATGGAGCACACCTTAAATGGAGCATATTCAAACTCTATCATCACATAGATAGATAAAACCCAAACTAAAGTGATAAAATTGAGAGTGTATCCGACGATACCACCTTACCCAGTAGAAGACAAATTTCTCTCCTCGATATCTCTCAAAAAAGAACGATGCATCATTTGTACATTCTCTCTGTTCATCTACCCAATCTAGAACCACTACCCATTAGATGGCGTACATAGAATGCCTCGTTATTGAACTCAACAATCCTAATCTAAGAGAAGATGCTCTGCGTGTGCTCTCCAAGGTTTTACCAATCTATCTTTAATTCTTTTGTCCATTTTTAATGTCTTTCATTGAACTCACAATTAATCAAAATCTTAAGGGAGTTGTGATATCTTTTACCTTGATTTAAATTGTTTGTGTGCTCCTTTGTCAACATTGATTCATATAACTACACTATGATACTAGCCCTTTTGCTAAATTTAATAACTTTTTATGTTTTATTTTTCGACAAAGTAGAAATTGTTTCTCTATTTTTTTTATAAAACAAATGGTAATTTTCAAATTTTAAATCTTGGCCATTGGATTGTATTTTAGCGACGTGTCACACATCCAAGCACCTAAATGGGATAAATGGAGCACACCTTAAATGGAGCATATCCGAACTCTATCATCACATAGTTAGATAAAACCCAAACTAAAGTGAGAAGATTGAGTGTATATCTTACAATACCACCTTACCCGATAGATGACAAATTTTTCTCCTCGATCTCTCGAAAATAAGAATGATGCTCCATTTGTAGATTCTCTCGGTTCATCTACCCAATCTACCACCACTGCCCATCAGATGGCGTACATGGAATGCCTCGCTATTGAATTCAGCTTTCCTGATCTTAGAGAAGATGCTCTTCATGTGGTCTCCAAGGTTTTACCAATCAATCTTTCATTCTTTTGTCCATTTTTAATGTCTTTCATTGAATTCACAATTAATCAAAATCTTATGGGAGTTGTGATATCTTTTACCGTGATTTAAATTGTTTGTGTGCATCTGTGTCAACATAGATTCATATAACTACTATGATACTAGTCCTTTTGCTAGATTTAATAACTTTTTATGTTTTATTTTTTGACAAAGTAGAAATTGTTTCTCTATTTTTTTAATTAAACAATTGGTAATTTTCGAATTTTAAATCTTGGCCATTGAATTGTTTCTTTGCGACGTGTCGCACATGCATGCACCTAAATGGGATAAATGGAGCACACCTTAAATGGAGCACACCTTAAATGGAGCATATTCAAACTCTATTATCACATAGATAGATAAAACCCAAACTAAAGTGATAAAATTGAGAGTGTATCCGACGATACCACCTTACCCAGTAGAAGACAAATTTCTCTCCTCGATATCTCTCAAAAAAGAACGATGCATCATTTGTACATTCTCTCTGTTCATCTACCCAATCTAGAACCACTACCCATTAGATGGCGTACATAGAATGCCTCGTTATTGAACTCAACAATCCTAATCTAAGAGAAGATGCTCTGCGTGTGCTCTCCAAGGTTTTACCAATCTATCTTTAATTCTTTTGTCCATTTTTAATGTCTTTCATTGAACTCACAATTAATCAAAATCTTAAGGGAGTTGTGATATCTTTTACCTTGATTTAAATTGTTTGTGTGCTCCTTTGTCAACATAGATTCATATAACTACACTAAGATACTAGCCCTTTTGCTAAATTTAATAACTTTTTATGTTTTTTTTCCGACAAAGTAGAAATTGCTTCTCTATTTTTTTATAAAACAAATGGTAATTTTCAAATTTTAAATCTTGGCCATTGGATTGTATTTTAGCGACGTGTCGCACATCCAAGCACCTAAATGGGATAAATGGAGCACGCCTTAAATGGAGCATATCCGAACTCTATCATCACAAAGATAGATAAAACCCAAACTAAAGTGATAAAATTGAGTGTGTATCCGATAATACCATCTTAACCAGTAGATGACAAATTTTTCACCTCGATCTCTCTAAAAAAAGGACGATGCGTCATTTGTAGATTCTCTCGGTTCATCTACCCAATCTACCACAACTGCCCATCAGATGGAGTTCATGGAACGCCTCGTTATTGAACTCAGCTTTCCTGATCTTAGAGAAGATGCTCTTCATGTGGTCTCCAAGGTTTTACCAATCAATCTTTCATTCTTTTGTCCATTTTTAATGTCTTTCATTGAATTCACAATTAATCAAAATCTTATGGGAGTTGTGATATCTTTTACCGTGATTTAAATTGTTTGTGTGCATCTGTGTCAACATAGATTCATATAACTACTATGATACTAGCCCTTTTGCTAGATTTAATAACTTTTTATGTTTTATTTTTTGACAAAGTAGAAATTGTTTCTCTATTTTTTTAATTAAACAAATGGTAATTTTCAAATTTTAAATCTTGGCCATTGAATTGTTTTTTTGCGATGTGTCGCACATGCATGCACCTAAATGGGATAAATAGAGCACACCTTAAATGGAGCATATTCAAACTCTATCATCACATAGATAGATAAAACCCAAACTAAAGTGATAAAATTGAGTGTGTATCCGAAGATACCACCTTACCCAGTAGATGACAAATTTTTCTCCTCGATCTCTCTCAAAAAAGAACGATGCATCATTTGTACATTCTCTCTGTTCATCTACCCAATCTAGAACCACTGCCCATTAGATGGCGTACATAGAACGCTTCGTTATTGAACTCAACAATCCTAATCTAAGAGAAGATGCTCTGCGTGTGCTCTCCAAGGTTTTACCAATCTATCTTTAATTCTTTTGTCCATTTTTAATGTCTTTCATTGAACTCACAATTAATCAAAATTTTAAGGGAGTTGTGATATCTTTTACCTTGATTTAAATTGTTTGTGTGCTCCTTTGTCAACATAGATTCATATAACTACACTATGATACTAGCCCTTTTGCTAAATTTAATAACTTTTTATGTTTTTTTTTCCGACAAAGTAGAAATTGCTTCTCTATTTTTTTATAATTAAAACAAATGGTAATTTTCAAATTTTAAATCTTGGCCATTGGATTGTATTTTAGCGACGTGTCGCACATCCAAGCACCTAAATGGGATAAATGGAGCACGCCTTAAATGGAGCATATCCGAACTCTATCATCACATAGATAGATAAAACCCAAACTAAAGTGATAAAATTGAGTGTGTATCCGATAATACCATCTTAACCAGTAGATGACAAATTTTTCACCTCGATCTCTCTAAAAAAAGGACGATGCGTCATTTGTAGATTCTCTCGGTTCATCTACCCAATCTACCACAACTGCCCATCAGATGGAGTACATGGAACGCCTCGTTATTGAACTCATCTTTCCTGATCTTAGAGAAGATGCTCTCCGTGTACTCTCCAAGGTTTTACCCATCTATCTTTCATTCTTTTGTCCATTTTTAATCTTTCATTGGATTCACAATTAATCAAAATCTTAAGGGAGTTGTGATATCTTTTACCGTGATTTAAATTGTTTGCGTGTTCCTCTGTCAACATAGATTCATATAAAGATACACTACACTATGATACTAGCCCATTTGCTAGATTTAATAACTTTTTAGGTTTTATTTTTCAGTATTTTGGGAGAATCAAGATGAGATTCTTGTCATAACTTAGTTATAAGGGTTCATTGTTTAGTGTATCATGAGTGAAAACTTTCATTAGTTTTTTTAATAATTTTTTTATACTTTTTCTATATGATTTTAAGATTTGTTTCAGTTTTAATATTTGATATCATTGATTATAATCTAACACTTGTATAAGAGGATTTTATTATCAAGAGTCAGATCTTCGAGAAAACACTTTTTGTGTGGTCTCTGATCTATTTACAAACTTATCCTTATATTTTTATTCTATTATTCATTCTTTCACCAAACCCACACTGGGAATCCAACTCTTGGAGGAGTTGTCTAGCACACTAAATTGAATGTGCTCCCCTCTCAACATATATTTGAGATGTGATAGCACACATTGTGAGACTATCCCCTTTTATTAGACTGAATCACATTTGATTGTGATTCTAACATCTTTATATGTTGTTTTTGGATAACTGGAATGAGATTCTAGTCATATAGTTGAATAAAAAATCTTCATTGTTTAGAATATTTGTGAGAAAAATGGAAACTTTTATTAGGCTTTTTGTATAAAAACAATAAATGTTTTTATATGATTTGAAGCATTGTTCCAATTTTTAAGTATGTTAATCATAGTTAATTAGTTAAAAATAATATATGATTAAGTGTTATAGACTTGTACAAATTAGTATCTAAATTTTAGAATGTTCATTATATCACTCTGTGATCTAGGTGGTAGAAAATGGTGCAGGAAAGAGAAAGATCAAAAGAGAAAGGGAATATAATGAAAACAAGAGTGTAATGCTTAATATGATGGAAAGAAGAGCGAAAAATAGAGTTAAGACAAATTGATACATTATGAGAGTGAAAAACCCAAGAAAATCGGACTCTCATTCATTACAGTCAACCGATCTAAGAAGTTTGATAGAAATCAGGTGATTAACGTTGTGATTTCGGCAAACCTGGAAACCGACATCTCAATTTCTCGATATTCTTTAACGGCCAAAATTATTTATTGCAATGATGATGGCCACATCAAATTCATTTATGAAAAAAATAGTATTACTATTTCATAATTGTACCATCTAGTTTTATTCTATTTTGGAACTTTTACATTAGAATTTGGTTAGTACCCAATAATGTTACTAGACCTCAAACAATTAATACATTATTTTTTATTTTTCATATTTCAGAGAACCAAGTTATTTCAGGAACTTGCACCTTTATAGTGGAATTCTTTTGGTACTATTTCAGTAATTTTACAAGTATGTCATAAGTGATTGACATTGTATTTGCTAGTTCCTTTCTTTAGTGTAGTACCTCTTGCAAACAGGTACTACACAAAAGAAAGGAACCTAGCAAATAATATACAATGTCAATAATTTATGACATACCTGTAAAATTATTGAAATAGTACCAAAAGAATTCCACTTTAAAGGTGCAAGTTCTTGAAATAACTCGGTCCTCTGAAATATGAAAAATAAAAAATAATGTATTAATTGTTTGAGGTCTAGCAACATTATTGGTTACTAACCAAATTGTAATATAAAAGTTCCAAAATAGAATAAAACTAGATGGTACAATTATGAAATAGTAATACTATTTTTTTCATAAATGAATTTGATGTGGCCATCATCATTGGAATAAATAATTTTGGCCGTTAAAGAATATCGAGAAATTGAGATGTCGATTTCCAGGTTTGCCGAAATCACAACGTTAATCACTTGATTTCTTCTGCATTCATGGTGGCTTATTCCTCTATCTCCTTGTACTCAACCTGAAAATCCATAAATCCATCACTGCTTCTTCCATGGAGAATGGCGCCGTCGTTCCTACTATCATGTTGTCTTCTCGATTTGCGATTCTCTGATCCAATGATTTTGTCCATGTTGATTATCTGACAACCATGTCTGCGATTCTCCGATCCTTCTTGTTCTACACCAAAGGTGGCGATTGTTCGATCCATATTGATTGATTTATGACTGCCATCTTAATCAATTTTTTTACATCAATTTGATCCACTATTAATAGGTATGTAATTAGATCCTGATTCGATACCCTAATTTAAATTTGGTACATCAATTTATAAATTAGGAATTGTCTATGAGCTTTGCATTTGTTCTTATTCCTATTAATACGTTTGCTTTTTTTAGTCAGGGAGCACATATCTTTTGTTGCTTATAATGAGGAAGCCACTCATAATAATATGAGTAGTATTTGGTAACTGAAATTCTGTATTCTAAAAAATAGTCAAATAGCTTAACCATGAAGAGCGTAGCAATAGCCCATCACTATAGGATCTTAAGGCTTTGTTCTTTACCTCTCACTGGCATTCAGTTTGAGTTTTCGTTGGTGTTTTATCCTTTTGGTGTGTGACCGCCTATATGTTGCCACTTGAATGTGCTAAGAGGAAACTAATGAATCTAAGAGAAGAATTAAGGAACAAAAATTATGATTCCTGTGATGTCTATATCTTTCTCCATGGAAACAATGAGCAAGTAGTGTTGGTTTCAGCCAGAAAAGAGATAGTAGCGTTTACGTTGACTGCAGGGAGGAAGATGGAATAAGAAAGGTTTCAAGAGAAAAGAAGTCGTACGTGAGAAAGAATGAGAAGAGAGTCACATGACACATTAAAGCTCTCTTTTATCACAACCATCTAGATTAATTCAATGGTCATCTCATTTGATGCATCCTCTCTCTATATATATAACTTTTTGCTTCCTTTCTGCCAGGTAAATTTTTCACCAATTTATGTTTGTGTTTTCAAATTTTACTTTTCAACTTGAAAACATAATTTATTTTTGCAATTCAAACAAAATATACACAATTATGAAAGGTGAGTTAAAGAGTATCTGATGATGGTATGATTCAATTTAGAAGATTTTTAAAATAATTGTCTAAGAAGTGTTATTTCAATAGTAAGAGGATAGTTTTGTAACCACAAGGGAAGAAGTTCAAATCTCCTTAGATGGTTGTAAATTGACCGGTTGTTTCACTCTTATTAATACCATTTTTTCTTGATATTTTTAAGTTTAAGAGTATTTCACAAAGGTGTTTATTCATTTCTATGCACTTATCGGGTAATGATATTTTTTCCACGAATAATTTTAATATATCCTACTTTTTCACCACTAAATCTTACTGTTGCACAATCAACTCGACTATGCAATGATCTTGTACTACTTCGGGTGAGATGAGATTGTCCTGACAAATTTTGAGTATTCTATATAGCATATGGAAACTTTCATTACCCCTAAAATACGTGACAATCAATCATGTTAAAATGACTACATCATATTAATAACATGAAATTAATTCCTCTAAAACTTTCATGTTTTCATTACAATGTGTGGCATCTCACCCTAATACAAAGATGTCATTCGGCAATGGCAACATCGATTTTCTTATTCATCTTATTTGTTTTGAATTTCTATTTAATCTTGTACTTAACAAGTTCACAATATTTAATTTTATTGTGATAGAACTAAAGGTTAAGTTTAAAATAATAGTTTATATTGTGAGTGTGCCATAGAGGTATAGAAAATATTATTGAGATTTTTTATATGTCATATGAGTAATACTAATGTGAAAGACTGCTCCCAATACGAATCAAAGTTTTCTTAAGATTAGTTTATCAACATCGTGAGAGAATCAAAATTTTCTAACTATTTCTTCATTTTAAATGAATGCATAATTCACTTTATGTTTTGTGTCTTAAATGTTTACCATATTTAATTGTATTTTCACAATTTTTATAACTTCTCTTTGTCATACATGATATTTATGGGTTCAAACCAAAGAAGTCGTATGTATCTTTCTTTCAAAGGTGATAATGCCATTATGCATGCGCAACATTGAAATCAGAGAATAATTATCAAAAACTGTTTATTTCTCTATTCTTATTGTTTTTCAAATTAATTTTTACTGAGCATTTTGTTTATATGAATTTTACTTTTGTTGAAATTTCCTTCTTAATTTTTCTGTCATCCACTTTTGTTTATATGAATTTTACTTGCGATTCACGCTCAATGACCACACTTAAGTGGTTAGCTTCATCTGTTCAAATAATTCAATTAGTCCACACTTCACTTTAACTTCTCAAACTGCGAATCCCGTCAAGGTTCCACGTCATTCCTTAGAGTATCCCATGATTCCTTAATCCTTATATCTTCCGCAGACGAGGCATCGTCCAACGATGCGTCCAACTGGGTTGAGGTGCTTCACCTCACTGTTAAATATCCCTTATGTCTCTGAGACCTTGCCACTATCAAGCTTCGTTACTTTACAGTTTGATGGCCACCATTTGGGATGAATACTTCTTTGCCAATTCCGTCTTAAAATTCTGTCACCTTAATCTTCGCCCTTCATAAACTTCATTCCTCCTTGGTCACATTCAGCTCTCGGACATTCATCCTAACTGTCATATACTAGATTGAGTTGATCAGGCTCAACTAGATGTGACATTTAGAACAACATCCGGAACCCAATGGTCCCCACTACTTTTATTGAAACTTTAATGACCCAAGGCACGGTCTGAATCGACCTGCTCTGATACCAATTGTAACACCCATACTAAATTATCTAGAATATTTAGCATGTGTATTATTCTGATACCGGATACATTAAAATTTTCAATAATAAACATATACAGAACTACTGAATGAGTACAATTGGCTCGTTTATACAATTATCCAAATATCATAAAATACATTTTCATATACTTATGCGATCTGTAAACCTCCTGAGCTTGTCCATGACGAGCAACTGCACTCCATCCAGCGTCTTCCTGAAGATCTTCATGAACATCTCTTGCTAACCTGTGAACATGCACCAGAAGGATTGGGATGAGACATAATGTCTCAGTGAGCTCCTGCCCAACCTACTGTTGGCAACCACGGGGGAAACCTAGGGTCGCCGTGCCTACTCTTGGCAATCTTGGGGATACCTACGATCGCCGTCATTCTCTACATATTTCGCGATCAAGGGGAGACCTAGGATCGCTACATGTCTTAATCTCATCTTATACTTATCATAATCTCATACTTAGTGATCTGGGGACATCCTATGATCACTTTCTGTTGTCTGATGACTACTTGGTCTTATCTCTTAGTATATAGTACATATACAAAATCATATTCATATTCATCTTTTCATAACATAAAGTTAGAAGTTAGCGTTGAACAAACAATACATTATCTTGGTTCATTTTACGGAGTGCATCCGGGTGGAGTAACCCCGAAGTACATCTCCCATCATACCGGTGAAACTCCTATCATATCAGGCTAACACCGGACTCCTCTTATCGTTGTGTGGACAACTCTCTCGATGAAGTCCCATCCGGCGAATCCCAGAGTCTGCTGAACACAACTTATCTTTGCATGTAGACAACCCTCTCGGAGAAGGTCCATCCAGCGTATCCCGGAGCCTGCTGGACATGCTTAATCTTATAACATACGTGTGGACAATCCTCTCGGAGAAGTCCCATCCGGCGTATCCCGGAGCCTGCTGGACACGTTTGACTTAGTCTTATAACTTACGTGTGGATAACCCTTTCGGAGAAATCCCATCCGGCATAATCCGGAGTCTGATGAACACGCATAATCTTTATCATTACGTTCTTAACTTAAGTTCATATGTATATCAAGTACGTTTCATATTCTTGTGCATATCTAATGCATTCTTTAAGTATTCATTCTTAAAAGCTTAACCTATAAATAGGTTCTTAACTTTGAACTTTAAACCTTTCCTTGTGCATACGCACACTTAATTGAGTGCATCTTAATCCTGCTATCTTAGGTGCATTCTCGTTCTCATTAATTCTTAACTTTTGTACTTGAAAGTACGTCTAATATTTGCTATAAGCTTTTGCATACTTAATGCATTTCTTAAGGGAACTAATCTCCCAATACATAACCTATGAGTTGAGCATCCATCTCTCAATGTTGTACCTATCTTCATTCTATATTAATCTATACATTCTCTAAGGATAGATCTTCTAATGCTTATTAGCAACACTTAGCCATTACATGTTGTTGAGTCTGAAGCAGTATTAGATAGCCAGAATGGTGCAAGAACTGATGGAAAAACAATATAGCCCTGCCCACTGTGCCATCGTGACACGATTTGGAAATCGTGTCACGATTTTCTACCCAGAAATGGTGGTTGGTTCTGCTTGTGAAATCATGACACGGTTGCAAAATCGTGACACGATTTTGCATGCAGATGGACAGCATAGGGCAAGTTCAAAACGTGATTTTCACCCTTCTTGGCTAATCCAATCATACCCAGACATCATAACATCTTAACGAAGAATTTCTAATGTATATTGATGGATTACAACATGTATGATCATAGGATTACAAACCAAAAGGAATTAGGGCACTAATTATAAACTTTGCTCAAATACTAAATACTCATGAAAAATCAACAAAGTGGGTTCTATAACCCCTAGGGAGCTCACCTTGATTGCTAGCTCTGATCCTTGCCAAGCTTCCAATCACCAACCCTAGCTTGATTCCTCATCATTCCTTCCTTGTTTCTCCTTTCTTGCTCTTTCTAATTTCCTCTTGTTCTAAACTCTCCAAGTTAGTGATTGCTTGCTTGGGAGCTAAGAAATTGGAGTAAAGGTTGAAGACTAATGGAGGGGAGGAGGAGGGCGTGGAGAGTAGAGAAGAGGGAAGGGGGAAACCGATTTTGAGAGAGTGAAGAGAATGAAGAAGTTAGCAAGAAAATATCTTGCTTCAATTTTAAATAATCTCCCTCTTTCAATTATTTACCATATTGCCATTGCCCTATATTTACAAAATTGCCATGCTTGCTTAATAAGTTTCCAACACTAATAACTGATACTCATAAGCGGGATATTACAATCTACCCCCCTTAAAGAAACTTCGTCCTCGAAATTTAAAATCCTCTCATACTACTAGTCAAAACTCCAGTTCGTCTTTCTTATCATAATTCCTTAGTTTTCCAACTCTATATAAGTCGATTATGCTCGACAATCTTTCCCTTAATAGAAAGGCCTGCTATACATTACATATTTCTTACGTAGCAGGGTGTGCGGTTGTCTGAACCAATCTACCTGACTCACTTAGCTATGCTTCTTGTACATGCACTTCTTGCAAATTCAAATTGAAGTTATTAAGTCCTGGATACTCATACCGAACTTCATAAATTGTCTTCATAGTCCGTGTAATCTCACTTTGACGACATTGGGTCGTTCTATTCCTCCAGTATTCCACTCTTCGATGGGTTTCTTGCATTGCATCTATTTTCCATGAATTTTTATCTTTATCTTTCGTCTCATACGACGACATCTTACTTATAGACCTATGTCATACCCTTCCATATAGAATCATCCTTGCACCGTAAAAAAAACATCTGATATATATATATATATATATATATATATATATATATATATATATATATATATGCACATGCAAATGCAAGGATCATTCCAACTTCATTTAGTATTCTAGGTACAAGCAGGAGTTTCATCTCTAGTACCTGCTTCTTTCTTTTTGACATCATGATGTCCTACTTATCATAACCATAACTATTACTTCCACGATGGATTTCTCACGGATTCGCGGAATTCTTACAAATTAATCGTGCTCCGCTTCAGTTAATATACAACATCAACGCACATCTTTTTAACTTAGGAATTCATTTTTCATACTGGGAGTTTGCTAATCTCCCATCACTATTGTCGCTATTTATTCTCGTTTTCTTGCCGTAGCGTAAACATTTCTACACCGATAATCCAAAACTCATAGGAGTTTAGCCCAAGTGATAAGTGGTATAAATCATCTCACATAACACCATAGGGTACATTTCATAGCATATAATTTACATACATAAGCGAGCACGTGTACACTACTGACGGGTACACAATACATCACCTCATCTTTGTCCGACTAACAGGACATCATTCTTGATCTTAACATATTTGAAACACTACCACATCAATTGGGAATCTCTTCTTACTCTTAACTCATTTTGTAACATCCGGGATTTGCCTTTCAACTGGCTTGCCAGGTTTGCCCCGCCAATGTTACTCGTGTTTATATCTTAAGCGTACAACAACCTGTAAATCATTGTTACATTCTAACGGCGTTAAAAACATATTTCGTTCAGAGACATTCTTTTGTTTTCGAAAAGAAAACTCTATTCTGGCCGCTACTCAAACAACACACTTAATCTCATCAATCCTTTAATCCTTTATTTATATTCTGGTCTTGCGTAGAAATATTCTCCTTCCTTTATCTACGAACACTAAGTTCAAGGATTTCTGAGCTCCTTAGCTAAGATATGTTTGTTATCAACAAACCTGCTCCGATGTTGGCTCATGCTTAATTCTCTTTAGACTAACTTACTATTCAAGTATACTTGATGTTGTTGAGCCAAAATAGCTAAACTACCGTCTTAGCGATAGCTTCCATCGATTCAGACTTAGCGCTAGAATCACATCTTCCTTATTCCTTACCATATATCCTTAAACTATTCCAATATTCCATTTCTCATGGGTTCGAGGTTTGAAGTATCCATCAACTTAACTTCCAAAAATTTCCATTAGAACTTGTGATAAGTTCAAGTCGTCTATACTTACTGTTATTCCGTATAATAAGGAGTAAGCACTTAACATCTTCTCTTTCTCTAAGCTTCAGCTTAGCATTGTTCATTAATTCATTCTTGGATTACTACTCCGCTGCGCCACTCTGATTCTTAACAACTCGAGTTAGAATTGGAGCTATACACCACTATTGTCACATAAAATTCCATCGACCAATCCTTTTACTTTGTCACTTTGTGATTAGTGTGACAAAACCATCTGCTTAACTTACGGATTGGTCATCTCCTGACTTGTGTTTCCTTTCGGACTTAAACCATATACTTACTTTCATGATAATACGCCAAACTTGTAACCGGTTTTCAGCAACTGTTACGAGCCCAACAATGTTCCTATCAACGGCTCATACTCTGGTTCTAACTTTACTCTCCATATACTGAATTCTGTAGCCATCTCTTGGTCATCTCATCATGTATATTCCTTAAAACATTGCAGAAACCCGATTAAAAGCTTGCTTGAGACAACATAAATTCACACACAATCACTTGTGGCAACTCCTGAAAACATCTTATGACTTCTGTAGATCCACATCTTTTGTACACTGAATCCACTAAGGGTTTGACTCCCATTACTAATCATTTTATCTTTATCCGTAAGGATTTCATACTTATACTCTTTTCCGAGACAACTTCGGTCTCTATTATCTTACCATATCCCTTAGGTTACCCCTCGAGTTTCTCCGGAACAATCCGTCTTGGAATAGATTCAAACTCTTACCGGTTCTCTTGTACGCCCAAACATAGGTTACATCTCTTCGAGCACCCGATTAATCGGTCTTAAACTTCTGCACTTATCACTATCTATTGGATTCCTCCAGTAACTTGTTATTGTATTCTCAATTTAATCTTGATCTTATTAGCCGAATGATTCGTCATATAGTTTGAACAACCTCAAATCTGTACTTTATTACCGCCTTCGGAAGCTTACTAACATAAGGTTATCACTTCCGGCTTTCCAGAATTATTGTGTAAGGAGATCCATCAATTGAACATAGAGCTTCTTACATTAACCACAATCTTAACCTTTCGTATATAAGTCGATCTTCCAGATAATAAAATCTCAATATAATTTCTCGGCTGAGTTTCCGATTATCCTTCAAAACTGGTCTACTCTAATCTTGTGTTATCTTGAACTCGCCTTCTTCATCCGATCGAGGAAATTCTATATTGTTCATCCCTTCAAGGTGTTCGACTTAGTTCGTCCATCAGTGCACTAAATTCCAACAACTTATCGTTCAATATCCACTCTTCATTGAGTAAAATTCCAGTCTAGCTTAGCTTACTTCTAATCTCCCTACTATTAGGACACATCCGAATATCTGATTCACGCTTTGACATGCAATGGGTCTTGTTATCAGCACTTATTCATCCATCGTAGTCCTTAGGTTGCATACCATCTTCTCTTCTAGATTCCCAAATCTAGCATTTATGGTTCGGGAGGTGCGGTTAATCCGATGGGGTTAAACTTACTTGCGATTCACGCTCAATGACCACACTTAAGTGGTTAGCTTCTTCTGTTCAAATAATTCACTTAGTCCACACTTCACTTTAACTTCTCAAACTGCGAATCCCGTCAAGGTTCCACGTCATTCCTTAGAGTATCCCATGATTCCTTAATCCTTATATCTTCCGCAGACGAGGCATCGTCCAACGATGCGTCCAATTGGGTTGAGGTGCTTCACCTCACTGTTAAATATCCCTTATGTCTCTGAGACCTTGCCACTATCAGGCTTCGTTACTTTACAGTTTGATGGCCACCATTTGGGATGAATACTTCTTTGCCAATTCCATCTTAAAATTCTGTCACCTTAATCTTCGCCCTTCATAAACTTCATTCCTCCTTGGTCACATTAAGCTCTCGGACATTCATCCTAACTGTCATATACTAGATTGAGTTGATCAGGCTCAACTAGATGTGACATTTAGAACAACATCCGGAACCCAATGGTCCCCACTACTTTTATTGAAACTTTAATGACCCAAGGCACGGTCTGAATCGACCTGCTCTGATACCAATTGTAACACCCATACTAAATTATCTAGAATATTTAGCATGTGTATTATTCTGATACCGGATACATTAAAATTTTTAATAATAAACATATACAGAACTACTGAATGAGTACAATTGGCTCGTTTATACAATTATCCAAATATCATAAAATACATTTTCATATACTTATGCGATCTGTAAACCTCCTGAGCTTGTCCATGACGAGCAACTGCACTCCATCCAGCGTCTTCCTGAAGATCTTCATGAACATCTCTTGCTAACCTGTGAACCTGCACCAGAAGGATTGGGATGAGACATAATGTCTCAGTGAGCTCCTGCCCAACCTACTGTTGGCAACCACGGGGGAAACCTAGGGTCGCCGTGCCTACTCTTGGCAATCTTGGGGATACCTACGATCGCCGTCATTCTCTACATATTTCGTGATCAAGGGGAGACCTAGGATCGCTACATGTCTTAATCTCATCTTATACCTATCATAATCTCATACTTAGTGATCTGGGGACATCCTATGATCACTTTCTGTTGTCTGATGACTACTTGGTCTTATCTCTTAGTATATAGTACATATACATAATCATATTCATATTCATCTTTTCATAACATAAAGTTAGAAGTTAGCGTTGAACAAACAATACATTATCTTGGTTCATTTTACGGAGTGCATCCGGGTGGAGTAACCTCGAAGTACATCTCCCATCATACCGGTGAAACTCCTATCATATCATGCTAACACCAGACTCCTCTTATCGTTGTGTGGACAACTCTCTCGATGAAGTCCCATCCGGCGAATCCCGAAGTCTGCTGAACACAACTTATCTTTGCATGTAGACAACCCTCTCGGAGAAGTCCCATCCGGCGTATCCCGGAGCCTGCTGGACATGCTTAATCTTATAACATACGTGTGGACAATCCTCTCGGAGAAGTCCCATCCGGCGTATCCCGGAGCCTGCTGGACACGTTTGACTTAGTCTTATAACTTACGTGTAGATATCCCTTTCGGAGAAATCCCATCCGGCATAATCCGGAGTCTGATGAACACGCATAATCTTTATCATTACGTTCTTAACTTAAGTTCATATGTATATCAAGTACGTTTCATATTCTTGTGCATATCTAATGCATTCTTTAAGTATTCATTCTTAAAAGCTTAACCTATAAATAGGTTCTTAACTTTGAACTTTAAACCTTTCCTTGTGCATACGCACACTTAATTGAGTGCATCTTAATCCTGCTATCTTAGGTGCATTCTCGTTCTCATTAATTCTTAACTTTTGTACTTGAAAGTACGTCTAATATTTGCTATAAGCTTTTGCATACTTAATGCATTTCTTATGGGAACTAATCTCCCAATACATAACCTATGAGTTGAGCATCCATCTCTCAATGTTGTACCTATCCTCATTCTATATTAATCTATACATTCTCTAAGGATAGATCTTCTAATGCTTATTAGCAACACTTAGCCATTACATGTTGTTGAGTCTGAAGCAGTATTAGATAGCCAGAATGGTGCAAGAACTGATGGAAAAACAATATAGCCCTGCCCACGATTTTCTACCCAGAAATGGTGGTTGGTTCTGCTTGTGAAATCGTGACACGGTTGCAAAATCGTGACACGATTTTGCGTGCAGATGGACAACATAGGGCAAGTTCAAAACATGATTTTCACCCTTCTTGGCTAATCCAATCATACCCAGACATCATAACATCTTAACGAAGAATTTCTAATGTATATTGATGGATTACAACATGTATGATCAAAGGATTACAAGCCAAAAGGAATTAGGGCACTAATTATAAATTTTGCTCAAATACTAAATACTCATGAAAACTCAACAAAGTGGGTTCTATAACCCCTAGGGAGCTCACCTTGATTGCTAGCTCTGATCCTTGCCAAGCTTCCAATCACCAACCCTAGCTTGATTCCTCATCATTCCTTCCTTGTTTCTCCTTTCTTGCTCTTTCTAATTTCCTCTTGTTCTAAACTCTCCAAGTTAGTGATTGCTTGCTTGGGAGCTAAGAAATTGGAGTAAAGGTTGAAGACTAATGGAGGGGAGGAGGAGGGCGTGGAGAGTAGAGAAGAGGGAAGGGGGAAACCGATTTTGAGAGAGTGAAGAGAATGAAGAAGTTAGCAAGAAAATATCTTGCTTCAATTTTAAATAATCTCCCTCTTTCAATTATTTACCATATTGCCATTGCCCTATATTTACAAAATTGCCATGCTTGCTTAATAAGTTTCCAACACTAATAACTGATACTCATAAGCGGGATATTACAAAATGGCTGCTAGTATTAGTATGGTCGCTTATAGGTACACTAACATTAAGACTTAAAAGCAACCATATTAGCAGTCTATTCATATTTATTTTATTGACAAAAGGTAGATCAAGTTATATTAAAACATACTTTATCACATCATGTGTATAAAACAAGTCCTAAATGAAATATGTATTTAGTCATGTCCCAAGATGTGTTTACCATAAGAGAATTGATGAAATTGGCATTTGTTAGCATGTTTGGAAGACAACTTGTTAATGGAATGCCAACCCTTTTTTAATATGAAAGAAAATTTATCTGAAACTTTTAAGGAACAAAAAATGCATATTCAAGAGCACTTAAGATTATAGAACTTTTGAATCAACCTGAGATGTTGTGACAAACGTGAATAACATGAAATTATAAGTTTCACTACAAGAAAATCAGCAATTTGCGACACCCCATCTGCGACCCCTACCTTATAACAACCTCAAAGTGCATCTTTGCGACAGTTGTTCCGACTGTTCTAGTCAACTGTCGCAGGTGTGTTGTAAATTGCTCATTCCTACTTGGCCCAAATTTTTCATCTCACTCGTGTTTCATCTTTCTCTATATCACTTTCCCAAAACTGCAAAACCCTAATGTCACTAATGATTCAGTTTCTTCATCGATCCGTCTCAGTCTCGATCGATTCAGCTTCCCTCTCCATCACGGAATCCTCCGGCCTGAGCCACGAAACCCTCAATCAACACATTCACTCTCAAACCCTCGATTTCATTCTTTACTGAAACACCCTTAAACCTTTAAACCCTCGATTCACACTCGATTTCTCCATTCTTCTGTTTGTTAATTGATGCAGTCACACGTTAGGCCAAAACAACCTCATCAACCAAACAATATCTTTTGCTTACTCTTTTTTCTCCTTTTTTCTTTCTCTAGTTATTTTGTAACACTGCTCAAATTTCAAAACTAATTGTTGTGTTATTTGGTTTTGAAAAGGTCTTAATGGTTGATTATATTATCAAATACCAAAATTTGACTTGATTTGAATGGTTCTGTTATTTGATTTAGTGTGAGAAAGAATAACAGAGTCTGAAAGGGTTTGTGAATTGAAAAGAAAAGAGGAAGAAAACAAGATTCTATAGCCTTGCATCTAGTGCTGACAAAGTGCAGATCTGAACGAACAAGCAAAACTTGATCCTTGTTTGAGGTAAATCTCATGAGTGGGTTTTTGAAGACACCTTCTTTTTGGTTTTCAATTTGGATTAATTTCTTGTATACCTGTTTATCTTTTTATTAATTTATTTGTTACACTTATACATTATTGTCACCCATTGAGTTGAATATAAGCCTATGATTTGTTTTGGTTTGTTTCGTTATTATTACATTATTATTAGGATTAAATAACTTATACAGTATATGTCTATTTTTTTTTAACACATTGCTTTTGCAGCCAGTGACTTTACTTTTCACTTATGTATCATCTACGTTAATGAACTTTGTCATACCCCATTTTTGACCCGTTTTTATTTTTATTTCTCTCGTTTCTTAGGCCGGAAATTTTCGTCGTTTCAGACGAAATTTCGGCAGGGAGGTATTTTAAAATACCTCATTTTTTTTTCCGAAGGCAACCGTTTTTTAATTATTTTTATTTTTTGTTATTTTATTATTATTATTATTATTATTATTATTTTTTACTTTTATTTATTTCTCTTCTTTTTTCTTTTTATTATTTTTTATTTTATTTTGTTATTTTCGTTTTTTTTATTAGTGTATTTTTTACTGTTTTGCTTTTATCAATTTTAAGTCATTATTGGTCCATTTTCTGTCCAAGGCCCAGAGGGGCGTTTTAGTCATTTTCGTTTTTGCCCTTTTTACTATAAATAGCACTGTTCACGTCAGGAAAAGTACACAGTATCAGTCAGAGCACAGTACAACACCAACCACCTAGAACCACCAACACAGCCACCGTCAAATCTCATTTCCGGCCACCACAAAAAAAAGACATAAAAATTTTTCTCTCTTCTTTCTTTCTTTCCTGGATCATCAATCAGTACCAAATACTTCACGAAATCAAAGTGCCATCCTAAACCAGAATCAAACCATATCACAGATCCAAACACATCACAAAGTCACAACCGTAAATCACACCCCAAATCACGAAAAAATCAAACTCAAAAGGCCAAGACTGATTCGAAAATCATCCAAACCGCAAAAGCTGAAAACCGAATCAAGAACACAAAAGGGTACGTTTTTTCCGAACCTAGATCTAGTTTTCTTTGAGTCTTTTTTCGGTTTCACATGGAGAGGAAAAGAGGAACACGTGAGGTTATGGTGAGAGCTTGAGAGAGATGAAAAAATGTGAAAGAAAATGGTGAGGGTGTGAGTGGATTTGAGAGAAATGGAGAGGATTTGAAAAAAATGAAGAGGATGGGAGAAAAGAAATGAAGGGAACGTGAGTTACAGAGAAGAAAAAGGTGAGTCTGAGAGAAAAGAGAGAAAAGTAGAAGAAGAAAGAGAAAATGAGTGAAAAATGAATAAAAAAACCATGGTTGGACTTAAATAGGCAACTGGACCGGTCTGGTTCTTTCGGACCGAACCAGACCGGGTTTTCTCTCTGGACTTATATTACTGGACTGTCCCTTGGCCCATTTCCCCTTTCCTTTTCTTTTTCTGATTTCTACTCTTTTAATTTCTGCACCCCCCTTATTACTTCTGCACCCCTTTTCTTCCTCTCTATTCTTTTATTTTCTTTATTTATTTCTTGCACTTTCTTTTATTTCTTTTATTTTTAGCACTTTATTTATTGCTTTTAATTTCCAGTACTATGCATTTTTTTATTTTTTTATTTTATTGCATCATATTTATTTTTTGTCTTGCATTTTACATTTTCTTTTATTTTATGCATCATATTTAATTTTATGCCTTGCATTTTTTTATTTTCTTTATTTATTTTCCAGTACCATATTTAATATTCAGTCTTGCATTTTATTTTCCAGCTCCATATTTATTTTTTTGCCTTGCATTTTTATTTTCTTTTATTTTACGCATCATATTTATTTTATTGACTTGCATTTTTATTTTCTTTTAGCATCATGTTTATTTTTATTGTCTTGCATTTTTATTTTATTTTCAACATCATATTTATTTTATGCCTTGCATTTTTATTTTTTTATTTACTTTAAGCACCATATTTATTTATTGTTTTACATTTTATGCATTTTTTATTTCTTTTAGCATATTTACTTTAATGCAATTTTTATTTTTCGTCATTTATTTTCTTGTCATTAGAATGTATCTAGGTCCAATGTAAATAAAATATAAATGAGAATATGCACCGACACCACATTTATTTTTCTTATGCTTTATGTCGAGGACGATATTGTAATTTTGGACCGCATCCGAGGAAAAGGACCCTCACTTGATCCAACGTCATTTTGAGGGATCCGGTACGTTAGATATCTCAGCATAACCTAGTCTCTGGACCTTAGGACTTAATCAAAATTTTCATAAAAAGTCAAAAAAGTCAAAATCCAAAAACATTTTATAATCAAAATATTCAAAAAATTAATCTTTTATCTTTTCTTTCTTAATCAAATTTCAATCAACCTTTAATCAATCAAAACTTTTTCTTCAAATTAAAATCAACCAAACTCACTTCTTTTTTATTCTTCTATGCCTTTCGGCCCCTTATCTTTTCTCAAAACTTTTTTTAAACTTTAAAATCAACCGAAACCAATCACTTATCTTTTTACCCCGAACTACGAGATTTTGATCCCGCTCGGGTACGTAGGCAAAAGACTTTGTCTTTCCAAATCAATAAAAATAACAAAAACATTTTCTTTCTTTTAATTTCCTCACTTTAATCCTTTTACACTTAAGCATTTATTTCACAAGCAAATAATAATTTAGCATAAAGATAAAATAAGCAAGAGGTTCCTATAGAGTACTATAGACGTTTAGGGTGCTAATACCTTCCCTTTGCGTAACCAACCCCCGGACCTTTGATCTCTCTAATAAATAGGGTTTTCGAACTTTCTCCCTTTTCCTCGGAAAAATAAAAGATCGGTGGTGAATCATAAAAATTGCGAGTCAACGCTAATTAATAGCTTGATATCCAAAAATCACCGCGACAAACTTCTTTCACTAGATAATGGTATATCTTTATACTAAATGATTAGTTTGTTTTCTACCCAAATAAATATAAGTTTGTTTGCTATTATGGAAATGATAGGAGAATTTATGATGTTGTTGTAGGATTGAGTAATGAGCAGAGAGTCTATTCTAATAGGTGTGCAGGATTTGAGACAATCAAATATGAGGTTTAGAGAACTTACCTTATATGTGTTAAATGTTTGCCTTTGTTTCAAGCAAATCATTGACTTATAATAAAGTCCTTATATTGACAAGGCATGGTTTAAACCTTCTATCTTGATAATGTATGCAGCAGCTTGCTTCACGTTAAACAATTAGCGTTGATTCAGCCTCCTCAGTTGTTGTCTCCTCACAACGAGCCTAGAATTATCGTTCTTTGTTGTAGACTACATAACCAACCATAGTGATTATTGAAAAAGCCTAGAATTCCCCTGCTCAAGTAGACTACATAACCAATCTAATCATATGTTTTCTTGTCTCTTTGATTTGCTAGTTTGTAAAAGCTACAAATGTTTTCATAAACATTGATTAATAAGGCAAGAATGATTGCTATGAAAATTTGTGAGACATTGTAAGATGGTTACTATGATGTGTTATGATTATTTCTTTATCTATGCATAAGGAGCTTCCCATGTGTTTCATATTATTATTGGAATGTGGGTCCATTTCAGTGATTCCTAGAAATTATCTGCACTCATTAAATTAATTTAAACTTCATACAAGAGAAGTATGGAAATCAGAGTCTTTACAAAACTTTCTTAGTTTGATTAATGAGACTTGTTGTCATGTTTATGTAGGAACTTAAAGATCTAATGATGCATAACTTACTAGCTCATTTCTCATTGTGCTTCTCTGATCCTGGACAAGTAGAGCAGGAGGAAAGTTAAATCTAAGGATGACACCAGACTCCTACTAAATTTTGTTTCAAACTGTAATATATCTTCAGAATCTTGTTTTGTGCCTGAACACTTTGTCTAATATATCTTCATATCAGCATGTTATTCGTTTAAGCTATACACAACTTCTTGTACCATTTTCTGGTTTTGCTATTGTGTTGTTGATCCCTGGAATGGTCCTTTTAAAATAAAAGTGTGTGTTATTGTTTTGTTCTGGTTTTGTTTTATTTTATTTTCCTAGACTAGCTAATGACTTTAATGTTGTTCCCATTTGAGGCTATACCTGTTATCCATTTGAATCCAATACCTTTTAAAAAGGAGACTAGCTAATGACTTTAACACCTATTAAAATGGGGGCTAGCTAATGACTTTAATACCATTTAAAATGGAGACTACCTGACTTTAATATCTTTTTTTTCCATATAATTTTGCTTCTATTTGAGCTTATAGGGTGATGGCTATCTAGCTTGTGATGTTTGTGTTTCGGTCTACATATGGTTTTTGTTTTATTATTGAAGATCCTCAACTATGCAGCTTCTATGGCGTTGATATATATATATATATATATATATATATATATATATATATATATATATATATGACAACCTGCGTATTGCTGAGGTTTATGATTCCCCTCTTACATTGATGTTTAGATATATGTTGAGTTGATAAAATATGAATATTACAATTTACATCGAATTAACTTGTGTTGAACTTTGTTTTCAGGTTTCTGAGGAATACAAACTGCAAGCAAACACTTTTTATCTCACTGTATATCTCATAGATTGGTTTCTCTCCAAAAATTAAATTGAAAGACATAAACTTCAACTGCTAGGCATCACTTGCAAGTTGCATGCTAATTACCTCGTAAGTTCTCAAATTAACACTGACGAACTATGGTTTATGAAATTTCTTTCCGTCTATGATAGCTGCATTTGTTGTGTTTTTCGCAAGATGGACATTGGATCAGTCAAGCCACTTCTGGGTTAGTGTTTATCTTCCAAATCTTCCTTCCAGATTTTGAGTGTCTTCGTGACATAGCCTATATCTCTATACCCTCTATTTCCTTGTAGGTAGTTCCCTTTATTTGAAAGTGGTCTGAAATTAATTAGTGGCATGATGTCTTGCATAAGTGCATCGTTCCTTTCTCCTTGCTTTCTATGAACTAGAAGGGTGTTTTTATGCTTGAGTGATTATTCTGCAAAGCAATATTTTTCTAGTTGGATATGGTAGGATTTGATCCTATTTCTAACTCTGACTATTTTAAGTTTTAACTACATATTAGTCATTAGTGGTTCTTATATAATCTATAAAAAAAAATTTCCAGATGGAAGACTTAGAATCACCAAACGAGGTTTGATGTTTTTTTGAGTCTGGCCATTTACCTCGCGTTGATCAATCAACTTTATTGTGAGGGACCATCTAGATAATTGATTAAATTTTTATGTTAGGAACTCAAGAAACTTTGTTGTATCATTTGATTATGTTTTATTGAATCATTTTATATGAATGTGAAATTCATAATTTAGTTTATGGATTAATTCATATTTATAATTAAGAATTACATTTGTCATAATTAGTCTAAATCCAGTTAAAATTTCTTGACAAAATTATGGCAAATAAAGGCGGTTTTGCCCCCACATTTTTTTTAAATGCAATTTTCTGAATAGCGACTGTTTAACCCGTCGCAATGGCCCTTCAGAAATACAAAAATATGCGCTTTGCAACAGTTCAACCCGTCGCAATACCTCTTCAAACAAACAAAAAAAGCACTTTGCGACTGTTTGAACAGTCGCAATACCTCTAGAGACAGTTGGAGCGACCGTTCTGTGAACCGTCGCAAAATGACCCAGCGACACACATTTCATCGACTGTTCAGGAACTGTCGCAAAGGCAAAATTGCGACTGTTTGAAATGTCGCAAATCCACTTTTTAACTGTCGCAAAGAGCTGATTTCCTTGTAGTGTAATTTCAACGAACGAGGATAAAGTTGATTCTCAAGACTTGTCAACATCATGTCCAAAACTTGAATGTGAAACATAAATAGATATAATTGATATATACAAAGAGCCCGATAAGAATGCAAATGAACTAACTTTTTTGCTATATCATAGGCAAAATTTTTAATAACTATATTCTCTATTTATCATAGAAATCAGCATACAACTTAATAAACACATATGCTAGTGTATAAAAAAAACATAATCAACAAGAATGTAATACCTTCACTAGGCACAATGGCTAAAAGACCAGCAAACATCAAATGCTCAAATTGTGTCAACTTGCTTGTCGTTCATTAGCATGTTTGAAAGACAACTTCTTAAAGCAATGCCATCTCTGTTTGAATTTGAAAGAAGTTTTATCCAAAACATTGAATGAAGATAAAATGCATATTCAAGAGCACTTAAAATTAAGGAACATTTCAATCAACCTGTGATGTTGTGACAAACATGATTAGTATGGGTTTATAAGCTTCAACAAACGCTGTAAAGGTTCATTCTCAAGAGTTGCAAACATCATGTCCAAAACTTGAGTTGTTGGAACAAGAAGGATCTTGTACAATTCCTCTAAGATTTTGATGATAACAAAGTATTGAAGACAATTGGATATACTAATATTTGTTCAAGTGTGCAGGATCATAGAATATATCCATCAAGTATTGAACATGTATTAAAGCATCAGAAGCACAAGAGAAGCACAAAAGACTATGGTAGAAGATCTGAAGAAAGGTCAACCAGAATTCAACACATTGGATTAGAAGAAAAGGACGCCTCTTAGAAGCTGAGGGGATCGTCAGACTCTGTGGAGATCATCAGACTCAAAAGACCTATTCAGACACAGAAGAACCCATTAGACTTGGAAGACCTTCAGACTTCAGAAGCACTTGAGGACCCAGACTCCATGTCAGATTTTGTCATCTTCTGCAGCTGTCCACATCAAAGGATCTGAGCACAATTTTGTCTTCTTCTGACCATGTGTAGAAACAAACAAAGAGCTTCAATGGCAATCAGAATGAACAAATACTTACTATTTCAGCAAAGGATTTTCGGATGACTATCCAACGGAACTATCCATATCAGGCAATGACTCAACGCCCTTGATTTGAAGCTTCTCAACGACTTTCAATGCACTGGCACTCTTCTCCAACGTATCTCAAGTCTCTGCCTATATAAAGAGCTGAAGACCATGAAGAAGATCAACAAGACTCTGTTATTTTACTGTGCCATTACTCTGTCAAATCATATAGCGCAAAACACTTAGGAATTTTCTTATCAAAGTGTGTATCTTAGAAATCCTAGAGTTGTAAAGAGTCTGTTCATTTGTTCAGGTTACACAAATAATTCATATATTCGGTGCAAGAACAAGTTTGTTTATATTTGTTGTAAACAACTAGAAGTCTCTTGCTTATGAAGCTTGAGCATATAAATCTCTTGGTGAAACCTTGAGCACCAGAAGTCTCATTCAGTTGTGATTGAGCACTAGAAGTCTCTTAGGGTTGCCCTTTGAGCATTGGAAGTCTCTTGCCTACGTGCTTGAGAAATATAAATCTCTTGGAGTTGTCCTTGAGCAGAGGAAGTCTCTTAGTAGTGACCTTGAGCAAAGAAGTCTCTTGCAAGGGTGCTTGAGCATTGGGAAGTCTGTTGGAAAAGTCCTTGAGCGATTGTAATCAGTAGTGATTATAGTGAAATCCCTTGGAAGTGCAAGTGGACTGGACTACTCTTGTGTTGTGGGAGGAACCAATATAAATTGCTTTGTGTCTGCTCTCTCTCTCTCTCTCTCTCTCTCTCTCTCTCTCTCTCTCTCTCTCTCTTTATCTTTATCTTTGTGTTTTTGTACTTATCTGCTGCATTCAGACTCTGAGTCAGAATCTATACACCTCAGATTCTGACCAGTATTAACACCAAGAAAAGAAACCAGAAAAAGCCAACAGAATTCAACCCCCTTTCTTGTGTTTTTCTCACCTTCAGTTAGTATCAGAGCACGGTCTCTGCTCAGCCACTTAGCCGTACCACAATCAAAGATCCAGTGAGAAAGACATGTTTGCTTCCACTTGCACTTCTGATCACAACACTTCCACCTCTAATAAAAATAGTGTCTCAGTAAAGCCTCCATCTTTTAATGGAGATGTTGCATAATTTTCATGTATTTGACCAGTAAAATAATATTTTCAGGTAGAGGCAATGGTTCCAAGAGATCAGGATTCAAGTCCAAGGGTGAAGACCAAGATGGATGCTACCACCAGAGCTACAGAAGGACAGGCCAAGAAAAGGAAGTTCCAAGCCAGGAAGCTCTAAGAAGGATAACTACTAGAGCAATCTGAAGGAAAGTCTTATAGCTACATGGGATGAATTTGATGAGAAAGCTGAATCTGACAAAGAGGAAGAAGGAGCAAACTTAGGACTGGTGGCCACGACAACCTCAGATGCTCAGTCTGGATCAGATTCTGATTATGAACACAAGGAACTTCACAACCTCACTAATAAGGAGTTAGTAGGTGCTGTCAAAGATCTCGCCAGAAGATGTGTGAACAAATCAAGAGAACTCTGCAAGTTAAAGAAAAAATTTGATTTGTTAGAAGCCAGCAATAGTTTCTTGGACAAGGAGTACAATCGCCTCTCAATCAGAAATGACATCCTGAAGTATGGAAGATCTACTGAGAATATGTTGCTAATGATATATTGAGAATATGTGCAAGAGTTAATAAAATACATGTCGCGTCGAATTTCGGATGTCAAGCTATTGGGAAGCTTTGAATCACTATTGTTAAATCACGACTGAACTTTTAATTTTCCGGGGAGAAAAGGAAAAAAGTTCGAAATTACCTTGAAAAAGATTTTAGGTTCGAAAGTCGATTATGTGAGGGGAAGGTATTAGCACCCCTCACATCCGTTGTACTCAACGGGAACCTCTTAGTCGGCTTAGGCTTAAAATGTTTCGAGAATTTTACTTGCGTGTTTAAACATATAAAAAAGGAAATATAAAGACATAATGTGAAGTGAAGAAAGAGATAAAAACAAACGAGAGGAAAAAAAGATTTTTTATTAATGGGCTTGACAAGATGTCGATCTTGCTCCTACGTATCTCCCGGTAGTCGGAGAATTCAAAGCGTACGTAGTTCTTTGGTAGAAAAAGTTTGTATGTTGGTTCGTTTTAGTTAAAAGAGATTTGATCGCGTCCGAGGGAAAAGGTTGAAAAAAAAGAAAGGAATGAAAATAAATGTCAACTGTTCGGGTTGTTGCCGAACTTGCCATTGACGACAAGAAATAAAATGGAAATGTCAACTGTTCGGGTTGTTGCCGAACTTGCCATTGACGACAATGCATAAAGGTAAATGATTTGATAAAAAAGATTTGCACTCGGACTTGATCAAAGGTTTTAAAACGCACGAAAGCGTAAAAGGTTTTAAAATGATGAAAGACGAACGCTAAGGCGATAAACTCGCGCAAGGCGTAAACGTTTTAATAAAGAAAAGACAGACGCACAGAGGCGTAAAAGTTTGAAAATAAACGACAAACGCACGGAGGCGATAAATTCGCGCAAGGCGTAAATGTTTGAAAATAAACGCGCAAAGGCGCGAAAGGTTCGGATTGGCCACGAGGGCCAAGAAAAGGTTAAAAATGGTCCAAGGGGGCCAAGGGAAGGTTGAGCGTGCGAGACGCGTCAAAGGTGGAATGACGGTTGCCCGAGCGACGAGACATACGTCACGCATTCGTGCAACCGAGGTTTGGGGAGACATACGTCAAGCCATTCCCATTTCATTCAAGTTTGGTTTTGGAACTCTTAGGAATCTCAAAGGGAACCAAAATGCTTTTAAAGGGAAAGTTAAAAAAAGAAAATGGAATCACGAACAAGTTTGTTGTTCGAGTTTATTAAAATCATGAACATTGCTTGTTGCTTAAGCTATCGAAACTCAAGAACAAGCGTAGTTCAAGTTTGAATGATGAACAAAATCATAAGACATACACAAAATTGGAAAGTTCACAAGTTCGTCTCAATTCAAGTTTGGTTTTTTAAAAAGAATGAGCAAGCTTGGCTTAAGTTCGCGTTTGGATTGAAAATCATGAACAACATGGTTGTTCAAGTTTGTTTTGAAAATAAACAAACTCAACTTATTGCTCAATCTTGGTTTTGAAAATTGAAGAACATAACTTGTTTCACAAGTTACTCAAAATTTATCGCACGAACTTGTGGAATCTCCAAAGTTGTGCATGATTATGAATAGGGTTTGGACAAAAAATGATTTTAACACTCCTTAGGTTCTGAATCAAGGGCTGGAACCCCAAAAATTTGGCATTTGGATGCCTGATTCAAGTTCTGAGTTTCACATACTTCGCAGAGTAACCAGAACTTGGCTTTGCGAAGTCAGGTTCTGATATGTTCGCAGTGCGAGCAATACTTTGCTCTGCGAAGTATGCGAAATTTTGAACTTAGAAGCTGTTTCTGAACATAAGTTCAGAAACTGCTTCTAAGCAAGCTTCAGAACCTAAGGGGGGTTAAAAAGCTTTGCAAAAATGAAGAAAAAGGAGTGTAAAAACTCAGTTTTAAAGCTTGGACACTTTGAGGTTCCTTTTGAGTTCCAAAAGGGGTTTTTGTGTACAAAGTGAATTGAACAAAGAAAATGATGCAAACAGCAAACAAAATGAAAGACAAAGATTAAAGGAGACTTACAGAACTCCTAGCAATGCTTGAGCAATAGGTTGGAAGTGGTTTGCTTGATTGGTTAGAGGTTATGAACAATGGACTCTAATTTGCTTTGGTTTGTGTATGAACTGTTTTGATGCTGCAATGTGAGGGAATTTGGTGTGAATTTCGTGTGTGTAAGGCTGTATTTTTGTGTTGCAACTGGTTTTTTCAATGTGTCGTATGCCACTGGTGCATTGCCACTCCTTTTATAGGCCAAAATACAATCCTTGCAATGATGAACAAAATCTCTAGATCCTAGCTGGTTTGTGGGCTAAATCCAGGCTAAATCACTTTGCATTTAATGCTAATGGATAGAAGCTGCTTTGCCTTGTGCCAAGAGGCAAGACCTGACTAATCTCAGCCACAAATGCAGCTGATTCTAGAAGGTAATGATGAGAAAAACTGAAAAACAGGGCAGCTTGGGATTGTGTGATTCTTGGGATCGATCCTTGCAATCTTGGAAGGCCAAGCAATGAAAACATGTACTGCCATGTACAGGGAGATTGGGGGAAGCAAAATGAGCATGTGGGCTGGTGTGTGGGAGGAGAAATCCAGCTCAAAACAGGGCAGCACAAACAGCTTTTTGCAAGCAAAAACCACTTGTGTTTGACTGGTTTTGGTGGAGAAAAAGAGAAGGAAAGGGATCAAGTAGCTGGCTGGCAAGCTCAGGTTGGATGATGGGTCAATTTGGGGGGACAAGAGCTGCCCAAGGGCAGCCAATTTGATTGAGCACATGTTAGGTTGGATGAAAATCCTTCTTTCCTTTTACCTTTAATGTCACACATTAACTCTTGCTTTGCTGCATCATTTCAGTCACAAATAGCAATAACAATAATAATAATACTAATAATAACAATTACAAATGAAAACAAAAAGGATAAATCAAGAAATAAAATTCTGCAGAAAAATCGCAGAGGTCGTAGTGCGAAGGTCACTTCGCACTGCGAACTCCCCTTTTTTTGATTTTTGTATTTTAAAATAAAATAAAAGGTAAAAATGAATAATAACAATAATAATAATAATAAGGATAATGGCAATAATAGTAATGACAATGATAATGAAAAAAAATAAAAAAGGAATGAGAATGAAAATGATGATAATAATAAAAAAGATGAAAGCTTAATAATATTAAAATAAAACCTTAATAATAGTAAAAAGATAATAATGATATTATTAATGAAAACATAATAATATTAATAATATTAATGAATGATGATGATGATAATATTAATAGTAATGCTAATGAATGCAAATAAAATCCACTGACAAGAATAAAATAATAAAAGGTAATAACAAGTGATGAAATAATAAAAGATAAGACAAAGAAAAATATGAGTCAAAAAATGGGGTATGACAATACAATATGTTGGTGTAAAAATAGTTAGCATCCTCTTCATTTATGATTTTCTCCATTTTTTACATTTGAAGAGATAAAGACACAATAAAATTTGAAATTAATTAATAATTAATGATGAGACCCATCATTTAATTTTTGTGTCTATTTTTTTAATGGCAATCTTCATTTCTTTTTATAAATAGAGAGAATTCTTGCTCAAAGTGCCCTTTGCAATTACATACATACGCATACCATCTACTTGCTCATAAATGCAATTAATCAGTATTATTGGGCGTGGAAACAGGCGTGCTAAATAAATTGTGCACACTAATTAAAGAAAGACAGATATGCAATTAAAAAGAAATCATAATTTTTCATTGATTTCAAACATATTGATCACTACAAACATCGGCATAATACTTTAATAAAATAGATAGTCCGATACTCGAAATAGAAACTTTTAAACCAAAATTGACAACATAGTCGAATCAAAACTATACTTTTCCTGAAGTCTAGTAACAAAATAGATCGTCCAGATACTCGAAGTAGAAATAGCTAAACCAAAATTCACAACATAGTCGACTCAAAAACACATTTCTTTAATTCTAGTAGCGCCTCATAGTAAAATAAAGTCTCGTTTTTCCCAACAACGGGAGCACCGATCTTGATAGGAGAACCTTCTATTGAATTCTCGTGCCTCAATCATCCACTTCCACTGGTTATATGGTCTTGATCCATAAATAAGTATGCAATCCCACACATGTTGCCACAATCATCTACCAAGACTACTGCAGTAGTTTTCTTGTCCAAGATTGATCGACAAAATCCCTCATAAGCCAACATCTTAAAAAATAAATTAGATAGTGAGTATATGCATCGTATGCACCAAAATATTTATATATTTGTTTATAAATTAACTCACCAAAAATCCAAACTAACAGCATATGTGATTTCTTCTCATAGTAAAATTGGAAATTAGTAACATCATGGTGAAATGGAGTAGGAATAACAGGATACAAATAGACAAGAGTAGCAGTTTTTTCATTGGAAAATTTCATAGCAAGAACAAACTTTGGGTAAGTTATAAACTGACTAAACATATCTTTGATATTGATACCAAATTTTCCAAAACTATTGAACACTATTGTCACCCAAGCACCGAGATCAATGTTATAGAAATATCATTGGAATAAAAATTGGATGGCAGAGTGAAGTTTACATGATCAAGATCTGAGACTTAACAGCAGCAGAGTTATTGTTTAAGCCTTGAAAAATATTATCATCCTTTTGTCAAAACGAGTTTAGTGAGGGTATAAATTCGTCACTAAACTACTATAATTCCATCACAAACGAGTTTAGTGACGGATTTTGTGACGACCAGTAATCCGTTCCGAATTTTGGCCTTGCGAAATATTTGTGAGGGATTTTGGATTCCGTCACTAATTGATACGGATAAAATCCGTCACTAATAATGTAAACCCGTCACTAAATATGAAGCAGAAATGTGCTAAAAATCGGACAATTCCCTCATTAATTAGTGAGGGATTTGTGTTCCCTCTCTAATAGCGAGGGACCATTCATTCCTTATTCACCAATATTTCCGTCACTAATTGATGACAGATTGGTTTTCCCTTTCAAATTGTGAGGGTATATTTCCTCACTAATTGTGACGAAACTGAATTCCCTCACAAACTACAACCTATGGTTTAATGACGATTTTATGTCCGTCACTAATTAGTGAGGAAATTCAAAGCATTATTGATTTAATGTTCAATTTCCTGCCGGATTTCATTAATTATATTAATATTGCAACTTCATTTACTATATTAAACCATATGAAACTTGTTGGAAATTATAAATATACAATAAAAAATTCATACCCATCACATACATTCATCATCATAAAACATAAAATTCATAAGGAAACTCTCAGTAAGTTTACAACCATTGTTCAACACTCTCAAAATACATAAGAGTCATAAGAAAACTCTCAAAATAAGTTTCATAAGAAACACTTCAACATTTTTAATGGTACTAGAAGTAACACATTGTTCTTGAAACTAAGTTTCCAACCAAGCTTTCAAAATAACCATATACTATACATATTATATATCTATATATCAAGTAGATGGAGGTGGAGGTGGAGGTGGATGTAGATGACCTTTAGAAAACATTTCTGTAATATCCCGCTTGGACGTAACTTTTATCGATAATTATGAATTAAGGAAAAGAATGGCATTTTGGTAATTATTTGAATGGCAAGGCTTTATATATATGTGAAGCAAGATATTTTCACCACAATTTCTTCTTCTCTCTCTCTCTAAAATTCTGAATTCTCTCCCTCTCCTTCTCTCTAACTCACGCCCATCCTCCCTTGCTTTAATTCACCATTTTCCTTCCTCAATTCTTGGAGAAGCAAGCAAGCACTTTTGGGGAAAGGTTGGAGCAAGAAAAGCTAGGGAAACAAGGAAGTATCAAGGGATTAAGCTAGAGCTTGGAATTCAGAAACCAACAAGCACCAATCAAGGCTTAGGTGAGCTCCCTAGGGTTTTATAACCCCTTTTGAGAGTTGTTTATGCTTAGAGCATTTTTTTTATAAAAGCCCTAATTTATGTTAATTGTTAATTCATTGTTCCAGCCATGTTTAAATGATTTATAAGCTTAAGAAAATCCTTTTTATGCCATTTGGGAAGCTTGGGTGTGTTGGGATGGCTTGGAATAATGAAAAATACCATTTTTGAGATTTCTGGACCTGTCATGGTCGCTACAGCGAGCTGGAGCTCGCTACAGCGAGCTGGAGCTCGCTACAGCGACCAGGCAGCATTTTATTCTGCCTACTGTCGCTACAAGCGCAGGCTTGTCGCTTCAAGCGCAGGCTTGTCGCTACAAGCGCAGGCTTGTCGCTACAAGCGCGGAGGCCCAGACAGCACTTGACAGCTTTGCTGTTTTGGGTGTTCTGGGACGCGTAGGCATGGTTTTTCGCATCCGTTTTCTCCGTAAACATTTTAGAAACATTTACCATCATTCTAACACATTCAAGAGGCTCCCCAAAAGGATGAATATGTATGGAACAAGGATTGAACATTGATTTAGAATAGTTCAGAATTAAAGGGCAAAGTCTAGACGAATACAGGAATATCATTACGATGCTTATGTAAGCCTTAAGAACGACATATGAGAACGATATGTCTAGAACCTTGAATAGGTTAACAGGAATAGAATTACATTCAGGTATGTTAAGGGTAGTTTATCAGGATTCCCTTAATCAGGCAGATTATAGGATACATTAGTCAGTGGTATCTAGTTCCCTCAGTTCAGGCTTAGTTATATTTTTATATCAGGACGTGCCTCAGTTGTTCACGTCAGAGTGACACTGGGGGGTACACGTATCAGTTTTATCAGGATATGTATATTTATATACCAGGATTAATAATTAATATTCAGGACAAACTTTGTGTCTTCTGTTCTCTCGACCAGTTAGAGAGAACAGGGGGTTTCAGCATTGCTGAAACGGGCAGGAACTTTCCGTGAGGATAACCACACAGAGTTATAGTGTGTCTCCTGTGCTCTCGACCAGTTAGAGAGGACGGGGGGTTCCAGTTACAGTTGGAACGGGCAGGAATCTTCCGCGAGGATAACCACACACTTAGGCAAGAGGAGTCCGGTGTTAGCCTGATATGATAGGAATTTTCACCGGTTATCAGGGGAATGTGCTTCGGGGTTACTCCACCCGGGGGCATTCCGTAAAATGAACTCAGATAATAATGTTTGTTCAACGCTAACAGCTAACATAAAGACATTTATCAGTTAATTATATTATTATGTTATCAGGCAGAGAATAGTTAACAGGCAGATATCAGATATCAGGTATCAGTTATCAGGCGGTGATCCTAGGTTTCCCCTCGATCACCCAGTTATCAGGACATAGTCTAGATCTCATGACTATTCAGTATCAGACTCATGACAGTGATCCTAGGTTTCCCCTTGATCACTAGTTTAGCAGGATATAGTCCAGTCATGATGACCCAGTTTAGCAGGAACAGTCAGGTAGCCCTCTATGGGTAAGGTTAAGACTTGGCGATCATAGGTTTTCCCAAGATTGCCGAGGTAGGCACGGCGACCCTAGGTTCCCTGTGGTTGCCAACAGTAGGTAGGGTAGGAGCTCACTGAGACATTATGTCTCATCCCTATCCTTCTGGTGCAGGTTTACAGGTTAGCAAGAGATGTTCAAGACGATCTTCAGGAAGACGCTGGATGGAGTGCAGATGCTCGTCAAGGACAAGCTCAGGAGGTTGACAGATTATATATGTTTATAAGGATAATTGTATATGATATTTGGATATTGGTATAAACGAGCTATTTGTACACATTCAGTAGTTTTATATTGTATTTATTATTGAAAATTTTAATGTACCCAATATCAGATTAATACACATGCTAAATATTCTAGATAATTTAGTATGGGTGTTACAATTTCCATCAATTTAACAGTAGGAGGTAAAAGAAGCAAAAGTCCTTGCAATTGTTCTGGAGTGATGCTTATCAGAGAAGCAATGGTGCTAGAATCCGAATTGACAGAAACAGGTGCAGGCGATTGCTCAAAACTAACATTGTTGTCAGACTTCCTGAACTTGTAACCTGGAGGACAACTATGCTTAAAGAAAAAGGTATCCACAATGTGGTTAGTCCTATTGCAATGAGTGCAGAATCTACCAGAATTGTTCTTCTTAAGGAAAGGTTTGCCTCTACCATTGCCATTACCATGAGGTTGTTTAAACTACAAGGGCAGAGGGAGTATGTAGCAAACTAGCAGCAGGATTAACTTGTCTGTCTTGTAGAACTATCTTGGAATAAAAATTGGATGACAGAGGTGAAGTTTACATGATCAAGATCTGAGACTTAACAGCAGCAAAGTTATTGTTTAAGCCTTGAAAAATATTATCACATAATCATTCTCATAATATTTCAACACAGTCTTGGAAGTTTCACAACAACAATCAGATGCAGAGACACATGTAGGGATAGTTAATGAAAAAGTGTGAGTATGTAATGTAGAGTCCAACAGAACAACAACAGTCTAAAATATAAGTATCACAAAAATTAAATTCATTGAAAAGAAAAAATATAAGTATCACAAACCGACAGGACAAAGATGTTCTTATGCAAGTTGCTTCAATTTTTTTATACAAAAACATCTAAAGATTCTCAATAAAATGTAAGGTAAAGCATAAATAAATAAAAAACTTACAAACCTGATGTGAAATCAATTGAAACTGAAAATTATTGAACTCATGCCAATACCTGCTACACATTCAGACATGTAAATTTAATGATTGACATCAAGCATCCGTACAAACTAAAGAATAAAAGATAAAAGATTCATAGAAAGTTTATTTTTGGGGTTAAGGGGTGAGGTTAGGATTTTTCAGTATCTTGAACTATGGCATTGTTTTATTTGAAAATATAATATTGTTAAGGACAAAAGGTACAATGAAAATATACCGCTCTTCCAATTCTTTGAAGCGGCTAGATTTTAACTCAAGTTCCTTCAGTTCAGCATTTACTTCACCATTTTGTCTCTCTGCTTCTTCAATTGCCGCTTCTAGTCTTCTTTCTTCTTCTTCAATCTTGAATATCATTTTAAGTAGTAAATAATTAATTAGGCTTTCAAAGAAAACATAATGGCACACTCAACAAAATGATGTTAATCAGACCAGTATTTTCAAAAATTAGAATAAAGACATTTCTGATTTTTTTTATTTAAAAAAACTCCAAATCTCCACACAAACAATCACAACCATAACTTTAAAATTTAAAGCAGTTGTCCCATTTTGATAGAACTGGACCATAAACTAGGGAATAACAGAAAGAGAACATGGGAATGCTATTGAATATCCCTCTATAACTCAATACCAAAGGGTGTGTCTCCCTCCAAAAGAAACTAATAAGTATTAACCAACTAACTAAATCCATTTACATTATCTACCTCCATTTATATCCAACATCAGCTACCAAAGTTAGAGGAAAAATAAAATACAGAGTCTCATTAAAAAGACACCAAGTTAGACGTCTATTTTTTTTAAACACACCTGGCACAAGACGTACTAAACGGGTAGGCATACAAAGCAAACTAGGAAACTAATCAGCCGCTGCTGCAACAGCAAAAATGTTGTTGTCACACAGCTGCTGGTGCGCCAAATAGCAGTACAAAACACCAGAAACAGATGCAGAATTTCTGCTAAAAACACCGCTGAGACCGCCCGTAAACAGCGCACAGCCAATCCACCTACAAAGCGAACCAAACACACCTACTGACACACCCCACAGCCGCTGATCCACCCTCCAAACCTCCAACCAAACAGCTCAAAATGACCGGAGGAATCCGAGAAAAAACCGATATGTCCCAAGAATTTTCCCAACGATATGTGTGGTTTGAATACATAACTACCCTTAAAGTTCTCACCCCTATTGTTAAACTTTGACACTCTATAAGTCTTTAAAATAACTATTGGTCCCAAATTCGTAGTTCCGTTTCTTTCAACCTATTATAAGACTTAAAACAAAACAAAAGCACAATGACTTACTTAACAAAAAACACGCAAACAAAGCATAGTAAGATACAAAATAGTTGTTCTATATAGGAATTAAGAAACCAACACATATCAATTAGAAACACTACAATATATTAATTAATATGAGTCAAGCAGGACCTATTGTTTTCATCATTTGGTCTTTTAGTTTTACACACAACCTACATTCATTCTCAAAGGAACATCTCAAATATACACAGTGACATTTTGTTTGAACCATTAAATCAATCAAAGAGTTAGTTATCATCAAAGTTTAAAGCTACCAAACATAAATAATTCAGTTTAAAACTTTCAATACCCTTTTTCACTGAACATAATGCTCTTTTCTATCCAAGTGATATACCCAATGTGAATTTAACATATAAGGCAAAAGAACCTCATTGCTAAAGACGAAAATTAAGCAAGAAAAATGAGAGTTGAAGCTTCTAAAATGGGTCTGACATATCACAATAATTACAAAGAAAATTCAAAAATCATACCAGATGGAGAAAAATTTCACGTAATCATGACTTCACCACATATATCTACCAACGAAAACTCGGAAAGTACTTTCATTCTTCGACTTGAAGGACACATATGCATAACCAGATGATCTTCTAGGGTTCTCATGAGATATATCCTCTGAAAAAAAGTTTGAAAATCGTTCAAATCCCGTCGCCAAGTACCCCAATTTCTTGTAGATGAAAGGGTGAGAGAGAGAGAGAGAGAGAGAGAAAACAAATCAAGAATTGGGGTCAATTTAAACAATTCTAAACACCAACACATTAACAAAATCAAAGCTAAATTCAAATTTGAGAGAAAATGGAAAATTAGGGTTTCACAAAAAATTGGTACCTTTTAGTTTGAAACTCAAACCCATAAATTTATCGAATAAATGGAAGGAACACAAAATAGAGTAAGTAACAGAGAAGAAAAGGCGAGAATTCGTCGGAGATGCTCTTACCTTGGTGGAGGAAATGAGGAATCGCGGTGGCTTGAAACCAAGTGAGCGTAGAGAATTGATACAAATGCGTATAGAGAATCGACGATAGCTGAAGATTCGGGAGAAAGGAGGGAGGCGATGATGGGCGGTTTAGTGGGGGAGAGAGCATACAGAGAAGGGATGAATCTCATGAGAGGTTAGGGAACATCATGGTATTTTAATTTATTTTTGAGGGGAAATAATTCAGTTTTATCACTATTAATAATTAATCTATAAAAATTGTTTGTGAGGGAACAATTCCCTGACAAACCATGTAATTGATATTAGTGAAGGATTTAGTGAGGGATACATTAGATAGAGAAAAAGCCCGTGTCAAATTCCGTGACAAACATTCAGCTAATGAATTTAGTGAGGGATTCAGTGACAGAATTTTTGGGACGGAAATTTTATGACGGATATTAAAAAAATTCCGTCACTAATGTTTGGTAACTCAACTTTTGTGGGAAATACGAAAATCCGTCCCTAAATCCATCACAATTAGTGAGGGATTATTTTCCCTCTCTAAAATCTGTCTCTAAATCGTGTTTTTCTAGTAGTGAATCAATCATGTTAAAATGACTACATCATATTAATAACATGAAATTAATTCCTCTAAAACTTTCATGTTTTCATTACAATGTGTGGCATCTCACCCTAATACAAAGATGTCATTCGGCAATGGCAACATCAATTTTCTTATTCATCTTATTTGTTTTGAAGTTCTATTTAATCTTGTACTTAACAAGTTCACAATATTTAATTTTATTGTGATAGAACTAAAGGTTTAGTTTAAAATAATAGTTTATATTGTGAGTGTGCCATAGAGGTATAGAAAAAATTATTGAGATTTTTTTTATGTCATATGAGTAATACTAATGTGAAAGACTGCTCCCAATACGAATCAAAGTTTTCTTAAGATTAGTTTATCAACATCGTGAGAGAATCAAAATTTTCTAACTATTTCTTCATTTTAAATGAATGCATAATTCACTTTATGTTTTGTGTCTTACATGTTTACCATATTTAATTGTATTTTCACAATTTTTATAACTTCTCTTAGTCATACATGATATTTATAGGTTCAAACCAAAGAAGTCGTATGTATCTTTCTTTCAAAGGTGATAATGCCATTATGCATGCGCAACATTGAAATCGGAGAATAATTATCAAAAACTGTTTATTTCTCTATTCTTATTGTTTTTCAAATTAATTTTTACTGAGCATTTTGTTTATATGAATTTTACTTTTGTTGAAATTTCCTTCTTAATTTTTCTGTCATCAACTTTTGTTTCCAATATCTGCTAATGAAAGTTGTATATCTATGGAGGTTGGAACATGATAATTATGAAAATGATGCTAGACGATGATGGTATGACATATGTGGGAGAAACAACATAGCGATTTTTTGAAGTAGTTTGAGTTTTGGACATGCTGTTGGCAAATTTTGAGAAACAACCTTCACTTCGTTTGTTGAAGCTTATAATTCCACGCTATTCATGTTTGTCACAACATCAACGGTTGGTTGAGAAGTTTCATTATCATAAGTTCTCTTGAATATACATTTTCTCTTCTTTCAAAGTTTCAAATAAAATTTCTTTGATATTAAAACCGGATGTTATTGCATTAACAAGTTGTCTTACAAACATGCTTTCTTACAAACATGCTTACAAATACCCATTTCATTTTTCAACAAAATAAATAGGAAATGGCTGCTAGTATTAGTATGGTCGCTTATAGGTACACTAACTTTAAGACTTAAAAACAACCATATTAGCAGTCTATTCATATTTATTTTATTTACAAAAGGCAGATCAAGTAATATTAAAACATATTTTATCACATCATGTGTATAAAACAAGTCCTAAATGAAATATGTATTTAGTCATGTCCCAAGATGTGTTTACCATAAGAGAATTGATGAAATTGGCATTTGTTAGCATGTTTGGAAGACAACTTGTTAATGGAATGCCAACCCTTCTTTAATATGAAAAAAAATTTATTTGAAACTTTTAAGGAACAAAAAATGCATATTCAAGAGCACTTAAGATTATAGAACTTTTGAATCAACCTGAGATGTTGTGACAAATGTGAATAACATGAAATTATAAGTTTCACTACAAGAAAATCAGCAATTTGTGACACCCCATCTGCGACCCCTGCCTTATAACAACCTCAAAGTGCATATTTGCGACAGTTGTTCCGACTGTTCTAGTCAACTGTCGCAGGTGTGTTTTAAATTGCTCATTCCTACTTGGCCCAAATTTTTCATCTCACTCGTGTTTCATCTTTCTCCATCTCACTTTCCCAAAACTGCAAAACCCTAATGTCACTAATGATTCAGTTTCTTCATCGATCCGTCTCAGTCTCGATCGATTCAGCTTCCCTCTCCATCATGGAATCCTCCGGCCTGAGCCACGAAACCCTCAATCAACAGATTCACTCTCAAACCCTCGATTTCATTCTTTACTGAAACACCCTTAAACCTTTAAACCCTCGATTCACACTCGATTTCTCCATTCTTCTGTTTGTTAATTGATGCAGTCACACGTTAGGCCAAAACAACCTCATCAACCAAACGGTATCTTTTGCTTACTCTTTTTTCTCCTTTTTTCTTTCTCTAGTGATTTTGTATACTGCTCAAATTTCAAAATTAATTGTTGTGTTATTTGGTTTTGAAAAAGTCTTAATGGTTGATTATATTATCAAATACCAAAATTTGACTTGATTTGAATGGTTCTGTTATTTGATTTAGTGTGAGAAAGAATAACAGAGTCTAAAAGGGTTTGTGAATTGAAAAGAAAAGAGGAAGAAAACAAGATTCTATAGCCTTGCATCTAGTGCTGACAAAGTGCAAATCTGAACGAACAAGCAAAACTTGATCCTTGTTTGAGGTAAATCTCATGAGTGGGTTTTTGCAGACACCTTCTTTTTGGTTTTCAATTTGGATTAATTTCTTGTATACCTTTTTATCTTTTTATTATTTATTTGTTACACTTATACATTATTGTCACCCATTGAGTTGAATATAAGTCTATGATTTGTTTTGGTTTGTTTCATTATTATTACATTATTATTAGGATTAAATAACTTATACAGTATATGTCTATTTTTTTTAACACATTGCTTTTGCAGCCAGTGACTTTACTTTTCACTTATGTATCATCTACGTTGCAAGAAATTTTGTACGTAATGAACTTCTTTCACTAGATAATGGTATATCTTTACTAAATGATTAGTTTGCTTGCTACCCAAATAAATATAAGTTTGTTTGCTATTATGGAAATGATAGGAGAATTTATGATGTTGTTGTAGGATTGAGTAATGAGCAGAGAGTCTATTCTAATAGGAGTGCAGGATTTGAGACAATCAAATATGAGGTTTAGAGAGCTTACCTTTTATGTGTTAAATGTTTGCCTTTGTTACAAATGCTTTCAATGATTTGAATAGATTTGTTTCAAGCAAATCATTGACTTATAATAAAGTCCTTATATTGACAAGGCATGGTTTAAACCTTCTATCTTGATAATGTATGCAACAGCTTGCTTCACGTTAAACAATTAGCGTTGATTCAGCCTCCTCAGATGTTGTCTCCTCACAACGAGCCTAGAATTATCGTTCTTTGTTGTAGACTACATAACCAACCATAGTGATTCTTGAAAAAGCCTAGAATTCCTCTGCTCAAGTAGACTACATAACCAATCGAATCATATGTTTTCTTGTCTCTTTGATTTGCTAGTTTGTAAAAGCTACAAATGTTTTCATAAACATTGACTAATAAGGCAAGAATGATTGCTATGAAAATTTGTGAGACACTGTAAGATGGTTACTATGATGTGTTGTGATTATTTCTTTATCTATGCATAAGGAGCTTCCCATGTGTTTCATATTATTATTGGAATGTGGGTCCATTTCAGTGATTCCTAGAAATTATCTGCACTCATTAAATTAATTTAAACTTCATACAAGAGAAGTATAGAAATCAAAGTCTTTACAAAACTTTCTTAGTTTGATTAATGAGACTTGTTGTCATGTTTATGTAGGAACTTAAAGATCTAATGATGCATAACTTACTAGCTCATTTCTCATTGTGTTTCTCTGATCCTGGACAAGTAGAGCAGGAGGAAAGTTGAATCTATGGATGACACCAGATTCCTACTAAATTTTGTTTCAAACTGTAATATATCTTCAGAATCTTGTTTTGTGCCTGAACACTTTGTCTAATATATCTTCATATCAGTCTGTTATTCGTTTAAGCTATATGTCCACAACTTCATGTACCATTTTCTGGTTTTGCTATTGTGTTGTTGATCCCTGGAATGGTCGTTTTAAAATAAAAGTGTGTGTTCTTGTTTTGTTCTGGTTATGTTTTATTTTATTTTCCTAGACTAGCTAATGACTTTAATATTGTTCCCATTTGAGGTTATACCTGTTATCCATTTGAATCCAATATCTTTTAAAATGGAGACTAGCTAATGACTTTAACACCTATTAAAATGGAGGCTAGCTAATGACTTTAATACCATTTAAAATGGAGACTACCTGACTTTAATATCTTTTTTTCCATATAATTTTGCTTCTATTTGAGCTTATAGGGTGATGGCTATCTAGCTTGTGATGTTTGTGTTTCGGTCTGCATATGGTTTTTGTTTTATTATTGTAGTATTATTTGGTATAGAGTTTAATGTTGTATTGTTTTCCGATTTGATAGAGATTCGAAAGTTGGAGAGGTTTTGGTTTGATTAACTCACACACGAGCTATTGCTTTAAGTGCAACTGGACAGTTGCCACCAAAACCATTGAAGGAGGTAGTATGAGAAACTTAGAAGGATCCCTTAGTTGATGTAACTTTTGTGTTGCTCTTTTTGGGCTCAGCAACTTCATAAACTGATGCAGCCAAGAAAGGTAGTGATTCCGAACTTCTAACTGCACCAAAGGATCCGAATATTCCAAATATCAATGCGGATATTGAAAATCCTCAACTATGCAGCTTCTATGGCGTTGATATATATATATATGACAACCTGCGTATTGCTGAGGTTTTTGATTCCCCTCTTACATTGATGTTTAGATATATGTTGAGTTGATAAAATATGAATATTACAATTTACATCGAATTAACTTGTGTTGAACTTTGTTTTCAGGTTTCTGAGGAATACAAACTGCAAGCAAACACTTTTTATCTCATTGTATATCTCATAGATTGGTTTCTCTCCAAAAATTAAATTGAAAGACATAAACTTCAACTACTAGGCATCACTTTCAAGTTGCATGCTAATTACCTCGTAAGTTCTCAAATTAACACTGACGAACTATGGTTTATGAAATTTCTTTCCATCTATGATAGCAGCATTTGTTGTGTTTTTCGCAAGATGGACATTGGATCAGTCAAGCCACTTCTGGGTTAGTGTTTATCTTCCAAATCTTCCTTCCAGATTTTGAGTGTCTTCGTGACATAGCCTATATCTCTATACCCTCTATTTCCTTGTAGGTAGTTCCCTTTATTTGAAAGTGGTCTGAAATTAATTAGTGGCATGATGTCTTGCATAAGTGCATCGTTCCTTTCTCCTTGCTTTCTATGAACTAGAAGGGTGTTTTTATGCTTGAGTGATTATTCTGCAAAGCAATATTTTTCTAGTTGGATATGGTAGGATTTGATCCTATTTCTAACTCTGACTATTTTAAGTTTTAACTACATATTAGTCATTAGTGGTTCTTATATAAACTATAAAAAAAATTTTCCAGATGGAAGACTTAGAATCACCAAACGAGGTTTGATGTTTTTTTGAGTCTGGCCATTTACCTCGCGTTGATCAAGCAACTTTATTGTGAGGGACCATCTAGATAATTGATTAAATTTTTATGTAAGGAACTCAAGAAACCTTGTTGTATCATTTGATTATGTTTTATTGAATCATTTTATATGAATGTGAAATTCATAATTTAGTTTATATATTAGTTCATATTTATAATTAAGAATTACTTTTGTCATAATTAGTCTAAATCCAGTTAAAATTTCTTGACAAAATTATGGCAAATAAAGGTGGTTCTGCCCCCACATTTTTTTTAAATGCAATTTTGTGAATAGCGATTGTTTAACCCGTCGCAATGGCCCTTCAGAAATACAAAAATATGCGCTTTGCGATAGTTCAACCCGTCGCAATACCTCTTCAAACAAACAAAAAAAGCACTTTGCGACTGTTTGAACAATCGCAATACCTCTAGCGACAGTTGGAGCGACCGTTCTGTGAACCGTCGCAAAATGACCTAGCGACACACATTTCATCGACTGTTCAGGAACTGTCGCAAAGGCAAAATTGCGACTGTTTGAACTGTCGCAAAGAGCTGATTTTCTTGTAGTGTTTCAACGAACGAGGAGAAAGTTGATTCTCAAGACTTGTCAACATCATGTCCAAAACTTGAATGTGAAACATAAATAGATATAATTGATATATACAAAGAGCCCGATAAGAATGCAAATAAACTAACTATTTTGCTATATCAGAGGCAAAAATTTTAATAACTATATTCTCTGTTTATCATAGAAATCAGTATACAACTTATTAAACACATATGGTAGTGTATAAAAAAAACATAATCAACAAGAATGTAATACCTTCACTAAGGCACAATGGCTAAAAGACCAGCAAACATTAAATGCTCAAATTGTGTCAACTTGCTTGTCGTTCATTAGCATGTTTGAAAGACAACTTGTTAAAGCAATGCCATCTCTGTTTGAATTTGAAAGAAGTTTTATCCAAAACATTAAATGAAGATAAAATGCATATTCAAGAGAACTTAAATTAAGGAACATTTCAATCACCCTGTGATGTTGTGACAAACATGAATAGTATGGGTTTATAAGCTTCAACAAACGCTGTAAAGGTTCATTCTCAAGAGTTGCAAACATCATGTCCAAAACTTGAGTTATTGGAACAAGAAGGATCTTGTACAATTCCTCTAAGGTTTTGATGATAACAAAGTATTGAAGACAATTGGATATACTAATATTTGTTCAAGTGTGCATGATCAAAGAATATATCCATCAAGTATTGAACATGTATTTTTAGCATCAGAAGCACAAGAGAAGCTCTAAAGACTATGGTAGAAGATCTGAAGAAAGGTCAACCAGAAGTCAACACATTGGATTAGAAGAAAAGGACGCGTCTTAGAAGCTGAGGGGATCGTCAAACTCTGTGGAGATCATCAGACTCAGAAGACCTATTCAGACACAGAAGAACCCATTAGACTTGGAAGACCTTCAGACTTCAGAAGCACTTGAGGGACCCAGACTCCATGTCAGATTTGTCATCTTCTGCAGCTGTCCACATCAAAGGATCTGAGCACAATTTTGTCTTCTTCTGACCACGTGTAGAAACAAACAAAGAGCTTCAATAGCAATCAGAATGAACGAATACTTACTATTTTAGCAAATGATTTTCGAATGACTATACAATAGAACTATCCATATCAGGCAATGGCTCAACGTCCTTGATTTGAAGCTTCTCAACGACTCTCAATGCGCTGGCACTCTTCTCCAACGTATCTCAAATCTCTGCCTATATAAGGAGCTGAAGACCATGAAGAAGATCAAAAAGACTCTGCTATTTTACTGTGTCATTACTCTGTCAAATCAAATAGCGCAAAACACTTAGGAGTTTTCTTATCAAAGTTTGTATCTTAGAAATCCTAGAGTTGTAAAGAGTCTGTTCATTTGTTCAGGTTACACCAATAATTCATATATCTGGTGTAAGAACAAGTTTGTTTATATTTGTTGTAAACAACTAGAAGTCTCTTGCTTATGAAGCTTGAGCATATAAGTCTCTTGGTGAAACCTTGAGCACCAGAAGTCTCATTCAGTTGTGATTGAGCACTAGAAGTCTCTTAGGGTTGCCCTTTGAGCATTGGAAGTCTCTTGCCTATGTGCTTGAGAAATATAAATGTCTTGGAGTTGTCCTTGAGCAGAGGAAGTCTCTTAGTAGTGACCTTGAGCAAAGAAGTCTCTTGCAAGGGTGCTTGAGCATTGGGAATTGCTTATAGTGAAATCTCTTGGAAGTGCAAGTGGACTGGACTACTCTTGTGTTGTGGGAGGAACCAATATAAATTGCTTTGTGTCTGCTCTCTCTCTCTCTCTTTATCTTTATCTTTGTGTTTTTGTACTTATCTGCTGCATTCAGACTCTGAGTCAGAATCTATACACCACAGATTCTGACCAGTATTAACACCAAGAAAAGAAACCAGAAAAAGCCAACATAATTCAACCCCCTTTCTTGTGTTTTTCTCACCTTCAGTTAGTATCAGAGCACGACTGTGCTCAGCCACTTAGCCGTACCACAGTCAAAGATCCAGTGAGAAAGACATGTTTGCTTCCACTTGCACTTCTGATCACAACACTTCCACCTCTGATAAAAATAGTGTCTCGGTAAAGCCTCCATATTTTAATGGAGATGTTGCATAATTTTCATATATTTGGCCAGTAAAATAATATTTTCAGGTAGAGGCAATGGTTCCAAGAGATCAGGATTCAAGTCCAAGGGTGAAGACCAAGATGGATGCTACCACCAGAGCTACAGAAGGACAGTCCAAGAAAAGGAAGTTCCAAGCCAGGAAGCTCTAAGAAGGATAACTACTAGAGCAATCTGAAGGAAAGTCTTATGGCTACATGGGATGAATTTGATGAGAAAGCTGAATCTGACAAAGAGGAAGAAGGAGCAAACTTAGGACTGGTGGCCACAACAACCTCAGATGCTCAGTCTGGATCAGATTCTGATTATGAACACAAGGAACTTCACAACCTCACTAATAAGGAGTTAGTAGCTGCTGTCAAAGATCTCGCCAGAAGATGTGTGAACAAATCAAGAGAACTCTGCAAGTTAAAGAAAAAATTTGATTTGTTAGAAGCAAGCAATAGTTTCTTGGACAAGGAGTATGATCACCTCTCAATCAGAAATGACATCCTGAAGTATGGAAGATCTACTGAGAATATGTTGCTAATGATATATTGAGAATATGTGCAAGAATTAATAAAATACAATATTGTCATACCCTATTTTTTGACTCATATTTTTCTTAATTCATTATCATATTATTATTTCTCATTCCATTTGTAATTTTCAATTTTTCTTATTTATTTACCTTTTATTATTTTGTCTTTTTTTTAGATTTTTATTTTTATTATTAATATGTATCCCCATCATCATTATTATTAACATTATCATTATCCTTATTAATATCATTTGCTATTGGTTTTTAATAGTAATATTATCTTCTTTTTATCAATGTTTTATTATTATTTATCATTTATCATTATTTTTAATTAATAATATATTATCTTTTTCATCATTTAATATTATTATCTTTATTACTATTATATTACTATTTTTGTTTCCATTATCATTTTTATCATTTACCATCCTTGTTATTTTCATCATTTTATCATTATTGTTTTTATTATTATTATTATTATTATTATTATTTATTTTTTAAGAAAATACAAAAAATTCAAAAAAGGGGAGTTCGCACTGCGAAGTTGCCGTCGCACTGCGACCTCTGCGAAATTTCTGCAGAATTTTATTTTTTTGATTTATCTTGCTTTTGTTTTCATTTTAGTTATTGTTATTATTATCTATTATTGTTATGATCATCAATTGTGGCTGATTGAGTGCACAAAGCAAAGATCAAAGGTGTGACATTAAAGGTAAAGGTAAGAAGGTTTTTCTTCCAACCTAGCATGTGCTCAAGCAAATTGGTTGCCCTTGGTCAGCTCTTGTCCCTCCCAATTGACCTATCATCCAACCTGAGCTTGCCAGCCAGCTGCTTGATCCCTTTCCTTCCTTATTTCTCCACCAAAACCAGTCAAACACAAGTGGTTTTCTTGCCCAAAAAACTGTTTGGTGTGCCCTGTTTTCAGCTGGATTTCTCCTCCCACACACCAGCCCACATGCTCTTTTTGCTTCCCCCAATCTCTCTGTACATGGCAGTACACGTTTTCCTTGCTTGACCTTCCAAGATTGCAAGGATTGATCCCAAGAATCACCTAATTGCAAGCTGCCCTGTTTTTCAGTTTTTTCTCATCATTGCATTCTAGGTTCAGTTGCATTTGTGGCTGAAATCAGTCAAGGTCTTGACCCTTGGCACAAGGCAAAGTAACTTCTATCCTTTAGCATTAAATGCAAAGCAATTTAGCCTGGATTTAGCCCACAAATCAGCTAGGTTCTATAGATTTTTCCATCATTGCATAGATTTGGTTTTTGGCCTATAAAAGGGAAAGAAAGGCATAAGGATCACATACCAGAAGAATACACACAACACACACGAAATTTACACCAAAACACACTACATTGCAGCATTGTGAGAGTAGAAAAACAGTTCAACTCAAAGCCAAACCAATTAGAGCTATTTGTCCATAACCTCTAATCAATCAAGCAAGCCACTTCCTACCTCTTGCACAAGCATTGCTAGGAGTTCTGTAAGTATCGTAAAGTCTTTATATTTCATTTTGTTTGGTGTTTGCATCTTTTGTTTTGTTAAATTTCATTTTTGTACAAAAACCCCTTTTGAAACTCAAAAGGAATCTCAAAGTGACCAAGTGCTAAAACTGAGTTGTTATACTCCTTTTCTCCCAAATTTGCAAAGCTTTTTAACCCCCTTTAGGTTCTGAAGCTTGCTCAGGAGCAGTTTCTGAACTTCTGTTCAGAAACAGCTTCTGAGTTCAATTTTTTGCATACTTCGCAGAGCAAAGTAATATTCGCAGCGCGACCACATCAGAACCTGACTTCGCAGAGCCAAGTTCTGGTTGCTCTGCGAAGTATGTGAAACTCAGAACATGAATCAGGCTTCCAAAGGCCAAATTTTTGAGGTTCCAACCCTTGATTCAGAACCTAAAGAGGGTTAAAATGTATTTTGTTCAAACCACATCAAGAATATTGCATGTCTTTTGAAAATTTCACAAGTTCGTGCGTTTAATTTTGAGTAACTTGCAAAACAAGTTATGTTCTAGAATTTTCAAAATCAAGCTTGAGCAATAAGCTAAGTTCTTTATTTTCAAAACCAAACTTGAACAACAACGTTGTCCATGATTTTCAATCAAAACATGAACTTGAGCCGAGCTTGCTCACTCTTTTAAACCAAACTCAAATTGAGCCGAACTCGTGCACTTTCCAAATTTATGCATGTTTCCATGATTTGTTCATCGTTCAAACTTGAAATTTTCTTGTTCTTGAGTTTCAATAGCTTAAGCGACAAGTAATGTTCATGATTTTCAATAAACTCGAACAACAAATTTGTTCGTGTTTTTTTTTTACAACTTTTCTTTAAGTTTCCTAACCTAGTGTTTTGTCCCTTTGAGATTTCTCCGAGTTTCAACGAAACAAAACTTGAATGAAAAAGGAATGGCTTGACGTATGTCTCCCCAAACCTCGGTTGCACGAATGCGTGACGTATGTCTCGTCGTTCGGGTAATCGTCATTCCATTTTCATACGCGTCTAGCACGCTCAACCTTTCTTTGGTCCCCCGTGACCATTTTGAACCTTTTCTTGGCCCTCGTGGTCAATCCGAACCTTTCGCGCCTTTGCGTATTTATTATTCGAACCTTTACGCTTTGTGTGAATACCATTGCCTTAATGTGCGTCCGTCTTTTTTTCATTCGAACTTTTACGCCTTGTGCGAATACATCGCCTTAATGTGCGTCCGTCTTTTGTCATTTAAATCTTTTACGCCTTTGTGCGTTTTCAAACCTTTGTTCACGCCCGAGTGCGAATCCGTCTCTTTTTAATCAAACCCTTATTACCTTTTTTAAGCTACCCTCATAACGGTAGTAGGTAAAAGGCTTTTTTATCGGTCTTCATTAAGCTATCCATACAACGATAGTAGACCGCGTTTCCTTTTCAAACTCTTTTTTCGCTCGGGCGCGATCAAATCTTTTTCATAACTAAAACGAACCAACATACAAATTTTTTCTACCAAAGAACTACGTACGCTTTGAATTCTCCGACTACCGGGAGATACGTAGGAGCAGGATTCACATCTTGTCAAGCACGTTAATAAAAAACTTTTTTTTTCCCCTTCGTTGTATTATATCTCTTTTTTTTCCCTTTATATCATATTTTCTTTTTCCCTTTTATATGTTCAAACACGCAAGCAAAACTTTGAAAACATTTTAAGCCTAAGCCGACTAAGAGGTTCCCGTTGAGTACAACGGATGTGAGGGGTGCTAATACCTTCCCCTCGCATAATCGACTCTCGAACCTAAAATCTCTTTTTAAAGGTAATTTCGAACTTTTTTCCTTTTCTCCCCGAAAAATTAAAAGTTCAGTCGTGATTTAAAATTAGTGATTCAACGCTTCTCAATAGCTTGATATCCGAAATTCGACGCGACAAATATGTTGGTGTAAAAATAGTTAGCATCCTCTTCATTTATGATTTTCTCCATTTTTTACATTTGAAGAGATAAAGACATAATAAAATTTGAAATTAATTAATAATTAATGATGAGACCCATCATTTAATTTTTGTGTCTATTTTTTTAATGGCAATCTTCATTTCTTTTTATAAATAGAGAGAATTCTTGCTCAAAGTACCCTTTGCAATTGCATACATACACATACCATCTACTTGCTCATAAATGCAATTAATTAGTATTATTGGGCGTGGAAACATGCGTGTTAAATAAATTGTGCACACTAATTAAAGAAAGACAGATATGCAAATAAAAAGAAATCATAATTTTTCATTGATTTCAAACATACTGATCACTACAAACATCGGCATAATACTTTAATAAAATAGATAGTCCGATACTCGAAATAGAAACTTTTAAACCAAAATTGACAACATATTGGCATAATACTTTAATAAAATAGATAGTCCGATACTCGAAATAGAAACTTTTAAACCAAAATTGACAACATAGTCGAATCAAAACTATACTTTTCCTGAAGTCTAGTAACAAAATAGATAGTCCGGATACTCTAAGTAGAAATAGCTAAACCAAAATTCACAACATAGTCGACTCAAAAACACATTTCTTTAATTCTAGTAGCGCCTCATAGTAAAATAAAGTCTCGTTTTTCCCAACAACGGGAGCACCGATCTTGATAGGAGAACCTTCTATTGAATTCTCGTGCCTCAATCATCCACTTCCACTGGTTATATGGTCTTGATCCATAAATAAGTATGCAATCCCACACATGTTGCCACAATCATCTACCAAGACTACTGCAGTAGTTTTCTTGTCCAAGATTGATCGACAAAATCCCTCATAAGCCAACATCTTAACAAATAAATTAGATAGTGAGTATATGCATCGTATGCACCAAAATATTTATATATTTGTTTATAAATTAACTCACCAAAAATCCAAAGATAACATCATATGTGATTTATTCTCATAGTAAAATTGGAAATTAGTAACATCATGCTGAAATGGAGTAGGAATAACAGGATACAAATAGACAGGAGTAGTAGTTTTTTCAATGGAAAATTTCATAGCAAGAACAAACTTTGGGTAAGTTATAAACTGACTAAACATATCTTTGATATTGATACCAAATTTTCCAAAACTATTGAACACTATGGTCACCCAAGCACCGAGATCAATGTTATAAAAATCACGAAAAGCATGTCATCCTTTTGTCAAAAAAATCATACCATTAATTCTTTTCACAGAACCCTGAAATAAAACGAATGCATTAAACAGATTCAGCCATATTACTATATTCGTATTCGAAGGAAGAAAAATATAAATGCATACTTACATAATGAGCATCAAACTTCATGCAATATGTCATATATTTGACTCGCAATTCATTGATAATCTTATGCAATTCGGTAACAAGTTGCGGATCTATTAAAAGAACAAAAGTAAATATTCAGTTAATCTGTCAAGAAAATATAAGCTAAACCCAAGTTTCGATACATTTATAAAGGAATGTCGTGGCTATACCAGTCAAGCTATGCAAGTAGAGTTTAGGTGTTATTAATCCATGACTGAATGGTTGAGATTTGAATCAATTGAAAATTGATGGGAAGTATGCGTATTAAGCCATGAGCAAATGTCTAAAATCGAACCCTTTTGCATGGCTGGATCTGTCATTGGCGTGTATATTTAGAGATAGAAGAGCACCAGTCACTTAGTTACATAGCATGAGAAACTACAACTCAATTAATACAATCTTGGGAGATGAAAAGATATAAAGATAGAAGAGCACCAATAACTTAGTTACATAGCATGGGAAACTACAACTCAATTAATACAATCTTGGGAGATGAAATGTCATACACTCTTGAAAGTTGGAAAGGCTTTAACTTAATGAATGAAGTTTTGGTGGCAAATTTGAATTTTAAACATTGTTGTAATGTGTGCATAGCAATTAATATGACCTAGTATTAGAATATTATTAGAATATCTATTCTAATACCCAGACCACTCCCAACGTGGTATGGCGCCATTTTCCTTAGTTTTAGGGCTACCAATTATGGTAACAATGTTAGTAGGATTAGTAATAAGTATGATTTTTTCCTTTTTCCATTAGAAAAAAATCATGTACTCCTATTAAAGAATAAATCAAGTGGAAGCTTATGGTGGTAGTTTTGATTTGCTTCGATCGTACTTTTAATGTATACGCAACCATCATTAAATTAATATTAGTATCTCATTCAAACTGTTAATTATAGTAGTTTGTTGAATAATAAAATATGCAATTTCAAATGTCATATGCAGCTCCAAAGAAATAAAAGTATATGTTTCCGTGAACTTTCACACAAAAGTTTTGTTTGAATTTATTTCATTCAAATGGTGCAAAAATTCGTGATTTTTGATAAAAATAAATTAAACACAAATAATAGTACTATGATTTGAACAAAAAATCATAAATCAATTTTTTCAGCAAGCCTAAATGGAATTATGCATTAATCAACCAGTTTCCCTCGGCACAGGGAGTCCACAAAGAGAAGTCGAAAACAAAGTATGCAGAGTACAAACCATATGCAATGAATACCTTAGATGTTTATATCGAAATGTCTCTCTCTATCAATTTTTTTTTTTGTGGATTACACAAATAAATGAATGTTGTAAGAGTATAATGATATAAATTTAGTGAAATAACTCATTTAGTAAACTTTCTTGGGGTGTTCTATTATAGAAATCAAGGGCTTATTAGGTATTTTCATTAAATAATTATAAAATGAGTGAAACGAACAAACATAGTCGACAGGGCCGGCCCAAGGCATAGGCCGGGGGTGTGGCGGCCTAGGGCCCATGCCCGTAGGGGGTCCAATTTTTTTTAAAGGGGGTGTATATGTAAATTATTGATTATATGGAGATTTATATAGCAAAAATTAGAAAGAGGACCCAACTGTTATAAGAAATAATAGTCCAGCCTGTTAGAAAGAGGACAAAAGTTAGAAATTGGGCCCCTCTGCGACGTTTTGTTTTCACACCCCCCAGTCAGTCAATAAAACGCAAATTTAAAGAGGAAAAACGCATAAACGATCAAAACGCAAAAGCAGCAAAAGGTAAAACTTTAAAGGAAGCAAAATGAAGAAGATACAAAACGAAAAAAGAAGGAAAAGTGTAAAAATTAAATTTTCACACTCCCCGTGCCACTTGCTGAACATTGATGTTGATGAGATTATAAATGATTTTGCATCTCAAAAGGCTCGAAAAAACCACGATCTTATGACTTCCAAATAAAAGAGAAGTTTTGTTTTTGATATTTTGTGTAGATTCTCAATGGTGGTCTTGATGTCTTAGTTTTATAGTCTTGTTTTTTTAGATAGGTTTGGCATGCTTACCTATCATTTTACTTAGCTTTATTAGGTTTGGTTTGGCCCCCCCAACTTTTTTTGTTTTGTTATTCTTTTTTATTAATAATATATAGGTTGAAGTGCATTTGATACACGATGTTTTGGAGTGTCAGCATAGCTGGGATTTCAAAACACCGTATTATGGTGACTTGGGGTGCCAACATTGCTGAGATGTCAACCGTCATAATTAACGCATGTCTCATTCATCGTTTATAAAAAAAATATGATGCATTATATAAAGGGGTCCTTTTCTCAAATTTGGCCTAAGGCCCTTAAAATATCAAGAACAGGACTGATAGTCGAGTGCTTATTGTGGATGCTCTGAGGTCCTTCGAATAAAAAAAAAAACTGAACTAGCTTTTTTAAAAATAAATAAATCAAATAAAGTTTCATTTTTTAGTACAAATTCAAATAAAGTTTCTAACAATCTAAAAACTGAAAATTAAAAACTACAATGAAAGATTTTCATAATATGTCTTTCTTAAGATATATTTTTAATGTTTGTACATAACTTTAGCTTATTTTTAATGTTTGTCCATATTTTTAATGTATATATGGTTTAATTTTGAGTTGATTTCTATACACTCAAATCTCATATTTAGTTGATATGTATTTGTATGATTTTTTTTGTGAAACATTTTTCTTTTGTCTTTTTTTTTATAATGAGGAAAATAAAAACAAGAGAAACAAACTAAGCTATCCGTTGTTTAAATATCTCAGCGAAATCTGCAAGCACAATGATATTCAGATGAGGAAAAAGATCAGTCCACATCTTTGAGGAGTCTTTTTTCAATCTGCCGTCTTTTTTTTTTTTTTTGTCTTTTTTTATGAATTTAATTAGTATACTTTATCGGTGTACAATTATTTTAACATGAATTTAATGATGTGTTATCATCTCAATTAATGAATATTAAAACACATAAATTATTTTATTTATTAATTGATGTAGCAAAACATTATTAATTACACGTGTAAAATAACTATACACTGACATAACATACTAATTAAACTATTTTTTTTATTACTATCAACTTAATTTTTCCATATTCTCTGAAAATGTAAAACTTCGTTAGAGGTATTAGAATATTTTTCATTAAAATCATTAATTACGATTGAATCTATTCTCATTATTGTTGTGTTCAATTTTAATATTCTTCATCCGTCTCATTTTAATTGTTTTTTTTAATCATTTTTTCTCTGTCTCAAAATAATTGTCACTTTAGAATACCAATGCATAGTTTATTAGTATTATTTTCCACTGTTATACCCTTATTTATTGAATTTTATCTAACTTAACTACTCCACTAACTACAATTAATAAAGGTATTTTAGTAAATGATACTAATTTTATCATTGAAATCAACATAGTTAATCATTTCTTTAAAAACCGTGTACAATCTTTAAACTACTATTAAAATCAGACGAATGGAGTATTAAGATTTATCATTTGAGTTGTTTCATTTCCCTTTTTGGTCAAACTTTTTTAGGAGCCTACTTTGTCAAACTTGCATCCCCTATAAAGGTAGAAAAATAAATTAGCAATTAATCGAAATAAGTTAGCTCATTTATGAATGTATCATTTTAAATTGTTTCCCTTAATGCTTACCCGAGGAATTAAATTGATTACCAATAAAAAAAATTAGGTTACTCTTAGAGACTAAAACAATTTTAATGTTGAAATTTTTTAGGCTCAATAATATAGTAGTTTTCTATATATAAAACTACCATTTAAAAAAAAAATTGAATAAGAAACTACCATTTTCAATTTGAAATTTACAAATTTTGTATTTTGCATTATCTCATTTTAAATATGAAACATTCTATCTTTAAAACCATTTCAGATTTCAATGACTCTCAAATCGGATACCATCCACAATGACGTGTGAAAAGATAACACCATTTCTCGCCTTCCAAATCATTCAAACAACTGTATGACAGATAAATATTAAATCCTTACAATGTTTAGAATTCAGAGAGCAAGAGAAGAGACAATTGAAAAGATAAATAATTGTTCACGACAAAATCACACCCGTTTCCACCCACTTGAAAATCTTGTACCAAAATTTGCCGGCAAAATGACAATTACAAAAGAGATGATCATATTCCTCTAAATTCACTGGATACCACACACAATCCACCTCAGTATCGCCGTGAAGGATCCCCTTTTTGAGATGTTTCCATGGGTTGGTAATTTATGAAGGAACAATTGCCAAGAAAAAATTTAAACATTAGATGGCGCCAAACTAACCCATTTAGCTTTCAAGCCTCTTCTCAAACTCGCATAAAGACTACTCTCCGGAAGAAACTCTTTTGATAAAGCCTAATACATATATTTTTACCAAAAAACATCTAGATTTATCAAGATTCCAAATCCAAAAGTTCTCAATGTCGCTCAATTTAATAACCGATTTCCAAGTTTGAAGAGACATGGAGTTTGCCCCCAACTGGCAACCCAACCCAATGTAAGTAAAAGAGAGTGATCCCACTTTGGAATTAAGGAAGCTAGGTATCAATAAACTAAATTGAGTCACACTTGCCACAATTGAACTAAATTGACTTTTATGTTGGACACCAATTGAAACCATCTAAGAATAGCCTTTATGCACAATATGTTTTTATTTTATCAACGTTGCTAGGGTTTGAGAGTTGTGTAATTTATATAATTTAAAAAAAAAATTAAATTGATCAAAATTGTATTATTGATCATAAAAAAATTGATCAATTTTTCTAAATTGTTCAAAATGTAGAAAAAAAAATATCATATAAATGTCACTGTTTTTTTAAATTGATCAAAATTTCTCAAAATTGTTGAGACGAATTTCTAACTCGTGCTTAGCACGGGTGTCCATACTAGTATCCTACACATTTGAACACATGGTCAATAAAACCCCTTTTCCACTTGTTAATAAGAAATGTTTTTGACGTATGGACAAACAAGTTAGAACCATCAAAATTATTGTTCTTTTATTTATAGTTTAATCACTGGTGCTTCACACCATGAATTAGAAAATGAATAAAATATATATTAGTACTATGATACCTTAGACCCCATCCAGGCACGAATGTATTAGCTCATTGGGGCAGCTGTCCCCGCTATTTATTTGAAGATTTTGAGTAATTTTATTTTTGTTCCCACTAAAAATTAAGTAATGCCTTCACAAAAAAAATAAAATAAAATACTCTTATTCGTGGATAATGAAAGGCATAATGATATAAAAGATGAATTGTTAAAGGTTTGTTTGATCAAATACATAAAAAAAATGCTTGCGGTAAAAATGAAAACTGCTACGACAATTTTAAAATATGAAAATACATAGAGAAATTTAATCTATAGATGTTTAAGTGTCATTAATTTTAGTTGTAAATAAGTAAAAAATTGGCACAATCTTTAATTTTTTCCTCAACAATAACTATGAAATTATTTTATCACGAATGCATTGGTATATTCTTAATGTATAAATATTAATGCTTATAATATTGACTCGTTAATAAAAAAAAATGTGATCCGTCATTGATTGAACACGTGTGTAAAATATAAAATAGTTATGGAGAGAGAGAGAATACTAAGGGTCTGTTTGGTTCGAGAGCTTTGAAGGGAAGTGGAGGGGAGGAGAGAGAATATTTTAAATTTGATGTGTTTGGTTCAATTTTTAGTAGGGGAGGGGAGATGAGATGAGGGAAGCAAAATTCTTTCAAGACCCACTTTTTGCTTCCTCCCAAATCGGAGTTTTTTCGGAGGGGAGGAGATCTATTTAAAATTTTATTGCATTGTCAAAATTATTCTTAGATTAATTTAAAATCTCAATATTAACCTTGTAACAACTTTTATTATTATTATTAGGTTATATTATCCTTGTAAAAACTTTATTAAAAAAAATATTATCCTTGTAACAACTTTTATTATTATTAGGTTATATTATTCTTGTAACAACTTTTATTATTACGTTATCTATCACTCTTATTTGTTACACATATAAACCACTCTTCCAACCCTACTACTACTTTGTTGTTGCCAACCGCTGCTTTAGACCTCCTCCAACGTGAACTGTGAGTAATTCATTATCGCATCGTCAATATTATGTTGTTATCGATTACATCGTTATTGTTTCGTCGGTCTATGAAATTATAAAAACAAGCATTTTTGTATATTTAATTAAGTTTAATGGTAAAACAGTAAATTAATTTTAAAATCTCTCCCCTCCCCTTATGAACCAAACATATTTTTAATTAAAATTCCTCCCCTCTCCACTTTTGAACCAAACTTATATTTAATTAAAAAATCTCTCCTCCCCTCTCCTCTCTTCCATTAAAATCTCTCCCCTCCCCTACATTGAACAAACGGACCCTAAGTAAACTCAATGTGTCCTTTTAGCGACAAAGAAAAACCTCTTCTTTATATATATATATATATATATATATATATGTTTCTATTCTTCTTTTCCTCCAATTTCACACAACAAACAACTCAAAATGGACACACTCATCAACTCCATACTCCTCATTCTCTTCACCTTCATCTTCCTCCAATTCCTCCATTCCTTTCTCTTAAAACACAAACCTCCACTTCCACCAGGTCCACGTGGCCTCCCCTTAATCGGAAACCTCCATCAACTGGGCCAAAAACCCCACCAAACCCTCGCAAAACTCTCCAAAATCCACGGCCCAATAATTTCCTTAAAATTGGGCCAAATAACCACCATAGTTATGTCCTCCGTGGAAACCGCCAAATCAGTCCTTCAAATCAACGACCAATCCCTCTGTAACAGGACAATTCCTGATGCAATGAAAGGTGCTAACCACCACCATTATAGTTTACCATTTATACCTCTCTCTCAACGTTGGAAAGACCTTAGAAAAATCTGTAACAACCTTTTATTCTCGAGCAAAAACCTTGACATGAATCACACAGTCAGACATAAGAAGATTCTCGAACTTTTAAACGATATAAACAATAGCACGGTGAAGTTTGAAGCCGTTAATATTGGAAGACTTGCTTTTAAAACAACGATTAATATGTTGTCGAATACGGTTTATTCAGTTGATTTGGTTCGTTCGAGTGATATAGCTGGCGAGTTTAAGGAATTAGTTACAAATATTATGAAGGAAGTTGGAAGAGCTAATATTGCAGATTGTTTTCCTGTTTTGAAAGTTGTTGATCCTATTGGTATTAGAAGAAGGACTGGTGAGTATTTTGGGAAATTGTTAGGTATTTTTCAAGGGTTGGTTGATCAACGGTTGAAGATGAGGGAGTTAAAGGGTTATTGTGGTAAAAGTGATATGTTGGATGCTATGCTTGATGATGAGAATAATGTTGGGGAGATGTATAAAGATAAGATTGAACGTTTATCTGTGGTATGTGGTTTTTATGAATTTTGTTTCCTTTTTCATACATTTCGTACATCACCGACACATAAGTTTCATTTTCTAAATTTAGTGTTTACATGTGTCATATAAATAGCACATGTGTTAATTTTGATTCATTATAAATTTCCATTGTTGCTAGGATTTGTTTGTGGCAGGAACTGACACAGTTACTTCAACAGTAGAATGGGCAATGGCTGAATTACTTCACAACCCAAATATTATGACAAAAGCAAAAGCAGAGTTAAACCAAATTATTGGCAAAGGAAACTTAGTTAAAGAATCAGACATAGGAAAACTCCCTTATTTACAAGCAATAATAAAAGAAACTTTCAGATTACACCCAGCAGTTCCACTTTTACTCCCAAGAAAAGCTGAAATTGATTTAGAAATAAATGGCTATAAAGTCCCAAAAGGTGCACAAGTTTTGATTAATGTTTGGGCTATTGGAAGGGATTCAAATTTGTGGGAAAATCCAAATGAATTTTTACCAGAGAGATTTTTGGGGTCAGATATTGATTTTAAAGGTAGAAATTTTGAGTTGACACCTTTTGGAGGTGGGAGAAGAATTTGTCCTGGTTTACCATTGGCTATAAGGGTTTTATTTTTGATGTTGGGTTTGTTTATTAATTGTTTTGATTGGGAACTTGATGGTGGAATTAAACCTGAGGATATGAATATGGATGATAAATTTGGACTTACTTTGGAGAAGGCTCAACCTTTGCTAGCTGTTCCAATTAAAGTAAGCAATAATTGAATGGCTCATGTGACAAAATAAATATTGTACGTATTGTTTTTTTGTGTGTTTTATCATATACTGCATGGTGTTGTTTCCTTTTGTTACTGTTGTTGTAATGTAGTGAGAATGTCAGTGCCATCATAAGAAGGCAATGCAAAATTGAATCGGAATCATTCACGTGAAGTTTGCAGCCAGTTTATTCATTTATTCAATAATATCCCTCTGATCTTGAATATAAAAAAAAAGTTAAATAAAGTTGATATACTCCCTTCAGTCTCAATTGCAAGTAAACCATCATTTTTTACGTTTATTGAATAACTCTTGTATTTGGTTTGTATTATAGACTAAATATATCGGTTATTTAATTAACCTAAAAAGTGAAATGTTGTTTATATTTGAGACTGATGGAAGTACTTGATTCAAATTTTTAACCAGCTACATTTATATTGTTTGAATTTTTTGTTCATTTATGAGACCGGAGTAATAATAAGGCTTAATTGCATAAAGCTCGGTTCGAGACTTGGGCACAAAAAAAAGGCTTGATTATACTTTTGATCTCCCTATTATATTAAACTAGTATAATACCCGTGCCAAGTACGGGAAATTAATGTATTTATAAAATTTAATATTTTAAATTAAAATATAAATGGATATACACAAAATAAAATACATCTTACACAAAATTAGTGTATATTTTAGTTATTCGATATATAAGTTATTATAAATTTAAAGTAAATTTAGCATGACCCAAAAAAAAAAAGTAAATTTAGTAGTATAAATTATAAAGGTAATAGTAATATTATATAGTTTTGGAAAAAAATTATATAGTTGTATGAAGATATTTGATTAATTAACCTAAAAAGTGAAATGTTTTTGTTAAGAATTATTAAGAATATTGATTGTCTATGTATGAAAAATCGATTTTAATTATGGTATTTGAATCTGGTTTTATTGAAATTAATTATCGATTGACTGTAAAATCGTATCAAAAGAAGTTAATATATTTCTTTCGATGATATCAATTATCGATTTGTTTAAAGCCATCTGAATCTCATGGCCTGAAACTCGTTAATAAACATGAATAAAAATTTATGTGATTGATTCAAAACTAGTCATTTTGATCCAAAGTCAAACGTAGAGAAATTGTTGTTTTCTAGTTACAGTGTGTATATTCTAGTAGAAAAATCCTTGTAGTTTAATCCATTTTAATTAAGGTATCAATGAGTATTAATTTAGCTTCTTTGTGGACCCATTTCTCGTTGGTTTCTTCCTAAAAATAAGGCATAATAATATCTCCCTAATTCCTCTCATATTGGGCAGCAACAAAACCGAGCATTACACATGTTGCCAGTGATTTTGTAAAAAACAGGTTGCGTGGGCCTAATATATAGGAACCACTAATTGACTAATAAATAAAACAGCTAAATAAAATAAAGAGTGACATGAGCAATTTCAACACTCATAGGTTTGACAAATTCACTCTTTCTTGACTTGGTCTATATGAAAGTGGTTGAGACGTTCACCAGATACATATTTAAATGCATCAGGTGCATGGTTTCTATTTCCTATTAGTATGCCTACACTACTTTTAAGGGCTCCAATAGGTGAGACATATTTAAGCATAAAATAATTGATAACCGAGGGACTTAGAATTAGACAATACGAAAGCATCGCAAGTGTTCTGATAAATAATTGATGTGGTGCTAGAAATTTGCTCCTTTGAAAGTACCAAGCCATCAATGCGTATTACACTATTATACTACATTATTTTTCTCCCTCATTTTTATTAACGTGTGTCATCCATATTATATTATTAAAACTGGTAAATATTTATGTGATATTATTTCTTTTGAGATCAACTTGTGACACGTCTAAATCAGTACTTTCTCACCTTCTCATATGTCGAGGTTCTGTATGAAATAAAGATGATAAAAGATTATGCATGACTTTGTAAGCTAAATAAGAAGAGCGTGTTAGCTCACACTTATCATAATCCTTTTTAAATCGAGTTAAAATACAAACTGCTATTATGGATGAAATTCGAAGATAGATTCACCCTAATTTTGTGTCATACGATGTCGGTGTGGCTTATTATTCTTATCATTATTAATATTATTATTATTTTTTTTATTATTATTATTTATTATTATTATTATTCATGATCGATGAGAACACTTCCCTGAATTATGAGATGCCATTGTTATTATTTATCATACTTACCTCTTTGACGGTTTTAAGTATTGTCAAGTTTCATATAGACCGTACCGGGGTAAAAACCAAACTTGCCATGGGCGAGGTTCGTAAAGAGTTCACCAAACAAGGCGGTAAGACCCCCTCTTGGGCGCTAAGAGACCTCAACAAACTCTAGCGGAAAAATGTCAACCCGAAGAGGGCTCTGAACGTACAAAGACGTTAACCCCAAGAGGGCTCACAAAGATGTCAACCTAAAGAGAGCTCTAAACGTACAAAAACATATCACCAACCTCAAGAGGGCTCTGACCACAAACATGTCGCCAACCCCAAGAGGTCTTTGAGCGCACATATTACGCCAACCCCATGAGCACGGACACATTAACTCGAGCACGCCTTATGCAAGAAGTTAAAGACATAGGCTAAGACAAAAAGCGGACACAAAGACTGACTCCATTTCACAAATATCCGAGCACAAAGATTGACTGCGTTTCATAAATATTTAAAGTACATGACAAGATTAACAAAAAAACTGCAAGGCAACACATCAAAAATAAAAGAAAAGCTAAGGCGGTATGACCTAAATAAAGGCGGTAAGACCTAACAAAGTTGTGAGACCTAAGTGAAAACGCAAAACGACGTCAACCCTATGTAAGTTGTGAACTTAAGGAGCACTGACCATAAAGGGCCTCATACTTCAAGATACTTCTTGCAACAAGAAAAATGATTGGGGGCTCCATCCAATGAACGAGTTTACGCACCCATCATACAACTTTGGGGCTCCGCCTTGTCAAATTAAGAAGGCGCTCAACATGCATAAAACTCGGGGGCTCCGCCCAAGGAGCATAAAGCTCAGAGGATCCGTCCAATGAATACGCCTTACTTGTAATATTGCAAATGATAATGCTAAAGAGTCACTCACCAAGAGAGAGACGAATCTCGCCAAAAGCGAAGTAAGCTAGCGTCATCAAAATGAAACGTTGATGTCGTCTTAATAAACTAAAGTCCTCTTCATGAGGAAATGTCAAAGTTGGCCTCGCCCGACAAGCACTTCGCCCTTTTCAAGGACTCGTACTTGGGGGATGTGTACCGCCAACTCAAGAATCAGTCATTTAATGTAAGCGTTAAAGATACCTTACTCAATCACTTATACAGGCCTCATGCTTAGGGGGTTGTGTACCGCTAAAAAACTAGGATCGGGCCCCACCCGGTTGTACACGTCATAGTCGCCCACATGCCCACCAATTGGGCCTGACGATAGTTAGGCCTACTTAAGTGTCGTGAGGGAAACCCGCTCCAACTTCTTCTAGGGTTTTCCCACTATAAACACCAAACACATGCCTTGGGAAATCTCATGATCTAAATACACACCCACTACAAAAAAGAGCGCTACATTGCGGGGGTTTTAAAGCTATTTTGCGGCAGTTTTTAACCTCTGCAGAATGTTTTGCGGGATTTTTAAAAAACCCCGCTTATATTAATCCCACAAATTATTTGCGGGGATTTTTTGTGACCGCTGGTATTCAGATCCAAAACCTCCGCAATATGAGTGTTTAATTTACAGGAGTTTTTAACCTCCTTAGATACATGGATTTTTTTAAAAAAAATTTCTTTTTTGTTCGTTTTGTGGGAGTTTTTAACCTCCTTTAATACAAAGATAATATAATAGATTTTTGTTACATAACTTTTTTTCTTTATTTAATCTATACTTGTTTTTAATTGCAATTTATTGGTATTGTAAGATTTAAATTTATCAATACACTCAATTCCAAAATAAATATTTAACACTAATAATGTGTCCAAAATATCCATATATAATCTAATATCAAATGTGACCATATACATAAGACAAATTCATAATAATAACATAAAATATGTCTTCCTCTAAAAGAGAGATCATAACAAAACATAGAGTCAATATCACTTTTCAACCTTCCATTCCAACTTAAAACTCAGATGTTCTACCATCAACCAAGTGTTGTTTGATAGTTAATCCATCAACCAAATGTTGTTTGATATTTGATATAAAACCTTTATATATAATCTAAAAAACATTAGACGTTGCTTCCACCACATGATCCTCTTCTGTTCAAAGACGAATAAGGCTCACTTGCAACATCTGTCAACTGAAATTAGAAAAGAAAACACTTCATTAGTTAAAATATTTGACGAAGCTTCCACAAAATTACGGAAAAAAGTTAAACAAATACCACACTAGATTGATCGTGCTCTGAACCAAACTAAGAAAAGCACCAAACTAACATAACAGTCATTATTGGCCTACAATTGCATCAGAAGTTCACAACAAGCAAAACATGACTGGTTCATTTAAACTTGAAATGCTATTTTCATCTATCATTTTGGACGGGTACTTAACTCTCTTCTCTAGAATCATCCTAGATTAAAAAGTAAAATAATAAACTTCATCAGGCTTGACACAAAAAAAAAACTAAAATCTAAAGCTACTGACATATACAATTCAATAAGTCACCTGATGTATTATTTCGTCAAAGAAAGGAACAAAGATAGGATCATAAAAGAACTTACATTTGATGAACCAAAGAAGTTAGCCACTTCATCAGAAATCCTATATATGTTTTGACATATTTTTTCGTATGCTCAAAGTAATATTAGATATAGGCAGAAGTTGAGACTCAATTTCCATCCCATAAGAGTCCTGGACAAAAACCTTTGCAGTGGAAACCAATGGCAAGTATGTTGTGAAGTCAGTTATGTAAAAGCATAAATCAATGTCTAAAGACTTCAAAACTTAACCAAATAAAATTGTCGGAAGACCATATCTAATGTGTGTGTGTGTGTGTTGCCTCCATTAGTGCACTCATTGGAAGAAGGGTCCATTAGTGCATACATTTATGAGATTAGAAGGAAGAACAAAGCATATAAGTTAACATGGTCAGTCGGTTCCAATAATATCTATCACATTATATAACTTTTTAAAGAAAAAAAAATAGGAAATCATATTGGATGGTTAATGTAGTAAAAACAAGTCATTAATGGATTTCTTGCATAAAAAAAAACAGAAAAGGAGAGAAATGAATTCCATGACTAGAGTGCACCTGCTGGAAGCCTGTTGCTGGGTTTACAACATGCGAACTTGATCTTTGGTTTACCAATAAAGCAAGTGCAGATGCAACCAAACCTTCTGCCTGCAAATTAAGAAATCATGGACCACTTCAGTTTACAATTATGAAATCATAAGTTAAAAATAAAATTATTAATATGCACCTCGTCATAGCCTATTGAAATCCGATTTGCATAATCAGCAGCAACATTATTTGTTACTGATTCATTCCTCCCTTTAAAAAATTCCAGTTGCCTTGCTGCCTAAATATCAAGAAGAAAGGAATGAATAACGCCAAGCCAAGTAAGAATGATATATGAGAGCTCAGAAACATTTAACAAGTTACCTCATAAAGTAAATGAGTCAAACATTATACCTGACAGTAACCACTCATTATTTTCATGTAACCCTTTAAAGCTTGGCCTACTTGTAAAATGACCAGTCCAATATGCATTTAGATGATCAACATACCTGACAAATTGTGTCTTAAAACTCATATTTGAGCTCTCGAAATTATGTGTGGCAGCTTTGAAGTGAAGGGGAAGGGACATGAACGGAGAGTGAGAGATGCGAGGATTCACTTCGTCATTGTAAAAAGAACTAAATTCCCTGATATATGGTGTTGAATACAATGCATTTACTCGACCATCCTGAGAGAATGCCAATATGGCATGAAAAGCAAGTACGAATTTCAACTCAAAAGGTGATAAACCATAAATCTTGTTAAAGATGTGAAACAAGTTCTCTAGAAAAACATTTTAGACAACAAACTGCAAACCAGCGCACCTGATTGACATAGTGAATAAACTTATCCATCTGCCTAAACCATGAATTAAACTATTATTAGCAACAAAAGTAGCATTATCTATAATATATAATATAATACATTTTCTAGAAAAATAGTCGCATTATCTATAGAAACTTTCCAACACAATTGCAAAAATGCCAAACAGAGTTTATATAGAACAATAGACATAATAATATTGGTTCAAACATAGCTTTCCAACATATCCAACACAAAAACATCCAACACAATAAAGGATGGTATATTGACATTCATTCCACTGTCATCAGATTCAATTACTTACATCTAGACTCCAAAAGTTATATTTCAACCATCAAAACATTCAAGATTATTGGTGAACCCTAAGACAACAAAGTTAATTACACAAATAATTTCAAGAGTTGAAACTATGTATCATAGTTGTATGAAGTTTGTTTATGGCTTGTGATAGCTATTAGTGAACCCTAAAATTGTCTTAAAATTGTAATATTGCAGAAAATATCGGTGAACCCTAAATATTGATTTTGCATCAAAATCAAAAGCATCAAACCCTATAATTATCAATTTAATTAAAACAATGTAAATGCAGAACAATTTCATCAAACCCTAATTCCCAAATAACAAATTGATTTATGGAAAATAGAATAAAAATACCTTTGTGAGGGAGACAGTGATAGAACAATGAAAGTGACGGAGGGAGAGAGTGAGAGTGATGGAGCGGTTTGACATCGGCTAGAGTAACAGAGGGTTTGACAGCGGAGAGAGTGGCAGAAGGAGAGAGTGAGTGTTGGAACAGAGGTTCTGGAGAGTGACGGCGGCGAGTGTGACGTCGACGAGAGTGAGAAAGAGAGGTTTTGGAGCTGTGAGGGATCGAGAGAGTGAGAAGGTTCTGGAGATGGAGAGAGAAAGAGATAATGTGAGAAAGAGGTTTTGTTTTGTTTTCAATGAAATGAAATAAAGGAGAGGGAAGCGAAAATAAAAGTGCGCCACACGTGAAAGGGGAGCGGGATAGGTGAAAAACTAGAAAAATTGCTCTAATTTTGCGCGGGGGGGGGGGGGGGGGTTAAACCGCCAGAGATTGACAAGCATTTGTTACAACAAAAAGGGGACGCGTCACTGTTTCAACTAATTTGCGGGGGTTTTTCGAAAACCTCCATAAAAAAACCTCCGCAATCCAGCGCGTTTTTTGTAGTGACCTATTGCTCTGACTCTGGGGTAGCATATTGCTGCTAGGGTTGGAACTATTGTACTTCGAACAAGTACATAATTAATGACATTCAAAATCACTTTAATTTTGTTTAATTTATTATCGATGAGTTGCGACACATTATTTATCATATTCTTTAAACATAATTAACTATAGATTTAAACCGCGTCAACCATCTAAATTGTTGTCGAAATTTATTGTCAAATTTTGTCTCAAAATATTTCTTTACAAGAAAATGAAATATCAAAATTAAACCTTTTTCCACTTGTTAATAAAAAATGTTTCTCTAATGCTTTGTTTGTGAGTTTGGAGGGGAAGGGAGGAGAGGGTTTGGAAAAAAAAAGGAAGGAGTAAGTGGAAGAAATGAAGGACATTGGGAGGAGGGGCTTATTTTTCTTCAAAATATAAAACCCTCCTCATTTGAGGGAACTAAAAAATTGTATTGGATCAGGGTTTTGGAGAGTTTAAGAGGGTTTATATGAATTCTTCAAATTTAATATATGTTGTTATAATATTCTTAAAATTAAAAATATATTAATCATGAGCATTAATTTATCACTTTAAAAAAATACTCTTTCAAAAATGTGATTTTTTTTTTCAATTTTCCTCTATATTTCTGTCCCCTCAAATCTCTTTCTCTCCTCTCTAAACTCTCAAACAAAGCCTAAAGAAATGTTTTTGATGTGTCAGAAGAAGTTTGCATCCCCTCATAATTATTTGAGTTTTATATTAGTTTAATCACTCGTGCTTCTCATGAGTTAGAAAATGAATAAAAAATATATGATTCATTTGAAGTCCACTTTAATTATTTTTATCCAACATTGTCTTAGTGTATGCTTTATGGTTAATAAACAGAAACAAACAAAAACATAAAACAACCAAAGTTTTGTTTATAAAATGGACAATAAGCTAAGGTGGTTAAAGAACTTGAGCAATTTGTTTGAGTTAGGTTTTGAAAGAGAAAACTTTTAAAAATAAATAAGAACATTATAAAATATTTTTAAAAATGAATTAAGTGTGATTGAAGTATTATATTATCATTCATGTTGTCAATCTTTCACTTTTTTTTTAAAAATATCAAATATATTTGAAAATATAAATTTATTCCTCCAAAATTCTATCTTTCAAAACCCTTTGAAACTCCATTCGCAAACCAAACTAAAGATTAATCTCGAATTCACATCTTATTTAAAATAATTTTTTGTCAAATTTTATTTACTTTTAATGTCAAAATTCATATTACTAATACACGAAATGGAGAGTTAGGAAAATAAAACTAAATAAAATAACACTATAAAATCTTAAGAGCATGTGCCCATAGAAACAAAGAAAAACTTGCTATCTCTTTTTCTTCTTGTGCAACTTCATCTCCTACAACAACAAATGGACACACTCATCAACTCCATACTCCTCATTCTCTTCACCTTCATCTTCCTCCAATTCCTTAAAATTGGGCCAAATAACCACCATAGTTATGTCCTCCGTGGAAACCGCCAAATCAGTCATTCAAATCAACGACCAATCACTTTGTAACAGGACAATTCCTGATGCAATGAAAGGTGCTAACCACCACCATTATAGTTTACCATTTATACCTCTCTCTCAACGTTGGAAAGACCTTAGAAAAATCTGTAACAACCTTTTATTCTCGAGCAAAAACTTGACATGAATCACACAGTCAGACATAAGAAGATTCTCGAACTTTTAAACGATATAAACAATAGCACGGTGAAGTTTGAAGCCGTTAATATTGGAAGACTTGCTTTTAAAACAACGATTAATATGTTGTCGAATACGGTTTATTCAGTTGATTTGGTTCGTTCGAGTGATATAGCTGGCGAGTTTAAGGAATTAGTTACAAATATTATGAAGGAAGTTGGAAGAGCTAATATTGCAGATTGTTTTCCTGTTTTGAAAGTTGTTGATCCTATTGGTATTAGAAGAAGGACTGGTGAGTATTTTGGGAAATTGTTAGGTATTTTTCAAGGGTTGGTTGATCAACGGTTGAAGATGAGGGAATTAAAGGGTTATTGTGGTAAAAGTGATATGTTGGATGCTATGCTTGATGATGAGAATAATGTTGGGGAGATGTATAAAGATAAGTAGGGCTGAGCAAAGGATCCGGACCCAACCGAACCCGGTAAAACCGGATCTGCATTTTGAGCTTCGGGCGGGTCCAAATGGACTAAACGGGTCACATGTTAATTCAAACAGGCTCATATGGGTTCACACGGTCGGGCCCGGTTTTGAAAAAAACACACCCGCTGTATCCGAACCCGACCGTATCCTTAACCTTTTACATAATCTAATATCCATTACCCAAGGCCCGTCCCAAATCACTCACTCAGCAAAATGCCCAAGTATACAATAATACCCTCATATAAAAGCCATACATGTGATACTCAAACCAAACCCTAGACAAATTTCACAGCCTAGCCGCGGCAGCCGCACACTCTGTCTCTCCATCATCTTCGCTACTCTCTCTATCTCTCTCGACAGAGACTTTCAAACATAAATCTCTGATTCAAACCCTCAATCAACTCGTTTTCTTCTCTCTTCACCCTTCTTTGGTAAGGTACTTTGATTAGAACTCTAAACATTCATCATTCTCTTCTCATTACACCATTTATGCTTTTCATATTTTTCCTTAGTTTTACTTCTATTTTTCATTTTTCTCCAACTTCCTTGCTTAACAGTTTCTATTTTAGATTTTTTTTTTTACTTTGGCACAGTGACTGTCAATTTTAAATTTTAGAGCTTCGGGCACATATTTATTTTAAACTATATGTTAATAATTGTAAACATATAGTTTTGTGGGTGTTGTGGTAGGTGTTGTGGGGAGGTTTTTGGTCTGCAGTTTTGCTATCATTTTGGGTTGTTCCTGTTTTTTTTCTCTGCTGCTGTGTTGTTTGGTTTCTGCTATGCCGTTTTTCTGTGCTAGTTGGCCTTTGCTGTTGTGCGGTTTGGCTTTAGATGTGCTGTTGTGTGGCTTGGCTTTAGATGCGCTTTAGAATTTAGATTGTAAACATATTTATTTTCTATTTTTTAAATTTATTTTCCATTTACTTATGTTTTTTTTATTTTAAGCACAGAAGAAGGAAGAAAGAGCACTCATTGTCACTGTAACTCTTTGAAGACAGCTCAAGTTACACTAAAAATGGAAACTGTTGAAAATGGTAAGTTGTGTGTACTCTATAAAAATAAGAATAATAACTATGTTCTTACTTATTCCTTCAATAATTTTGTTGTTTGACATTTGCATTTCTTTTTGAAGTATATTATTTAGTTTAAAACTGTTATCATTAAGTATTATTGTATTTTGTAGAATGAGATTTGAAAATTGAGTATTTAGTAAAACTGTATCATTCCTTAATTCTTAGTTGCAATTTTTTAAGGTTTTGGTAACTCTAGACTTTGTGTGTATATAAGAATAAAATCTTTGTCATTCCTTAATCCTTCATTGATTTTTTTGTTCTCTTTATCTACTTATGAATGTATGTATTTTATTTTATTCATTTGGAATTTGTACTTCTCTTTAGTGTTATGTTTGAGTAATGATCATTAGTTTTGCATTTTTCAGCTAATCAAGGCAGCACTTCAGTGCCAACAGCGGGAAATGTTGTTGATCCTGTCACACTTCCTACTGATCAGCCTCCAGTCGCAACTGACAACGCTCCAACTACTGATCCTACAGAGCTTCCAGCTAGGCCGTCAAAGAAAAGGAAGGCTAATGCAAGTGGCCCTCGAAGAACATCACCAGCCTGGGAATCTTTCACTAGAATACCCGAGTCTGAATCTCCGGAGCCACAAGCTGCTTGCAACTATTGTGATAAGAGGTATCACTGTGACCCTAAAACTCATGGTACTACAAACATGCTTGCACATTCAAAAATTTGTCCCAAAAATCCCAATCTCTTGAGCAATGACCCTAATCAAACTGTACTGACTTTTGACCCTAATGGATGTGGTGGGGTAAACTTGGGAGCAGCAAGCCATAGGTTCAATGTTGAAGCATGTAGGAAGGCTTTGGCTAAGTTCATTATCTTAGATGAAAAACCTTTTAGGCTTGTTGAAGGTGAGGGCTTCAAACATTTTTGTAGAACCTTACAACCACAATTTGCAATCCCTTCAAGGTTCACAATACCTAGGGATTGTTTTAAGTTGTACCTAGAAGAAAAAGTGAGGTTGAGGGCATTATTTAGGTCTGATTGCTCTAGGGTTGCACTCACAACAGATTGTTGGACATCTGTCCAAAATCTAGGTTATTTAGTTCTCACAGCCCACTATGTTGATAATGAGTGGAACTATGTTAAAAGAATTATTAGCTTCAGTGTAGTGCCCAATCATAGAGGTGATACCATTGGTAAACATGTGGAGGATGTTTTAAGGAATTGGGGTCTTAGAAATGTGTCAACAATCACAGTGGATAATGCATCATCAAATGATGTGGCTGTGGGAGTTTTGAGAAGGAGGCTTAATAACATGAATGGGTTAGTGTTAGATGGAGAGTACCTGCACTTTAGGTGCTGTGCTCACATTCTGAACTTGGTTGTGATGGATGGCTTAAAAACTAACAATTTAGCCATTTCTAAAATTCGTACTGCTGTGAGGTTTGTGAGATCTTCCCCTCAAAGACTTGCCAAGTTTAGGGAATGTGTTGGTTTTGCTGGAATTACATCAAAAAAGCTTCTTTGTCTTGATGTTCCTACTAGATGGAACTCAACCTACCTAATGTTGGAGGCGGCAGAAAAATACCAAGTCGCTTTTGATAAGCTTGACATTGAAGATACTAGTTATCTTGAGTACTTTGGGGATAGTTCTCCCCCTAGCTATGAAGATTGGGATGATGCACGTGCGTTTATGAAATTTCTTAAAATCTTTCATGATGCCACCAAGGTTTTTTCAGCTTCTACAAATTTAACCATACATTCTGCATTCCACCACTTGTCCACCATACACAATGAGTTGAAAATGTCCATTTTGGATTCAGATCCTATTATGAGTGACATGGGGAGGGATATGAAAATGAAATATGATAAGTACTGGGGGAATATTGTGAACATGAATGAACTCATTTATTTTGGTGTAATTTTTGATCCCTGTTATAAGATGAGGTTTTTGGAGTTTGAATTTCCTAATATGTACAATGACCAACCTGCTGTTGGTAAAGAGTTGTTATCCAAAGTCAAGGACAAATTGTTCAAACTGTATGATTGGTATGTTGCTACTCAAGGCCAACAAAATAGGAATAGGCCATCATCTAGTGGTCCATCAGTTGTAGGAAGTAATGTTTCGGTTGAGCAACCAACAAGGTTGGCTAGGAATGTTGCTTTTAAGAGTTATTTGAAGGATATGAATTCAATTGATCAGAAAAGTGAGCTTGAAAAATATTTGGATGAAGCTAACATGGATGGAGATGAAAAGTTTGATGTACTTTTGTGGTGGAAAAAAAAACTGCCTTAGGTTTCCGGTCTTGTCAATTATGGCCAAGGATGTTTTTGCTACTCCTGTTTCAACCGTAGCATCTGAAAGTGCCTTCAGCACCGGTGGAAGAGTTTTGGACACTTTTCGAAGTTGTCTAAATCCTGAAATGGCTGAGGCATTAATTTGTACTCAGAACTGGTTGATGCCTTCCATCCGTCAATTTAAAGACTTGAACATCCAAAAGGAATTTGAAAATTCTGATAAAATTGTGACAGGTATTAACAGTTATGGTTGCAACCTTTCTTTTTATGTTACATTCTGAGTTTGATGTGTATTTAAAATTTTTTTTTTCATTTTCTTTAGAATTACATCAGCTGTCATTAAACGGACGAGGAGCTGGACCATCTGTCATCGCATCAGCTGCTGACACTGCTGTTCCATCTTCTCAATCACAGCCTTCTGGTTGTGATTGAGAAATATTAGGTATTTTTTGTCTGCTTTATCTTATTTATTAGTTAATTTTAAGATTTAATTAGTTTGGGTTACAACCAGCTTATTGTATTTTATTTGTCATTGCAGCCTCATGTTTTTTGAGTTTTTTGGAGTCATTGCTAAGACATGACTCAGTGTTCTGCTTGATTTGTTTTGGAAAGTCTTAATTTTGGAGTTGATATTTGGAAAGTTATTTTGGAATCTAGACATTAAAATCTTGCTATAAAAGGACATGCAGTAAGATTTCCCAGATTGTGTTATTTTATTTTATCTATTTTATTTTAACAAGGCATTTTATATATTTAAATAACATGTTTCATTTTTCAGTACCTACTTGTTGGTTGCTGCTGCCTCCCTTTGTTCTGTTTGATTTCAATTCAACCATACTTGGAAAATATTTTGTAGTCTGTCCTGTAACTGAGTTAAGCTGCTGCCTACTTCAATTCTACCAAACTTGTGTTGCTATGTCAATTTTGACAAAAGGTTTGCCATTTGCCATTCTAAAGTAATCAGTCCCAGCTGCTTGAATCAATTGCTTGTTATTTTGAAATATAACTTGATGTTTATATTAGGCTGCCATGGCTATGGATATTTGCAACAAGTTGCTGCCAACATAATTTTAAGTGCTCCAAGACTTGTTGTCATTGGCTATGAGAAATTAGTACATTGCTTGAGGTAATATAGTTTAGAACGTTGATAATTTTGAAGCATTATTGGTTCTTTATGATAATGTAGTTTAGAACTTTGCTTTGAGATAATGTAGTATCATAAAAGTGTGCACTGTTGGTTTATTTCTTAACTTAATTTATAGATATCTCATTTTTTGTAGGAATTGTTGGAACAATGTTGGCACTGATAGTGGCAGTAAAGAACCATGGGAAAATGTTAATGCCATGTTCTGATTTGTCTAAACTGTTTTCTTATTTGGAATGTAATATATTTCAACAGCGGATTAGATTTGATATGACTGTATGATTACTAAACTTGTGTGAATGTGGTCCAAATCAAGCAGGGACAAAACAAATATTATTAGGTTTGGTTTATTATCTATTAAGCACACTTGTTGTTGTGCTAGTAGCATATGGATTGAATTGCTAGATATTGTATGCTGATGCTAAGACTTGAATATCTACTGCACAAGTGCACTGCCAAAGTTCCAATGGATGTTGCTCTTATTATGACTATAGTATTTTCTTAAAATGCCATTTTTTATTTCCATTTTTTGAGAAAGATGTGTATTTAAATATATCATTGGATCATTTCAAGACTAGTAACTACAATGTATCTTTAAAATGTTTTTTTTTATCAGCTGGGCTTGAAAAATGACTTAAAAATTTGGACAAATTTTAAAAATAAAAATCAAACAGGCCCAATTGAAGAAGGCCCACAACCGATCCTACCCACCCGTCCAAACCGTAACCCGTTGTAACCAAGACCCGCTCAAACCGTGTGTGATTGTGGGCGGAATTGGGCCTTGCAATATGGTGAACGGTTTCATCCATCTTGGCAAGTTCAGGCCCGAGCCCGCCCAAACCCGCCCACTGCTCTACCCTAAAGATAAGATTGAACGTTTATCTGTGGTATGTGGTTTTTATGAATTTTGTTTCCTTTTTCATACATTTCGTACATCACCGACACATAAGTTTCATTTTCTAAATTTAGTGTTTACATGTGTCATATAAATAGCACATGTGTTAATTTTGATTCATTATAAATTTCCATTGTTGCTAGGATTTGTTTGTGGCAGGAACTGACACAGTTACTTCAACAGTAGAATGGGCAATGGCTGAATTACTTCACAACCCAAATATTATGACAAAAGCAAAATCAGAGTTAAACCAAATTATTGGCAAAGGAAACTTAGGGGGGTGTATTGGATTAGGATTCTAAGAGATTTTAAAAGACTTTTTTATCATGAAAAAGTCTTGTGGTATTCAATCAAGACTCTTTGCAACTTAAAAAAAGTCTTTTGGTATTCAATCAAGACTCTTTATCATTTAAAAAAAGTCTTGTGGTATTCAATCAAGACTCTTTATCACTTAAAAAAAGTCTTGTGGTATTCAAAATCATTCAAATTTTGAAGGATTGTTTAATAAATTAGATTTTGATGGATTTGGTGGAATTTTCTAGTGAAATTTTAGCATGAAAAAGTCTTTCATGAAAACATGAGATTTCTTAGGATTGTTTTTTCTTTTAAAATTTTACTATCTCTCTCCTCCCTTCTCTCTCCCTCTTCCTCTCTCCCTCTTCTTCCCTCCTCTCTCTCCCTCTATCTCTCTCACACTTTCTCTCTTCCCCCCCCTTCTCTCTCTCTATCTCCCTATCTCTCACTCTCTCTTTTCCCTCCTATCTCTCCTCCCTTCTCTCTACCCCTCTCTCTCCCTCCTCTCTCTATCTCCTTCATAAAAAAATAAAGTAAAATAAATAAAAGAGTCTGTATTGAGAATATTGTCAAAAAGAGTGTGTTATGATCATTGTTTTTCAATGAATCTTTAAAAATTCATAAAATCTTTTGAAATCTTTTGAAATCCATAAAATCATTTGAAATCCTTTAAAATCTTATGAGTTAAATCCATTGAAATCCAAATTGTAAATCTCAATAGTCTTTTAAAATCATCAAAGTCATTAAAATCCTGCAAAGTCTTTTAAAATCCTTAAGACTTTTTTAAACAAAAATTGTCCTTTAAAATCTTAATCCAATACACCCTCCTTAGTTAAAGAATCAGACATAGGAAAACTCCCTTATTTACAAGCAATAATAAAAGAAACTTTCAGATTACACCCAGCAGTTCCACTTTTACTCCCAAGAAAAGCTGAAATTGATTTAGAAATAAATGGCTATAAAGTCCCAAAAGGTGCACAAGTTTTGATTAATGTTTGGGCTATTGGAAGGGATTCAAATTTGTGGGAAAATCCAAATGAATTTTTACCAGAGAGATTTTTGGGGTCAGATATTGATTTTAAAGGTAGAAATTTTGAGTTGACACCTTTTGGTGGTGGGAGAAGAATTTGTCCTGGTTTGCCATTGGCTATAAGGGTTTTATTTTTGATGTTGGGTTTGTTTATTAATTGTTTTGATTGGGAACTTGAAGGTGGAATTAAACCTGAGGATATGAATATGGATGATAAATTTGGACTTACTTTGGAGAAGGCTCAACCTTTGATAGCTGTTCCAATTAAAGTAAGCAATAATTGAATTGAATAAATCATGTGGCAAAATAAATATTGTAATTTTTTTCTTTTTATCATCTATTGCATCATGTAAGTTTGTTAATGTAATGTGGTGAAAATGTCAATGCCATCGTGTGCAGGCAATGTGATGTTTATAGATAGTTTAATCATTTATAAAAGCTTATTACTTTTTCCCAATTTTCACGCGTCCTTTTATTTTTATCAAAAATGCCTTGAGGGATTTTCAGATTATAGAATCCGAAATGAGTTTTTCTCATGTTTTTGGGTGGAAAACGAGTTTTTCACATATTCGGATTATTTAATCCAAACACAATAAGTAGTTAGGATTTTAAAATTTGAAAACCCAATATAACAAGACGTTTTCTTGTTTTTTTTAAGATTATAAAATTCGAACACTCCAAATACACCCCTCTTGTGTCAAGAATTCAGTGAAAACTGGTTTGAATTATATAATCTAAACTATCCTTCATCCTACAAGGTACGAGTATTAACACAGGAAATTTAATTTCTGCGACATACATTAAACATAACACTCTCAAGTATGTGCGCTCTCTAAAAAAAAACGCTCGAGCGTAATGACGCTCGGAAAGACTACGGAGTCGCCACCAAAGTTTTTATTTTTAAAGAGAAACGTTGATAAAACCCTTGGCGATGTGGAAAGGATGGTCATCGCAACCATTAACGGGTTCGGGAGTCGATTATGCAAGGGCAAGGTATTAGCACCCCTCACATCCGTTGTACTCAACGGGAACCTCCTAGTTAGTTAAGGCTAAAAGTGTTTTTAAAGGTTTGTTTGCAATGTTTTAATATATAAAGGGGAGAAAGAAAAAAAAGAGGGGGAAAAAGATATTTTTTATTAGTGTGCTTGACAAGAGTGAGATCTTGCTCCTACGTATCTCCTGGTGCGATGGAGAATTCAAAGCTACGTAGTTCTTTGGTAGAACATGTTTGTTTGTTGGTTGATTTTAAAGAACGATGTTTTTGATAGTATTCTTGCGGTTAAACGTAGCTTGTATGCTCGCGCGTGGGAGGCTTAAGTGTTTGTTTGTATCGCGTTAGAATTGATCAAACATGTCCGTTTGTGAAAAAAGGTTTGAATTGACCACGGGGGGCCAAAAATAGTTCAATTGACCACGGGGGGCCAAGAATTAGCTCAATTGACCACGGGGGGCCAAGAATTAGTTCAATTGACCACGGGGGGCCAAGAATTAGCTCAATTGACCACGGGGGGCCAAAAAATTAGTTTTGGTGTGTTGGATTTGTTTTATGTTTTGTATTTTTGAAAATAAAATTACGATTGTCCGAACAACGAGACATACGTCAAGTGCCCGTGCAACCGGGGAATGGAAAGACATACGTCAAACCACTCCTTTTTCATTCAAGTTTATTGTTGAAGGTAAAATGTATTTTTTTGGTGAAGTTTGAAAAGAATGACGATTGTCCAAACAACGAGACATACATCAAGTGTTTGTGCAATCGGGGAATGGAAAGACATACGCCAAACCACTCTTTTTTCATTCAAGTTTGTTGTTGAAACTTATGAAATTCCAAATAAGAGCCAAAACACTTTGTTATACTTGAAAAAAAATGAGTTCTAACCCTTTCAAAAAAAAATTCAAGAAACAGGTTCTGAACTTCAGAAAAAATGCCCAGAAGCTGCTTCAGAAGCACTGTTCACACTCTGAGGTTCAGAAGCACTGTTCAGACTCTGAGGTTCAGAACTGTTCAGACGTTGACTTTTTGGTTGACCATCAGACGCACTGTTCAGACGTTGACTTTTGGTTGACCATCAGACACACTGTTCAGACGTTGACTTTGGTTGACCATCAGACGCACTGTTCAGACGTTGACTTTTGTTGACCCTCGGACTCTGAACTTCAGAAGCACTGTTCAGACTCTGAACTTCAGAAGTACTGTTCAGACTCTGAACTTCAGAAGCACTGTTCAGACTCTGAACTTCAAAAGCACTGTTCAGAAGCTGCTTCTGAACTACTGTTCAGAAGCTTCTGATTTCTGATTTCAGAAACTCAAAGGGGTGAAAAAACTTTCGAAATCAGTAAGAAAAAGAAGTAAACCACTTCTGTTTTGGTATTTTGTAAACTTTGAGATTTCTTTGGAGTTTCAAAAGATGTTTTTAGTTCAAAATGAGTTAAACAAACACTAAGAATGCAGAAAAATGATGCTGAATCAAAAGGAACAGCAGAACAAATGCAAACAAAAATGCAAATGAAAGATAAAAAGGTTTAGGATGCTTACAAACTCCTAGCCAAGGCTTTAGTTGCAAGAAAATGAAAGGGGCTTTGGATGATTGTGATTTCTTGAATATGGAAGTGGTGAAGAATAAGAACAGCAACAACAAATGATGTTTATGGAGATTTAATGGTTGTTTTGATTGCTTGATTGGTTTGTGATTGTTTGCAAAGAAAGAAACAGAAAACAGAGCTTCTGGCTTTCAAAGGTTGTTGTGTATTCTGGTTGTTCCTTCTGGTTCTGAGTTTGTTCTAAAAATTCCTCTAAAACTACTCTCTAGAATTCTCTCTCAAATTGCTCAAAGATCAGATGAATTGTACTAAAACTGTGTTAAAACTATGTGTTGATCCTTATGAAATTCTATCTGAAAAAACTCTCTTAATTTGTTAAACAAAACCGTCCTCAATCCTTCTGCATTGTGTTGCTTATATAGGCAAAATGTGATCATTTGTAATCATGAAAATCCCTTGAAAACAGGGCTGTTTTGTGTGCTATGACCAAGACTTTGGTTAGCATTTAATGCAAAAGGAAGGAAGTGACCTTGCCTTGTGATCAAGGTGAAGACTTTTGCTAAATTCAGAACCAGTTGGGGCTGAGTTTGACAGGAATTGCTGGAAACATGGGAAAACAGGGTGCTGTTTGTGCAGAGCTTGGGAGAAACAATGGAAAAGGGGTGCTGCACTGTGCAGAGGTTGGGAGAAACAAAGGAGAAAGGTGCTGCACACAGGGGAAGGAAGAAATGCTGGAACAGGGGCAGCAGTTTCAGAACCAGGGCAAGCACTTTTGCAGCTATCCTTGACTGGTTTTGATAAAGGAGAAGGGAATAAAATGGCAATGGCTTGCTGGAAAGCCAGGGTCAGAAGCAGGAAAACTGGAAGGGGATGAGTGCTGCCCTGGGCAGCCACTTTGCTTGGTTCCTTGCTTGGCTTTGCTTGGCATTGGCACACGTTTCTTTTCTTTGTTTCTTGAATCAAACACAAAATAATAATAATAATAATAATAATAATAATAAAAGTAATAATAATAATAATAGTAATAATGAAATAATAAAATAAAAGAAATATAAAGAAATAATAATAAAACTTTTTATTATTATTTATTACTTATAAAAAAAGGAAAATAAAAGTTGACTTTTTTGTGTTGACCTTTTTTTTGAAAAAGCTTGGACAAAATTAGGGTACAACAGCTGCCCCTACTTAATTGTGTCTTCGCGTAGAGAATGTGAGTGCCAAGGGCATCACATAAACTCTTTGTGAAGAGCAATTAAGTAAAAAGGATCCAAATTTTGTCCTTCAAAGTGAAAAGACTGTAGTAAATAATATGAAAGTATTGAAATGCGGAAATAATGGACACAAAAGTAAATGCAGGGTCACCTCTGGGTTGGCTACTGGTGCATAAACTAAGAATAAAATAGACAAGTCGTCGCCTCGGGGGGTGCTTAGACTGAAGCCTTAAATAATGTTCAAGTTTAAATTTAAATTGTAATCCGATTAGTCAAGTCAGGATATGATTGTATATTGGATTTACTTCTGCAGCAACTGGACAATTACAAAACATATCACTCTCATATACTAATCATGTATTTTTTTTTCCATTGTTGCTAGGATTTGTTTGTAGCAGGAACTGACACAGTTACTTCAACAGTAGAATGGGCAATGGCTGAATTACTTCACAACCCAAATATTATGACAAAAGCAAAAGCAGAGTTAAACCAAATTATTGGCAAAGGAAACTTAGTTAAAGAATCAGACATAGGAAAACTCCCTTATTTACAAGCAATAATAAAAGAAACTTTCAGATTACACCCAGCAGTTCCACTTTTACTCCCAAGAAAAGCTGAAATTGATTTAGAAATAAATGGCTATAAAGTCCCAAAAGGTGCACAAGTTTTGATTAATGTTTGGGCTATTGGAAGGGATTCAAATTTGTGGGAAAATCCAAATGAATTTTTACCAGAGAGATTTTTGGGGTCAGATATTGATTTTAAAGGTAGAAATTTTGAGTTGACACCTTTTGGTGGTGGGAGAAGAATTTGTCCTGGTTTACCATTGGCTATAAGGGTTTTATTTTTGATGTTGGGTTTGTTTATTAATTGTTTTGATTGGGAACTTGAAGGTGGAATTAAACCTGAGGATATGAATATGGATGATAAATTTGGACTTACTTTGGAGAAGGCTCAACCTTTGCTAGCTGTTCCAATTAAAGTAAGCAATAATTGAATGGTTCATGTGACAAAATAAATATTGTACGTATTGTTTTTTTGTTTGTTTTATCATCTACTGCGTGGTGTTGTTTCCTTTTGTTACTGTTGTTGTAATGTAGTGAGAATGTCAGTGCCATCATAAGAAGGCAATGCAAAATTGAATCGGAATCATTCACGTGAAGTTTGCAGCCAGTTTATTCATTTATTCAATAATATCCCTCTGATCTTGAATATAAAAAAAAGGTTAAATAAAGTTGATATTATATAGTAATATTATATAGTTTGGGAAAAAATTATATAGTTGTATGAAGATATTTGATTAATTAACCTAAAAAGTGAAATGTTTTTGTTAAGAATTATTAAGAATATTGATTGTCTATGTATGAAAAATCGATTTTAATTATGGTATTTGAATCGGGTTTTATTGAAATTAATTATCGATTGACTATAAAATCGTATCAAAAGAAGTTAATATATTTCTTTGGATGATATCAATTATCGATTTGTTTAAAGCCATCTGAATCTCATGGCCTGAAACTCGTTAATAAACATGAATAAAAATTTATGTGATTGATTCAAAACTAGTCATTTTGATCCAAAGTCAAACGTAGAGAAATTGTTGTTTTCTAATTAGAGTGTGTATATTCTAGTAGAAAAATCCTTGTAGTTTAATCCATTTTAATTAAGGTATCAATGAGTATTAATTTAGCTTCTTTTTGGACCCATTTCTCGTTGGTTTCTTCCTAAAAATAAGGCATAATAATATCTCCCTTATTCCTCTCATATTGGGCAGCAACAAAACCGAGCATTACACATGTTGCCAGTGATTTTGTAAAAAACAGGTTGCGTGGCCCTAATATATAGGAACCACTAATTGACTAATAAATAAAACAGCTAAATAAAATAAAGAGTGACATGAGCAATTTCAACACTCATAGGTTTGACAAATTCACTCTTTCTTGACTTGGTCTATATGAAAGTGGTTGAGACGTTCACCAGATCCATATTTAAGTGCATCAGGTGCATGGTTGGTAGTCTAGCTAGCTACATGGTTTCTATTTCCTATTAGTGTGCCTACACTATTTTTAAGGGCTCCAATAGGCTAGACATATTTAAGCATAAAATAATTGATAACCGAGGGACAAGACTTAGAATAAGACAATACGAAAGCATGACAAGTGTTCTGATAAATAATTGATGTGGTGCTAGAAATTTGCTACTTTGAAAGTACCAAGCCATAAACGTTTCTTTTAAAAGCGAAGGTTCACATCAATGCGTATTACACTATTATACTACATTATTTTTCTCCCTCATTTTTATTAACGTGTGTCATCCATATTAGTAAAACTGGTAAATATTTATGTGATATTATTTCTTTTGAGATCAACATGTGACACGTCTAAATCAGTATTTTCTCACCTTTTCATATATATGTCGAGGTTCTGTATGAAACAAAGATGATAAAAGATTATGCATGACTTTGTAAGCTAAATAAGAAGAGCGTATTAGCTCACACTTATCATAATCCTTTTTAAATCGAGTTAAAATACAAACTGCTACGATGAGAAAGAAGTTAGAGAGAGAAACTCGGAAAGGGGGTAGGGTCACAAGGGTTTTTGAAAATGAGAGAGTGGTACCAAAAAACAACCATCACCGTAGCCCTTTCCATAAACACCACAAGAACACAACCTCTTTTTTTGTCACCAACTTCCCGGCGACTACTAAAGCGGTGGAACTGTGGCAGATTTTTCACTAAGTTTGGGAGGGTTGGGGAGGTTTTTGTCCCTAAGAAAGTTGACAAATGGGGCAATAGGTTCGGGTTTGTGAGGTTTAAGGAGGTGGGAGATGCGGAGGAGTTGGAGGGCAAAATGCAGGAGGTGATGTGTAGTGGGTGGTGCTGAAGGTGAACCTTGCTAGGTTTGAGAGAGAGGAGGGTATGCGGGTTCCGGCGAGGGTGGAGAAGTGTGTGGAAAGCTCAAGAGCTAAGGTGGTGACAGGTACATCGTTCAAAGATGTGCGAACCATTGGGGGGGAACAAGGCGGTTACAAGTGCACCGGTGAAAGCAGCACCGGCACCGGCGATGGTGGTAGCTCCATCCGAGGAAATGCTTCAGTTTCTGAGCAAGTGTTTCGTGGCTCACCTGCACTTTCCGAGGGAGGTAAGTCGTATTCAAACTGCTATTTATATGGAGGGGTGGAGAGATATCAAGGTGTATGCTATGGGGGAGGGGATGGTACTGTTGCATAGTAACAAGGAATGGCTGGTTGAAAAGGCAAGAGAAGAGAATAAAGTATGGTGGGAGAACAACTTTTTGAAAGTCCAGAAATGGCTACCCCCTCTTATTGGAAGGAAAAGGAGGACTTGGGTGAAAGTATATGGAGTGCCTTTACATGTGTGGGATGAATCATTCTTTAAGAAGATAGGTGGAAGGCTAGGAGAGTTTCTGGATTTTGATGTGAATGCGGCGGAGAGGAAAAGATTTGATATGGCAAGGATCTTCATCTCCACTCAAAGGTGGGGTTTTATTGATGATTGGTTGAAGGTGGAGGTTATGGGGGCGGTGTATAATGTATGGGTAATGGAGGACGGCTCAGAGAAAGGGAGGATGAAACGGTACCAGAATCTTGGCCGGAGGTAGACGGCGGCGGGCGGCTGACTGAGAAACTGGAGGATTTTTCTGATGAGCGTACGGTGGTGGATTCTGAGGAGTGTGAGGAGGAAGATGAAGACGAAACTGGGCCCCACTTGATGGCTGACGTGGCTGTTCAGCAGATAGGGGACAGTTTGGTAGAAAGGGAGCAACTACTTTTTGGTGTATATGATGTTACAAGATGTTTGGAGGAAAGCATTCGTGCCAGGCCAATCACTACAAGAAAACTTGATTTTAGCCTCAGATTTTAGCGTCGGCCACCGACACCGACGCAAATAGCGTCCACTTAGAGTCGGCCGAATTCACTCTACATGTATTTACGATTTTTCTTTTTTTCTAAATAATTTTAGAGTCAGCCTAACTGAGGCAACACGTTAGGGGACCCACATATGACTTTTTAGGTTAAAATTAGAGTTGGCCTAGCCGACGCTAGTCTATTTGCTAAATTTTACCCTAATTTATAGTTCTAATTTATAAATACTTTATTTCTTTTCCCCCAAAAACATGAAACCTGAAAGAAATTTTCACTTCCCCCAAATGAAACCCTAAACAAAGAAACACCAACTCTCTCTCTCTCTCTCTCACCAACGAACCACCATCTCTCACTCACCATGAAATAGCTGATCTCTCTCTCTGGTTGTTCTCTTCTTTCCCCAAATCCATCGAATATCTATCTCTCTCTCTCTCTGGCCGTTCTATTCTTTCCCCAAACCATCGAATCTCTATCTCTCTCTCTCTGGCCGTTCTCATTCTTACGGTGAGTTCTAATGATTTAGGTTTTATTTACAGATTTAGGGATTTTTATGTTTAAGGTTTTGTGAATTCTGAAATTGTTTTTTGACTTGAGGATTTCTATGTCTTAGGGTTTTGTCATTCTATCTTGCTATGAGTCGTCACTATTATGGAGAGGTGATGGTGAAAATGGATAATTTTATCATTTTATTAAATTATTATGATATAAAACAATTTTTTAATTCAGTTACTAAGGTCATTTTACGGTTTAATGTTCCTCTCTATGGCAGAGGCAGAACACTCTGTTTTTATGCTCCTTTATAATTAGTTTAGTAGCATTTGTATTTATCTACATCTACTCTTATATGTTGTTCAATGCCCACCCTTGTTTGGGTTGTGTATCTAATTAGTACTGGTGTTATGCTTTTATGAATTATAATATTTCATGAAATTTGTACTGAATGTGTTATGCGTCATTTAGTTTTAGTATTTTATTCACAACTTTATACCTTTTTTGTTGTAATGAGTAATTCAAGACATGAATTGTAACCATACGTAGGTATTGATTTGATATGGGTAAAAGACGCAAGACTTCAGGACACGAATTGTTAGAAACGTTACAAGGACAAGAAAATCAAAATGACAGGGAGACTTTACAAGACCAGCCCCAACAAAATATTGACGATCAACTGGATGACCAATTTACCAATGTGGACATAACAAATAACTCAATTGAGAATGACATATTTGACTCTTCATGCCCAAATGAAACAGTGCCGCACCAAAAAGAGGAGCCCTTACTTGTCAAAGGTAAAAGTATCACTATTAAGTTTATTCTCTAATTTGTTGGTTGCACTATTAAGTTTATTCTCTAATTAAGTTTATTAACTTTGCTTCATGTACATAATTTTAGATACTATAACCAAAGAAATTACAATTCGAAGAATGGTAGCAAACCAAGTTTGGCATTTGGAAAAGACAAAAAGTTATGGTGGAGATCGGTGGTGATGGACCAGGCATTGACGATGGTTCAAACCTACTTGTGAGATATTTAGGTAAACTTGCTACAAAGTCAGCATTCTGTCCTGTATCTATTGAAACGTGGGATCTGATGCCAGTGGAGAATGGTCGGGCACAATGGAAGTCTATCGAGGTTATTATTTAAAATTATCATCACTTCAATTGTTTTATTGTATTTCTTGTTATTACTGATTGATTGATGAGTATAATATTTAAATGATCATTTTGAATTTGATTATGCTGCTGGAATCAAATGGATATGGAGTACACTAGGGGAAAGATGGAGGGCCTATAAATACAAGTTAAGGTGTGAACACTTTTATCCCAAGAAAAGTAAAGGAGATACTTGCTAAACGTCTTTCTAGTGTTCCTCATGTTCAATGGGAAACTTTTGTGAGTCACTATACTAGTGACAAAATGAAGGTATGGATATTCATTGTATATTTTTTAACAAAATATGTAAAAGATATTTATATTTTCACTTTGAAGGTATATAATGACTAATATATTTAACAATTATAGAAAATAAGTGAGCAAAATACAAGTAACCGCAAGAAGCTGAAAGTTTCACATGCTGGAGGTAGTAAGAGCAATGCACGAAGGGGTCGTCAGATGGTAAGTTGTTTAGAGCATTTCTATATTTCTTTATCATAGTATAACTGATTCGCTTTAATTCACTTTCCATTTTCTTCCCATTACTTTGAAGCTCATGACTTTGTTTTCTTGGCACAGGGACATGGCTTCCGTATGGATCTTTTTCAAATGGTGGCAGAATTAAAACCAAGAGTATTTAGATTTCCAGGTATACATCAAGTTTTAGTATATCTTAACAAAAAGGGCTAAGAAAAGATGCTCTATCCCTTCCATTATTATTGCAAGTAATTGTTGTTGGAACAAAATGTGTTTAACAACTCTCTTATGAATTAAGGGGGAGATTGTTGAAACATTTATGTGTAAACATATCTCTCTTTGTGGTTTTGATGATAACAAAGTGTTAAATAGAAAATTGGTTATTTGCTAATGCTTTGTTCAAGTGATTTCAGAACCATGTATTTTATGATTGATTATTAAGAATGGTTATGGAAGAACAAGCTTAGAGCAAGAAAGGAAAGCTAAGTAGCAAGTTGCAAAGCTGGAATAAAACTGGGTGCTTCTGAAGTGCTCCTGAAGTAGTGCTCCTGAAGAAGTGCTCCTGAAGTGGTGCTTCTGAAGTGAGAGTCTGAAGCCTGCGTCTGAAGCCAGCTTCTGAAGGAAGTCAACAAAAGTCAGCGTCTGAAGAAGTCAACAAAAGTCAACTTCTGAAGGCAGCTTCTGATCCGTACAAAGGCAGCTTCTGATGCACTTGTCATACCCCATTTTTTGACCCATTTTCGTCTCGTTTTACGCATTTTTTTAAAGGCCGAGAATTTTCGTCGTTTCAGACGAAATTTCGGCAGGGAGGTATTTTAAAATACCTCATGTCATTTTTTGTCTCGTTTATTTATTTTATTTTATTACTTTTTATTTTTACTATTAATTTCAGTTTTTATTATCATTAATTTTACTATTATTACCATTTTATTTATTTCCTTTTTTATTATTTATCATTATTATTATTTATTACTATTATTATTATTATTTTTATTTTTTATTTTATTTTTGTCCAAAAGTCAACAGTCAATGGTCCAACACAGTCCAACACCAGCACTGCAGCGCCCCCAATTCCTGGGTTTTCTTCATCATCACATTCTATCCATATCCTCAAAAATCTTATCCAAAGATCTGCAACTTGCAAGTTAAATGACAAGCAGCTCAAAATTCTTTTATATAACAGTGTATCAAACACAAAGAAAGGGGGGAGAAAATTTTTAATGAGACAAAGGGGTTTTTTTTAACAAACAGTACCAATAAACACACACCAACAAGGACAACACGCACAACACAAATCCAGCAAACCACTCACCCACAACCCACGCCCCTAACAACCTAACACACACTACCAACCCTCACAAAAACCCAGCCAACCCAGCAACACCCACGTTTTCCCCTCACACCCACGAGCCCAACAACACAACACAACACACCAACACATCGCACAGCCACACCCACGTCCCAGCAAACTTCCTCACACGTCCCACCACTCACTAACACACACAACCACGCCCTAAAAACCACACGGCCCAACCCCCCTAAACACACACACACACGGCCACAAGTACAAGAAAAAAGCTAGAAGGAACCGAACCAAGAGAAGAAAAAAGGTGTTTTTTTTCGTTTTTTTGAAATCTAGATCTAGACTTTTTAAAGAAGATTTTGGAAAATTTGGGTTCGGATTTGAGATGAGGGAGGAAAAGGATATGGAAAAAATGTGTTTTTTTTTAGAAAAGGGGAGTTTTTATTTTCCGGCGCGGTGGCGCCGCCGTCTTGGCCGGCGGCCACCACGCCGGAATTCCTTTCCGGCGAGCAAGTTAGAGAGAAGGGGGAGAGAAGGAATTTCGGCCAGGCTAGAGAGAAGAAGAGAGAGAGAAAGAAAAATGGGAAATGAGGATTTTGTGAAGGGATGGGGTTTAAATACCCCTCCCTGATTCAGTGCGTGAGGGTGTACGCGTTAGCGTACACCCACGTCCTCCTGGCCCTCTGATTTCACATCATACGGTTCAGGTTTGTTTCTCCTGTGATTAGATCAGGGCCGTCTGATTAATCAGACGGCCCAGATTAATTTACTCAGGCCAAATACATTTTGGGCCTTTCTCTTCCAATCTGATTTATTTTTCACTTCTTGCACCCCCAGTTTTATTTTTACACCCCCTATTTTATTTCTTTTATTTATTTTCTTTGCAATTTATTTTCCTTTTTATTTTTATTTCCTTTTATTTGTTCCTTTATTTTTTTTAACATCTCATTTATTTACCTATCATATTATACATGCATTTTATTTTTTTGTTTTTTTTATTTCTATTTGTTCATTTTATTTTGCATTTTTTTATGGCATTAGCATATACATTAGGAACAAATATATAAATATGCATTGCATTTTTTCATTTTTCATAAGTTTAATCCATAATCCTAAAAATCTTTTTATTTTGATCCAACGATCGTTTTTTTTATTAATTCCTCGCGTTTAGCTTATTTTTATCGCACTTAATTTCTTTTTAACTCCAAGGAAAAAATCATAAAAAACCAAAAACATTTCAAATATTCAAAAACTTCATCAAAAATATTCTTCATTAACAAAGCCTTGGATTTCAAACCAAGCAACTTTCTTTTAATCAAACTTCAACCGATCTTAATCATATCAGACTTTATTTTTGCATTTTAAATTAATCAAACTTCACTCACTCGCCACTTTGGCTCATTTTTTATCTTTCACAAACATTTTCAAGCTTTAAAATCAACATAACAAATCTCTCGTTTTTTTTTAAACCCGAACTACATCGGTTTTGATCCCATTTGGGTATGTAGGCAAAGGACCTTGTCCTTCCAAACCAACCAAACAAAAATCAACGAAAACAACAAAAACATTTTCTTTCTTGTTTCAATAACTTGAACAACATTTGTTCATTTAGTTGCAACAACTAATTTGAACATTTATTTCTTTTCTTTTGAGTTCTAAAAAACGAGCGTTTTGACAGTTTATACTTTTTTTTTTCTTCTTAAAATTCAAGCGAAACTTGAATGAAAAAGGGTGGTTTGACGTATGTCTCTCCTTTCCCCGATCGGATAAACACTTGACGTATGTCTCGTTGCTTAGACGATCGTCATTCTTTTCTAGCTCCCCCAAAAAATACGATTTCTCAAGTTCAAACAAAACATGAATGAAAAAGGGTGGTTTGACGTATGTCTCTCCTTTCCCCGGTTGTACGAATGCTTGACGTATGTCTCGTTGCTCGGACAATCGTCATTCTATTTTCAACGCGTCCAACGCATTTGAACCTTTCTTGGTCCCTCGCGACCAATTTTAACATTTCTTGGTCCCTCGCGACCAAATTGAACCTTTCTTGGTCCCTCGCGACCAATTTTAACATTTCTTGGTCCCTCGCGACCAAATTGAACCTTTCTTGGTCCCTCGCGACCAATTTTAACATTTCTTGGTCCCTCGCGACCAAATTGAACCTTTCTTGGTCCCTCGCGACCAATTTGAACCTTTCTTGGTCCCTCGCGACCAATTTTAACATTTCTTGGTCCCTCGCGACCAAATTGAACCTTTCTTGGTCCCTCGCGACCAATTTGAACCTTTCTTGGCCCCTCGCGACCAAATTGAACTTTTCTTGGTCCCCCGTGACCATTTTAAACTTTTCTTGGCCCCCGCGGTCAATTCAAACATTGTACGCCTCCGTGCGTTTGTCATTTTGGCCCTTGTGGTCAATCCGAACTTTTCGTGCCTTGGCGCGTTTATTTTCAACCTTTTACACCTTGCGCAAATTTAATGCCTCCGTGTGTTTGTCTTTTATTTTCAACATTTATCGCCCCCGTGCGTTTATTTATTTTTCAAAACATTTACGCCTTGTGCGAGTTTATCGCCTTAATGTGCGTTCGTCTTTTTACGCTTTGTGCGAGTTTATCGCCTTAATGTGCGTTCGTCTTTTTACGCCTTGTGCGAGTTTATCGCCTTAATGTGCGTTCGTCTTTTACGCCTTGTGCGAGTTTATCGCCTTAATGTGCGCTTGTCTCCTTCATCATTTAAAGCTTTTACGCCTTTGTGCGTTTTCAAACTTTTTTTCAAGAACTACGTACGCTTTGAATTCTCCGACTACCGGGAGATACGTAGGAGCAAGATCGACATCTTGTCAAGCCCGTTAATAAAAAATCTTTTTCTTTTTCTCTCTTTCGTTTGTTTTTATCTCTTTCTTCACCTCACATTATATTTTCTTGTTCCTTTACATATATATATATGATTAAGCATGCAAGCAAAACGTCAAAAACATTTTAAGCCTAAGCCAACTAAGAGGTTCCCGTTGAGTACAACGGATGTGAGGGGTGCTAATACCTTCCCCTCGCATAATCGACTTTCGAACCTAAAATCTCATTCAAAGGTAATTTCGAACTTTTTTCCTTTTTCCCCGAAAAATTAAAAGTTCAGTCGTGATTTAAATTTAGTGATTCAATGCTAGTCAATAGCTTGACATCCGAAATTCGACGCGACAAAAATGGCGACTTCACTGGGGATGTTGCATAAAACACTTTGTTTGTGCATAAACAAGTCAAGCCTATCTTAGTCGGCTTTTAGGCTAGAATGTTTTATTTTGCTTGCACGCTTATGCCTTATTACCATTATTTGTTTATCTTTTCTCGCTTTATATGTATATGTTTCATATTGCTCTATATTCATATTATATGTGTTGTGGGGTTACTTGAGCGATGTTACTCCACATTGTTCGGGTTAATGCCGGACGTGTGAGGCTCTATTCCCGAGCTTTGAGAAAGAAATTAAGATAGGATGGGGTTGCGTAGCGGAGGCCCACTTGACGTATGTCTTGAAGGGAAGATGCGAAAACCCCGCCTAGAGTAGATTTCACTTGGAATATATTGAGGTCTTGCGAGCATTTGCAATTGACGACAATAGTTCCTTGTGAGGTCCGTGATCTCTAGGGACCTTTAGAAAATCTCATCTTTAGAGCCTACACGTGAGGATGGGGGAAATTTTGAACATACATATGCATACCATACATTTACATGCATGAAAATAATTTTCGCATATCACTTTGCTTTATAGGAAATTAATTGCACTTTTTAATTTCCTTGTAAGACAAAACAAAATTTTTCATGCATTTACATTAACATCATTCATTATCATGCATACGTCCATCTTTGAGTCCAAAACTCCTTTCCCTTTTTACCCTAAGGATTTCTTACAATCCGAAGTGAGTCGTCGGTGTTCGCATTTCATTCGCAACACTACGTGTCATCCCATTAAGGAAAGTGGCTCGACGTCCCAAAGCAAACCGCACATATAACAAGGGGCAACTATCCCCCCGTTTGTACATGGGGCATGCCGTTCGACTTTGGTGAGGAATTCATCCATATTCCCACTACTCTTCAAGGGATTTCGGTACCTCAACCCGAGATTACCAACCCCCAGGCTACTGCGGCCTTTTCCCCAATTCACAAAAAACCCAGTCGTCATTGGCATTCCTCAAATCTCCTAAAAGAGTCCAATTTTCAATGGCGACTTCACAAATATAATTTCCAACCAAAGTCCAATCATCATTGGCACAATCCACAATCAAAGCCCGACCTTGATCGGCAACCAATCACATCATATGGATTGATCCAATGATTCAACCACAAATGCATGGTAGTGATGAAATTTGATTAATTTGCGTGAAGCTAAGATACATGTTTCCTGCTTTTTTCCATGATTAAACTTGAAAGGAGAATACGTACTTAGTACAAAAGTTATATCATGCAACTTGCGTTTTTAATATGTTTATTCGGCGAACCATTTAGAACCAGCCAAAATGTGAGGAATCCTCAAAATCATTATATATATGCAGGAGACCGGCATTTTTTTTGTTTAAACTCGATTTTGTTATGTTAAATCTGAGCGTTGTTTTAGATTGTACGAAAGCATTGATAGGATCAAGGCATTTTTTGAAAATGAGTGAAAACACTTGACCACAAATAGCCCACCCTGTGAGAAGTGAGCATTTGTTAACCCCTTTGAGCTTAATGAATCAGAATCATTAACTATGGACTGCCAATTCTCATAAGCTTATTTGCTTAATGAAATTGCCGGAGTTTGTAAAAAAATTCAGTTCATAGTTAAATCATTATTGAATTCTGATATTTTTACTTTCATTTTTGAACCCTTAACCTTCATGATTATTGTCCTTTGCCGAAAGAGGAAGGAACATTCAATTAGGGTATCATCTTTGATAAAGTTGGAAAAAAAGGAGGTGGTGAATGTCAAGAAATGGTGAATTTTTTAAATTGATCTTGACAACAAGAACAAAAAAAAAAAAAGGAAAGAAAAGAAAAAGAAAAAAGAGAAAAAGAGAAAATCTCTAAATCAAAAAGTTGTCGAGGATAAAAGGAAAACATTTGTAAATCACCAAGAGTTGTGATTGAATAAAGGAGGAAGGGTGTAATTTAGAAAGAATGTTCCTCTTGCTTGGCCTTTTGGATTCAATTTCCCCACATATGACATTTCTTTTGTAACCAAGCCAAATTACAACCCTCGAAGACCTTGTGATCAATGCTTTCGTGCTTTTAGAAACGATGATTAGATGGACGCATAACTCGATCGGAATGTTAGCAAACTTGCCGGATGAGTGTTCAATACCCCCACAATTAATATTCAATTTGTTTAACTTAAATGAGTGTTAGGTTGGTTCATTGATAAACATATTTTTAACTTGAGCTATACGATATAAATTTTGTGTTTGGTATTTATTTCAAATTTTTGGTGCAATCTCGGATTAATGGGAACATCAAAATTGCCTGTGCAAATCTCATATGAATCATGCAATCTGAAATTGCAAAACCAACTCTCATTGCCAACAAAAGCCCAATTCTCATTGGCACCCACAATATCAAACCAAAGCCCAACCATGTTTGGCACCTAATCACAAGCAAAGCCCAATTGTCATTGGCGATCACAACTACAATTTCACATTAAGCCCAATCGTCATTGGCATTCCTCACAATCTCCCACAAAAAGCCCAACCATGCTTGGCGCCCAATCATTCACAAAGCCCGACCTCGCTCGGCAACCAATCATAAAAGCCCGACTTCGCTCGGCACCCACATCACAAAAAGCCCGACCTCGTTCGGCACCCACATCACAAAAAGCCCGACCTTGCTCGGCACCCACATTACAAAAAGCCCGACCTCGCTCGGCACCCACATTACAATCAAAGCCCGACCTCGCTCGCCATTCAATCATCCAAAGCCCGACCTCGCTCGGCAACCAACTACAATCAAAGCCCGACCTTGCTCGGGATCCAATCATTATCCCCAGTGTTAAACATGACATATGTTTATCCCACATTGGACTACTTTCAAGGGATTCCCCAGCGAAATCCTCAGTAAATCAAAAGGGAATATCCCCAGTGAATCAAAGCCCGACCTCGCTCGGCATTCAATCATAATCCCCAGTGGATTAGCACAATCCCCGGTGGATTAACAAACTCCCCAGGAAGTCAACCTTTGTCCAAAACAATCAAAAGCCCAATTGTCATTGGCACCTACTCACAAAAGCCCAACCACCATTGGCATCTAAGGCTGGATATTGATCATGCTTCCAAAATGATCCTTATATCCCCAGCGAAATCACAAACAAAGCCCAATTTTATTGGCATCCCCCAGTGGAGTCTCAACCCCAAAAGCCCAATCATTATTGGCACCATCCAACAAAAAGCCCGACCTCGCTCGGCATCCATTACAAAGCCCGACCTCGCTCGGCATCCATTACAAAAAGCCCGACCTCGCTCGGCATCCATTACAAAAAGCCCGACCTCGCTCGGCATCCATTACAAAAAGCCCGACCTCGCTCGGCATCCATTACAAAAAGCCCGACCTCGCTCGGCATCCATTACAAAAAGCCCGACCTCGCTCGGCAACCAAAGCCCGACCTCGCTCGGCACCCCAACCAAAGCCCGACCTCGCTCGGCACCCCAATCAAAGCCCGACCTCGCTCGGCACCCCAATCAAAGCCCGACCTCGCTCGGCATCCAACTACAATCAAAGCCCGACCTCGCTCGGCATCCAACTACAATCAAAGCCCGACCTCGCTCGGCATCCAAACCAAACATAAGCATTCCCGGTGGAATCACCAGTTCTTTTCCCAAGCGGATTAACACGATTCCCCAGTGAAGTAACAATTTCCCCATGAGGTATGTGTTCCTCATCAACGGTTACGGCTTTACCCCGTCAACATTTTGGATGTATTCCTTGTGACATCATCCCCATCGAAGATTACCGAGTGTTTGCAATGCGACGTTGGTCCACTTTTCATTTTACCGGTCTAAATCTTGTTTCACCAAGTTGTCGGTCATGCAATAAATCAAAGCAGTCGAGTGTCATCCCCAACGTGTCTGATATGTTGATGTCACCTTGTAAGCCAAGCGGCAGTTCTTTAACGAACAGCTTGTGCAATCTTTCATTATACCAAGGGGCAATTCCTTAACAAACATTTAGGGTATCCCCAGTGCAAGCCAATCTTTCACACAACATCGCCAGTGAGAGTCCTACATTCATACATTCATGCATTCATGCATTTGTACATTTGTACAATCATACAAATCATATAATCACGCATTCATGCATATACGCATTCATACATACAGTATACCACAATATCATCTGTACATGGTTGCTTCAACCACCACGTTTCTCACCAATCAATCATAAACAATCTGCATTTTTCTTTTCCTCAAATGTCATCCTCCAGTGATGTTACAAAATAAAGCCCAATTTTATTGGCATTCCCCAGTGAGTCATCATTCACACTTACAAATACCAAATCATAACCAAAGCCCGACTTTGCTCGGCATCCCATCATAGTCACCAGTAAATATTCCCCAAGTGTCATCCCCAGTCCGTTTGGTCAAGTGATGTCACCCTTTTATGCCAAGTGGCAGTTCTTTAACGAACAGCTTGTGCATATTCCCCAGTGTTGTGCCAAGTGACAAGTTCTTTAACGAACAGCTTGTACATCCCTTTTCCCCAATTGAAGGGGCAATTCTGTAAGGAACGGCTTGTCAGCTGCATCCTCACTGTCGTCAATGTACAGTTCGGTAACCAACCCGGACAGTTGACATTTTATATTTCCTTGTCGTCAATGGCAGGTCGGAACAAACCGACAGTTGACATTTTACATTTCCTTGTCGTCAATGGAAGGTCGGAACAAACCGACAGTTGACATCTTATATTTCCTTGTCGTCAATGGCAGGTCGGAACAAACCGACAGTTGACATTTTTCATTTCCTTGTCGTCAATGGCAGGTCGGAACAAACCGACAGTTGACATTTATTTTCTTGTCGTCAATGGCAGGTCGGCACAACCCGACAGTTGACATTTTACTTTCTTGTCGTCAATGGCAGGTCGGATTTCAAACCGACAGTTGACATTTATTTTCTTGTCGTCAATGGCAGGTCGGAACAAACCGACAGTTGACATTTACTTTCTTGTCGTCAATGGCAGGTCGGAACAAACCGACAGTTGACATTTTACTTTCTTGTTGTCAATGGCAGGTCGGAACAAACCGACAGTTGACATTTATTTTCTTGTCGTCAATGGCAGGTCGGCACAACCCGACAGTTGACATTTTACTTTCTTGTCGTCAATGGCAGGTCGGATTTCAAACCGACAGTTGACATTTATTTTCTTGTCGTCAATGGCAGGTCGGAACAAACCGACAGTTGACATTTACTTTCTTGTCGTCAATGGCAGGTCGGAACAAACCGACAGTTGACATTTTACTTTCTTGTTGTCAATGGCAGGTCGGAACAAACCGACAGTTGACATTTATTTTCTTGTCGTCAATGGCAGGTCGGCACAACCCGACAGTTGACATTTTACTTTCTTGTCGACAATGGCAGGTCGGATTTCAAACCGACAGTTGACATTTATTTTCTTGTCGTCAATGGCAGGTCGGAACAAACCGACAGTTGACATTTACTTTCTTGTCGTCAATGGCAGGTCGGAACAAACCGACAGTTGACATTTTACTTTCTTGTTGTCAATGGCAGGTCAGAACAACCCGACAGTTGACATTTTACTTTCTTGTCGTCAATGGCAGGTCGGATTTCAAACCGACAGTTGACATTTATTTTCTTGTCGTCAATGGCAGGTCGGAACAAACCGACAGTTGACATTTACTTTCTTGTCGTCAATGGCAGGTCGGAACAAACCGACAGTTGACATTTTACTTTCTTGTTGTCAATGGCAGGTCGGAACAAACCGACAGTTGACATTTATTTTCTTGTCGTCAATGGCAGGTCGGAACAACCCGACAGTTGACATTTAATTCCTTGTCGTCAATGGCAGGTCGGATTTCAAACCGACAGTTGACATTTTATTTCCTTGTTGTCAATGGCAGGTCGGAACAAACCGACAGTTGACATTTTATTTCCTTGTTGTCAATGGCAGGTCGGAACAAACCGACAGTTGACATTTATTTTCTTGTCGTCAATGGCAGGTCGGAACAAACCGACAGTTGACATTTATTTTCTTGTCGTCAATGGCAGGTCGGAACAAACCGACAGTTGACATTTTATATTTCTTGTCGTCAGTGGCAGTTCGGCAACAACCCGAACAGCTGACATTTACATTCATTCCTTGTCGTCAGTGGCAGTTCGGATTTTAACCCGAGCAGCTGACTTTGTTTTCATCCTCAGTGGTAGTTCGGATTTTAACCCGAACAGCTGACCTTTTAACCTTCTTGTTTCTCATTCAGTGGTAGTTCGGATTTTAACCCGAACAGCTGATTTTGTTTTTATCCTCAGTGGTAGTTCGGATTTTAACCCGAACAGCTGACTTTGTTTTTATCCTCAGTGGTAGTTCGGATTTTAACCCGAACAGCTGACCTTTTAAACCTTCTTGTTTCTCATTCAGTGGTAGTTCGGAATTTAACCCGAACGACTGACTTTTACCTTCGTTGTCTTGTCATCGGTAGCTCGGATTTTAACCCGAAAAGCTGACTTTTATACCCTTGTTTTATCATCATTCAGTGTTAGTTCGGAATTTAACCCGAACAGCTGACCTTTACATTCAATCCTTGTCGTCAGTGGCAGTTCGGAATTTAACCCGAACAGCTGACATTTTACCCTTTTTGGTTCCCGTGGTTAATTGCCCACTCTCCCCAGTGAACAGTTCGGCAATAACCCAAACGGCTAATCTTTTTCCCCAGTGGAACACTATCCCCAATAGAGTTGGATCCCGTTTCTTTAACGAACCCGGGTATCCCTTTGTCTCTGTTTATCCCCAATCAGGTCATCTTTGCCGTCTTGCATTCATAATTGCATCACATGCATTCATAACATTGCATACATGGCATCACATCCATAATGTTTTACTGTCCAAAATTGGTCAAAAAATGGTGTACTCTGTATTTAAGTTTCTTCGACCCGTCGAATCAAAATTTCACCTTTTAATCTCCGTAGCGAAGAAACTTAAATAGGGGCATCTATCATACCCCATTTTTTGACCCATTTTCGTCTCGTTTTATTTATTGTCTCGTTTTACGCATTTTTTTAAAGGCCGAGAATTTTCGTCGTTTCAGACGAAATTTCGGCAGGGAGGTATTTTAAAATACCTCATGTCATTTTTTGTCTCGTTTATTTATTTTATTTTATTACTTTTTATTTTTACTATTAATTTCAGTTTTTATTATCATTAATTTTACTATTATTACCATTTTATTTATTTCCTTTTTTATTATTTATCATTATTATTATTTATTACTATTATTATTATTATTTTTATTTTTTATTTTATTTTTGTCCAAAAGTCAACAGTCAATGGTCCAACACAGTCCAACACCAGCACTGCAGCGCCCCCAATTCCTGGGTTTTCTTCATCATCACATTCTATCCATATCCTCAAAAATCTTATCCAAAGATCTGCAACTTGCAAGTTAAATGACAAGCAGCTCAAAATTCTTTTATATAACAGTGTATCAAACACAAAGAAAGGGGGGAGAAAATTTTTAATGAGACAAAGGGGTTTTTTTTTAACAAACAGTACCAATAAACACACACCAACAAGGACAACACGCACAACACAAATCCAGCAAACCACTCACCCACAACCCACGCCCCTAACAACCTAACACACACTACCAACCCTCACAAAAACCCAGCCAACCCAGCAACACCCACGTTTTCCCCTCACACCCACGAGCCCAACAACACAACACAACACACCAACACATCGCACAGCCACACCCACGTCCCAGCAAACTTCCTCACACGTCCCACCACTCACTAACACACACAACCACGCCCTAAAAACCACACGGCCCAACCCCCCTAAACACACACACACACGGCCACAAGTACAAGAAAAAAGCTAGAAGGAACCGAACCAAGAGAAGAAAAAAGGTGTTTTTTTTTTCGTTTTTTTGAAATCTAGATCTAGACTTTTTAAAGAAGATTTTGGAAAATTTGGGTTCGGATTTGAGATGAGGGAGGAAAAGGATATGGAAAAAATGTGTTTTTTTTTTAGAAAAGGGGAGTTTTTATTTTCCGGCGCGGTGGTGCCGCCGTCTTGGCCGGCGGCCACCACGCCGGAATTCCTTTCCGGCGAGCAAGTTAGAGAGAAGGGGGAGAGAAGGAATTTCGGCCAGGCTAGAGAGAAGAAGAGAGAGAGAAAGAAAAATGGGAAATGAGGATTTTGTGAAGGGATGGGGTTTAAATACCCCTCCCTGATTCAGTGCGTGAGGGTGTACGCGTTAGCGTACACCCACGTCCTCCTGGCCCTCTGATTTCACATCATACGGTTCAGGTTTGTTTCTCCTGTGATTAGATCAGGGCCGTCTGATTAATCAGACAGCCCAGATTAATTTACTCAGGCCAAATACATTTTGGGCCTTTCTCTTCCAATCTGATTTATTTTTCACTTCTTGCACCCCCAGTTTTATTTTTACACCCCCTATTTTATTTCTTTTATTTATTTTCCTTTTTATTTTTATTTCCTTTTATTTGTTCCTTTATTTTTTTTAACATCTCATTTATTTACCTATCATATTATACATGCATTTTATTTTTTTGTTTTTTTATTTCTATTTGTTCATTTTATTTTGCATTTTTTTATGGCATTAGCATATACATTAGGAACAAATATATAAATATGCATTGCATTTTTTCATTTTTCATAAGTTTAATCCATAATCCTAAAAATCTTTTTATTTTGATCCAACGATCGTTTTTTTTTATTAATTCCTCGCGTTTAGCTTATTTTTATCGCACTTAATTTCTTTTTAACTCCAAGGAAAAAATCATAAAAAACCAAAAACATTTCAAATATTCAAAAACTTCATCAAAAATATTCTTCATTAACAAAGCCTTGGATTTCAAACCAAGCAACTTTCTTTTAATCAAACTTCAACCGATCTTAATCATATCAGACTTTATTTTTGCATTTTAAATTAATCAAACTTCACTCACTCGCCACTTTGGCTCATTTTTTATCTTTCACAAACATTTTCAAGCTTTAAAATCAACATAACAAATCTCTCGTTTTTTTTTAAACCCGAACTACATCGGTTTTGATCCCATTTGGGTATGTAGGCAAAGGACCTTGTCCTTCCAAACCAACCAAACAAAAATCAACGAAAACAACAAAAACATTTTCTTTCTTGTTTCAATAACTTGAACAACATTTGTTCATTTAGTTGCAACAACTAATTTGAACATTTATTTCTTTTCTTTTGAGTTCTAAAAAACGAGCGTTTTGACAGTTTATACTTTTTTTTTCTTCTTAAAATTCAAGCGAAACTTGAATGAAAAAGGGTGGTTTGACGTATGTCTCTCCTTTCCCCGATCGGATAAACACTTGACGTATGTCTCGTTGCTTAGACGATCGTCATTCTTTTCTAGCTCCCCCAAAAAATACGATTTCTCAAGTTCAAACAAAACATGAATGAAAAAGGGTGGTTTGACGTATGTCTCTCCTTTCCCCGGTTGTACGAATGCTTGACGTATGTCTCGTTGCTCGGACAATCGTCATTCTATTTTCAACGCGTCCAACGCATTTGAACCTTTCTTGGTCCCTCGCGACCAATTTTAACATTTCTTGGTCCCTCGCGACCAAATTGAACCTTTCTTGGTCCCTCGCGACCAATTTTAACATTTCTTGGTCCCTCGCGACCAAATTGAACCTTTCTTGGTCCCTCGCGACCAATTTTAACATTTCTTGGTCCCTCGCGACCAAATTGAACCTTTCTTGGTCCCTCGCGACCAATTTTAACATTTCTTGGTCCCTCGCGACCAAATTGAACCTTTCTTGGTCCCTCGCGACCAATTTGAACCTTTCTTGGTCCCTCGCGACCAATTTTAACATTTCTTGGTCCCTCGCGACCAAATTGAACCTTTCTTGGTCCCTCGCGACCAATTTGAACCTTTCTTGGCCCCTCGCGACCAAATTGAACTTTTCTTGGTCCCCCGTGACCATTTTAAACTTTTCTTGGCCCCCGCGGTCAATTCAAACATTGTACGCCTCCGTGCGTTTGTCATTTTGGCCCTTGTGGTCAATCCGAACTTTTCGTGCCTTGGCGCGTTTATTTTCAACCTTTTACACCTTGCGCAAATTTAATGCCTCCGTGTGTTTGTCTTTTATTTTCAACATTTATCGCCCCCGTGCGTTTATTTATTTTTCAAAACATTTACGCCTTGTGCGAGTTTATCGCCTTAATGTGCGTTCGTCTTTTTACGCTTTGTGCGAGTTTATCGCCTTAATGTGCGTTCGTCTTTTTACGCCTTGTGCGAGTTTATCGCCTTAATGTGCGTTCGTCTTTTACGCCTTGTGCGAGTTTATCGCCTTAATGTGCGCTTGTCTCCTTCATCATTTAAAGCTTTTACGCCTTTGTGCGTTTTCAAACTTTTTTTCAAGAACTACGTACGCTTTGAATTCTCCGACTACCGGGAGATACGTAGGAGCAAGATCGACATCTTGTCAAGCCCGTTAATAAAAAATCTTTTTCTTTTTCTCTCTTTCGTTTGTTTTTATCTCTTTCTTCACCTCACATTATATTTTCTTGTTCCTTTACATATATATATATGATTAAGCATGCAAGCAAAACGTCAAAAACATTTTAAGCCTAAGCCAACTAAGAGGTTCCCGTTGAGTACAACGGATGTGAGGGGTGCTAATACCTTCCCCTCGCATAATCGACTTTCGAACCTAAAATCTCATTCAAAGGTAATTTCGAACTTTTTTCCTTTTTCCCCCGAAAAATTAAAAGTTCAGTCGTGATTTAAATTTAGTGATTCAATGCTAGTCAATAGCTTGACATCCGAAATTCGACGCAACAGCACTGTTCACACAGAAGCTTCTGAAGCTGATGTGGCATGGAAAGCAAGTGTTACTGTGCGCATTTAATGCCTGGATGTGTCAGAGCAACCCAATGGAACAGTTGTCTCCCTGACCCAAACATTCCCCAGCTTTTAAGGTAAGCCATTTCAAAAATGGTTGCTGCTCTGTTTTGTTTGAAAAAGTGCAGCACACATTTGCAGAAATCCTAGCTCAAATTGCAACGACTCTTTCCTCAAATCAAGCAAATCTTCAACAGCTCTATTTCCTCTATAAAAGGAAGAAGATTTGAAGAAGAAATTCGTCTAAGACTCTTGAAAAAAATTGCTGAACCTGTGCTCTGTTTTCTGTCAAAAACTGTCAAGTTCATAAAAACTCTTAGAAATTCTTTAGTTTTGTAACTTAGAATTTCTTAAGGTTAAAAGTCTTAACCTGTGTTGTATTAAGAGAACACCTCTGATATTTTATCAAGTGTTCAACCCAAACTCATTTATTTGTAAACCAGTTTGGTCCCTAAAGTCTCAGTCTGTATACTGAGCAATTGTAACCTCATTCCTTTGTGGTCTGAGTCAGAAGTCTCTTGACTTAGTGTCTTGAGCATTGGAAGCCTCTTCCTTTGTGGTTGAGCACTAGAAGCCTCTTCCTTGGTGGTTGAGCATTGGAATCCTCTTTCTTTGTGATTGAGCAACTTGAAGTCTCTTCCTTAGTGGTTGAGCATTTGTAATCAGAACTGATTATAGTGGAACTCTCTTGTTGGAAAACAAGGGGACTGGACTACTTCTCACATTGAGAAGGAACCAGTATAAATTTCTGTATGTCTCTCTTCCCTTTTCCTTTAACTTGTTAATCCGCTGCATATACTTCTGATAACAGTTCAGAACCTGGTTCTGAACTAGTGTTAAGCTTTTGAAAAGAAAAGAACAAGTTTTTGAGTCACACAATTCAACCCCCCTTCTTGTGTGTGTTTTTCTCACCTTCAGTTGGTATCAGAGCTCCGGTTCTGATATTAACACTTAACAGTGTGTCAGTCTTGATCCTGAGAAAAACATGTATGATAATGAAGATTCACCTCCTCCTCCTCCACCTCCTCCTAGACATACTTCTGTACAATATGATTATGGTACAGATGACAGAAAATCTAGATCACACAATTAACCCCCAATGTTTACTGGTGATCCAGAAAAGTTCTCATGGTGGAAGAGCAAGATGTACAACCATATTATTGGGAGTGATGATTCACTATGGGACATCATAGAAGATGGAATCACAATTCCAATGGATGAAGAAGGTGTTGCTGTCAATAGAAGGGCTCTGAGTGATGCAGAAAGAAAGATATATGGAAAGCATCACAATGTGAGAGGAATAATAGTGGATTCCCTACCTCACTCTGAGTATCAGAAGTTGAGTGACAAGTCCACATCAAAGGCCATCTTCACATCCCTCTGCTCTAACTATGAAGGTAATAAGAAGGTTAGAGAAGCTAAGGCAAACATTCTTGTTCAGCAATATGAACTGTTCAGAATGAAAGAGGATGAAAATATTGAGACTATGTTCTCAAGATTTCAGACTCTGGTTTTTTGGACTTCAGATTCTGAAGAAGAGTTATACCACAGCTGATCATGTGAACAAACTCTTAAGAAGTCTACCATCCAAATGGAGACCAAAAGTGACTGCTATTGAGGAAGCTAAGGATCTGAATACTTTAAGTATTGAGGATCTTATAAGCTCCCTCAAGGTGCATGAACTGGGACTCAATGAGGATGAGTCTGTTAGAGAACCAAAAACATTAGCTCTGAAGTCTAAAAGAAAGTCTGCTAAAGCTTTGAAAGCTATTGAATCTGAAGAAGAGTTTCCTGAGGGAAATTCTGATGAAGATTCAGATGCTGATGAGCTTGCAATGCTTTCTAAAAGGCTTCAGTATCTAATGAATAGAAAGAAAAAATTCTCTAACAGAAGCAGCAACTTTAGAGGATCTGGTTCAAAGAGGGATATCCAGAAGGAAAGCTGCTACAACTGCAAGAAGCCTGGGCACTTCATTGCTGACTGTCCTGATCTTCAGAAGGAAAAGTCTAAAGAGAAAGCAAAGAAGTCCAGCTCAAAATCCAGCAGTTTCAGAAACAAGCTTAAGAAGAGTCTCATGGCAACATGGGATGATCTGGATAATGAGTCAGAATCTGATGAGGAGGAAGCAAACCTGGCCTTGATGGCAACTACATTTTCTGATGCAGAATCATGCTCAGATTCTGATGAAGAAGATGAGGTATACTCTGAACTCTCTCGATCTGAATTGATTGAAACTGTTAATGATCTTATGAGTCATCTTAAAAGAAAGTTAAAAGAAATTAAATCTTTGAAAAATCAAACTAACTTGCTGTCTGAGGAAAATCTTAAACTTCAGAATCAAATTTTTGAATATGATGAAGAAGTTGAAGAACTCAGAAAAGAGGCTCATAAGAAATCTGAAGAGGTTCCTAATGAACAAGAAATAGCTCTTCAGGATTTCATTTTAACTAGATTCAATAGAACTAAAATTGCCTCCATGATGTATAATATGATCAGAAACAAAGGTGAAGGCATTGGCTATGATTCATTCAAACCTTCAAATGAATCAAACTCACCTTCATGTTCTGGAAATATTTTAAAAGGCAATGATACATGCTTTGTGCCTGCTTCTGATAACTCTGAGAAGCTGAAAATGTCAGATACTGAGACTAAGTCTGAAGTTCTGAACAGCTCAGACTCTGAAGCTTCTGAACCTAAGGGTAAGATGAAGGCAGATGTTAAAATCTTGCCTAAATCTAAGCCAAAAGGTCCTAAGTCTAAGAGTAAGAGAAAATCAGACTCTGAACCTGAAAATGTTCAGAATCTGAAGAGTTCAGAACCTGGAACCAGTAAGTCTCAGAATCTGAATAAATCTGATTCAAATTTTTCAAAGACTGGGTTTGTTAAAACTTCAAAATCTGTTAAACCAGTCAATGTAAAACATTTTCAATCTCAGAATGTTAAGCAGAGCAAGCAAAAGCAAACCAATCAGTTTTCTGCTTCTAACTGTTTTAAGAAAGGAAAAACTGAAGCTTGCCTTGTGCCTGAAGTAAACAAAGTTAGAATTCTGAAGAGATCAGAACCAAAGTGCTCAATGGTTCAAACTCTAAAGAACTCAGAACCAAAGATCTTCAAGTCTCAGGTTCTGAAGAAATCTGAGTCCAAACCTTTGAGAACTCAGGTTCTGAAACTCAGACTTATTCAAGATACAAGGATTCATATCCAAAGTATCAGAACAAGTCTGAATATCATAACTTCAGACACAAGAAGCCAAAACCTTTCAGGACTAACCCCAAAGGACCCATGAAAATCTGGGTACCTAAGTCTGAGATAATTTCAATTGCAGATATGCTTAACATCCAAAGAAAAGGAAAGGTCCTGGTACCTGGACAGTGGATGCTCGCATCATATGACAGGGGACAAGTCTATGTTCCAAACCCTGACTCTGAAAGAGGGAGGAACTGTGAGGTTTGGAGGAAGTTAGAAAGGAAAGATCATTGGTACTGGTAAGATAGGTAATTCTTCCCTGTACATTGGTAATGTTTGGCTGGTAGATGGGCTTAGACATAACTTACTTAGCATAAGTCAATTATGTGATAGTAATTATGAAGTCATGTTTAATAAGAACACATGTACTGTAATCAGTAACAAAAATAAGTCTGTAGTGTTCAGAGGCAGCAGGAAAAACAATGTTTACAAAATAAATTTTTCTGAATTGGTTCAATAGAAGGTAGTTTGCCTTTTGTCTGTGAGTGATGAGAAATGGGTCTGGCACAAAAGGCTGGGACATGCTAACTGGAGACTCATCTCTAAGCTTAGCAAGTTACAGCTGGTCAGAGGCTTACCCAGTATTGATTATCACTCAGATGCTCTGTGTTCAACATGCCAAATTGGAAAATTTTCTAAAACCTCTTTTAAATCTAAGAACATTGTTTCCACCTCTAAACCTCTAGAACTCCTTCACATTGACTTGTTTGGTCTTGTTGGAACAGCTTCAATCAATGGGAAGAAGTATGGACTTGTTATTGTTGATGATTATAGTAGGTGGACTCTGGTTAAATTCCTCAGAACCAAAAATGAAACATATGATGTGTTTTTCAAATTCTGCAAACAAGTACAAACTGAAACTGATTTGAAAATTTTAAAAATCAGAAGTGATCATGGTGGGGAATTTGAAAATGAACCTTTTGAAAACTTTTGTGAAGACCATGGAATTCTCCATGAGTTCTCATCTCCTAGAACTCCACAACAAAATGGAGTTGTAGAGAGAAAGAACAGGTCTTTACAAGAAATGGCCAGAACCATGATCCATGAATCTAAAATTGCTAAGTACTTTTGGGCAGAAGCTGTAAACACAGCATGTTATATTCAGAACAGGATCTATATCAGACCCATTCTGAATAAAACAGCATATGAACTGTTTAAAGGAAGAAAACCAAGTATTTCTTATTTTCATCAGTTTGGTTGTACATGTTACATACTAAACAATAAAATCTATCTAAAGAAATTTGATGCCAAGGCTCAAAAGGGTACCTTTTTAGGATACTCAGAGAGATCTAAGGCATATAGAGTGTATAATTCTGAAACACATGTTGTTGAAGAAGCTATACACATTAGGTTTGATGATAAGAAGCCTGGTAATGAAATACCAGAGCTGGTTGAGAGTTTTGCAGATGTCAGAATCTAAGAAGAACCTTCAGAAGCTGAACCCAGTTCAGGTTCTGATGAAGGTTCAGAAGCTGAAAACAATGAAGACTCTGAGAAACTCTCTGATAAAGACACTACTCCTGAAGCAAATCAAGACCAGCATGGTTCTGAACAAATCCCTGATGGTTCTTCAGAAGCTAATCCACCCAGATGCTCATTCAAGTACAAGTCTTCACATCATGAGGAGTTGATCATTGGAAACAAGAACAGTCCAAGAAAGACAAGATCAGCATTCACTCAGAATGAGTCTATGCTTGGCCTGCTATCCATGATTGAGCCTACAACTGCTGATGAAGCACTTGCTGATGATGGCTGGATTGTAGCAATGCAAGAAGAACTGAACCAGTTTCAAAGGAATGATGTCTGGGATCTTGTTGCAAGACCTGATCAGAAGAACATCATTGGAACAAAATGGGTGTTCAGGAACAAACTCTGTAACATCCCGCCTAAGACTCGAATATTTATTAATGTTGAGGCATGTATCAGAAATGTTTTAAGCAAAGGACAATTTGGTAAATTATCAGTTAAAGGGGTTATTAATATGACAAGTGTAATATTCCACTCAAAGTATCAGTTATTAGCGTTAGAAACTTGTTAAGCAAGAATGGCAAACTTGTAATATGTGGCATGGCATTTTAGTAAATATATGGAATTAGGAGATTGTTTAAGAATGGAACAAGATATTTCCATTCATGTTTATCATCCATTCTTCTTTCTTCTCTCACGCCATTCCTCCTTCTTCTCCCCTAATCATCACCAAACTTCACCTCTCAACTCTTAATCTTTGGACAAACCAAGCTAGCACCAAGTTAGGAGGTTAAAGCAAGAAAAGGGAAAAGAAACAAGGAAGAAAAAGAAAGGAATTGGAAGCTAGGGTTGGAGGAAAGTTTGACAAGCAAGCAATCAAGCATGGAATAGGTTCCAGGTGAGCTCATTTCAGATCCTAGAACACTTTTAGAGTGTTTTGATAAGTTTTTACAAGTTATAGAAAGATTAGAGTTAACCCTAATATCCTTGCTTGTTTAATCCTTGCTCATGAGTGTTTATAGTTGATAATTTATGAAAGAAAATCCTTTTTATCATGTCTAGGAAGCCTGGGTACCATTGAATGAGCAAAAATGGTGAAAATCATAATTTTTACACAGGTTTTTACTGATACGGTCGCTGTAGCGACGGATTGTCGCTTGTAGCGACCAGACAGGGTTTTTCCCTGCCTACCGTCGCTAGTAGCGACCAGCTTGTCGCTTGTAGCGACCAAGCTCTGCCTTCTGTCGCTTGTAGCGACCAACCTGTCGCTTGTAGCGACCAAGCCAGAACAGCACAACACTGTTGAGCTGTTCTGGGGGTTCTGGTGCGCGCGGGCAAGGCTTTTTGCAGATGTTTTCTCCTAATACATTCTAAAAACATTAACCACCATTTTAGTTCATTCTAAAGGCTTCCAATGGTTGAGAAATCATGTGAGCAAAGATTACGCAAGGCTTGGAAATTCATGAGCTAAGGTTATATGCTTAAGCAAGCCCTAAGTATGACTTATGAGAACGATAAGTCAAGAACCTTTATAGGTTTAAGAGAATTAAGATAGTACTTATATGTACCAAGCACAAGAATGATACATACTTATAGTTAAGAACCTCTAATAGGTTAAGCTTTACAGAATGCAATAGATATGCACAAGAATTATGAAACGTAATAGATACGTCTATGAACTTAAGTAAGAATTTAATGATAAAGAATATGATAACGTGTTCATCAGACTCCGGATTATGCCGGATGGGATTTCTCCGAAAGGGCTATCCACACGTAAGTTATAAGACGATATTAAACGTGTTCATCAGACTCCGGGATTCGCCGGATGGGACTCTTCCGAGAGGATTGTCCACACGTATGTTAAAAGACTTAAGCATGTCCAGCAGGCTCCGGGATTCGCCGGATGGGACTTCTCCGAGAGGGTTGTCTACATGCAAGATGTGTCCAGCAGGCTCCGGATTATGCCGGATGGGGCTTCACCGAGAGGGTTGCCTACACAAAGATAAGAGGAGTCCGGTGTTAGCCTGATATGATAGGAATTTCACCGGTATGATGGGAGATGTACTTCGGGGTTACTCCACCCGGATGCACTCCGTAAAATGAACCAAGATAATGATTGTTTGTTCAACGCTAACTTCTAACTTAATGATATGAAAAGATGATACGAATATGAAATGAATACATATATTTTATATGTAATACGAGACATGAGGATTAGTTCCTAGTGAACGCGATGTGATCATAGGATGTCCCCAAGATCACTACGTATAAGACTAAGATAAGAATAGAGTATGAAATGCATAAGATTATGTAAATGACAAGTATAAGAAAGATAGAGACATGACGCGATCCTAGGTTCCCCCTTGATCGCGATAGATGTTAAAGAATGACAGCGATCGTAGGTATCCCCAAGATCGCTAAGAGTAGGCACGGCGACCCTAGGTTTCCCCCGTGGTTGCCAACAGTAGGTTGGGTTGGAGCTCACTGAGACATTATGTCTCACCCCAATCCTTCTGGTGCAGGTACATAGGTTAACAGGTGATGTTCATGAAGATCTTCAAGAAGACGCTGGATGGAGTGCAGATGCTCGTCAAGACAAGCTCAGGAGGTTGATGGATTTTATGTATTTATATGAAAGAGTAATTGTATCTGACATTTGGATATTTATGTAAACGAGCAATTTGTATTCATTCAGTGATTTGTTTATATTAATTATTGTAAATTTTAATGTATCCGATATCAGATTAATGCACATACTAATATACTAGTTAACGTTAGTATGGGTGTTACAATTGGTATCAGAGCAGGTCGATTCAGACCGTGCCTTGGGTCATTAAAGTTTCAATAAAAGTAGTGGGACCATTGGGTTCCGGATATTGTTCTAAAGGTCACATCTAGTTGAGCCTGATCAACTCAACCTAGTATATGACAGTTAGGATATATGTCCGAGAGCTGAATGTGACCGAGGAGGAATGAAGTCTATGAAGGGCGAAGATTAAGGTGACATAATTTTAAGACGGAATTGGCGGAGAAGTACTCATGCCAAATGGTGGCCATCAAACTGTAAGTGACGAAGCCTGATAGTGGCAAGGTCTTAGAGACATAAGAGATATTAAGCAGTGAGGTGAAGCGCCTCAACCCAGTTGGACGCATCGTTGGACGATGCTTCGTCTGCGGAGGACATAAGGATTAAGGAATCATGTAATGCTCTAAGGAATGACGTGGAACCTTGGCGGACACGGTAGTTTGAGAAGTTAAAGTGAGGTGTGGACTAAGTAACAATTCTGAGTAAAGAGTTGAAGAATCGAACTTGAATCGGATGAGATTTTAATGTCCGAATAGTTGAGAGAATTAATTATGGATTACGTGAGTTATTTGGACAGATGAAATTAACCACTCAAGTGTGGTTATTGAGTATGAATTACCAGTAAGTTAGACCTCATCAGATCAGCCACGTCTCCTGAACCAGCTTTGTGAAATAAGATGAGGAGATGATATGCAGCCTAAGAACTAAGATGGATGAATAAGTGGTAACAATAAAACTCGTTGCATGTCAAAGCGTGAATCAAATTTTTGGATGTATTCTAATGGTAAGAAGATTAGAAGTAAGAGAAGCTAGATAGGAATTATTATGCTGATGGATGAATTAAGTTGAACACTCTCGATTGGACGAACAATATTGAATTTCCTCGATTGGTTAAAGAAGGTAAGTTCAAGATAACACAAGGTTATAGTAGACCAGTGATGAAGGATGAACGGGATTTCAGCCGAGAAATTATGTTGAGATTTTAATATATGGCGGATCGTCTTGAACATGAAATTGTAGGATCGAGGTAAATGCTAAGGAGTTATATGTTTTCCGTTGAAGAGGTTCCTTCCACAAATTTTATAGAACAGAAAGAGATCACCTCGTGTCGAGAAGTTCCGAGGACAGTAATAAAGTATAGACTTGAACTGTGAATACAATAACGAGTTACTGGAGGAATCCAATAGGTCATGATAATGTGCAAAAGTTTAAGATCGTTTAATCGGGCACTCGAAGAGACGTAACTTATGTATGGGCGTTCAAGAGAACCGGTAAGAGATTGAATTTGTTTTTAGATGGATTGTTTCCGAAGGAACTTGAGGAGCAACTTAAGGGGCATGATAGAGTTACGGAGACCGTAGTTGTCTCGGAAAGATTATGGAATGAAATCCTTTCAGATGAAGATAAAATGTTTAGTAACGGGACTTAAACCCTTAGTAAATTCAGAGTACGAAAGAGGTGAATTTTCAGAAGTCATAAAATGTTTTGGGATTTTTGCCACAAGTGGATGTGAGTGAATTTAAGTTGGTTCAAGCATGCTTTTAATCAGGTTTCCATAATGTTTAATGATTATATATGATGAGCTGACCATGAGAAAGTCATAGAATTCAGAATAAGGAAAGTAAGCACATGGCTCATACCCGGAAGAAAACACAAAGTCCGGTGATGACCATCCGTAAGTTAAGCAGATGATTTTGCTACGATATCTGTAAGTTATTAAGCAAAAGGATTCGTCAAGGAAAATTTTATTTATTAATAGTGGTGTATTGCTCCAATTCTAATTCGAGTTGTCAAGAATCAGAGTGGCGCAGCGGAGTAGTCATCCAAGAATGGAATAATGGACAATGCTAAGTTAAAGCTTAGAGAACGAGGAGATGTTAAATGCTTAATTCCTATTATACGGGATAGTGGTCAGTATAAGCAATTTGAATAAATCATGAGTTCTAGGGGAAAGTTATGGAGGTTAAGATGATGAATACTTTAAACCCCGACATCCTTGAGGAATGAAATATTTGAATAGAGGCCTTGAACAGATACGACAATGCAGTGACGAGTGAGTTTAATTCCATGTTGTAACAATGTCATGTTAACCTATATCCGCCGAAGACTTCGGAAGTCTTGAACTCAATGTTCGCCATTAACGGACGGAGGACTTTTACGCAGATTAAAAGTATTCGTAGTCCACAGTAGAGGGCTACGTAATTTCAGGTTATGACTAAAGGATTAAAGACTAAGTGCGCTATTGGGTAGCAATCGAGTAAAGTTTTCCGTTGGAAATAAGAATTTTGAATTCGACGTCCTGGACGAGAAATAAGTTTGTGATGCCGTTAGATTGTACCCATAAATTTACATTATAGATTGTTGTATACTTAAGAATAACCATGAGTAACATTGGCGGGGCAAACCTGGCAAGCCAGTTGAAAGGCAAATCCCGGATGTTACGAAATGAGTTAAGAGTAAGAAAAGATTCCCAATTGATGTGGTAGTGTCTCAAATATGTTAAGACTAGAAAGATGTCCCGTTAGTCGGACAAAGATGAGGTAATGTTAAGCGTACACGTGCTTGCTTATGTATATAAGTTATATGCTATGAAATATATTGTATAATGATATGTGAGACGACTTAAGCTACTCATCATTTGGATTAAACCCCTATGAGTTGGAATTATCGATGTAGAAACATTATGCTACGACAAGAAAACGAGACTATGTTGTGACAGGAACGATGGGAGATTGGCAAACTCCTAGTATGAAGAATGATTTCTAAGTTATTGAGATAAGTAACGACATAGATCCATCGAAGCAGCACGCGGGTAATCAGCAAGATTTCGTGAGTCCTTAAGGAATTTCGTGATGGAAGCAATGATTAAGATTATGGAAAGTAATACACCAGGATGCCTCCTCCTTGTATTTGTCTAATGAAAGTAGTGCGGTAATTTTTTTTCTCATTAGAGAATGGTATAATAATGGAAAAACCATATATGTAGAATGTCGTTGTTTAAGGCAAAGATCGAATATAAGAATTCAATGGAATCGTCGAGGATAATAAGAACGTCCAATGTCATCAAAGTGAGATTACGCGAACTATAACGAGATTATAAGATTCAGCACAAGTATTAAGATTGGATAACTCTAGTTTGGGTTGCAAGAAGTATATAAACAAGGATACAGTCAGCAAGTGGGATGCGAGGGTTCGGATAACCTCATATTCTACTACGCAAGGAAGTGTAATGCACATCAAGTGCTTCAGATAACAAAAGATTATCGATTACATTCGACTTATAGAATTGGAACCTAAGGGATTCCGATAAGTAAGATGAACTGGAGTCTTAGCTCATGAAGGAAGTAGTATGTGACCTTAATTCTGATGATAGTGGATTCTAAATTTCGAGGACGAAATTTCTTTAAGGGGGGTAGATTGTAACATCCCGCCTAAGACTCGAATATTTATTAATGTTGAGGCATGTATCAGAAATGTTTTAAGCAAAGGACAATTTGGTAAATTATCAGTTAAAGGGGTTATTAATATGACAAGTGTAATATTCCACTCAAAGTATCAGTTATTAGCGTTAGAAACTTGTTAAGCAAGAATGGCAAACTTGTAATATGTGGCATGGCATTTTAGTAAATATATGGAATTAGGAGATTGTTTAAGAATGGAACAAGATATTTCCATTCATGTTTATCATCCATTCTTCTTTCTTCTCTCACGCCATTCCTCCTTCTTCTCCCCTAATCATCACCAAACTTCACCTCTCAACTCTTAATCTTTGGACAAACCAAGCTAGCACCAAGTTAGGAGGTTAAAGCAAGAAAAGGGAAAAGAAACAAGGAAGAAAAAGAAAGGAATTGGAAGCTAGGGTTGGAGGAAAGTTTGACAAGCAAGCAATCAAGCATGGAATAGGTTCCAGGTGAGCTCATTTCAGATCCTAGAACACTTTTAGAGTGTTTTGATAAGTTTTTACAAGTTATAGAAAGATTAGAGTTAACCCTAATATCCTTGCTTGTTTAATCCTTGCTCATGAGTGTTTATAGTTGATAATTTATGAAAGAAAATCCTTTTTATCATGTCTAGGAAGCCTGGGTACCATTGAATGAGCAAAAATGGTGAAAATCATAATTTTTACACAGGTTTTTACTGATACGGTCGCTGTAGCGACGGATTGTCGCTTGTAGCGACCAGACAGGGTTTTTCCCTGCCTACCGTCGCTAGTAGCGACCAGCTTGTCGCTTGTAGCGACCAAGCTCTGCCTTCTGTCGCTTGTAGCGACCAACCTGTCGCTTGTAGCGACCAAGCCAGAACAGCACAACACTGTTGAGCTGTTCTGGGGGTTCTGGTGCGCGCGGGCAAGGCTTTTTGCAGATGTTTTCTCCTAATACATTCTAAAAACATTAACCACCATTTTAGTTCATTCTAAAGGCTTCCAATGGTTGAGAAATCATGTGAGCAAAGATTACGCAAGGCTTGGAAATTCATGAGCTAAGGTTATATGCTTAAGCAAGCCCTAAGTATGACTTATGAGAACGATAAGTCAAGAACCTTTATAGGTTTAAGAGAATTAAGATAGTACTTATATGTACCAAGCACAAGAATGATACATACTTATAGTTAAGAACCTCTAATAGGTTAAGCTTTACAGAATGCAATAGATATGCACAAGAATTATGAAACGTAATAGATACGTCTATGAACTTAAGTAAGAATTTAATGATAAAGAATATGATAACGTGTTCATCAGACTCCGGATTATGCCGGATGGGATTTCTCCGAAAGGGCTATCCACACGTAAGTTATAAGACGATATTAAACGTGTTCATCAGACTCCGGGATTCGCCGGATGGGACTCTTCCGAGAGGATTGTCCACACGTATGTTAAAAGACTTAAGCATGTCCAGCAGGCTCCGGGATTCGCCGGATGGGACTTCTCCGAGAGGGTTGTCTACATGCAAGATGTGTCCAGCAGGCTCCGGATTATGCCGGATGGGGCTTCACCGAGAGGGTTGCCTACACAAAGATAAGAGGAGTCCGGTGTTAGCCTGATATGATAGGAATTTCACCGGTATGATGGGAGATGTACTTCGGGGTTACTCCACCCGGATGCACTCCGTAAAATGAACCAAGATAATGATTGTTTGTTCAACGCTAACTTCTAACTTAATGATATGAAAAGATGATACGAATATGAAATGAATACATATATTTTATATGTAATACGAGACATGAGGATTAGTTCCTAGTGAACGCGATGTGATCATAGGATGTCCCCAAGATCACTACGTATAAGACTAAGATAAGAATAGAGTATGAAATGCATAAGATTATGTAAATGACAAGTATAAGAAAGATAGAGACATGACGCGATCCTAGGTTCCCCCTTGATCGCGATAGATGTTAAAGAATGACAGCGATCGTAGGTATCCCCAAGATCGCTAAGAGTAGGCACGGCGACCCTAGGTTTCCCCCGTGGTTGCCAACAGTAGGTTGGGTTGGAGCTCACTGAGACATTATGTCTCACCCCAATCCTTCTGGTGCAGGTACATAGGTTAACAGGTGATGTTCATGAAGATCTTCAAGAAGACGCTGGATGGAGTGCAGATGCTCGTCAAGACAAGCTCAGGAGGTTGATGGATTTTATGTATTTATATGAAAGAGTAATTGTATCTGACATTTGGATATTTATGTAAACGAGCAATTTGTATTCATTCAGTGATTTGTTTATATTAATTATTGTAAATTTTAATGTATCCGATATCAGATTAATGCACATACTAATATACTAGTTAACGTTAGTATGGGTGTTACAAACTCAATGAACAAGGAGAAGTGATCAGAAATAAGGCTAGATTAGTAGCTCAAGGGTACAGCCAGCAAGAAGGAATTGATTACACAGAAACTTTTGCTCCAGTTGCAAGACTGGAAGCAATCAGGTTACTTCTTTCTTATGTTGTTAATCATGATATCATCTTGTATCAAATGGATGTTAAGAGTGCTTTCTTAAATGGTGTAATTTCTGAAGAAGTGTATGTGAAACAACATCCTGATTTTGAAGATGTTAAATATCCAAATCATGTTTTTAAACTTAAGAAGTCTTTGTATGGTCTGAAACAAGCTCCCAGAGCTTGGTATGAAAGGCTAAGCAACTTCTTAATTAAAAATAATTTTGTAAGAGGTCAAGTTGACAATACACTTTTGTCATACCCCATTTTCTGACTTATATTTTTGTGTTTTATCTTTTATCATTTCATTACTTATTATTACTTTTTATCATTTCCTTCTTGTCATAGTATTTTATTTGCATTTTATCATTACTAGCCTTACTATTACTATTATTATCATTAATATTATTAGTATTAATATTATTCTATTTGTCATTAAATAATATCATTATTATCTATTATTATTATTATTAAGGTTTTACTAATTAATAATATTAAGTTTATCATCCTTTTTATTATTATCACCCTTTTCATTCTCATTGCATTTCATTCTATTTTACATTTTTTATTATTATCATTATTATTATTATTTATTAATATTCATTTTCCAGCCTTTTATTTTAAAATACAAAAAAAATCAAAAAAAGGGGAGTTCGCAGTGCGAAGTTACCTTCGCATTGCGACCTCTGCGATTTTTTCTGCAGATTTTTATTTATTGATTTATCCTTTTTATTTTCAATTGCAATTGTTATTATTAGTATTATTACTTTTATTATTGTTATTTTGTGACTGATTTGGTGCAGCAAGGCAAGAATTAATGTGTGACATTAAAGGTAAAAGGAAAGAAGGATTTTCTTCCAACCTATCATGTGATCAAACAAATTGGCTGCCCTTGGTCAGCTCTTGTCCCTCCAAATTGACCCATCATCCAACCTGAGCTTGCCAGCCAGCTACTTGATCCCTTTCCTTCCCTTTTTCTCTGCCAAAACCAGCCAAACTTAAGTGGTTTTTACTTGCAAAAAGCTGTTTGTGCTGCCCTGTTTTGAGCTGGATTTCTCCTCCCACACACCAGCCCACATGCTCATTTTGCTTCCCCCAATCTCCCTGTACATGGCAGTACACGTTTTCATTGCTTGACCTTCCAAGATTGCAAGGATTGATCCCAAGAATCACCCCTTTTGCAGCTGCCCTGTTTTGCAGTTTTTCTCATCATTACCTTCTAGAATTAGTGGCATTTGTGGCTGAGATCAGTCAAGATCTTGCCCCTTGGCACAAGGCAAAGCAACTTCTATCCATTAGCATTAAATGCAAATTGTTCCAGCCTGAATTTAGCCCCAAATCAGCTAGGTTCTAGGATTTTTTTCATCATTGCAAAGATTGCATTTTTTGCCTATAAAAGGAAATGCAAGGCACTAGGATTACAAACCATTAAGTCATTGAAAAAACCACATACACATTGAGAAAACCTGAAACACACAGCCTTACTCAAACGAAATTCATAACAAAATCCCTTGCATTGCAGCACCAAATCAGTCCATCACAAACCAATTAGAACCTTGTTCATAACCTCTCACCAAGCAAGCAAACCACTTCCAATCTATTGCTCAAGCACAACTAGGAGTTCTGTAAGTCTCCTATAATCTTTCTTTTTCATTGTGTTTGCTGCTTTCATCACTTGCTTTGTTCAAATTTGTTTTGTGCACAAAAACCCCTTCTTGAAACTCAAAAGGGACCTCAAAGGGGCCAAGATTTGAAACTGAGTTTTTACACCCCATTTTCTTCCATTTTGCCAAGCTTTTTAACCCTCTTTAGGTTCTGAAGCTTGCTTAGAAGCAGTTTCTGAACTTCTGTTCAGAAACAGCTTCTGAGTTTGAAATTTCGCATACTTCGCAGAGCAAAGTATTGCTCGCACTGCGAATACATCAGAACCTGACTTCGCAGAGCCAAGTTCTGGTTGCTCTGCGAAGTATGTGAAACTCAGAACATGAATCAGGCATTTAAATGTCAAATTTTTGGGATTCCAGCCCTTGATTCAGAACCTAAAGAGGGTTAAAACCATTTTTTGTCCAAACCCAATTCATAATCATGCACAACTTTGAAAATTTCACAAGTTCGTGCGATAAATTTTGAGTAACTTGTGAAACAAGTTATGTTCTTCAATTTTCAAAACCAAGTTTGAGCAACAAGCTAAGTTAGTCTATTTTCAAAACAAACTTGAACAACCATGTTGTTCATGATTTTCAACCCAAACGCGAACCCAAGCCGAACTTGCTCATCCTTTTTAAACCAAACTTAAAATGAGCCGAACCTGTGAACTTTCCAATTTTGTGCATGTCTTATGATTGTGTTTTTATCATTCAAACTTGAACTACACTCGTTCTTGAGTTTCAATAACTTAAGCAACAAGTAATGTTCATGATTTTTAATAAACTTGAACAACAAATTTGTTCGTCTTGTCTTTTTTCTTTAAGTTCCCTTTTAAAAATGTTTTTGTTCCCTTTGAGATTCCTTAGAGTCCCGACAAAACCAAACTTGAATGAAACGGGAATGGCTTGACGTATGTCTCCCCAAACCTCGGTTGCACGAATGCGTGACGTATGTCTTGTCGCTCGGGCAACCGTCATTCCACCCTTGACGCGTCTAGCACGCTCAACCTTCCCTTGGCCCCCTTTGTGGCCATTTTTACCCTTTTCTTGGCCCTCGTGGTCAATCTGAACCTTTCGCGCCCTTGCGCGTTCATTTTTAACCATTTACGCCTTGCGCGAATTTATCGCCTCCGCGCGTTTGTCGTTTATATTCAAGCTTACGCTTTGCGCGAGTTTATCGCCTTAGCGTCCATCTTTCACCATGTTTAAAGCTTTGTACGCCTTCGTGCGTTTTAAAACCTTTGTTCAAGTCCGAGTGCGAATCCTTTTATCAAATCATTTATTTTTATGCATTGTCGTCAATGGCCAGTTCGGCAACAACCCGAACAGTTGACATTTACTTTCATTACTTCCTTTTTTTCAAACTTTTTTCGCTCGGACGCGATCAAATCTTTTTTAACTAAAATGAACCAACATACAAACTTTTTCTACCAAAGAACTACGTACGCTTTGAATTCTCCGACTACCGGGAGATACGTAGGAGCAAGATCGACATCTTGTCAAGCCCATTAATAAAAAACCCTTTTCTTTTTTTCCCTTTCGTTCGTTTTTATCTCTTTCTTCATCTCGCATTATGTTTTTATATTTCCTTTCATATATGTTTAAACACGCAAGTAAAACATCGAAACATTTTAAGCCTAAGCCGACTAAGAGGTTCCCGTTGAGTACAACGGATGTGAGGGGTGCTAATACCTTCCCCTCGCATAATCGACTTTCGAACCTGAAATCTTTTTCAAGGTAATTTCGAACTTTTTTCCTTTTTTCCCCGGAAAATTAAAAGTTCAGTCGTGGTTTAACATTTAGTGATTCAAAGCTTCCCAATAGCTTGACATCCGAAATTCGACGCGACAAAGATGGCGACTTCACTGGGGACCCATGCATAAAACACTTTGTTTGTGCATAAACGAGTCAAGCCTATCTTAGTCGGCTTTTAAGCTAATTTGCTTCATTTACTTGCGCGTTTATATTTTTCTTGTCATGTGTTTGTTTATTCTTTTTGCTCTACAATTATATATATCATTTTGCTTCATATTCATATATATATATATCAATTGTGGGGGTCACTTGAGCGATGTTACTCCACATTGTTCGGGTTAATGCCGGACGTGTGAGGCTCTCTACCCGAGCTCGAGAGAAAACTAAGTTAAAATGGTGGTTGTGAGCGGAAGCCCGCGTTGACGTATGTCCGTGAGGTAGGATGCCCAACCCCGCTTAGAGGAGATTTTCATATGGAATTAATTGAAGTCATGTCGACGTATGTCCATAGACAACCCTAATTCCATATGAGATCGATGACTCTAGGGACCTTTTCTTAGGAAATCTTACCTATAGAGCCTACACGTGAGGATGGGGGAAATTCTGAACATACATATCACGTCCATGCATATCATACATTTACATTCATGGAAAATAATTTTCGCATATCACTTTGCTTTATAGGAATTTAAAAAGAACAATCAAATATTAGCAAAAAGAAATATGGATTCCGGAAATAAAAGTACGCTTGCTTTCAAGATCAAAGCTCCTAGGGTGGAAAGTTTGTTAGCCTTAAGTAAGAAGCTCTCCCCGGTCCACAAGAGTATTTTTGAAGCAAGCTATGGGTTAATACTTGATCTCCTACCCGTGAGGATAGATTCAACGGCCTTAACCACTTTGGCACAATTCTTCGACCCACCGCTCCGGTGCTTTACATTTCAAGATTTCCAACTAGCTCCAACATTGGAAGAATTCGAGAAGATCTTGGGTTGTAGCATGAAAGGTTATGAACTATATCTTGGTCCCGGAAAAGACCCCACATTAGAGGCCATCGCCGAATCCTTATACCTTGATGTCCAAGAAGTAGCATCTAACTTGGAAATTAGAGGAAACATTAGGGGATTCACGAGAAAGTTTTTGGAAGCCAAAGCTCGGGATTTGCTAGCCAACAAGGAGGGAAGAGCATTCAACGCCATCTTAGCCCTCTTAGTCTACGGGATTGTTTTATTCCCCAACATGGATGATTTCGTAGACTTTCCAGCTTTAGAGGTATTCATGATTAAAAATCCAGTTCCCACAATTTTGGCGGATTTTTATCACTCCCTCTACTCTAGGCATGAACAAGCAAGGGGACGCAAGATTTCTTGTTGCACTCCTTTAGTGCAAATTTGGATGACGTCCCACATGCTGAGAAACCGAGACTTTGCGGAAAACCGGGCCAAGCTCAAATGGTCACAACGGATGACGACCCTCGTTGCAAAGGACATCCATTGGTTTTCTCCAAATTTAGAGGACCCGGAAATTATCCTCAGTTGCGGGGACTTCCCTAATGTACCCCTCATTGGTACTAAGGGATGTATTAACTACAATCCGGTCCTCTCTCTCCGACATCTAGGTTTTTCCATGGAAGACAAACCTAATGACCTTTTGTTGGAAGCTTTCTTTTTAAGGGAAGGCGATCAAGACCCGGCGTTGCTAGAAAGAATCCGAGGAGCGTGGGGCCAAGTGCGCAAAGGAAGGGTCGGCAAGAGGAATTGTGTCGCCAAACCCCTTTATACTCAATGGGTGAAGGAGAGGGTTAAAACAATCAAATTACCCTTTGTGGTCATATGCCCTCCAAAACCTCCTACACCTAAACCTATCACAATCATTCCCAACCAAGAAGCGGAGGAACTCAAAGCTAAGATTCGAGAGCTCCAAAACAAAAACGGAGACTTAGAATTGAAGCACCTCCAAGCTTTGGGAGAAATCACTAGGACGAAGAGAGATCGTGATGAAATGACAAACTCTCTCCTAGTGTGCCAAAAGCGGCTAAAGATCTCCGAAGGGAAAAGAAATTGGATAGGAGGCGGCTTGGTTAGTGCGGATGCCAACCTTGTGGCCAAGGACGAAGAGTTGGAAAGAATCTTACATTCCAACCAAGAGCTCAAGAAGTTCGGCGAGCTAGCTATCGAAGCTCAACGGAAATGGAGGTTGAAGTTTCAAGAGAAAAATCAACAGCTCCAAGAAGTAGTCAAAGACTACAAAGAGCAGCTTCAAGCCGAACGCGTCCAACAGCAAAGACATGAGAGCCTTTCTCATCAAGGGAAGCTACATTGCAATCGTCTCGAAGCGGACATCAAGAAATTCGAAGAATACTTCGATAAGATTGCAAGAGAGCATGGGAACCACATTGCACGACTCCTTGATGAGATTAGACGTGCAAATATCCAGCTAGCCCAACGCAAGGAAGTGATTGAGTTTGTATGGCAAGATGCCACCCGACTAAGTGAGGACTTCACTAGATTAGTCGCATTCTCAAACTTAGTCATCGCCGAGCTTCCGGAGAAACTAGCAAAGGCCGAGATGGTCATGCCGTACTTTGTCATCCCTACGGAAATCCAGACATTTATGAAGTTCTGCAAGGACACAGTAGATTTCTATAGGGAGGAGATAGGCAAGGCCGAAAAGCGAGCGGCTATTTGATTTGTATTAGCATTAGTTACACTTTGTAATCTCAATGTTATTCAATCAAATATATATTTTTAACATTGTTAATTTTCCGGCTTCTAACACTTTTAATTGCTAATATTAATTGCACACTTTTTAATTTCCTTATAAAGCAAAACAAACAAAAATTTTTCATGCATACATCATTCATTATCATGCATACGGTCATCCTCGAGTCCAAACTCATTTCCCTTTTCTTATCCTCAGGATTTCTTATAATCCAAATTGAGTCTTCAGTGTTCGCATTCTCTCTGCAACACTACGTGTCTTCTCATAAGGAAAAGTGGCTCATCGTCCCGAGGCAACCCACTCCTACAATACCCGAGCAACCATAAAGAGAAAAATGGAGAACCTAGAACAAGAGAATCAAGATCTTCGTGAAGAAGTAACATCTATGAGAACGGAAATGGAAAAGCTAGCAGAGTTAGTGAAACTACTAGCAGCCGCACAAATCCCGGCACCTCCTCCTCCCTCTAGCTCTCAAGCTCCAGCACTAGCTTCTACTTCAACTCCGACCCTACATGATGGAGCTCAGCACCACACTAAACCCCCCGGTTTCACATGGGGTATGCCATTTGATTTTGGTGAAGAGTCCGTCCCTATTCCTACTACCCTTCAAGAAACCCCGGTCACTCAACCTGAGGTTACCTTTACCCAGGCTGCTGCAGCCTTCACTACACCAGTGGTTCATACCACTCAATTTGATCACGGGCCTATCTTTCGTGCCGAAAGTTTAGGTGCCCAGGATAGGATGGCTGATTTCCTTGAAAAATTTGATGAGATGCAAAAGGAGATTAAAGCCCTCTAAGGGAAAGATTTATTCGGGAAGGACGCTTATGATCTCTGCCTTGTACCCAATGTCAAGATCCCTCCTAAATTCAAGGTCCCGGATTTTGAAAAGTACAAAGGGAATACTTGCCCGCAAAGTCACTTGGTAATGTACGCAAGGAAGATGTCGACACAAACGGATAACCATCAATTGCTCATTCATTACTTCCAAGATAGCTTAACCGGTGCCGCTTTAAAGTGGTACATGGGTTTGGATAGTACCAAAATCCAAACCTTTAATGACTTGGGAGAGGCGTTTGTCCGCCAGTATAAATACAATTTGGACATGGCCCCGGACCGGGACCAACTCCGGGCCATGGCCCAAAAGGACAAAGAGACCTTTAAGGAGTACGCACAAAGGTGGAGAGAGATAGCAGCTCAGATTAGCCCGTCTCTAGAAGAAAAGGAAATGACCAAGATCTTTTTAAATACCCTTGGTTCCTTTTACTATGAGCGAATGGTCGCCAGTGCGCCAAGTGACTTCACCGAAATGGTAAGCATGGGCGTACGTTTGGAGGATGCGGTCCGAGAAGGACGCTTAGTAAAGGAAAGTGCTCCGTCTAGTAGCACAAAGAGATTCGGGAGTAGCTACCCAAGGAAGAAAGAGCAGGATATCGGCATGATTGGCCACGGAGGACCTCATCAAGGGTACTCGGCATATCCACATGTCTCTGCTATCTCACCTTCCGTCTCTGCACCTCCAAATTACCAAGTTCAAGTCCCGCAAAGATCTCTCCCTCAATATCAACAGTCCTATCAACAACAACATCTGCAAAATCCGCAACCATCAAACCAACAGCCCCGCCCACAAGGTCAGCAGCAATTCCGACCTCAAGCACCTCAACAACCTTTCAACCATCAGAATCGCCCAAGAGCGGCATTCGATCCGATACCTATGAAGTACGCGGACTTGCTCCCGGCTTTACTCGCGAGAAATCTCGTACAAACAAGGGCACCACCTCCCGTACCGAGTGTATTACCTCCATGGTATCGCCATGACCTTACGTGCGCATACCATCAAGGGGCACCAGGCCATGACGTTGAACGTTACCTTGCTTTAAAGAATGAGGTCCAAAGGCTAGTCCGTACCAAAGTATTGACCTTCAAGGACTCAAACCCAAATGTCCAAACTAACCCGCTGCCGAACCATGGTCCCTCAATCAACATGGTTCAAGAACACCAAGGAACCAGTCCTATTTTGAAAGTCCAAAAGATCAGGACGCCTTTGGTTCCACTACACATCAAGATGTGTAAAGCAGCCATGTTCGAGCACGATCATGCTAGTTGTGAAGAGTGTTCAGTAAGTCCTCAAGGATGTATGCAAATCCAAAATGACATACAAGGACTAATGGACAAGAAGGAACTCGTTGCCACCAAAAAGGACGAAAGTGTATGTGTCATAATTCCAGAGTTTGATATCCTGGAACACTTGGAGATAGCCTTCAGCAGCCAAGAGCCTGCCGCTACTCCACTTGTGATATGTTTACCGGGGCCTGCCCCATACATTTCCAACAAAGCAGTTCCTTACAAGTACCTTGCGACCATGATGAACAACGGCCAAGAAGCGCCTATTCCCCCCTTAGCCCATGTCGATAATATCACGGACAGCAGCAAAGTGCTAAGGAGCGGACGTGTTCTTCCCACAATAGTCCAAGAGAAGGTCAGTACCCCGGTATTTAAACCGAAACCAACCAAGGACCCCTGCGCGAGCAAAGAAATGGGTCAATCCAGTGGGGCAAATGCCGATTCGGATCTCGATGAGGTATTGAAGCTAATCAAGAAGAGCGAATACAAGGTCGTGGATCAGTTGTTGCAAACGCCTTCCAAGATCTCTATGCTATCCTTATTGTTGAACTCCGACGCACATAGAGAATCATTGATGAGGGTCTTGGACCAAGCCTTTGTGGAGCACGACATAACCCTCGGCCAATTCGGAGGCATTGTCGGAAACATCACTGTTTGCAATAGCTTAAGCTTTAGTGATGAGGAACTCCCGGAGCAAGGAAGGCACCATAATTTGGCATTACATATATCGGTAAACTGCAAGTCGGATGCTTTATCAAATGTGCTTGTAGACACCGGCTCTTCATTAAACGTAATGGCCAAAGCAACCCTTGACCAGCTTTCCTACCAGGGGACTCCCATAAGGCAAAGTGGGGTAGTTGTTAAAGCCTTTGATGGCTCGAAGAAATCGGTGATCGGGGAGGTGGATTTACCTATTACCATCGGGCCATCTGTCTTCCAAATAACCTTCCAAATAATGGATATACAAGCAGCGTATAGTTGTTTGTTAGGGCGACCATGGATCCACGAGGATGGAGCAGTGACATCCACACTGCATCAAAAACTGAAATTTGTGAAGAATGGGAAGCTAGTCACTGTGGGAGGAGAGGAAGCTCTGTTGATCAGCCATCTGTCGGCTTTCTCGTTCATCGGTGCTGATATCGTTGATGGGACATCATTCCAAGGTCTTTCCTTAGAAGATGAGAGTGCCACAAAGAATGGAGCCTCCATGTCTTCTTTTAAGAGCGCACAAAGAGCAGTGCAGGATGACTTACTCCCGGATTGGGGAAAGACAATAAGTCTGCTGGAGCGTAAGCATAGAGAAGTGTCATACCCCAATTTTTGACCTAAAATTCTTTTTTCTACTCGTCTTTTTAGTTCGGAATTTTTCGTCGTCTCAGACGAAATTTCGACAGAGAGGTATTTTAAAATACCTCATTTTTTTGTTTCGGTCGGGTCCGTCTTTTTGTTTTTATTATTATTTTTTATTTTTATCTTTATTCTTTTAAATGTTTTTTTATTTCATTTAACATCTTTATTATTATCTTTTTTTATTTATTTTATTAGTTTCCTTTTTAATTTTTTTTTGTCTCTAAATTGATGGAGGAGACTTTTTGCTCAGACTTAATTTGTTTTTAATTTGACATTTAAATTGGTGGAGGAGACTTTTTGATGCAGACTTAATTTGCTTTTTAATTTGACATTTAAATTGTTATTTATTGATTATTATGGCCACTTATTTTGTCAACTTGTGTTTTATTGAGCATTAGTGGTAGCAATTAGGTTTCTAAAAGGAGGATTTCATCAGAAAACCAAATCCAAAAACTTAAGAGACTACTGTTCACACAGAAACACAAATCAAAAGCCAAAAAAAAACCATCAAAAACCCAACAAAACAAAACCAATCTCACGCCCTACCACCACCAAGTCACACGGCCAACAAAACCACCTCACCAACACTACACAATCAGCCTCTCTACAAACAGTACACGCAAAAATCACCACAACCCACCAAACACACGCAGTCACTCACCACCACTCACCCTCATCCACAAACGCCAAACTCACGCCTCTCCTCTCCCAAACAACTCTCAAAATCCAGCCAGCCCCCACATACAACAACAGCCGCGGCCTCCTTACCACACTACATGAAAACCGCGCCTCGAACCTCCACACACCAACAACAATCGAACCTCTCCTCCTAACCACCACTCAACCGAATCAAAACCGTAAAAAACTACCACTCAACCGAACCAAGGATTCAAAGGTAGTTTTGTTTTAAAATTTCAGAACTAGATTTGCTCGTTTTTAAAAAGATTTAAAAAAATCTAGTGTTAAATTCATAAAGAGGAGAGAAAAAGGGGGTGGAAAACGTTTTTTTTTTTTAAAAAAAAAAAGGAGTTTTTTTCTCCGGCGCGGTGGCGCCGCCCCCTGGGCTGGCCGGCCGCCGCGCCGGAACTTCCCTTGCTGGCCGAAATTTCAGAGGGAGAAGAAGAGAGAGTTTAGAGAGAAGAGGAGGTAGAGAGAGAAGAAGAGGAGCAAAATGAGTGAAAAAAAATCTGAAGAAGCATTTTATGCCTTGCCCAAAACCCAGGCCCAGCACTGTTCACGTGGCCCAGCTGTGCTTCCTTCTCCTTCTTCCTTCTGTCTGCTAAATGCACCTCCCTTTCTGCTACTGCACCCCCCTTCCTTTTTTATTTGTTTTATTTCTATTTATTTTCTTGCATTTTTTTTATTTTAGTTTTTATTTATTGTCATGCATTTTATTACCTTTATTTTTAGCACATCATGCATTTTTATTTTTTTTTATTTGTTTCCCTTTTATTTCATGCATTTTCATTTTAGCTTTATTATTAGCATATTTATTTTAGCGCATTTGCAATTTTATTTTTATTTATCATTTTGTCATTTTTATTTTGTTTCTACTAGAATGTATTTAGGACCCATGTAAATCATAAATGAGAATTCGCACTGACACTCACTTTATTTATGCTGCTTTATGTCTGTTATTTATTTTTATTTATTTCGCTTAACAAAAAATACAAAAAAATTAGGATAGTTTATTTTCAAAAGGATTTCGTGGTGATCCAACGTCACCACAGAAATTCCTCGCGTTTAGCTTTTATTTATTTTTAGTCTTAGTCAATTATTAAAAAAACAAAAACATTCAAATAATCAAAAATCACAAAAAATCTTTTCTTAATAAACCTTGATTTTCAATCAAGTGTCCGTTTTTTCTCTTTTATTTTCTTTAAAAAAATCATTAATCCACTTTAATTACACTTTAATCATTTTAAAAATAAAAAACACAAACCAATTCCATTTTGCCACTTGGCTTTTATTTTTAAAACTTTTTTAAAATTAATAAAAAACACCAAACAAATCAACCGTTATTTCTACCCCGAACTACGAGGTTTTGATCCCTCACGGGTACGTAGGCAGAGGACCTTGTCCTTCCAAATCATAAAAAATAAAAAAAACATTTTCTTTTATCACTACTTTAATTCAATCTTTTCTTTCTTCTAAAAAAAATAATAAATAAGCAAGTTATAGCCAAAATGAATAAATGAAATCAAGAGGTTCTCGTAGAGTACTACGAACGTTTAGGGTGCTAACACCTTCCCTAAACGTAACTAACCCCCGGACCCTAATTTTTAAAAAATGTGGTAATTTAGAACTTTTTTTCCACTTTTCATTTAAAAAATTAAAAGTTCAGTCGTGAAATAAAATTAGTGAGTCAACGCTAATCAATAGCTTGATCCCCGAAAATCACCGCGACAGAAATGGCGACTTCACTGGGGATGTCCCTAAGAGGGTTGAGCCTAACTTGATTTTATTTAATTATTTTTGTGCTATAACTTGCTTAAAACAAAAAATGTGTAAATATGTGCCTATGTGTTTTTTCCTTTTACGTGAGTGGTGAGATAAGTCCTACACCCGGGCTTGAGAGAAACATAAGATAGGATGGTGGTATAATCAAAGTGTCATACCAGGAGTAGTCTTGGGTGTTGGTACATGTGATATAACCCCACTCAATGGAGGTCTCTTAAAGGTAATACCATGTCGACATGAGTAGTCGTGTTTGACATTGTTATTTTTAAGTGGCCTATGAAGTTGAGGACTTTTAGAGTTACCTTTAACCCATCTTGGCCTTTTAGGACGTAGTGCGGTGGCTAATCAAGAGTAGTCTTGAATTGGTTGATACGCGATACTACACTCAAACGAGACTTTCCTACGAACGTCGTTGGACCGGGAGTAGTCCCGTAATCCGACAATATTCGGAAGTGGTCGATGACTTTGGGAACTTGGTAGAACCCGTGATACATGTACAAATGAAACCATAGTCCTTACCAAATGGCGTGTTTACCCTTGACTCCAACATTTTGGACTTAACCTCACCATGTTTTCTCTGTTCTTTAGCATAACCATGCATGCATCCATTCATAAACATTTTTTTTCATCAAATTATCGAAGGACTTAAACAAAGTTTTTTTAACATCATAGAGGAGCACTAAGAAGTACACCTTCAAGAGCCCTGATTTGTTGAATTTAAGGAAGCTAGGAGTCTTTAGATTTATTTTAAAAATCTAGCTTCCACTAAAGGACTTTTGAATTGGTCCCTTGGCTTGGTTTCTAAAAAAGAACTATTTTGTAAGGCCTTGATGCTCAAATGAAATATTCAAACCATGATGTTTACAATTACTTCAACAAAGTCCTTCGATAACAAATCTTTCTTCTTTTTGCATAAGCATAATCATGCATCATATCGCATTCATAGTTTCTCAAAGCCGAGTCTCACGTCTTGTTTTTCCGAAGGTCTATCTGCCGCAGTCCAAGAAAGTGGTCCGACGCATACCTTACAAACCTACTTGCACCTACAATACTCGTGCAAACAGAAGAGAGAAAATGGATGTGGTCGTGCAAACACAAGGAATAATTTGCCGCAATTGGGTCGCTGTTGACATTCCCTCAGTTACTCATGGGTCCAAGTGATGTGTTTTCGTTGTCTTGTCTTTTCAAAAAATCCTTTCGTTTCGCCCGATACGAAAGTGAAATCATGCAGGGCTCTACTTTTGTCTTCAGGTTACCACTATCAATGAAAAATTGTCGTTTCTTTTGCGACTTTTTATTTTTATTTTACTGCTTTTCTGGAAAATGGTAACACAAAAAACCCAAAAAAAATATATTTTTATTTTATTTTCAATCAATTCCAAAAGGTCTGCATTTTTCACTCATTTTCTAAAATCAATCATCAATCGAATGTAGACTGAACATCAATAAACCCGTTGAACACTGTAACCCTATGCTCTCTCCCGACTTTGAGTTCCCTGTTTACGAAGCCGAAGAGGAGGAGAATGAAGGGATTCCCGAAAAGATCTCTCTGTTACTAGAACATCAAAGAACATCATTCAGCCTCATGAAGAAGCACTCGAAATGATTAACTTGGGTTCCGAAGAACTGCCATTACAGTATTCCTGTTCAAATCCCAGATGAGTGGTGCCATCGAGGCTGCAAAAAAAAAAAAAAAAAAAAAGCAAAAAAAAAAAAAGGAAAAAAACAAAGAAAGAAAATACATCGAAAAGATGGTGCAGAAGATGGTAACCACTTACAAGGACTTGCATGGGATGTTATCGTATGCTTTACATGGATATCGTACTTCAGTGTGTACCTCAACAGGGGCAACCCCCTCTTCTTTAGTGTATGGCATGGAAGCAGTACTCCCTGTGGAGATTGAGATTCCATCAATGAGAGTTTTAATGGAACCCAAGTTATCAGAGGCTGAATGATGTCAAAACAAATATGATCAGTTCAAACTTGATTGAAGAGAAACGCATGAATGCTCTGTGTCACGGGCAGTCCTCGTGTGCTCCAATAAGGAGGTTTTGTGCTCAAGAAGATCCAATCTTTTCAACCGGACTCCAGGGGCAAATGGACGCCTAATTATGAAGGCCCATATGTCGTCAAAAGAGCATTCTCCGGTGGTGCAATGACTCTTACAACTATGGATGGTGATGAGCTTCCCCGTCCTGTGAACGCCGATGCAGTCAAGAAATACTTTGTCTAAAAAAATAAAAGAACAACTCGGTAAGTCGAAAACCCGTAAGGGCGGCTTAGGCAAAAATGAGCGTCTCGGTGGACTGAAAACCCGAAAGGGCGGTCCAGGCAAAAATTAGAGACATGAAACAGAAAATAATCATCCTGATAGATCGAAAACCCGAAAGGGCGGTCTATGCAAAAATTAAGGATCAAAAGACAAAGTAACTGTATCAGGTTGGCCATGACTCACTTGGGGCACATTAGCGGTCAAAGAGACTCTGAATCTGAAGCATCTAAACGGTGGAATTCAAAGTTGTTAGGGAGAATAACGGTTATTGTGTTCAATATACCTTCCCCTTATATTTACCATTTTCCAAACTTTTGAGAGATCCGTGGGGCAACGCCATTGGCGGGCCACCACTCTGTTAAATAAATTTGAGTCTGTGCCTTTATTTGGAATTCCCATTTATTCTGTTTATAAAACTTCTTCTATTTTTGATGGTAGTACTTGAAGCAAAACTTTTATTTTCAAAATCATTAATCTTTTTATTTTTGGAAAGCATAAACAACAAACACATTCTCTCTGAACTCATGAATAAGTGAAGTGTGCGTCAACAGTTATCCTGAGAACGGACAAACTCTGCAGGTTAAACATGGTCAATTGCTTGAAAAAAAAAGAAAAAAGGAAAAAAGAAAAGAGCTCGGTAAGTCGAAAACCCGAAAGGGCGGCTTAGGCAAAAATGAGCGTCCCGGTGGATCGAAAACCTGAAAAGGCGGTCCAGGCAAAAATTAGGGGGCATACAAAAAGAATATATTCCCGGTGGACTGAAAACCCGAAAGGGCGGTCCAGGCAAAAGTTAGGGATTCAAAAAAGGAAAAAGAACAAAAAGCATGACCACAGAAACACCAGTTCTTCTGCCAGGTCTTTGGATTAGCACGATTCCCCCAGGAAGTGTTTGCTCCCCACCGGTTGTTGCATACATCGGGCTTTACCCCGTCAATGTCTTGATATGCCCCCAATGGCATCATCCCCAATGAAGATTGCTGAGTGTTTGTACTGCGTCGTCGGTCCACTTTTCATCTTATCCGTCCAATCTTGTATCATACAAGTCAGTCTTCCGTACAATCTTACCAGTCAATCCTTCATATGCCGGTCATACCAGTCGTATTGTCTTGCATACATTCATACATTCATGCATATACACATTCATGCATACACAACATACACATAACATCATTCAATACATGGTTGCATTAGCCACCCTGAGTCTTGTTTTTCATACCAATCAGTCATGAACATTTTTTAATTATCTTTATCCCCAAATGTCATCCCCAGTGTGTCTGGTCCAGAGATGTCATCCTCTTTATGCCAAGCGGCAGTTCTTTAACGAACAGCTTGTGCGTACCTTTATTCCTTGTCGTCAATGGCGGTTCGGCAACAACCCGGACAGTTGGCATTTATCCTTTATTCCTTGTCGTCAGTGGCAGTTCTTTAATGAATAGCTTGTGCATTTTCCCTGAGTTTTGCTTTTCATGTCAATCAATCGTGAACAATTTGTAACTCTTTATCCCCAAGTGTCATCCCCAGTGTGTCTGGTCCAAAGATGTCACCCTCTTTTCGCCAAGTGGCAAGTTCGGCTACATCCCGAGTAGCTGACATTTATCTCTTACCTCCTTTAAGCTACCCTCACAATGGTAGTAGGTAAAATTTTGTCATCTGTCTGTCTTAAGCTATCCATACAACGATAGTAGACGATGTCTCCTTTTATATTACCTCTTTTAAGCTATCAATACACGATAGTAGGTAATACATGTCACCTCCTTTAAGCTATCCATACAACGATAGTAGACGGTGTCTCCTTTTATATTACCTCTCTTAAGCTATCAATACACGATAGTAGGTAATACATGTCACCTCCTTTAAGCTATCCATACAACGATAGTAGACGGTGTCTCCTTTTTATATTACCTCTTTTAAGCTATCAATACACGATAGTAGGTAATACATGTCATCTGTCTTCCTTAAGCTATCCATACAGCGATAGTAGACGGTGCCTCCTTTTTATATTACCTCTCTTAAGCTATCAATACACGATAGTAGGTAATACATGTCATCTGTCTTCCTTAAGCTATCCATACAGCGATAGTAGACGGTGCCTCCTTTTTATATTACCTCTCTTAAGCTATCAATACACGATAGTAGGTAATACATGTCATCTGTCTTCCTTAAGCTATCCATACAACGATAGTAGACGGTGTCTCCTTTTTATATTACCTCTTTTAAGCTATCAATACACGATAGTAGGTAATACATGTCATCTGTCTTCCTTAAGCTATCCATACAACGATAGTAGACGGTGTCTCCTTTTTATATTACCTCTTTTAAGCTATCAATATACGATAGTAGGTAATACATATCATTTGTCTTCATTAAGCTGTCATCTTTGTTGATAGTAGACAACTCCTTCCCCAGTGAAATCATGTTATTCCCCAGTGGAGTCGGATCCCTTGCTTTAACAAACTCGGGTATCCTTTGGTTTTGTTTTACCCCCAGTCGGGTCAGCTTCGCCGTCTTGCATTTGCATTTGCATCACGAGCATCTCACATTTTTTTCTTTTAGGTCCAAAATTGGCGTACTCTGTATTTAAGTCCCTTCGACCCGTCGAATCCAAGATTTTCTCTTCAGATCTCCGGACGAAGAGACTTAAATAGGGGCATCTGTCATACCCCAATTTTTGACCTAAAATTCTTTTTTCTACTCGTCTTTTTAGTTCGGAATTTTTCGTCGTCTCAGACGAAATTTCGACAGAGAGGTATTTTAAAATACCTCATTTTTTTGTTTCGGTCGGGTCCGTCTTTTTGTTTTTATTATTATTTTTTATTTTTATCTTTATTCTTTTAAATGTTTTTTTATTTCATTTAACATCTTTATTATTATCTTTTTTTATTTATTTTATTAGTTTCCTTTTTAATTTTTTTTTTGTCTCTAAATTGATGGAGGAGACTTTTTGCTCAGACTTAATTTGTTTTTAATTTGACATTTAAATTGGTGGAGGAGACTTTTTGATGCAGACTTAATTTGCTTTTTAATTTGACATTTAAATTGTTATTTATTGATTATTATGGCCACTTATTTTGTCAACTTGTGTTTTATTGAGCATTAGTGGTAGCAATTAGGTTTTTAAAAGGAGGATTTCATCAGAAAACCAAATCCAAAAACTTAAGAGACTACTGTTCACACAGAAACACAAATCAAAAGCCAAAAAAAAACCATCAAAAACCCAACAAAACAAAACCAATCTCACGCCCTACCACCACCAAGTCACACGGCCAACAAAACCACCTCACCAACACTACACAATCAGCCTCTCTACAAACAGTACACGCAAAAATCACCACAACCCACCAAACACACGCAGTCACTCACCACCACTCACCCTCATCCACAAACGCCAAACTCACGCCTCTCCTCTCCCAAACAACTCTCAAAATCCAGCCAGCCCCCACATACAACAACAGCCGCGGCCTCCTTACCACACTACATGAAAACCGCGCCTCGAACCTCCACACACCAACAACAATCGAACCTCTCCTCCTAACCACCACTCAACCGAATCAAAACCGTAAAAAACTACCACTCAACCGAACCAAGGATTCAAAGGTAGTTTTGTTTTAAAATTTCAGAACTAGATTTGCTCGTTTTTAAAAAGATTTAAAAAAATCTAGTGTTAAATTCATAAAGAGGAGAGAAAAAGGGGGTGGAAAACGTTTTTTTTTTTTAAAAAAAAAAAGGAGTTTTTTTCTCCGGCGCGGTGGCGCCGCCCCCTGGGCTGGCCGGCCGCCGCGCCGGAACTTCCCTTGCTGGCCGAAATTTCAGAGGGAGAAGAAGAGAGAGTTTAGAGAGAAGAGGAGGTAGAGAGAGAAGAAGAGGAGCAAAATGAGTGAAAAAAAATCTGAAGAAGCATTTTATGCCTTGCCCAAAACCCAGGCCCAGCACTGTTCACGTGGCCCAGCTGTGCTTCCTTCTCCTTCTTCCTTCTGTCTGCTAAATGCACCTCCCTTTCTGCTACTGCACCCCCCTTCCTTTTTTATTTGTTTTATTTCTATTTATTTTCTTGCATTTTTTTTTATTTTAGTTTTTATTTATTGTCATGCATTTTATTACCTTTATTTTTAGCACATCATGCATTTTTATTTTTTTTTATTTGTTTCCCTTTTATTTCATGCATTTTCATTTTAGCTTTATTATTAGCATATTTATTTTAGCGCATTTGCAATTTTATTTTTATTTATCATTTTGTCATTTTTATTTTGTTTCTACTAGAATGTATTTAGGACCCATGTAAATCATAAATGAGAATTCGCACTGACACTCACTTTATTTATGCTGCTTTATGTCTGTTATTTATTTTTATTTATTTCGCTTAACAAAAAATACAAAAAAATTAGGATAGTTTATTTTCAAAAGGATTTCGTGGTGATCCAACGTCACCACAGAAATTCCTCGCGTTTAGCTTTTATTTATTTTTAGTCTTAGTCAATTATTAAAAAAACAAAAACATTCAAATAATCAAAAATCACAAAAAATCTTTTCTTAATAAACCTTGATTTTCAATCAAGTGTCCGTTTTTTCTCTTTTATTTTCTTTAAAAAAATCATTAATCCACTTTAATTACACTTTAATCATTTTAAAAATAAAAAACACAAACCAATTCCATTTTGCCACTTGGCTTTTATTTTTAAAACTTTTTTAAAATTAATAAAAAACACCAAACAAATCAACCGTTATTTCTACCCCGAACTACGAGGTTTTGATCCCTCACGGGTACGTAGGCAGAGGACCTTGTCCTTCCAAATCATAAAAAATAAAAAAAACATTTTCTTTTATCACTACTTTAATTCAATCTTTTCTTTCTTCTAAAAAAAATAATAAATAAGCAAGTTATAGCCAAAATGAATAAATGAAATCAAGAGGTTCTCGTAGAGTACTACGAACGTTTAGGGTGCTAACACCTTCCCTAAACGTAACTAACCCCCGGACCCTAATTTTTAAAAAATGTGGTAATTTAGAACTTTTTTTCCACTTTTCATTTAAAAAATTAAAAGTTCAGTCGTGAAATAAAATTAGTGAGTCAACGCTAATCAATAGCTTGATCCCCGAAAATCACCGCGACAAGAAGGTTTAGGTTTCACTCCAACTGCAAGAGTTACCGAACCAAGCACTAACATTGAACCGCTCGAGAACATCTTTCGTAGCGCCAGCTTCATTCACTCCACAAAGGAAACCAACGCCATCACTGAAGATGGGCCGGAAGAAACAGCACATGTCCATGTGACGCCCGGAGGAGCTTGCCGCAATTGGGTTGTTGTCGATGTTCCCTCTGTCATCCAGTCTTCAAAGTAATGTGTTTGTTTATTTATCTTTTTCGAAAAACCCCTTCGCCTCGCCCGAAGCGAAAGGAGACTCATGTAGGGCTTGTTTAATATACTATCATCAATTAATAAAAATCGTTGTTTTTATCACAACTTCCACGTATTTATACGTTGTCTTTTCCTTTTATTTTTATTTCTCAATACGAAAACCGAAAAAAAACATTTTCTATTTCAAAGAGTCTGCATTTTTCATCTTTTACTAAAACCAATCATCCATCACATGCAGACTAAGCACCCATAAGCCTGTCGAACACCTTAGCCCTAGGCTCCCTCCCAACTTTGAATTCCCAGTTTACGAAGCAGAAGAGGAAGAGGATAAAGAGATCCCGGACGAGATCAAGCGCCTACTAGAGCAAGAGAGGAAGACCATTCAGCCTCACGAGGAAGCGATAGAGGTCATCAACTTGGGTTCCGAAGAAGAAAAGAAAGAAGTTAAGATTGGAGCGTTATTGGATGCGCCCGTCAAAGAGAAGATAGTCAAGCTTCTTGAATAGTATGTGGATATCTTTGCATGGTCATACCAAGATATGCCAGGATTGGATCCTGAGATTGTGGAGCACCACTTACCTCTAAAACCGGAATGTTCGCCAGTCAAGCAGAAGTTGAGAAGAACTCACCCTGACATGGCTCTTAAGATCAAAGAGGAAGTGCAAAAACAAATTAATGCTGGATTTCTCGTTACCTCGGAATATCCTCAATGGTTGGCCAACATAGTGCCAGTTCCCAAGAAGGATGGTAAAGTCAGGATGTGTGTCGACTATCGAGATTTAAACAAGGCTAGTCCAAAAGACGACTTCCCTTTACCTCACATTGACATATTGGTCGACAATACTGCTAAATCCAAGGTTTTCTCCTTCATGGATGGCTTCTCGGGGTATAATCAGATTAAAATGGCTGTTGAGGATAGAGAAAAAACGTCTTTCATTACACCTTGGGGCACCTTCTGCTATCAAGTGATGCCTTTTGGCCTAACGAATGCGGGTGCTACCTACCAAAGGGGCATGACTACTCTCTTCCACGACATGATACACAAAGAAATTGAAGTGTATGTCGACGAGATGATTGTCAAATCAGGAACTGAAGAGGAGCATGTCGAGTATTTGTCAAAGATGTTTCAATGCCTGAGGAAATATCGGCTTCGCCTGAACCCCAACAAATGTACATTCGGCGTGAGATCAGGAAAACTCCTAGGTTTCATTGTCAGTCAAAAGGGTATCGAGGTAGATCCCGATAAGGTCAAAGCCATCAGAGAAATGCCTGCTCCTCAAACTGAGAAGCAAGTAAGGGGGTTTCTAGGACGTCTAAATTACATTTCTAGATTCATATCCCATATGACAGCCACTTGTGGGCCTATCTTCAAGCTGCTCCGCAAAAATCAAGAAGTGGTATGGACAGAAAATTGCCAGAAAGCTTTTGACAGCATCAAGGAGTACCTGCTAGAACCTCCAATACTTATTCCTCCAGACGAAGGAAGACCTTTGATCATGTACTTAACCGTATTGAAGGACTCCATGGGTTGTGTACTCGGACAACAAGATGAGACCGGTAGAAAAGAGCACGCCGTCTACTACCTAAGCAAAAAGTTTACGGACTGTGAGTCCCGGTACTCTCTACTCGAAAAGACTTGTTGTGCATTAGCCTGGGCTGCTAGGCGTCTTCGCCACTACATGCTTAATCATACTACTTGGTTGATATCCAAGATGGATCCAATCAAGTACATCTTTGAAAAACCCGCCTTAACCGGAAGGATCACCCGTTGGCAGATGTTGTTGTCAGAATACGACATCGAATACCACACTCAGAAAGCCATCAAAGCCAGCATTCTCGCTGACCATTTGGCTCATCAACCAATTGAGGATTATCAACCAATCAAGTTTGACTTCCCCGATGAAGAAATCATGTATCTAAAGATGAAGGATTGTGACGAACCACTACCCGGCGAAGGTCCAGATCCCGAATCTAAATGGAAGTTAATCTTCGATGGAGCAGTAAATGTCTATGGCAATGGAATTGGAGCAGTCATCGTCACCCCTGAGGGCAAGCATCTCCCTTTTGCTGCAAGACTATCATTCGACTGTACAAACAATATGGCAGAGTATGAAGCTTGTATCTTAGGAATTCAGGAATCCATCGACCTAAGGATCAAGAACCTCGACATTTACGGAGACTCAGCTCTTGTGATTAATCAAATCAATGGAGATTGGGAAACTCGCCACACCGGCTTGATCCCTTACAAAGATTACGCAAGACGCTTGCTAACCTTTTTCAACCAAGTCAAGCTGCACCACATTCCTCGAGACGAGAATCAAATGGCAGATGCTTTAGCAACCTTGTCTTCTATGTATGAGGTCAGTCGCCGGAATGAAATTCCAACAATCAAGGTTCAACACCTAGGAAGGCCTGCACATGTATTTGCAGCCGAAGCAGTCATAGATGACAAACCATGGTTCCATGACATCAAATGTTTCCTCCAAAAGCAGGAGTACCCGCATGGGGCATCCAACAAGGATAAGAAAACTCTGCGAAGATTAGCCGGCAACTTCTTTCTAAATGGAGAAGTTTTATACAAGAGGAATTTTGATATGGTGCTGCTCAGATGTGTTGATAAGCAAGAAGCGGATCTCATAATGCATGAAATACATGAAGGCTCCTTCGGAACCCATTCCAGTGGGCACACAATGGCTAGGAAGATCTTAAGAGCCGGATATTACTGGATGACCTTGGAAAGCGATTGCTACAAGCATGCCAGGAAATGCCACAAATGTCAAATCTATGCGGACAAGATCCACATGCCACCAACAGCTCTGAATGTCCTCTCATCACCATGGCCTTTCTCCATGTGGGGCATTGACATGATTGGTAGGATCGAACCCAAAGCTTCAAATGGACATCGCTTCATCCTAGTAGCAATCGACTACTTCACCAAATGGGTTGAGGCTGCATCATATGCCAACGTCACCAAACAAGTGGTGGTCCGATTTATTAAGAATCATATCATCTGTCGATATGGTATTCCCAACAAGATCATCACGGACAATGGGACCAACCTGAATAACAAAATGATGAAGGAGCTATGCATAGAATTCAAGATCGAGCATCATATCTCTTCTCCTTATAGACCTCAGATGAATGGTGCGGTTGAAGCTGCAAACAAAAACATCAAGAAAATAGTACAAAAGATGGTAGTCTCATACAAGGATTGGCATGAGATGCTACCATATGCCTTGCACTGGTATCGTACTTCAGTACGTACGTCGACAGGGGCAACCCCTTTCTCTTTAGTATACGGCATGGAAGCAGTGCTCCCCGTAGAAGTCGAAATCCCGTCATTGAGAATCTTGATGGAAGCTAAGTTGTCAGAGGCTGAATGGTGTCGAAACAGATACGATCAGTTGAATTTAATCGAGGAGAAACGCATGACAGCCTTATGTCATGGACAACTGTACCAACAAAGGATGAAACAAGCTTTTGACAAGAAAGTTCGTCCTCGGGAAATCCAAGACGGAGACCTCGTGCTCAAAAGGATCCTATCTTTTCAACCCGACTCTAGGGGCAAATGGACGCCTAACTATGAAGGCCCTTATGTCGTCAAGAGAGTATTCTCCGGAGGAGCCTTGATTCTCACGACAATGGACGGCGAGGATTTTCCGCGTCCTGTGAACTCCGATGTAGTCAAGAAATGCTTTGTCTAAAAACAAAAGAATAGCTCGGTAAGTCGAAAACCTGAAAAGGCGGCTTAAGCAAAAAAGAGCGTCTCGGTGGACTGAAAACCTGAAAGGGCGGTCCAGGCAAAAATTAGAGACAAAAACAGAAAATAATCATCCTGATAGGTCAAGCATCTGAAAGGACGACCTATGCAAAAATTAAGGATCAAAAGACAAAGTAACTACATCGGATTAGTCGCAATTCGTTAGGGGCGCATCAATTGTCTGAAGACTCCGAATCGGAAGCATCCAAACAAGGAATTCAAAGTTGTTAGGGATACTAGTGGCCATCGCGTTCAATGTACCCTTCCCTTTTATATTTACCTTTTTTCCTTTTTTAGACTTTGTAAGATTCGCGGAGCCACGCCTTTGGCAGGCTGCCACCCCTTTAATGAAATTCATTTCCCAACATTCTTTACCTTTTATCAAATTCCTTTCATTCATTTTTATTCTTGATGATAGTACTTTCAAAAACAAAAAAACTTTTTTCAAAATTTATTTCATGAGTCTTTTATTTTATCAATAACAAACACATTCCTTTCGAACTCGTGAATATTCGGAGTGTACATCGATGTCTGTCCTTAAAGCAGATAAAGCTTCGCAGGCCGAGCATGGTCAATCGCAAAAAAGGAATTCCCCAACAAAATCCTCGGTGAATTAATCGGAAATTCCCCAGTGAGTTAAGAGCCCGAAAGGACAATTCAGGCAAAGATTTGCCAACCAAAGTGTGAGCATTCCCAGCGGAATCGCCAGTTCTTCTCCCCAGCGGATTAGCACAATCCCCAGTGGATTAACAAACTCCCCAGGAAGTCAATCTTTGTCCTACTCTCAAAAGCCCAATTACCATTGGCATCGAAGGCTGGATATCGATCATGCTTCCAAAATGATCCTTATATCCCCAGCGAATTCACAAGCAAAGCCCAATCTTATTGGCATTTCCCCCCAGTGGAGTCTTGCATCATCCAAGCCCGACTTTACTCGGCACCCAAATCATAATCCCCAGCGTCCCACGTGACGTCTGTCATCCCCCCCAGGTCAGCATAATTCATGCATCATATCATAATCATTCATTAACATGCATCTCATATTCATATCATGCATTTCCCACTACAAATAGTCGAATGTCATCCCCAGTCTGTCTGGTCTAGGGATGTCATCCTCCTTTTCGCCAGGCGATAGTTCTTTAACGAACAGCTTGTGCAAGTTTTTCATCGTATCAAGGGGCAATTCCTTAACAAACATGTTGGGTATCCCCCAGTACTAGTCCATCTCTCACACAACGTCCCCAGTGACAGTCATGCATTCATACATTCATACATTTATGCATGCAACATACTACCTATCATACATGGTTGTTATAACCATCATGAGTCTCACCGATCAATCGCGAGCAATTCGTGAATTCTTTTTCCCCAAGTGTCATCCCCAGTCTGTCTGTTTCAGAGATGTCACCCTTTTACGCCAAGTGGCAGTTCAAACGAACAGCTTGCGCGTCTTTTTATCATGTCCTTACGCCAAGTGGCAGTTCTTTAATGAACAGCTTGTGCGTACTCCCCAGTGTTGTGCCAAGTGGCAAGTTCTTCAATGAACAGCTTGTGCATTCTTTCTCCCCGATTGAAGGGGCATTTCTGTAAGGAACGGCTTGTCGGCCGCATCCCCAGTATCGTCAGTGGCAAGTTCGGTAACCATCCGAACAGCTGACATCATTCTTTTTATCTTTTATCGTCAGTGGCAAGTTCGGTAACCATCCGAACAGCTGACATCTTTCATTTTTTCCTGTCGTCAATGGCAAGTTCGGCAACAACCCGAACAGTTGACATTTTTATTTTCCTGTCGTCAATGGCAAGTTCGGCAACAACCCGAACAGTTGACATTTTATTTTCTTGTCGTCAATGGCAAGTTCGGCAACAACCCGAACAGTTGACATTCTTTTTACTTTCCTGTCGCCAATGGCAAGTTCGGCAACAACCCAAACAGTTGACATTTTTATTTTCCTGTCGTCAATGGCAAGTTCGGCAACAACCCGAACAGTTGACATTTTATTTTCTTGTCGTCAATGGCAAGTTCGGCAACAACCCGAACAGTTGACATTCTTTTCATTCTTTGTTGTCAGTGGCAGTTCGGCGACAACCCGAACAGCTGACACTTATCCCCGGTGTGGTCTCCCTTTTTATCGTCTTTGCATCCATGTTTACATTACAAGCATTCATAACATTTGCATACATGCATTCATAACATTTATAATTCAGAAAAATATTTAGTCAAAAAATGGCATACTCTATATTTAAGTCTCTTCGGCCCGTCCATTTCAAATCACACTTTCAATCTCCGGGACGAAGAAACTTAAATAGGGGCATCTGTCATACCCCATTTTTTGACTTATATTTTTATGTGTTTTATCTTTTATCATTTCATTACTTATTATTACTTTTTATCATTTCCTTCTTGTCATAGTATTTTATTTGCATTTTATCATTACTAGCCTTACTATTACTATTATTATCATTAATATTATTAGTATTAATATTATTCTATTTGTCATTAAATAATATCATTATTATCTATTATTATTATTATTAAGGTTTTACTAATTAATAATATTAAGTTTTTCATCCTTTTTATTATTATCACCCTTTTCATTCTCATTGCATTTCATTCTATTTTACATTTTTTATTATTATCATTATTATTATTATTTATTATTATTCATTTTCCACCCTTTTATTTTAAAATACAAAAAAAATCAAAAAAAGGGGAGTTCGCAGTGCGAAGTTACCTTCGCACTGCGACCTCTGCGATTTTTTCTGCAGATTTTTATTTATTGATTTATCCTTTTTATTTTCAATTGCAATTGTTATTATTAGTATTATTACTTTTATTATTGCTATTTTGTGACTGATTTGGTGCAGCAAGGCAAGAATTAATGTGTGACATTAAAGGTAAAAGGAAAGAAGGATTTTCTTCCAACCTATCATGTGATCAAACAAATTGGCTGCCCTTGGTCAGCTCTTGTCCCTCCAAATTGACCCATCATCCAACCTGAGCTTGCCAGCCAGCTACTTGATCCCTTTCCTTCCCTTTTTCTCTGCCAAAACCAGCCAAACTTAAGTGGTTTTTACTTGCAAAAAGCTGTTTGTGCTGCCCTGTTTTGAGCTGGATTTCTCCTCTCACACACCAGCCCACATGCTCATTTTGCTTCCCCCAATCTCCCTGTACATGGCAGTACACGTTTTCATTGCTTGACCTTCCAAGATTGCAAGGATTGATCCCAAGAATCACCCCTTTTGCAGCTGCCCTGTTTTGCAGTTTTTCTCATCATTACCTTCTAGAATTAGTGGCATTTGTGGCTGAGATCAGTCAAGATCTTGCCCCTTGGCACAAGGCAAAGAAACTTCTATCCATTAGCATTAAATGCAAAGTGTTCCAGCCTGAATTTAGCCCCAAATCAGCTAGGTTCTAGGATTTTTTTCATCATTGCAAAGATTGCATTTTTTGCCTATAAAAGGGAATGCAAGGCACTAGGATTACAAACCATTAAGTCATTGAAAAAACCACATACACATTGAGAAAACCTGAAACACACAGCCTTACTCACACGAAATTCATACCAAAATCCCTTGCATTGCAGCACCAAATCAGTCCATCACAAACCAATTAGAACCTTGTTCATAACCTCTCACCAAGCAAGCAAACCACTTCCAATCTATTGCTCAAGCACAACTAGGAGTTCTGTAAGTCTCCTATAATCTTTCTTTTTCATTGTGTTTGATGCTTTCATCACTTGCTTTGTTCAAATTTGTTTTGTGCACAAAAACCCCTTCTTGAAACTCAAAAGGGACCTCAAAGGGGCCAAGCTTTGAAACTGAGTTTTTACACCCCATTTTCTTCCATTTTGCCAAGCTTTTTAACCCTCTTTAGGTTCTGAAGCTTGCTTAGAAGCAGTTTCTGAACTTCTGTTCAGAAACAGCTTCTGAGTTTGAAATTTCGCATACTTCGCAGAGCAAAGTATTGCTCGCACTGCGAACACATCAGAACCTGACTTCGCAGAGCCAAGTTCTGGTTGCTCTACGAAGTATGTGAAACTCAGAACATGAATCAGGCATTTAAATGTCAAATTTTTGGGATTCCAGCCCTTGATTCAGAACCTAAAGAGGGTTAAAACCATTTTTTGTCCAAACCCAATTCATAATCATGCACAACTTTGAAAATTTCACAAGTTCGTGCGATAAATTTTGAGTAACTTGTGAAACAAGTTATGTTCTTCAATTTTCAAAACCAAGTTTGAGCAACAAGCTAAGTTAGTCTATTTTCAAAACAAACTTGAACAACCATGTTGTTCATGATTTTCAACCCAAACGCGAACCCAAGCCGAACTTGCTCATCCTTTTTAAACCAAACTTAAAATGAGCCGAACTTGTGAACTTTCCAATTTTGTGCATGTCTTATGATTGTGTTTTTATCATTCAAACTTGAACTACACTCGTTCTTGATTTTCAATAACTTAAGCAACAAGTAATGTTCATGATTTTTAATAAACTCGAACAACAAATTTGTTCGTCTTGTCTTTTTTCTTTAAGTTCCCTTTTAAAAATGTTTTTGTTCCCTTTGAGATTCCTTAGAGTCCCAACAAAACCAAACTTGAATGAAACGGGAATGGCTTGACGTATGTCTCCCCAAACCTCGGTTGCACGAATGCGTGACGTATGTCTCGTCGCTCGGGCAACTGTCATTCCACCCTTGACGCGTCTAGCACGCTCAACCTTCCCTTGGCCCCCTTTGTGGCCATTTTTACCCTTTTCTTGGCCCTCGTGGTCAATCCGAACCTTTCGCGCCCTTGCGCGTTCATTTTTAACCATTTACGCCTTGCGCGAATTTATCGCCTCCGCGCGTTTGTCGTTTATTTTCAAGCTTTTTACGCCCCTGTGCGTTTGTTTTTTTATTTTTAAAACATTTACGCCTTGCGCGAGTTTATCGCCTTAGCGTCCATCTTTCACCATGTTTAAAGCTTTGTACGCCTTCGTGCGTTTTAAAACCTTTGTTCAAGTCCGAGTGCGAATCCTTTTATCAAATCATTTATTTTTATGCATTGTCGTCAATGGCCAGTTCGGCAACAACCCGAATAGTTGACATTTACTTTCATTACTTCCTTTTTTTCAAACTTTTTTCGCTCGGACGCGATCAAATCTTTTTTAACTAAAACGAACCAACATACAAACTTTTTCTACCAAAGAACTACGTACGCTTTGAATTCTCCGACTACCGGGAGATACGTAGGAGCAAGATCGACATCTTGTCAAGCCCATTAATAAAAAACCCTTTAATTTTTTTCCCTTTCGTTCGTTTTTATCTCTTTCTTCATCTCGCATTATGTTTTTATATTTCCTTTCATATATGTTTAAACACGCAAGTAAAACATCGAAACATTTTAAGCCTAAGCCGACTAAGAGGTTCCCATTGAGTACAACGGATGTGAGGGGTGCTAATACCTTCCCCTCGCATAATCGACTTTCGAACCTGAAATCTTTTTCAAGGTAATTTCGAACTTTTTTCCTTTTTTCCCCGGAAAATTAAAAGCTCAGTCGTGGTTTAACATTTAGTGATTCAAAGCTTCCCAATAGCTTGACATCCGAAATTCGACGCGACAACTTTTTAGGAAAACTGTTAAGAAAGAAATCTTAATTGTGCAAATATATGTGGATGATATCATATTTGGTTCTACTAATGCCTCCCTTTGCAAAGAGTTTTCAAAGTTAATGCAGGATGAATTTGAAATGAGCATGATGGGTGAACTGAAATTCTTCTTGGGAATTCAAATCAACCAATGCAAAGATGGTGTTTATGTTCATCAGTCAAAATACACCAAGGAGCTTCTGAAGAAATTCCAGCTAGATGATTGCAAGCTGATGTCAACACCAATGCATCCTACCTGCACCTTAAGCAAAGAGGACAATGGCTCTAAAGTAGATCAGAAGCTGTACAGAGGTATGATAGGTTCTCTCCTATACTTAACTGCTTCTAGGCCAGATATTTTATTTAGTGTATGTCTGTGTGCTAGATTCCAGTCAGATCCTAGAGAATCTCATATGACTGCTGTCAAGAGAATCTTTAGGTATCCGAAAGGAACAACTAATTTGGGACTTCTGTATAAGAAATCTCTAAATTACAAGCTAGTTGGATTCTGTGATGCTGACTATGCTGGGGACAGGATTGAACGAAAATCCACCAATGGAAACTGTCAGTTTCTTGGTGAGAATCTGATATCCTGGGCAAGCAAGAGACAAGCAACCATTGCTTTGTCAACAGCAGAAGCAGAATAGATCTCAGCTGCAAGTTGTAACACACAACTGCTCTGGATGAAACATCAATTAGAGGATTATCAAATTTATGCAGACAATATTTCTATTTATTGTGATAATACTGCTGCAATATGTCTGTCTAAAAATCCAATTCTGCATTCTAGAGCCAAGCACATAGAAATAAAACATCATTTTATAAGAGATTATGTTCAGAAGGGTGTTTTAGATATTCAGTTCATTGATACTGATCATCAATGGGCTGACATATTCACAAAACCCCTAACAGAAGAAAGATTCAATTTTATTAAAAAGAATCTGAACATGCACCTTATCTCTTGAAAATGTGCTTGAATCTAAATGAAATCCTTGATTCTGAGTTTATCATAAGCTAAGACTTATCAGATACTCAGTTTCTGAGAATCTGAAGAAAGTTAAGCCTGAAAAACTTCAGAGTCTGAAGGATCAGAACCTGGATTTTCTGACTTCTAAATCTGATAAGAATCTAATGTTGGTCAGAATCTGATAAGTATAACCCTGGGCAATGATGATTAAAGCTTTGAAAGTTTATACTCTAATCCTCCCAAAGTCATCAATTTAAAAATGTGATTTTCTGCTCTGATATTCAATGTTAAAATTGCTTGACAAACAATTCTCAGTTGGTATCAGTCTATTTTTAAACTGTTTAGCACAGACACATTTTTCAAATGATCAAAGTGTATTAGACATGTTCAGTTGTTAGAAATGTTTTAATCTGGTATCAGACTCTGAGATAAACCTTCATATTTTGGTATCAGGTTCTGATACAAGTTCAGCAGTCTGAAAACTGTCTTCTGGTATCAGGCTCTGATATAACCCTTCAGTTGGTCTATGATCTGAACTATTTTAAAAATGAGTTAGACCTGCTCTGATCTGAACTATTTTCTTTAAACCAGCTCAGATTTGCTCTGATACCTTCTTGTATGTTTTGCTCTGATACTGAACACAACTTGGTTGTTTTGCTCTGATACTGAATAAATTTATATTGAACAAACCATGTCTGAACACAGAATGATCTGATCAGAAGCTCTAAAATTTTTTTGGTTCTGAACAACATTCTAGTTTTAATGCAAAGTCATATACTCATTGAAAATCAAGTATGCTCTGATGCTCATCTTTGCTGCTTGATTATCCATATGATTGCATAAATATCTCACATATTTTTCAACCCTCCCCAAATCTGAACCTTTTTGAAATGTTTTCAAACTCTTTTAAAAAAGGGGGAGATTCAAATGCTCTTATTCACATGTTTTCAAACTCTTTTACAAACTTTTTGTTGATGAAAAAAGGGGGAGTAAGGTAAACAAGTATTAAAGCACCTGAGCTCAAAAATATAAGTTAAAATCTGTCAGTAATTAACTTATGAAAGGGGAGTAAAAAGGTATTAAGACCTGAGGCTCTGAACATAAGTTAAAGAAGTTAAAGCTCTGATACTGATTGAATTTAACTTATGCGAACTGCTTTTTAACTCTTAGCCTCTGAATTGAAAATTCTGCTCTGATACCATTCTGTGAGATACATAACTCTTAGTGAGTTAAAATGAATTTAAAATAACTTGGATAAGACTCAGGGAGCTTACAAAACTCATCCTGTGGATTATCAGACTTAGGGGGAAAGATTACAAACCTCAGAACCTGAAGTCAGCAAGTTATAATTCTGAGTGATAATTTCACTATATTGTTTTAAGTTAAGCTTAATTAACATGGATAAGAATCAAGGGAAGCTTACAAACCTAACCTTGAGGATTGTCAGACCTAGGGGGAGCTTACAAACCTCTCCTGAAGTCAGATTGTTAATTAAACTTAACAACAATTCTGAAATCTTCACATTTGTGTTTTCAACTGAACTTAATTAACTTGGATCAAACTCAGGGGGAGCTTACAAACCTCACACCCTGTAGTTAACTTGTTAATTAAGTTAACAACAATTTTTTGATTTAATACTTATGTTTGTCATCATCAAAAAGGGGGAGATTGTTGGAACAAAATGTGTTAAACAACTCTCTTATGAATTAAGGGGGAGATTGTTGAAACATTTATGTGTAAACATATCTCTCTTTGTGGTTTTGATGATAACAAAGTGTTAAATAGAAAATTGGTTATTTGCTAATGCTTTGTTCAAGTGATTTCAGAACCACGTATTTTATGATTAATTATTAAGAATGGTTATGGAAGAACAAGCTTAGAGCAAGAAACGAAAGCTAAGTAGCAAGTTGCAAAGCTGGAATAAAACTGGGTGCTTCTGAAGTGCTCCTGAAGTGGTGCTTCTGAAGTGAGAGTCTGAAGCGTGTATCTGAAGCCAGCTTCTGAAGGAAGTCAACAAAAGTCAGCGTCTGAAGAAGTCAACAAAAGTCAACTTCTGAAGGCAGCTTCTGATCCGTACAAAGGCAGCTTCTGATGCACTGTTCACACAGAAGCTTCTGAAGCTGATGTGGCATGGAAAGCAAGTGTTACTGTGTGCATTTAATGCCTGGATGTGTCAGAGCAACCCAATGGAACAGTTGTCTCCCTGACCCAAACACTCCCCAGCTTTTAAGGTAGGCCATTTCAAAAATGGCTGCTGCTCTGTTTTGTTTGAAAAAGTGCAGCACACATTTGCAGAAATCCTAGCTCAAATTGCAACGGCTCTTTCCTCAAATCAAGCAAATCTTCAACAGCTATATTTCCTCTATAAAAGGAAGAAGATTTGAAGAAGAAATTCGTCTAAGACTCTTGAAAAAAATTGCTGAATCTGTGCTCTGTTTTCTGTCAAAAACTGTCAAGTTCATAAAAACTCTTAGAAATTCTTTAGTCTTGTAACTTAGAATTTCTTAAGGTTAAGAGTCTTAACCTGTGTTGTATTAAGAGAACACCTCTGATATTTTATCAAGTGTTCAACCCAAACTCATTTATTTGTAAACCAGTTTGGTCTCTAAAGTCTCAGTCTGTATACTGAGCAATTGTAACCTCATTCCTTTGTGGTCTGAGTCAGAAGTCTCTTGACTTAGTGTCTTGAGCATTGGGAAGTCTCTTTACTTAGTGTCTTGAGCATTGGAAGCCTCTTCCTTTGTGGTTGAGCACTAGAAGCCTCTTCCTTGGTGGTTGAGCATTGGAAGCCTCTTTCTTTGTGATTGAGCAACTTGAAGTCTCTTCCTTAGTGGTTGAGCATTTGTAATCAGAACTGATTATAGTGGAACTCTCTTGTTGGAAAACAAGGGGACTGGACTACTTCTCACATTGAGAAGGAACCAGTATAAATTTCTATGTGTCTCTCTTCCCTTTTCCTTTAACTTGTTAATCCGCTGCATATACTTCTGATAACAGTTCAGAACCTGGTTCTGAACTAGTGTTAAGCTTTTGAAAAGAAAAGAACAAGTTTTTGAGTCACACAATTCAACCCCCCCCCCCCCCTTCTTGTGTGTGTTTTTCTCACCTTCAATTGTTACAATTGTTGGCCCCTGACAAGTGCTCCATCATCTTTTTTGTGATATAATATAATGTACATATATATATATATATATAATGATATTTTCATTTTTTGTTTCATTGCAATGTAATATAGGTGGTTGCTATGTTGAAGGACTTGTGTTAAAAATGCATTTCGATGGAAACAAACAATTGGACCTTGGGAGAACATACCTAGTCACTATGGTGATGTTTGGGATTATTGGACGGATGATGGCTTTGGTTTTTTTGAGGGTCTCCAAGTATGTTATATTTTTCTACTTACTGTTACTACTATTAATATGAATAATGATTTATGAGTCTCACTAGGTCGATCTCCGGATCTTATTCTAACAACATTGTCAGTATCCTTCCAAATCTATACAAACATTAATTGTTTGAGTTTTCATAATTGGATCGAATCAAGCCAAACCGGTCAGTTGAATTGGTCGAACCAATTGAACTATGACTTAGAGATCACGTGGGATGGATCTTCGATCTAATTTTTAAAACATTGGTTATAACATTAATTAAAACTTACCTCCAATCATTCAATTAAAAGTTGTAATACTTATTTTGTTTTGTAATACCCTCCTTTTTTTCTTGAGCAGCTAGTAGAGGATCTTAATGCATTGCCAATATGGGTTTTTAATAATGGTATTTTTCTTGTCCTAGATATGTTCTTTCCATCTTTTTTAGACCAATAATTAGTAGTGATTCAATTTCCTTTTTTTGAGGTACAAAATATATCTTGGATGGTAAATTGCTCCTCTCAATAGTTATTTTACTTGATTAATTCAAACCTATTTGAATATTGTTCAGGCCTTTGTGAGTGAGTATGCCTTAATTGGAGAAGAGGTTGGAAATGGAACCCTGTTGGCAGCTGTAGCAGAAGCTAGGTTCCTGATTGGCTTAGAGAAAAACAGGTTTAGTCAAACTTAAACTTTTAACAACTTATTTCACACAAACTAAGCTATTAGTTAGATAATTATGAATATGAGGTCTCAATGAAGTTCACTTCTTTACAACTTACCTCTAACACTTTTCTTTTTTAATGTAGTGATGTTGTCAGCATGGTTAATTATGTGCCACTCTTTGTGAATACCAATGAATACCAATTGATGTAACTTGTAAGCTGTTAAGTTTTTCGTGTAAGGAATGAATATTTGTGTGTTATTGACTGCAAAACCATTTCGTAGCGTTATGGTATATTAATAAAGAATAACATTTCATGAGCTGATATGAGTTGTTTTTAAGGTTCCTGTCAGATAAAAGTTGTTGATTTTAAGAATAACATTATTGTAACCTTAGTTGTTAGATAAAAGTTGTTGATTTTACTGTATGTGTCTCATTTGTTCGGTTAATAGAAAAGACTTTTTTTTATTTGCAGATTTCTGGTTCAGTTTTGTAGAACATGGTATACAGTAGAAATTAGCAAAAAAAAAATCTAGCGTCGGCCAAACCGACTCTAATATTTAGTTGACTTGTTTGACTGTAGAGTGGGTTGGCCGACTCTAAAAGATTTAGTTGGCTGGTTTGAAGTTGACTTTAGCGTTAGTTCAGCCGACTCTAAATTTTATAGTTAGCGTCGATCTGGCAAACGCTAAATCATTTGTTGACTTTTTTGATTTTGAATTTAATAGCCTCGGCTGCGCAAAGAGTCGGCTTAACCGACACTATGTTAGCCTCGGAGGGCAAATCGCCGACTCTACCCGGTAGCTTCAAATTTTTTAGCATGTCCCCGACCCCGACGCTAATCTGACGCTAAATCTGTGTTAGCGTCGGTTTTAGCCCTGTTAGAGTGGGTTTTTGGCCGACGCTAAATCGCAGTTTTCTTGTAGTGAATGGAGTGTAGACAAGTGGCATCTAGGGAAGGGGTTGACCATTTGATAGTGATGGGTGGCGTGGAGACAGATGGGAGCGTGGATATTTTTGTGAAACAAGGTGGGCAGGTTCGTGTGGCAGAGGGTGAGAGGAGGAATGAAAATTTTGTTGGGATGGAGGAAGGAGAGGTGGACCCGGCTGGAAATGTAGTAGGGATGAGTGATATTGGGCCTATGGAGGAGAATGTAAATACAATGGGCCTACGAATTTCAGATATTTCTGAATCTGAGAATTCTTCCATTGTGGGGGAGAGGGGTGCTAATAGTATGATTGGTAAAACAGCCAAAAAATGTCCTAAAGGTTTAGAAAGGCCAAAATTCGTTCAATTGAATGAAAAGCTAAATGAAGGGAGAGGGAGGAGGAAAGGAAAATGAGGGGAGAAAAGAAGAAAAGAGAAATTAGTGGTGTGTGACGAGGTAGTGGAAAATGTCGAGGGAGGACACTTGGAGGTGGTACTTCCAATTTGTCCGTTAACTCCGGAGTCGGGGATGAATTTTTTTGTGGAGGAAATGGGAACGATGGTAGGAAACTCCCTTACACTCACCTATTACGTCGGAATTAAGGTGTAAGAAATTAGATGCGGCTAGAATTTTGGAGTTGGAAAAAGAGGCGGGCATTACTTTTAATGTGAATGATGGCGAGGTGGTAAAGAGGCTTGTGAACATGGAAGATGCTGATGTGATAAATAAGGTGGTTAGGGAGAGGATAGAAGGTGATCAATGATAGTGCTATCTTTTAATGTTAGAGGTTTGGGGAGTATGGTAAAACGAAAGAGGGTGAGGGAGCTTGTGAGGGAGCAACAGGTGGACTTTTTGGAGATCCAAGAAACAAAACTACAGGTAATAATGGAGAATCTTTGTTATAGTCTTTGGGGTAATAAAGATTGTGAATGGGCATTTCTCCCTTCGATTGGGAATAGTGGCGGTATTCTTTCAATTTGGAGAAAGTCGGAAGCAAAACTCATACATTCTTTTGTTGGGAACGGTTTTGTGGGTGTGTGACTGAAGGTGAGAAAAACACACACACAAGAAGGGGGGGTTGAATTGTGTGACTCAAAAACTTGTTCTTTTCTTTTCAAAACCTTAACACAAGTTCAGAACCAGGTTCTGAACTATGATCAGAAGTATATGCAGCGGATAACAAGTTAAACGGATAATGAAAGAGAGAGACACACAAGATTTATACTGGTTCCTTCTCAATGTGAGAAGTAGTCCAGTCCCCTTGTTTTCCAACAAGAGAGTTCCACTATAATCAGTTCTGATTACAATTGCTCAATCACTAAGAGACTTCCAGTTGCTCAATCACAAAGAAAGAGGCTTCTATGCTCAACCACCAAGGAAGAGGCTTCCAATGCTCAAGACACTAAGTCAAGAGACTTCCCAATGCTCAAGACACTAAGTCAAGAGGCTTCTGACTCAGACCACAAAGGAATGAGGTTACAAATGCTCAGTATACAGACTGAGACTTTAGGGACCAAATTGGTTTACAAGTAAAGAAGTTTGGGATGAACACTTGATAAAATATCAGAGGTGTTCTCTTAATATAACACAGGTTAAGACTCTTAACCTTAAGAAATTCTAAGTTACAAAGACTATGAGAATTTCTAAGAGTTTTGTGAGCTATGAGTTCTGGACAGGAAAACAGAGCACAGGTTCAATATTTGTTCAAAGAGTCTTAGACATTTTCTTCTTCAAATCTTCTTCCTTTTATAGATGAAATATAGTTGTTGAAGATTTGCTTGATTTGAGGAAAGAGCCGTTGCAATTGAGCTAGGATTTCTGCAAAAGTGTGCTGCACTTTTTCAATCAAAACAGAGCAGCATCCATTTTTGAAATGGCCTACCTTAAAAGCTGGAGAATGTTTGGGTCAGGGAGACAACTGTTCCATTGAGTTGTTCTGACACATCCAGGCATTAAATGCGCACAGTACTGGTCACTTTCCATGCTACATCAGCTTCAGAAGCTTCTCTGTGAACAGTGCATCGGAAGTTGCTGCATCAGAAGCTGCCTTGTACGGATCAGAAGATGGCTTCAGACGTTGACTCTGCGTTGACTTCTTCAGAAGCACCCAGACTTCAGAAGCTGTCTTTAGACTCAGAAGCTGCACTTCAGGAGTTCCACTTCAGGACCACTTCAGAAGCTCTCAGTTCAGTACCACTACTTCAGGAGCACTTCTTCAGACCCAGTTTCCTCCTAGCTTTGCAACATTGCTTCTTAGCTTTCCTTCCTTGCTCTAAGCTTGTTCTTCCATAACCATTCTTAATAATTAATCATAAAGCACATGGTTCTGAAAACACTTGAAAAAAGCATTAGCAAATAACCATTTTTCTCTTTAATACTTTGTTATCATCAAAACCATAAAGAGAGATATGTTTACACATAAATGTTTCAACAATCTCCCCTTAATTTATAAGAGACTTGTTAAACACATTTTGTTCCAACAATCTCCCCCTTTTTGATGATGACAAACATAAGTATTAAATCAGAAAATTGTTGTTAACTTAATTAACAAGTTAACTACAGGGTGTGAGGTTTGTAAGCTCCTCCTGAGTCTGATCCAAGTTAATTAAGTTCAGTTAAAAACACAAATGTGAAAATTTCAGAATTGTTGTTAAGTTTAATTAACACTCTGACTTCAGGAGAGGTTTGTAAGCTCCCCCTAGGTCTGACAATCCTCAAGGTTAGGTTTGTAAGCTCCCCCTGATTCTTATCCATGTTAATTAAGCTAAACTTAAAACAATATAATGAAATTAACACTCAGAATTCAAAATGACTTGTTGACTTCAGATTCTGAGATTAGTAAACTCTCCCCCTAAGTCTGATAATCCACAGGATGAGTTTTGTAAGCTCCCTGAGTCTTATCCAAGTTATTTTAAATTCATTATAACTCACTAACAGTTGTATATCTCACAGAATGGTATCAGCGCCAGACTTTCAATTCAGAGGCTAAGAGTTAAAAAATAGTTCTCATAAGTTAGATTCAATCAGTATCAGAGCTTTAACTAATCAGTATCAGATCTTAACTAATCAGTATCAGATCTTAACTAATCAGTATCAGAGCTTTTAACTGCTTTAACTTATGTTCAGAGCCTCAGGCTTTAATACCTTTTACTCCCCTTTCATAAGTTAATATACTGACAGAATTTAACTTATATTTTTGAGCTCAGGTGCTTTAATACTTGTTTTACCTTACTCCCCCTTTTGTCATCAACAAAAAGTTTTACTTACTCCCCCAACACAGAAAATTTCTCCCCATTTGTCAAAAGAGTTAGAAAACATTTGTATCAGAGCAGAAAAGAGTTTTAAAAGAGTTTGAAAACATGTATCAGAGCAGTTCAATCTCCCTCTTTTTAAAAGAATTTGAAAACATTTTAAAAGGTTCAGAGCATATAGGAGGGGGTTGAACAAAAGTTTGTGAGATATTGATGCAATCATATGGATAATCAAGCAGCAAAGATGAGTATCAGAGTATACGTTGACTTTCAATGAGTATATGACTTGCATTAAGAATAGAATGTCGTTCAGAAGCAGAAAAAGGTTTAGAGCTTCTGATCAGGTCATTCTGTGTTCAGACATGACTTGTTCAGTACAAATGGTTCAGTATCAGAGCAAAGCAACCAAGAAGGTATCAGAGCAAATCTTGCAAGAGGGTATCAGAGCAAATCTGAGCTGGTTTAAAGAAAATAGTTCAGATCAGAGCAGGTCTAACTCATTTTTAAAACAAAATAGTTCAGATCATAGACCAACTGATAGGTTATATCAGAGCTTGATACCAATGAAAATTTTATCTCAGAGTCTGATACCACAATACAGTTTTAATACTGCTGAATTTGTATCAGAACCTGATTTCAAAATATGAAGATTTATCTCAGAGTTTGATACCAAATTAGCATTTCAGTACTGATACCAAGATAAAATAAGTTCTAAAAGCTGAACATGTCTGAAATACTTTGAGCATAAAAAAAATGTGTCTGTGCTTAAACAGTTTGAAAACAGACTGATACTAACTGAAAATTGTTTGTCAAGCAATTTTAGCATTTAATATCAGATCAGAAAATCAAATTTTTTAAGTTGATGACTTTGGGAGGATTAGAGTATAACTTTCAAAGCTTTAATCATCATTGCCCATAGTTATACTTATCAGATTCTGACCAACATTAGATTCCTATCAGATTCAGAAGTCAGAAAATTCAGGTTCTGATCCTTCAGACTCTGAAATTTTTCAGGCTTAACTGTCTTCAGACTCTCAGAAGATGAGTGTCTGATCAGTCTTAGCTTATGATAAACTTAGAATCAAGGATTTCATTCTGATTCAAGCACATTTTCAAGAGATAAAATGCATGTTCAGATTCTTTTTAATAAAATTGAATCTTTCTTCTGTTAGGGGTTTTGTGAATATGTCAGCCCATTGATGATCAGTATCAATGAACTGAATATCCAAAACACCCTTCTGAACATAATCTCTTATAAAATGATGTTTTATTTCTATGTGCTTGGCTCTAGAATGCAGAATTGGATTTTTAGACAGACATATAGCAACAGTATTATCACAATAAATAGGAATGTTATCTGCATGAATCTGATAATCCTCTAATTGATGTTTCATCCAGAGCAGTTGTGTGCTACAACTTGCAGCTGAGATGTATTCTGCTTCTGCTGTTGACAAAGCAATGGTTGCTTGTCTCTTGCTGGCCCAGGATATCAGATTCTCACCAAGAAACTGACAGTTTCCACTGGTGGATTTTCTGTCAATCCTGTCCCCAGCATAGTCAGCATCACAGAATCAAACTAGCTTGTAATTTAGAGATTTCTTGTACAGAAGTCCCAAATTAGTTGTTCCCTTCAGATACCTGAAGATTCTCTTGACAGCAGTCATATGAGATTCTCTAGGATCTGATTGGAATCTGGCACACAGACATACACTAAATAAAATATCTGGCCAAGAAGCAGTTAAGTATAGGAGAGAACCTATCATACCTCTGTACAACTTCTGATCTACCTTTGAGCCATTGTCCTCTTTGCTTAAGGTGCAGGTGGGATGCATTGGTGTTGTCATCAGCTTGCAATCATCCAGCTGGAACTTCTTCAGAAGCTCCTTGGTGTATTTGGACTGATGAACATAGACACCATCTTTGCATTGGTTGATTTGAATTCCCAAAAAGAATTTCAGCTCACCCATCATGCTCATTTCAAATTCATCCTGCATTAACTTTGAAAATTCCTTGCAAAGAGAGGCATTAGTAGAACCAAATATGATATCATCCACATATATTTGCACAATTAAGATTTCTTTCTTAACAGTTTTCCTGAAAAGTGTATTATCAACTTGACCTCTTACAAAATTATTTTTAATTAAGAAGTTGCTTAGCCTTTCATACCAAGCTCTGGGAGCTTGTTTCAGACCATACAAAGACTTCTTAAGTTTAAACACATGATTTGGATATTTAACATCTTCAAAACCAGGAGGTTGTTTTACATACACTTCTTCAGAAATTACACCATTTAAGAAAGCACTCTTAACATCCATTTGATATAAGATGATATCATGATTAATAGCATAAGAAAGAAGTAACCTGATTGCTTCCAGTCTTGCTACTAGAGCAAAAGTTTCAGTGTAGTTTATTCCTTCTTGCTGGCTGTACCCTTGAGCTACTAATCTAGCTTTGTTTCTGATCACTTCTCCTTGTTCATTGAGCTTGTTCCTGAACACCCATTTTGTTCCAATGATGTTCTTCTGATCAGGTTTTGCAACAAGATCCCATACATCATTCCTTTGAAACTGATTCAGCTCTTCTTGCATTGCTACAATCCAACCATCATCAGCAAGTGCTTCATCAGCAGTTGTGGGCTCAATCATGGATAGCAGGCCAAGCATAGACTCATTCTGAGTGAATGTTGATCTTGTCTTCCTTGGACTGTTCTTGTTTCCAATGATTAACTCCTCAGGATGTGAAGACTTGTACTTGAATGAGGTTCTGGATGGATTAGCTTCTGAAGAACCATCGGGGATATGTTCAGAACCATGTTGATCTTGATTAGCTCCAGGAGTAGTGTCATTGATGGAGAGTTTCTCAGATTCTTCATTGTTTTCAGCTTCTGAACCTTCATCAGAACCTGAACTGGGTTCAGCTTCTGAAGGTTCTTCTGAGATTCTGACATCTGCAAAACTCTCAACCAGCTCTGGTATTTCATTACCAGGCTTCTTATCATCAAACCTAATGTGTATAGCTTCTTCAACAACATGTGTTTCAGAATTATACACTCTGTATGCCTTAGATCTCTCTGAGTATCCTAAAAAGGTACCCTTTTGAGCCTTGGCATCAAATTTCTTTAGGTAGATTTTATTGTTTAGTATGTAACATATACAACCAAACTGATGAAAATAAGAAATACTTGGTTTTCTTCCTTTAAATAATTCATATGCTGTTTTATTCAGAATGGGTCTGATATAGATCATGTTCTGAATATAACATGCTGTGTTTACAACTTCTGCCCAAAATTACTTAGCAATTTTAGACTCATGGATCATGGTTCTGGCCATTTCTTGTAAAGACCTGTTCTTTCTCTCTACAACTCCATTTTGCTGTGGAGTTCTAGGAGATGAGAACTCATGGAGAATTCCATGATCTTCACAAAATTTTTCAAAAGGTTCATTTTCAAATTCCCCACCATGATCACTTCTGATTTTCAAAATTTTCAAATCAGTTTCAGTTTGTACTTGTTTGCAGAATTTGTAAAACACATCATATGTTTCATTTTTGGTTCTGAGGAATTTAACCCAAGTCCACCTACTATAATCATCAACAATAACAAGTCCATACTTCTTCCCATTGATTGAAGCTGTTCCAACAAGACCAAACAAGTCAATGTGAAGGAGTTCTAGAGGTTTAGAGGTGGAAACAATGTTCTTAGATTTAAAAGAGGTTTTAGAAAATTTTCCAATTTGGCATGCTGAACACAGAGCATCTGAGTGATAATCAATACTGGGTAAGCCTCTGACCAGCTGTAACTTGCTAAGCTTATAGATGAGTCTCCAGTTAGCATGTCCCAGCCTTTTGTGCCAGACCCATTTCTCATCACTCACAGACAGAAGGCAAACTACCTTCTGCTGAACCAATTCAGAAAAATTTATTTTGTAAACATTGTTTTTCCTACAGCCTCTGAACACTACAGACTTATTTTCATTGTTGATTACAGTACATGTGTTCTTATTGAACAGGACTTCATAATTACTATTGTGCGCACCTCGTTTTTTTCCTGAGAAAAAGACGCGCAAATCCTCCGAGGTCGTTCGTAAACGCTCGGAGGGCCTTTGTGAAGCCGCCACCAAAGTTTTTGTGTAAAGGGAACGTTGATAAACCCTTAAGTTTTCTTTTTATGTTTAAAGGGAAACGATAATAAAACGCTTTGACAATGAGGAAAGGATGGTCATCGCAACCATTGTCGGGTTCGGAAGTCGGTTACGCAAGGGGAAGGTATTAGCAGTCCTCACGTCCGTTGTACTCAACGGGAACCTTCTATTTGGTTAAAGCTTGAATTGTTTTTAAATGTTTTGCGCGCATGCTTATCCATGTCAAAAGAAAATATACTAAAAAGGGGGGAAAAGAGATAAAAACAAACGAAAGAAGAGAAAAAAAGTTTTTATTATTGCGCTTGACAAGATGTCGATCTTGCTCCTACGTATCTCCCGGTAGTCGGAGAATTCAAAGCGTACGTAGTTCTTTGGTAGAAAAACGTACATGTGTTGGTTAATTTTAAATGGATGATGTTTTAACCAAATTCTTGCGATTTAAACGTAGCTTGTATGCTCGCGCTTGGGAGACTTATTAAGCGTTTGTTCATGAATCGCACTAGAATTGTTAAAAGGTACATCCGTTAGGGTAAAAGGGGTGAATTGGTCGCTATGGGACCAAAAGAGGTGCAATGGACTCATACAAGTCAATCATTGACCGAGTGGACTCCAATGAGTCAGGCGATTGTTCGATTGATCCACTGAGATCAAGAACGGGTACAATGGACTCGAACGAGTCGAACATTGACCGAGTGACTTAAACAAGTCGAGGGATCGAATCTAGTGGCCACGGGGGACCAAAAGGTTCGGATTGACCACAAGGGGCCAAGGTTTGGTTTGGTTATGGTTGGATACATTGAAAATGGAATGACGATTGTCCGAACGACGAGACATACGTCACGCACTCGTACAATCGGGGCAATGGAGAGACATACGTCACACCATCCCTTTTTCATTCAAGTTTTTGGGTAGAATTCTTTTAGAAATCCCAAGGTATATCAAAACATTTGGTTTGAAAACCCAAAATGGAAAGATTTAGCAATTTTGCTAGAAAACGCACAAGTTCGGCTCGTTTCGCGAACAGTTTTGAAAAGCGAACGAATTTGGCGCATGTTCATGTTTGAGTTTTGAAAATCATGAACAATGTTTATTGTTCAAGTTTTAATTTGAAATGATGAACATAGCTTGTTTATTCATGCTGTTTTGAAAGTTTGGGAACATAACTTGTTTTACAAGTTATCCACAAAATGTCACCCGGACTTGTGAATTTGTCAAAATGGTGCAAAATCCTTGTTATGGTTTGAAAAACATGGGTTTAAAAACTCTTAGGTTCTGAGCTCTTGGGCTAGAACCTCAAAAATTGCCCATTTGGGCACCTAAACTCAGATTCTGAGTTCTGTCATGGTCGCACTGCGACCATGACTTCGCACTGCGAAGCATGCGAATTTTTGAGTTCAGAAGCTGTTTCTGAACTTTTGTTCAGAAACAACTTCTGAACACACTCAGGACCTTTTAGATGAGTGAAAAGCTTTGAGTTTTTGGGATGAAAAAGGCTGGACAAACCAGTTTTGATGTTTTGAAAACCTTGGGATTTCTTTGAAATTCAAAAGGGGTTTTTTAGAACCAAGAGGTTTGAGCCAAAATTGCTATGCAAACACAATTGTAAATGCAAGATAAAAGCTTGGAAACTTACAGAACTCCTTAGCAAAGCTCCAGCTACAATGAGTTTGAATTGATTGAAGGTTCTTGCAAGGTTTTGAATGTTGGTGATGATTTTGAACTTTGTAATGCTTTGTGTTTGATTGGTTTTTTTTTTCTGGTTGTTTGTGAGTGTTTGTAAGCTGGAATGAGTAGTGTTTCTTCTTTTGAATGCTGGTTATGTGAAGTTTTTCAGAAGTGCTTGTAACCTTGGGTATTGCCTTCTATTTATAGGCCAAAACCAAATCAAATTCATCATTAGAAAATCCCAAAATCTAGCTGATTTGTGGGCTAGGATCAGGCTGAATCCCTTTGCATTAAATGCTAATGGATAGAGGCAACCTTGCCTTGTGCCAAGGGGCAAGACTCAACCTGATTTCAGCCACAAATTCAACTAATTCTAGAAGGTAATGATGAGAAACATGGCTGAATTGCAATTGGCTATGCTTGGGGATCAATCCTTGCAATCTCAATGGTTGATCAATAAAAACGTGCACTGTAATGTGCAGAGATTGAGGGATGAAAAAGGCTATCTATGGCTGGTGTGAGGGGTGAAAAGATGCTGCAAAAACAGGGTAGGCACTCATGGCTTTTAAAGTGAGAAAATCCAGCTAGTTTGACTGATTTGGGGGGAGAAAGCAGGAGGAAAGTCATCAAGCAGGTGGCTGGCAACCTTGGGGTGGTTAACAGGTCACTTGGGAGGGACTAGAGCTGCCCAAGGGCAAACCCACTTGCTTGTCACATGCTAGGTTGGAAGAAAAAGCTTCCAACCTTGGCATTAATGGCAAGTCTTTCAATTCTGGTTTTGCTTGGCCCAAATAGCCATGAATGATGATTAAAATAAATATAGAAATGGTATGCAACAAGATCTGAAATTAAATCAAAAACATCAAAGATCTGCAGAAAAATCGCAGACTTCGCAGTGCGAAGTCATCATTTTTGAAATGTTGACTTTTCTGTTGACTTTTGTTGACTTTGACTTTTTTCTCCCTCTTTGATTTTTTTGGTTTTTTTTGTTTTGAAAGGCTTAGGACAAAATTGGGGTACTACAACTATCACATAATTGACTTATGCTAAGTAAATTATGTCTAAGTCCATCTACCAGCCAAACATTATCAATGTACAGGGAATAATTACCTATCTTACCAGTACCAATGATCTTTCCTTTCTGACTTCCTCCAAACCCCACAGTTCCTCCCTCTTTCAGAGTCAGGGTTTGGAACATAGACTTGTCCCCTGTCATATGATGCGAGCATCCACTGTCCAGGTACCAGGACTTTTCCTTTTCTTTGGATGACAAGCATATCTGCAATTGAAATGATCTCAGACTTAGGTACCCAGATTTTCATGGGTCCTTTGGGGTTAGTCCTGAAAGGTTTTGGCTTCTTGTGTCTGAAGTTATGATATTCAGACTTGTTCTGATAATTTGGATATGAATCCTTGTATCTTGAACAGTTCTGAGTTTCAGAACCTGAATACTTCAGAACCTGAGTTCTCAAAGGTTTGAACTCAGATTTCTTCAGAACCTGAGACTTAAAGGTCTTTGGTTCTGAGTTCTTTAGAGTTTGAACCATTGAGCTCTTTGGTTCTGATCTCTTCAGAATTCTAACCTTGTTTACTTCAGCCACAAGGCAAGCTTCAGTTTTGCCTTTCTTAAAACAGTTAGAAGCAGAAAACTGATTGGTTTGCTTTTGCTTGCTTTGCTTAGCATTCTGAGATTGAAAATGTTTTACATTGACTGGTTTAACAGATTTTGAAGTTTTAATAAACCCAGTCTTGGAAAGATTTGAATCAGATTTATTCAGATTCTGAGACTTACTAGTTCCAGGTTCTGAACACTTCAGATTCTGAACTTTTTCAGGTTCAGAGTCTGATTTCCTCTTACTCTTAGGCTTGGGACCTTTTGGCTTAGATTTAGGCAGGGTTTTAACATCTGCCTTCATCTTACCTTTTGGTTCAGAAGCTTCAGAGTCTGAGTTGTTCAGAACTTCAGACTTAGTCTCAGATTCTGATACTTTCAATTTCTCAGAATTATCAAAAGCAGGCACAAAGCATATACCATTGCCTTTTAAAATATCTTCAGAACATGAAGGTGAGTTTAATTCATTTGAAGATTTAAATGAATCATAGCCAATACCTTCACCTTTGTTTCTGATCATATTATACATCATAGAGGCAATTTTAGTTCTATTGAATCCAGTTAACATGAAATCCTGAAGAGCTATTTCCTGTTTATTAGGAACCTCTTCAGATTTCTTATGAGCCTCTCTTCTGAGTTCTTCAACTTCTTCATCATATTCAAAAATTTGATTCTGAAGTTTAAGATTTTCCTCAGACAGCAAGTTAGTTTGACTTTTCAAAGATTTAATTTCTTTTAACTTGCTCTTAAGATGACTCATAAGATCATTAACTGTTTCAATTAATTCAGATCTAGAGAGTTCAGAATATACCTCATCTTCTTCATCAGAATCTGAGCATGATTCTGCATCAGAAGATGCAATTGCCATCAGGGCCAGGTTTGCTTTTTCCTCATCAGATTCTGACTCATTATCCAGATCATCCCATGTTGCCATGAGACTCTTTTTGAGCTTATTTCTGAAACTGCTGAACTTTGAGCTGGACTTCTTTGCTTTCTCTTTGGACTTTTCCTTCTGAAGATCAGGACAGTCAGCAATGAAGTGCCCAGGCTTCTTGCAGTTGTAACAGCTTTCCTTCTGGATATCCCTCTTTGAACTAGAACCAGATCCTCTGAAGTTACTGCTTCTGTTAGAGAATTTTTTTCTTTCTATTCATCAGATACTGAAGCCTTTTAGAAAGCATTGCAAGCTCATCAGCATCTGAATCTTCATCAGAATTTTCCTCAGGAAATTCTTCTTCAGATTCATTAGCTTTCAAAGCTTTAGCAGGTTTTCTTTTAGACTTCAGAGCTAATGTTTTTGGTTCTCTAACAGACTCATCCTCATTGAGTCCCAGTTCTTGCACCTTGAGGGAGCTTATAAGATCCTCAATACTTAGAGTATTCAGATCCTTAGCTTCCTCAATAGCAGTCACCTTAGGTCTCCATTTGGATGGCAGACTTCTTAAGAGTTTGTTCACATGATCAGCTGTGGTATAACTCTTCTTCAGAATCTGAAGTCCAGAAACCAGAGTCTGAAATCTTGAGAACATAGTCTCAATATTTTCATCCTCTTTCATTCTGAACAGTTCATATTTCTGAACAAGAATGTTTGCCTTAGCTTCTCTAACTTTCTTATTACCTTCATAGTTAGAGCAGAGGGATGTGAATATAGCTTTAGCAGTTGACTTGTCACTCAGCTTCTGATACTCTGAGTGAGGTAGTGAATCCACAATAATGCCTCTGACATTATGGTGCTTTCTATAAATCTTCCTCTCAGCATCATTGAGTCCTCTTCTGTTGACAGCAACACCTTCTTCATCAACTGGAATGGTGATTCCATCTTCAATGATGTCCCATAATGAATCATCAATTCCAATAATATGACTGTACATTTTACTCTTCCACCAAGAGAATTTTTCTGGGTCACCAGTAAACATAGGAGGTTTATTGTGTGACCTAGACTTCTTTTCTTCAGTACCATAGTCATATTGTACATTTCTTTGATTTCTGGGAGAGGGTGGATTTCTGGGAGAGGGTGGAGGTGAACCACTAGTTGAGGTCATGTTTTTCTCAGGATCAAGACTGACACACTGTTAAGTGTTAATATCAGAACCGGAGCTCTGATACCAACTGAAGGTGAGAAAAACACACACACAAGAAGGGGGGGTTGAATTGTGTGACTCAAAAACTTGTTCTTTTCTTTTCAAAACCTTAACACAAGTTCAGAACCAAGTTCTGAACTATGATCAGAAGTATATGCAGCGGATAACAAGTTAAACGGATAATGAAAGAGAAAGACACACAAGATTTATACTGGTTCCTTCTCAATGTGAGAAGTAGTCCAGTCCCCTTGTTTTCCAACAAGAGAGTTCCATTATAATCAGTTCTGATTACAATTGCTCAATCACTAAGAAAGAGACTTCAAGTTGCTCAATCACAAAGAAATAGGCTTTTATGCTCAACCACCAAGGAAGAGGCTTCCAATGCTCAAGACACTAAGTCAAGAGGCTTCTGACTCAGACCACAAAGGAATGAGGTTACAAATGCTCAGTATACAGACTGAGACTTTAGGGACCAAACTGGTTTACAAGTAAAGAAGTTTGGGATGAAAGTTTGGGATGAACACTTGATAAAATATCAGAGGTGTTCTCTTAATACAACACAGGTTAAGACTCTTAACCTTAAGAAATTCTAAGTTACAAAGACTATGAGAATTTCTAAGAGTTTTGTGAGCTATGAGTTCTGGACAGGAAAACAGAGCACATGTTCAATATTTGTTCAAAGAGTCTTAGACATTTTCTTCTTCAAATCTTCTTCCTTTTACAGATGAAATATAGCTGTTGAAGATTTGCTTGATTTGAGGAAAGAGCCGTTGCAATTGAGCTAGGATTTCTGCAAAAGTGTGCTGCACTTTTTCAATCAAAACAGAGCAGCAGCCATTTTTGAAATGGCCTACCTTAAAAGCTGGAGAATGTTTGGGTCAGGGAGACAACTGTTCCATTGAGTTGTTCTGACACATCCAGGCATTAAATGCGCACAGTACTGGTCACTTTCCATGCCACATCAGCTTCAGAAGCTTCTCTGTGAATAGTGCATCGGAAGCTGCTGCATCAGAAGCTGCCTTGTACGGATCAGAAGCTGGCTTCAGACGTTGACTCTGCGTTGACTTCTTCAGAAGCACCCAGACTTCAGAAGCTGCCTTCAGACTCAGAAGCTGCACTTCAGGAGTACCACTTCAGGACCACTTCAGAAGCTCTCAGTTCAGTACCACTACTTCATGAGCACTTCTTCAGACCCAGTTTCCTTCTAGCTTTGCAACATTGCTTCTTAGCTTTCCTTCCTTGCTCTAAGCTTGTTCTTCCATAACCATTCTTAATAATTAATCATAAAGCACATGGTTCTGAAAACACTTGAACAAAGCATTAGCAAATAACCAATTTTCTCTTTAATACTTTGTTATCATCAAAACCATAAAGAGAGATATGTTTACACATAAATGTTTCAACAATCTCCCCTTAATTTATAAGAGACTTGTTAAACACATTTTGTTCCAACATGTGTGTGGATTGGGGGGTCCATAGCAAGAGGTTTTTTGTCATTAATATCTATTCGAAATGTGATTTGATGTCAAAAAAGAAAATGTGGGAGAGTCTTTGTATAGTGAGGCATTCGTTGGGGGAGGGAGCTTGGTGCTTGATTGGTGACTTCAACGCGGTTGGTGCTAGGGAGGAACGTAGAGGTGTCAATGCTAATCTTCCGTCCGATCAAAGGTTAGAGTTGAACTTATTTAATGATTTTGTGGATGTGTTAGATTGTGAGGATGTAAATCTTTTGGGAAGAAACTTTACTTGGTATCATCCGAATGGGATCTTGATGAGCCGTATTGATAGAGTGCTTATTTCGGAGGATTGGAGGGAGCTATGGGGAAGTGTGGTTTTTTGGGCTCTCCCTAGAGATGTATCAGACCATTGTCCGGTAGTCTTAAAGGGGGAATCTAATGATTGGGGTCCAAAACCTTTTCGTTTTAATAATTTTTGGCTTCAAAATCGAAAATTCAAGAAAGTGGTGGAGGAGGAATGGGGTAGAGATGTGGTAAGGGGGTGGATGGGTTTTGTGTTGAAAACAAAATTGAAGGGGTTGAAAGCCACTATCAAGGATTGGAATAGGATCGAATATGGGGATGTGGAGGCCAAGTTGGTTAAATTGAAGGAGGATATAGGGGCACTTGATGTGAGGAGTGAAAAAGGTATACTATCGGCGGAAGAGGTGGAAATGAGGAAACGTTTATTTGATGACTTGTGGAGATTATCTAAGAGTAAGGAAGCTATAGTTGCTCAAAGGTCGAGGTCTAAATGGCTTAGGGAGGGTGATACTAATTCCAAGTATTTCCATAATTGTATTAAGGCAAGGAATTCCCATAACTCCATCAAGGCCCTTAGACTGGATGGGGAGTGGATGCAATCGCCGGGTGTTATTAGAAATGTGGTGGTGGATTACTTCAAGAGGCAAGTTGAATCTAGTAATTGGGATAAACCAAGGTTGAATGGGGTCCACTTTGAGTTGATTAGCGAGGATGGTAATAAGGAATTGATTGCACCGTTTTCTTTAATGGAGATAGAGAAGGTGATTAAAGAGAGTGATGGGGATAAAAGTCCGGGTCTGGATGGTTTCAATTTTGCGTTCTTCAAGCAGTTTTGGTACCTTGTCAAGAATGAAATTAGGATCTTTTTTGATCAATTTCATGGTAATGAAGTGTTACCGAGAGGATTGCTATCATACTTCGTCACACTAATCCCAAAGGTTAAGTACTTGCGGCTCGGTTGGCTAAGGTGATGAACTCCATTATTTCTAAGGCACAATCGGCTTTTTTGAAAGGGAGGCATTTGGTGGAGGGAGTCTTGATTGTCAATGAGGTGGTCGATCTTGCAAAAAGAAAGAAGAAAGAATGTTTGATTCTTAAAGTGGATTTTGAAAAGGCGTATGATTCGGTTGATTGGGGTTTTTTGGACTATATGTTGATAAGGTGTGGCTTTTGTGATAAATGGAGAGCTTGGATGAAGGCGTGTGTTTTTGGCGGGAGTATGTCTATTCTAGTGAATGGGTGCCCAACGGAGGAGATTAATATCCAAAGGGGGTTAAAACAAGGTGACCCTTTAGCCCCGTTTCTTTTTCTTCTTGTAGCGGAAGGCTTTAGCGGATTGATGTGGAATGCGGTAGATCGAAATTTGTTCAAAGGTTTTGAAGTAAAGAGGGGGGGAGTCATGCTATCGCATCTTCAATATGCGGATGATATTATTTGTATTGGAGAAGCTAGTGTGGAGAATTTATGGACAATGAAGGCTTTGTTAAGGGGATTTGAGATGGTTTCGGGCCTAAAAGTAAATTTCCATAAAAGTTGCTTGGTGGGTCTGAATGTGGATCCGGACTTTATGGAAATGGCATGTTCCTTTTTGAATTGTCAGCAAGGCTCCTTGCCTTTTATGTATTTGGGCCTTCCGGTGGGTGCTAATCCTAGAAAAGTGGAGATGTGGGATCCTTTGGTGGAACAATTAAGGCGAAGGCACTTCTCTTGGGGAAATAGATACATTAGTTTGGGAGGACGTATTGTTCTCCTTAACTCGGTATTAAACTCGATTCCTATTTTCTATCTTTCTTTATTCAAAATGCCGGCGAGGGTGGTGAAGTCAATTGTCAAACTCCAAAGGAATTTCCTTTGGGGAGGAGGGAGGGGGCGTAGGAGGTTATGTTGGGTAAAGTGGAGGCGAGTGTGCCAACCAAAGAATAAGGGTGGTTTGGGAGTGAGAGATATTAAATTAGTTAACCTTAGTCTCCTTGCTAAGTGGAGATGGAGACTCCTTAATGATAATGGTTCATTATGGAAGAAGGTGATTGAGGATAAGTATGAGGAGCAAGTTGGAAGGTTGGGAGAAAGGAGTGGGGGTACTTGGCCTAGTTGTGCATCAAATTGGTGGAAGGATTTGAGTAACTTGGAAGGTGATAGTGGTGTGCCTTGGTTCAAATCGGAGGTGGTGAGAAAATTGGGAAATGGTATGGACACAAGTTTTTGGAGGGATATATGGTTGGCCGAAAGGGCACTTTGTGATCTTTTTCCGAGACTTTTTGGGATTTCGACACAAAAGAATTTTAAGGTGGGTGAGGTGTGTATTAGGAGGGAGGAGGTGAGAACTTGGGAGTTTACTTGGCGTAGAGATCTTTTTGTGTGGGAAAGGGACATCCTACAAAATTTACGTGCTTTGTTGGAAAGGGTGTCGTTAGACAAGGGAAGGGATGGTTGGAGGTGGAGACCGGGAGAAGAGGGGATGTTTACGGTGAAATCTTGTTATAAGTTACTTGAGGGGTTGTGGTTGTTAGATGGTGAAGGTAATAGAATGGAAGAAGGAGTATTTGGTTATCTTTGGAAGAGTAGGGCACCGTCAAAAGTGGTGGCGTTTGTGTGGGCAACACTTATCAACTGGATCCCAACAAGAGTGAACTTAGTGGCTAGAGGGACTTTGGAAGCGGAAAGCTCTAGAAGTTGTGTTTTTTTGCGGGAGGATGGATGAAACGGAGGTGCACCTTTTCCTTCATTGTGAGGAGGTCCAAAAAGTTTGGAAAAAACTTATGTGTTGGCTTCAATGCTATTTTATTGTCCCTAATAATCTTTTTGTTCATTTGGAATGTTGGTCGAAAGAGGTGTCTTCAAAGAAACTTAGACATGGTTTTGGGTTAATTTGGTATGCTACTTTGTGGGTGATTTGGAAGGTGAGGAATGACATTATTTTTAACGATGGGACTTTTGAGGTGGAGGAGGTGGTAGATAATATCAAGGTTCTTTCTTGGATTTGGAGCTTGGATAGGCTTCAAATTGGATCGAGTTTATATTATGAATGGTGGTGGAGCCCTCGTGATTGTTTGTTAAGGTAGGAGGTGGGGTTTTATTTACTCTTTGGTGTGATGTATTGGCCGCTATTTGGCTGCATTTGAGCCTGGCAGTGTTGGTTTCTAAGGATGCAGTTTTTTTCCTCTTCTGTTTTAGTTGTGTTCCGTTTTGGCCTTTAGCTTGCTCATGCTGTTATTTTTAGGTGCTGAAGGGCGGTTATGTGGTCCTTTTGGGGTAGTCTCTGTAAGCTGTATGCGCTGGGGACTTTGTATTTTTGTATGATAGCAGCACCCTTTTCTCAAGGGGTTGCTTGTTTTAATATATTGACTGTTCAAAAAAAATCGAGTTAAAATGATACTGTTATTATGGATGAAATTCGAAGATAGATTCACCCTAATTTTGTATCATACGATGTCGGTGTGGCTTATTATTATCACTAGACTCTAACCCGTGCGATGCACGGGTTTTGTAGAATTTCGTATATAAATATCAAATTGGTTATATTTTTACTTACAGATTCAGTACTTTGTTATGAAATGATCAAGAAAAAAAACAAAAGAAAAGGTGCAAAAATTACACAAATTTAAGTTATTAACTTTATTTTGTTACCAAATAATATTACCAGTTTGTGTTCCTGAATTCATTCTTTCTCAACCTTTATATTCGATTACATTTATGTTAAAAGAACAATTAAAATAAGCAAATTGAAAATAGTAAACATGTTTCAAAAGTCAAAGTGAGAAAACAAAGTAATGTTATAATCTAGTGTAGTGATTTTTGCAAATAAAAAGGCAGAATAAATAACTTCAAGTAATTAATATAATATAGGAGAAACAAAGAGGTAGACAAAATTACACTAAAAAGTGAAGTTTCTAATGATAAAATTATCATCTGAATTAATCAAATTATTAACAATTTTAAAGATGCAACTTTAATATCGTAGCGCGTAGTAAGCGTACACCAAGAAACTGATCCTAACCGCAAGGCTGTTAAATCTATAAAAAGGAAAAGCAATTGTTATGTGGTAACGAAAAAAAAAAAAAGGAACTGTTAGGTGGTAGTTGAAAGAAAAAGTAATAATGAAAAGAACCCGTTAATAATGAAAAGGAAATGCTATCAAAAAAGGAATTGCAATGACGTTAGTGGCTTTTAGAAAATGATATTTTCGTGTGTTACCTGATTCAATTCCTTGCAGACCTTTTTTTTTTCATAAAAATTATTTAGGTCCGTCAAAAAGGGCGGGGTTATGGTTATTAGGTTCAATTGCATGATGGTGATAGAGATGAAAGTGAGTGACAAATGATTTAGGGATTGTGAGATTGAAAGAAAGAGGACCCGAAATTTGTGTTGAATACATAACATTGAAGTAATTGCATGTCATAAAAAACATCAATACCTTGGTGGTAAGAGTTGTGATTTGGAAGTATGTGGTACCTGGTTCGATCTCCACTAGGGGTTTTTTTCATAAATTTTTTTCAGAACTAAAAATTAGGGCTAATCATTAGGGTTAGGGCAACACTACTTAACATTTAGTATTATATAAAGATAAAGATAAAGATAAAGATAAAGATAAAGATAGATAAAGATAAAGATAAAGATAAAGATTATTATTATTATAATAATTATTATTATTATTATTATTTGGAAAAGCAACAACTGTTTTCAAATTTTTTTTAGGGGAACTCTTTTCAAAAGTTATTTTAATGAGTTGTGAAGGAAGTGATAAAGCGAAAATGAGAGGATAGAAAATGGATAGTAAGAAGCTGAGAGAGAAAGTTGATAATTTATGTATTGTTTGGAAAAAGAATGAAACAGTGAGTATTTTTCCTTCTTTTTTGGTTGAATATAAATATTATGCTTATCTATACTCTGTTCAAAATGACCTTGTTGTCAAGGTCTCAATATTGAGGTAAGACTTAGCAAATTCCACGTTGTAATTTCAACTTGCCCCCATCTGGCAACATTTCTATAGCGTATCAATCCAGAAGGTTTTTATCATTCTCTAATGAATTATAGTCTTAATTTGGCTGTCTAACAATCTGTCTTAATTTTTACTACCTCCGTTTCTTTTTAATTGTCACTTTTTGACATATTACACAAATCAAGATAATCAATAAATATTACTACTTTTGATACAATAATTTATATTTTTACTATAATAGCCTTATTCATTTAATATCTCATTTCATATATTTATCTCTCCGCAATAAATAACTAGGGGTAATATTGGTAAAACTACATTTAATATTGCATTGAATTTTGAAAGTGACAGTTAAATTGAAACAAAATTTTTCTTTAAAGGAGACACTTAAAAAGGAACGGAGGGAGTACCAATTAATTGGTTTATATCATTGACACACAAACGTGAGACTTCCACGTTTGACTTCACCTTCGTGAAACATAAGTTGATTTTGGAAGCATAAAACTGTTGTTGATAATTATTTGACAAGTTTAAATTTTGATGATTCAAATTGATTTTACCTCTAATTATCAACATCAATTGCAACGTTACACCACATACACTAGAGTCTAAAGAGCAAGAACAAATGCACAATACTTAAGCGATTTGGATTCCACGTTGTAATTAATCTGTACAACACAAACTGCGATGAATGGCCTAGATGTGAAACTAACAAAACCTATACTGCATAATCGGGACAGTTGGACCGCAGATCTACGACCAGAAATAGGAAAATTGCTCTTCTCCCAACGAAAATTGCTCACTTTCATACAAACTGACGAAAATACCCTCAACGTGACTTAAGTCACACTCGGTAGATGTCAGCGTGACTTAAGTCACGCTGCGTTTTCACTTCCTTTCACTTCTCAAATCTCTAAAAAATATCCCAAATCATTCAACCTCAAATTTCTTCAACTTCAAATCAACCACCACTCCAACAACAAGTAAGTTTTCTTAATCAAGTATCATTGTCATTTTATGTTTATATGTTACATTTTTCCTCTTAAATTAGAAGTTTTTAAGTTTTAGGGTTTGTTTAAATTTTGATTTTTTTTTTGGCAAGAAATGATAGAATGTTTACATGTTAATGACTTATGTTGCTTAAATGTTTAGATGTTTGCATGTTCATGTTGTAGTTTTTAGTTTTAGGGTTTATGTATAATTTGCATTCCAAGTGTTTGAATGAAATTATAACTAAATAAATTTGTCGTATTCTATTAATTTAGGAACTTATTACGCGTACTTGTCTATTTTCATTCATCCATTCATTATTCCATTTTCATTCATTCAATCATTCATTCAGTCAAATTTAAAATACGCAAATTCAATCAAAGTTAAAATACACAAAAATTAAACCAAAAAATGTACCAAAATATCATAATAATGCGCAAAGGCGCGAGTGTAAATATAATACAGGAATGTCATAAAAATATAACTAAAAATATACAATATACAAACGTCACAAGACCCTACTCCTCTGGACTGTGGCTCCTAGTCCTCATCCGGGGAACCCCTGCTCTTGCATCATATGATACTCAGACTCGATGCCCTGCATAATAGTGAAGACAATTAGATTCCCAAACACATGAGGGAAACTCACGGCACTGTCCACTCTGGCTCTGATGTTTGCAATAACCTGCAAACATCAGATCATGATGGGACATGCGAAAGGAGGGACATGCGTGGCGTCCTCTGCAACGACAACATGGTCGATCATGATGGGATGAGATACCCTGTAGAACCATCTAATGTACCCCTCCTGACACCTCCACCGTCGAGCCTCTGATGTCCGTCGACCCCAAAGTGCCTGTGGAAGTACATGGAGCAGAAAGTCCTGAAAGGCCACAACAATCGTCGCAGCCTGAAGAGCCTGATGATCAGTAGGAGATCTGGAGACCGTCTGCACGTGGTCGTACTGCCGAAGAACCCGCTCTGGCAAGTGAAGGTGCATAATCTGACTGCCGGCCATAATCCAACCGGAGTACCAGAAAATGTCCTAGAAAGCGATGATCTCTCGCCGGTCCTCGTACGACATCCATGTGACATCAGCATTGATCATCAGATCAATGAGGCCATGATAATGTGCAGGATCAGCATGATCCCTGGGCGGTCACCAGCTAGCTGCAAGCGGAGCGCCAACCTTATACTCCAGACTCGGATTCCTCGTATACATGTTCCTAAAATGCGCCAAAATTCATCCCTACAAACAAATATTTCATCATCACAAACCCATAAACATACACAATAATAAGAAATGTTACCATAAGTAGAGTCGAGTAACCGCCAATGGCTTTCATCTTCGGGACGGTAACATGAGAAAGCTCGTGGTAGAGGTAAGCAAGTGCAATAGAATAATAAACACTTACTTGATTTTGGGGTAGAAATTGACGTTGATTTGGTTGAGTTTGATGAAAATCGCACTTTTAGGGGAGAAAATCGCACTTTTTTTTTGCAAAGGAACACAATGGTTCTGTGTTCTGCTGTTCTATTTCTATAACAGTCCTCCGCGTGACTTAAGTCACGCTGGTATTTACCGAGCGTGAGTTACTCAAGCTGGCTCCGCGTGACTTAAGTCACGCTGATGTACCGAGCGTGACTTAAGTCACGTAGGAGTATTTCCGTCATTTACTTTGGGAATGAGCAATGTTGTTTGTGGGAAGAACAATTTTCCAGAAATAAAAACAACATGTAACTGTGAGATTTTCTTTTAACAGGGGTCCCAATCCCTAATTTTGCGCTTCTTTGGCCGATGTGTGTTGTGTGTTGTTTTTTTCCCACTAACATTAGACAGAACACTGTTTTAAAAAAGTTCTTAGAAGAAAAAAGAAAAGCTTAAATGCATTTTTAACCCCTTAATTTTTAAAAAGTTGCGATTTTGACTCCTTAAAAAAAATAGCAATTTTACCCCTTAACTTTACAAAGCGTTGCAAAATTGCTTAAAAGACTCCACGTGTCCCAAAACAGGAGGCCAAAATTGCAACATTTTGTAAAGATGAGTGAGCAAAAGAGCGTAATTTCCTAAAGATAGACGACTAAAAGAACATATTTTCATATAGATAAAGGGTCAAAAGAGCACATTTTTCTAAAAATAAAGGGCAAAATTGTTATTTTTTGTTAAGTGGCCAAAATCGCAACTTTTTAGAAGCTAAGGGGTAAAAATGCATTTAAGCCAAAAAGAAACTAATTGTTATTTTCATAGTTAAAAGTGGAATACAAGTAGCACTTAGGAAACAGGGATTAGAGGAGCTCATCCCATCTCTGTTCAAAGAACCTCTATTATTGGAGTCCCTCAAATGGGGGAATTGAACAAAAATGACATGAAGTTACGGACGGAGTTGTTTCAATTATTTATTATGATAAAAAGAGCATGGATTGCATACAGTCAAACATATATGGTCAGACAGTCACAATAGGTAGATATGATTGTTCTTTAAGATTGGGTAGTCAAAATTAAACATTAATTTTCTTTTTATTTAAACAACTTTAATTTGAACTATCCGATCTTAATTGGACGGCCGAATTTGCTTTGACTAAACGCAGTTTTAAGTACATGCAATCAAAATCCGTAACATATGCTATAGTAATATTTGAAAGAATGATATTTTTTTTTTGTTTTTGGTTATGAGTTTCGACTTTCAACCAAACATACTTTATGCTTTTACTTCAAGTAAAAACAAAACAAAAAATGTTAATGGGAGGCAATTATTTATAGGACGAGTAGCACGTTTGTTTCGTTTCAAATAGAAAGGGCACTATAAATATTATGGCACATTGAAGCACAAAAGCGTCCTACTTCTTTGGCATCATCATATCTGTTTCGACTTTTTTGTGGTTGGAGACAAAAGCATTGTTAATACACACACTCTATCATTGGTAATTTGGTACAATATATATATATATATATATATATATATATATATATATATATATATATATATATATATCAATGGGCCATTTTTGCAGTCATGAAAAACTTGATTATAAGGACAGTAGTATTTGGAGCACTCAGTTCAGCACCAAATATGAACCATAATTTTACTCACATTTTCATTGCAGACTTCAGCGTCAAATATGAACCATTATTTTACTAACATTTCATTGCCAACTTAAGTTTTTTTTAATGAAAAATGTTACAATGTGTTTACCGATGTTTTTGGTAAACGACGAGTCTAGTTTTTAAAATAATTTTTAGTCAAATTTTATTTACCTTTAACGTCAAAATTCATATTACTAACACACGAAATGGAGAGTTAGGAAAATAAAACTAAATAAAATAACACTATAAAATCTTAAGAGCATGTGCCCATAGTAACAAAGAAAAACTTGCTATCTCTTCTTCTTCTTCTTCTTGTGCAACTTCATCTCCTACAACAACAAATGGACACACTCATCAACTCCATACTCCTCATTCTCTTCACCTTCATCTTCCTCAAATTCCTCCATTCCTTTCTCTTAAAACACAAACCTCCACTTCCACCAGGTCCACGTGGCCTCCCCTTAATCGGAAACCTCCATCAACTGGGCCAAAAACCCCACCAAACCCTCGCAAAACTCTCCAAAATCCATGGCCCAATAATGTCCTTAAAATTGGGCCAAATAACTACCATAGTTATGTCCTCCACAAAAACCGCCAAATCAGTCCTTCAAATCAACGACCAATCCCTCTGTAACAGAACAGTTCCTGATGCAATGAAAGGTGCTAACCACCATAATTACAGTTTAGCATTTATGCCTATCTCTCAACGCTGGAAAGACCTCAGAAAAATATGCAACAACTTATTATTCTCAAACAAAAACCTTGACATGAATCACACACTCAGACAGAAGAAGATTCTCGAACTTTCAAACGATATAAACAATAGTGTGGCGAAGTTTGAAGCAGTTAATATTGGAAGACTTGCTTTTAAAACGACAATTAATATGTTGTCGAATACCGTTTATTCGGTTGATTTGGTTCATTCAAGTGATATAGCTGGGGAGTTTAAGGAGTTAGTTAAAAATATTAAGAAGGAAGTTGGAAGAGCTAATGTTGCAGATTGTTTTCCTGTTCTTAAGGTTTTGGATCCAATTGGTATTAGAAGAAGGGCTGGTGAATATTTTGTGAAGTTATTAGGTATTTTTCAAGGGTTGATTGATCAACGGTTGAAGATGAGGGAGTTGAAGGGTTATTGTGGTAAAAGTGATATGTTGGATGCTATGCTTAATGATGAGAATAATGTTGGGGAGATGTATAAAGATAAGATTGAACGTTTATATGCGGTATGTGGTTTTTATGAATTTAATTTCCTTTTTCATACATTTCGTACAGCACCTACACATAGTTTCATTTTCTAAAATTGGTGTTTGTCATGTCGGGTGCTATGTGAATGTGAATGTGTCATGTGACAAGGTTTGATATACCTAACACTTTAAATTTAAAACCAAAGAATTAATTTTAGTTCCTCACAATTTTTTGAATAATATCTATTGTAGTCGTTGAGGTTTCCATATCAAGGATAATTTGGTATTTTTGTTAGTTTTGATTTATTATTATAATTATTATAGGGAGATTAATGTTTTGTAGTTAATGTGAGTTGGAAGTATCGCATTGTTTGGAAAAATTATTGCGAAACAATGTATATGTGAGAAGATCCATAAACTCAACCCTTAAGATGTGTTTGGATAGAGGGTTTATGAGGGGTAGGGAGGGGAAAACTTACTTTTCTTTTTCTTAAAATTAAGGACATTCTAAAATGCTTTTTAAAAAATTGACAAAAAAAATGATAAATGATCATATTATATTTTAATCACACTTAATTTATATTAAAAAACATTATATATTGTCCATAATTTGAAGAAAAAAAAAGAAATGTAAGACATCCCTTCCCACTCGTGTAGTTTCTCTTGGTCCAATGTCGATGACCGACCGAGCTCCGATATATCAGAGCCTAGTTCAGCTTGGTGGAGAGCGGAAGTGAATCATGTGTAGAACCGTATTATATGAGATGAGAACTCACACTTGGTGTGCCCGATTGAGAGCAGCGGCAACGACGGTTGATGAAAAAGCTTGCGCTTAATTTATTTAAATATTAGTTTTAAGAAACAAAGACAGAAAAGATAAGAAAATGAAATCCAATTTTTTGAGATGTCTAGTGAGGAAGCTCCCTTTAGATTTGATTTCCCTTCTATCTATCGAATGATGACACACTATTGTTCTTGGTGGTGGAAGTCATAAATAGGAGAAAAACATGAAAAAGTTATATACAAATTGTATTTTTTTTTTTGCGTAAATCTGAGTTTTAACGCTGATACTCGAGGTTGAATTCGAACCTAAAACCTTGGTTAAACTATAAGAGACTAACGTCATCTCATCTAAGCATTTTTGGTTATATACAAATTGTATAGATAATGGAAATATTCAGTTTTTTTATTGAACAAAATGGAAATATTAAGTTGTAATAATTAAGTAGTAAGAGATTTAGACCCTTTGTATTAGTGATTATGAGTTCCGTATCTAACACTTACAGAAAAAATTCAGTTATACATAAATTAACACTTATGGTAAACAAACTATTTGAAGCCTTAAATAATGTTCAAGTTTAAATTTAAATTGTAATCCGATTAGTCAAGTCAGGATATGATTGTATATTGGATTTACTTCTGCAGCAACTGGACAATTACAAAACATATCACTCATATACTAATCATGTATTTTTTTTTTCCATTGTTGCTAGGATTTGTTTGTGGCAGGAACTGACACAGTTACTTCAACAGTAGAATGGGCAATGGCTGAATTACTTCACAACCCAAATATTATGACAAAAGCAAAAGCAGAGTTAAACCAAATTATTGGCAAAGGAAACTTAGTTAAAGAATCAGACATAGGAAAACTCCCTTATTTACAAGCAATAATAAAAGAAACTTTCAGATTACACCCAGCAGTTCCACTTTTACTCCCAAGAAAAGCTGAAATTGATTTAGAAATAAATGGCTATAAAGTCCCAAAAGGTGCACAAGTTTTGATTAATGTTTGGGCTATTGGAAGGGATTCAAATTTGTGGGAAAATCCAAATGAATTTTTACCAGAGAGATTTTTGGGGTCAGATATTGATTTTAAAGGTAGAAATTTTGAGTTGACACCTTTTGGTGGTGGGAGAAGAATTTGTCCTGGTTTACCATTGGCTATAAGGGTTTTATTTTTGATGTTGGGTTTGTTTATTAATTGTTTTGATTGGGAACTTGAAGGTGGAATTAAACCTGAGGATATGAATATGGATGATAAATTTGGACTTACTTTGGAGAAGGCTCAACCTTTGATAGCTGTTCCAATTAAAGTAAGCAATAATTGAATTGAATAAATCATGTGGCAAAATAAATATTGTAATTTTTTTCTTTTTATCATCTATTGCATCATGTAAGTTTGTTAATGTAATGTGGTGAAAATGTCAATGCCATCGTGTGCAGGCAATGTGATGTTTATAGATAGTTTAATCATTTATAAAAGCTTATTACTTTTTCCCAATTTTCACGCGTCCTTTTATTTTTATCAAAAATGCCTTAATGGATTTTCAGATTATAGAATCCGAAATGAGTTTTTCTCCTGTTTTTGGGTGGAAAACGAGTTTTTCACATATTCGGATTATTTAATCCGAACACAATAAGTAGTTAGGAGTTTAAAATTTGAAAACCCAATATAACAAACGTGTTTCTTGTTGTTTTTTTTCTTCAGATTATAAAATTCGAACACTCCAAATACACCCCTCTTGTGTCAAGAATTCAGTGAAAACTGGTTTGAATTATATAATCTGAACTATCCTTCATCCTACAAGGTACGAGTTTTAACACATGAAATTTAATTTCTGCGACATACATTAAACATAACACTCTCAAGTATATCAAACTACATAATTCAACAGTGTAAAACACATAATAAAACAAAACATAATGGATCACTGATCAGCCAGACTAACTTCTTCATTTGGTTCCTCCATGAGAGTCCAGATTTCTTCGTATGTTATGGACCGAATCAAATTTTTTCCATTATATTCGAAAGATCTGACCAAAGAAGCGTCCAACTCAATTGGTCCTTTAGTACTATACTGACCAGATATTAAGAACATTGTTCTCACGGCGTCGTCTTGCCTGAGCTTCATCTAGGTAATTTGGATGCTTCCAGTTTAGTCAGTCGATGGACGTCGTCAATACTCAATAACGTCAACCCTCCTTGTGTCTCTGTTGTTGAGTCGACGGTTCATTTGGTCCATCTGATCCTTCAATCCAGAGAGTGTGGCATCATTTTGAACCCTGGACAGATTGGGTTTTCCCCAATTGTAGTAAACTACAACTAGTTTGGTCTTCAGATAATTGACGAAGTGTTCATGATTATTTGGTGTTGTTTACATCAAATCAACAAACACACCAATTTATAGAAGATTATGTGCGTCGTGGACCATAAAAATTGTCGGTGCAATGTGGACCACATAAAAATCATGTATTTGACTGGTTCAGATTATATAATTTGAATTGTCCCTCACCCTACAAAGTACAAGTTTTAACACAATCTTGAATCAATTCAGATTATATAAACTCAATATAGAATGTTCGAGTTTGGATCATATTAGTGTTCAGGCATGCCTAAGTGTGTGCATGCATGTGAGAGAATATTATGAGGGTTCAAAACTTTATATCAAGGATGATATCCTAGAGGGATTCATGCCTAACAAAATCATTGTTAAGTTAATTAATATCAAGAAGTTTAATAAAGTATAAAGACTATTATGTCTCAAATTAGGAGTCCAAAGATTCCTTAAAGTCCAAAGATAACATCATATGTGATTTCTTCTCATAGTAAAATTGGAAATTAGTAACATCATGGTGAAATGGAGTAGGAATAACAGGATACAAATAGACAGGAGTAGTAGTTTTTTCAATGGAAAATTTCATAGCAAGAACAAACTTTGGGTAAGTTATAAACTGACTAAACATATCTTTGATATTGATACCAAATTTTCCAAAACTATTGAACACTATGGTCACCCAAGCACCGAGATCAATGTTATAGAAATCACGAAAAACATGTCATCCTTTTGTCAAAAAAATCATACCATTAATACTTTTCACAGAACCCTGAAATAAAACGAATGCATTAAACAGATTCAGCCATATTACTATATTCGTATTCGAAGGAAGAAAAATATAAATGCATACTTACATAATGAGCATCAAACTTCATGCAATATGTCATATATTTGACTCGCAATTCATTGATAATCTTATGCAATTCGGTAACAAGCTGCGGATCTATTAAAAGAACAAAAGTAAATATTCAGTTAATCTGTCAAGAAAATATAAGCTAAACCCAAGTTTCGATACATTTATAAAGGAATGTCGTGGCTATACCAGTCAAGCTATGCAAGTAGAGTTTAGGTGTTATTAATCCATGACTGAATGGTTGAGATGTGAATCAATTGAAAATTGATGGGAAGTATGCTTATTAAGCCATGAGCAAATGTCTAAAATCGAACCCTTTTGCATGGCTGGATCTGTCATTGGCGTGTATATTTAGAGATAGAAGAGCACCAGTCACTTTGTTACATAGCATGAGAAACTACAACTCAATTAATACAATCTTGGGAGATGAAAAGATATAAGGATAGAAGAGCACCAGTAACTTAGTTACATAGCATGGGAAACTACAACTCAATTAATACAATCTTGGGAGATGAAATGCCATGCACTCTTGAAAGTTGGAAAGGTTTTAACTTAATGAATGAAGTTTTGGTGGCAAATTTGAATTTTAAACATTGTTGTAATGTGTGCATAGCAATTAATATGACCTAGTATTAGAATATTATTAGAATATCTATTCTAATCCCCAGACCACTCCCAACGTGGTATGGCGCCATTTTCCTTAGTTTTAGGGTTACCAATTATGGTAACAATGTTAGTAGGATTAGTAATAAGTATGATTTTTTCCTTTTTCCATTAGAAAAAAATCATGTACTCCTATTAAAGAATAAATCAAGTGGAAGCTTATGGTGGTAGTTTTGATTTGCTTCGATCGTACTTTTAATGTATACGCAACCATCATTAAATTAATATTAGTATCTCATTCAAACCGTTAATTATAGTAGTTTGTTGAATAATAAAATATGCAATTTCAAATGTCATATGCAGCTCCAAAGAAATAAAAGTATATATGTTTCCGTGAACTTTCACACAAAGTTTTGTTTGAATTTTTCATTCAAATGGTGCAAAAATTCGTGATTTTTGATAAAAATAAATTAAACACAAATAATAGTACTATGATTTGAACAAAAAATCATAAATCAATTTTTTCAGCAAGCCTAAGTGGAATTATGCATTAATCAACCAGTTTCCCTCGGCACAGGGAGTCCACAAAGAGAAGTCGAAAACAAAGTATGCAGAGTACAAACCATATGCAATGAATACCTTAGATGTTTATAGCGAAATGTCTCTCTCTATCAATTTTTTTTTTTGTGGATTACACAAATAAATGAATGTTGTAAAAGTATAATGATATAAATTTAGTGAAATAACTCATTTAGTAAACTTTCTTGGGGTGTTCTATTATAGAAATCAAGGGCTTAATAGGTATTTTCATTAAATAATTATAAAATGAGTGAAACGAACAAACATAGTCGACAGGGCCGGCCCAAGGCATAGGCCGGGGGTGTGGCGGCCTAGGGCCCATGCCCGTAGGGGGTCCAATTTTTTTTTAAAGGGGGTGTATATGTAAATTATTGATTATATGGAGATTTATATAGCAAAAATTAGAAAGAGGGCCCAACTGTTATAAGAAATAATAGTCCAGCCTGTTAGAAAGAGGGCAAAAGTTTGAAATTGGGCCCCTCTGCGACGTTTTGTTTTCACACCCCCCAGCCAGTCAATAAAACGCGAATTTAAAGAGGAAAAACGCATAAACGATCAAAACGCAAAAGCAGCAAAAGGTAAAACTTTAAAGGAAGCAAAATGAAGAAGATACAATACGAAAAAAGAAGGAAAAGTGTAAAAATTAAATTTTCACACTCCCCGTGCCACTTGCTGAACATTGATGTTGATGAGATTATAAATGATTTTGCATCTCAAAAGGCTCGAAAAAACCACGATCTTATGACTTCCAAATAAAAGAGAAGTTTTGTTTTTGATATTTTGTGTAGATTCTCAATGGTGGTCTTGATGTCTTAGTTTTATAGTCTTGTTTTTTTTAGATAGGTTTAGCATGCTTACCTATCATTTTACTTAGCTTTATTATGTTTGGTTTGGCCCCCCCAACTTTTTTTGTTTTGTTATTCTTTTTTATTAATAATATATAGGTTGAAGTGCATTTGATACACGATGTTTTGGAGTGTCAGCATAGCTGGGATTTCAAAACACCGTATTATGGTGACTTGGGGTGCCAACATTGCTGAGATGTCAACCGCCATAATTAATGCATGTCTCATTCATCGTTTATAAAAAAAAATATGATGCATTATATAAAGGGGTCCTTTTCTCAAATTTGGCCTAAGGCCCTTAAAATATCAGGAACGGGACTGACAGTCGAGTGCTTATTGTGGATGCTCTGAGGTCCCTCGAATAAAAAAAAAACTAACTAGCTTTTTTAAAAATAAATAAATCAAATAAAGTTTCTTTTTTTAGTACAAATTCAAATAAAGTTTCTAACAATCTAAAAACTGAAAATTAAAAACGACAATGAAAGATTTTCATAATATGTCTTTCTTAAGATATATTTTTAATGTTTGTACATAACTTTAGCTTATTTTTAATGTTTGTCCATATTTTTAATGTATATATAGTTTAATTTTCAGTTGATTTCTATACACTCAAATCTCATATTTAGTTGATATGTATTTGTATGACTTTTTTTGTGAAACATTTTTCTATTGGAAGGGATTCAAATTTGTGGGAAAATCCAAATGAATTTTTACCAGAGAGATTTTTGGGGTCAGATATTGATTTTAAAGGTAGAAATTTTGAGTTGACACCTTTTGGTGGTGGGAGAAGAATTTGTCCTGGTTTACCATTGGCTATAAGGGTTTTATTTTTGATGTTGGGTTTGTTTATTAATTGTTTTGATTGGGAACTTGAAGGTGGAATTAAACCTGAGGATATGAATATGGATGATAAATTTGGACTTACTTTGGAGAAGGCTCAACCTTTGATAGCTGTTCCAATTAAAGTAAGCAATAATTGAATTGAATAAATCATGTGGCAAAATAAATATTGTAATTTTTTTCTTTTTATCATCTATTGCATCATGTAAGTTTGTTAATGTAATGTGGTGAAAATGTCAATGCCATCGTGTGCAGGCAATGTGATGTTTATAGATAGTTTAATCATTTATAAAAGCTTATTACTTTTTCCCAATTTCCACGCGTCCTTTTATTTTTATCAAAAATGCCTTGAGGGATTTTCATATTATAGAATCCGAAATGAGTTTTTCTCCTGTTTTTGGGTGGAAAACGAATTTTTCACATATTCGGATTATTTAATCCGAACACAATAAGTAGTTAGGATTTTAAAATTTGAAAACTCAATATAACAAGATGTGTTTTTTTTTTTTTTTCAGATTATAAAATTTGAACACTCCAAATACACCCCTCTTGTGTCAAGAATTCAGTGAAAACTGGTTTGAATTATATAATCTGAACTATCCTTCATCCTACAAGGTACGAGTTTTAACACAGGAAATTTAATTTCTGCGACATACATTAAACATAACACTCTCAAGTATATCAAACTACATAATTCAACAGTGTAAAACACATAATAAAACAAAACATAATGGATCACGGATCAACCAGACTAACTTCTTCATTTGGTTCCTCCATGAGAGCCCTGATTTCTTCGTATGTTATGGACCGAATCAAATTTTTTCCATTATATTCGAAAGATCTGACCAAAGAAGCGTCCAACTCGATTGGTCCTTTAGTACTATACTGACCAGATATTAAGAACATTGTTCTCACGGCGTCGTCTTGCCTGAGCTTCATCTAGGTAAACTGGATGCTTCCAGTTTAGTCAGTCGATGGACGTCAATACTCAATAACGTCAACCCTCCTTGTGTCTCTACTGTTGAGTCGACAGTTCATTTGGTCCATCTGATCATTCAATCCAGAGAATGTGGCATCATTTTGAACCCTGGACAGATTGGGTTTTCCCCAATTGTAGTAAACTACAACTAGTTTGGTGTTCAGATAATTGACGAAGTGTTCATGATTATTTGGTGTTGTTTACATCAAATCAACAAACACACCAATTTATAGAAGTTTATGTGCGTCGTGGACCATAAAAATTGTCGGTGCAATATGGACCACATAAAAATCATGTATTTGACTGGTTCATATTATATAATCTGAACTGTCCCTCACCCTACAAAGTACAAGTTTTAACACACTCTTGAATCAATTCAGATTATATAAACTCAATATAGAATGTTCGAGTTTGGATCATATCAGTGTTCGGGCATGCCTAAGTGTGTGCATGCATGTGAGAGAATATTATGAGGGTTCAAAACTTTATATCAAGGATGATATCCTAGAGGGATTCATGCCTAACAAAATCATTGTTAAGTTAATTAATATCAAGAAGTTTAATAAAGTATAAAGACTATTATGTCTCAAATTAGGAGTCCAAAGATTCCTTAAAGTCTAAACAAATGTTTGGACTATTGTGGTTAATAGGACTAACACTACTAACATGCTCCGGAAGTCCAAACCTCTGGTGTTTTGTCTCTTGATATATGTGTCATCCTTATGTAACAAAGCCTTATAAGAGAAAGAGTCTCCAACTTTTCAAAATAATGGTAGATCACCGAACATTTTTTAGATGGTTTCCTATTATATAGTTTGAATCAGTTCAGAGTGTGGATGGTGGCTTGCTCAGCAAGACTAACTCATTGAACACAGTTTTCTTTGGGTCCCTTGACTGGTCATACCAGTTTGACCACGTTCCTTGACCCTAATTATTGGAATGTTACACTCTATGCACCATCCTTCACAAATTCCCCCTATAAATACCCACCAATCATTCATAAGTTCTCATTCCATATCACATATTTTCCTTCTCTTTTCTTCAACAATGTGCTTCCATCGTTGGCATGGTGCCACTCAGTAAATTGGCACCATATGTCTAGGTGTATGGTTGATCTGTCTAAGTGTAAGGTTGATTATGAAAGTCTCCTCTCCCTAGAGAGGAAACAAATCTTACCCCACCCTCCTTCCCCCTCCATCTTCTTGTTGAAGCCTTTGGAATCTGGCTTGTGAAAGAGGGGACAGTTTTCTGATGAACGAAAGGGCAATTATTGGCAAGTGCACCAAATCTTAACAAGCAATATAGTAGTAAGTTATCGTCTCCATAGGGATTGTCGCTCAACTCGATAATTAGCGAAACTTTTTTGAAAGTAAATAAAAGAAAAGATTTAAAAGAGGGTTGTAGGGTTTAATTGTCGTTCCCAATACGAGATTAAGTTGGTTTTATTCAGATGCGTAGTGGTGATTAGGAAATCTTGAATCCCCCCTTCCGTCTTTGTTGGAATTAACTCGATAAATCATTAGTTTTTGTCATGTCTATATGATTTAAGAAAGTAGTGTTAAGACCCCGTGATGTATCAGTGGAAGTTTATTTTAATATCGCCGCAATTCAACCGGATACAATTGCGTCGTTCCCTTAAGATGAGTCAAAACCCTAAATTCATACTTAAATTCCATTAAAATAATTTAATTAAGAAAATAAGCAATTTACTACTGTCATGATCGGACGAAATTAGGGTTGTCAATCCTATTATCAATCTAGAGATCAATTTTCAAGATTACCGATTCGGATTCTCAGTTGAAAAAACATTAGAGACCAGACATATACAAATTATATCTGACAATAGAAACATAAACTCAATGAAAAACTTTATTAATTGAATCCAACAAATAAGAAGGGATTCATCGTGGAACCCTAATCAAAGAGGTTTATTTGCACATGCCAACCGACATCATTACAATACAATATAAAAACATACCCTAGAGAGATCAAGAGGAGGATGGAAATCCTCTGCCTTGAAGCTCCTGATGTTTGACCCTTGCCTTGTACTTCTAGCTTTCTAAATGAATAAAAGTGTGTGCAATGGTCTCCATTTATAGTGCATCATTACTTAGGGGGGTTAAGAGATGAAAATTAGGGTTTTCCATTAAAAACAGCTTGGAAAACAAGCAAAAGGAACCACTTGACATCTCTCATGCACATGGTGCATAGGCTGGGGAGTATGGGCACATGAGGCAGTAGCCAAGGCTGCCTCATGCGCATAGGCACATAGGACAGCAGCTCTAGTGCGAATTTTGCAGTTTTCGTCCCTTTTCGATCGTTCTTCTGTCTTGAAATGTCTTGGAACTTGAAATGAATTTTCTTCATCTTGTGTTGTATTCAACAACCTTCTAAGAACCATTGGTATTCAATCTTCATATCCTTGATCCTTCACGTGATATCTTGTTTTGCCGATTTACATGATTTCTCACTAAAAAGACTCAAAACACCTTTGGAGTTGCATGATATAAGATAAAAGTGAATTACAACAACTCAAATGAAAGCAATACAAATTGTTCCTCAAACCATTCACAACTCCTCTAAATTACATCTTATTTGCCTTCAAATGCAAAGAAAATAACTAAAAACATAGCCAAAAATATCATATGATGTTCCATCATCATTTTCCTGAGATCAGAGTCGTCGATTTTCGGTGATCGCGGCTTCAACGGTCCTTTTGTGATCTGCATGTCTACTTCTTATGCCTAGTGTTTCATGGTGGATAGGGTCGTTGCCTTAATTTGGGTCTGTTAGAGCGTGTGGTGTTTGGTGCAAACTTCACATGTGTTCACATCCCTAGCTTTAGGCCTTCAAATTCCTCTAGTTATAAGGGTATAAAGGTGTCTTTGTTGTCCTATTAGTTCGGTCGTGACATTTTAATGGCTTTTGACACATGTTGCAAGATTCCTAAACCTTCGTATAATCATGTCCCACTCGTTGCGCTTCTCAATGAAAAGTGAAATGATGGTTTTAATGGCGGAACACATTTCTTTGAGGTTCCGTTTCACAAGGATCCTAACCATTAGATGTCCACTTTTCAATTTCTCATGAGCCCAACCGTTGGATCTTCTGGAACTTGAATAGGTTTCATATCCTATTTGAGGGGGTGTTCTTCTCATTTTCATGCTTTCTAGTTCTATTTCTCCCAAGTTTAATTTTCTCCAAGGCCTTGTGTTGGAGATTTAGATTGGATTTTTCTTCTCTTTGTCGGGATTCAATATGTGAATCATCTACATTCCTTTCGAGTAAGTATTAGCAACTCCCTTCATTATTATTTGTTGATTGATTTCCCTTTTTGCTTTCTTGTTTTCTTGTGTGTGTTGGGCAATTTCTGGGTAAGTTTCATGTCATAGCACCCTGATTCTCGAGACTACTATTTAAGTAATAATTCATGCAATTCAACAACATCGACGTATTACAATACATCAAACAAATCATTCTAAATTCTCATAATAAAAATTTCATCTAAAATATACTCAGATCACAGCGGAATAAACATCTCGACAAAATCATCTTGGGTCACATCATAAAAATCTCAAAAAAAATGAGTACACAACATCATGACCGTATAGATCCAACAACAATAATCCAGAATAAAATAATACAATCCCCAAAATTCCTAGATCAGAGCACCTAATCTAGACATCCTCAAAAGGATAAAAATGAGTAGGCATGATGCCATCCTCAACAACACTCACCAAGCAAGCTAATCTTCAACCTGCACGTCTACACCACGAGGAAGTAGGCGACAACAAAGCCATTGGAGGGTAAGATATACGTTCAACAAAAAGGATCAATAAACGCATGTAAGTCTCAGGCAAAACAACATCATATAAGCATTTAACATAATAAGCCTGGTTACCATCTTACCACATTCATAACTCATTCATAATTCATTAACAACTTAGTTTCACCAACATTTCGACACAAGGCTCATATTCCATACATAGCATATTCACATCAACGGATAATTATCAACTCAACTATACATCATCAACAATAGTCATCAAACCAACTATAAGTCATCAATAGATAATTATCAACTCCACTTACATCATTCACATCTCATCATCAATTCAATTATAAGGCATTCAGATCTCATCATTAACATCAATTATACATTTACCACATAAAAGCACAAGTTCACACCAAAACATTGCCACATACGACTCATCATGTTCATGCAATGCGCCTAACACAACTCTAGATGCATGTGGTACCAAAGTTTGGATATCATAGGTCTATTATTGAGTGATCCCACGGCATGTTGGATTATCAAATCCTCCGACATGTTGGCTTGTTCAGAAGTATGTTACTGAACTACTCTCAACATGTTGGTGACTCTTAAAGTCCCTCAGCATGTTGGTGACTATTAAAGTCCTGACTCGACAGAGCATGTATGCATGGACACTGTCATACCCCAATTTTTGACCTAAATTTTTTTCTTCTCTCGTCTATTTGGTCCGGAATTTTTCGTCGTTTCAGACGAAATTCCGGCAGGGAGGTATTTTAAAATACCTCATTTTTTTGTTATTTTTTTTCGAGTCCGTCTTTTGGTTTTTGTTTTTATTATTTCTATCTTTATTTTTTATTTTTTTAAATATTTTTTGTCATTTTTTATTTAGCATTTTTATTATTAATTTTTTTTTTCCTTCCTTTTTTATTTATTTTTTTTTTACCTTTTTTTATACATCTGACTTTTAGAGGAGACTTTGGGATCAGAGACTTTTTTGTTTTAATGTGTCAATTACACTGCTTTATGGTCCATCATTGGTTTTGATTGTCATTAAGTGTATTGTTTGATTAAAAGGAGGCAATTCAAAAACTCAAAAGGGGGGAGCGATCAAAAATTCATCAGGCAAAAAACAACACTCATCAGCCAACACTCATACTCCTCCCATCTCCCTCTACCAAATCCCAACCAAAACCACTAACCTAAATTCGGCCCCCCCCCCCCCTTCACCAGGCACAACAACAACAACAACACAAGAAAGACGCACCCTCCTCCTCAACCACCAACCCTCACAGCCTACCCACAAGTCCACACACAAACAGCCCTCTCACGCCCCACCAGCCACCAAACACGTCCCCAAACCCACAATCAGCACACGCCTCAACCCTTCTATCATCTCACAGCCAAACAACCATAAATCCACCCTCCCCATAACCAACACTCACTCACGGCCCTTTCCCCCTACCACAACCAAATCACGCAACCAACCACTCCCACAACTCACACGCATCCAACCCCTCCCACATCTCACACGCCTCCTCCTCCTCCTCCATAAAAAAAACCCAACCGGCCACCACTAGTCCAAACACGTGCCACTCCTCTCACCCTCGCCCTTCTCCAACACAACATCCATCACATCCCTTAACCACCACTAAACCGAGCCAACCATCACTAAACCGAAGCTTTTTTAAAGACAGAAGGTATTTTTTTTTAAGAATTTCGAAATTAGATCTAGGGTTTTTAAAAAGGGATTTTAAAAAACTGAATTTGGATTCAAAAAGGGGAAGAGAAGAGCTTTAAGAAACACTGGTTTTTTTTAAAAAAGGAGAGATTTTGTTCCTCCGGCACGGTGGCGCCGCCCCTAGGGCTGGCCGGCCGCCGTGCCTGAGTTGTTGTTTCCCGGCGAGGCTTTGAGAGAGCTTGAGAGGAAGAAGAGAGAAGGTGAGAGTTTGAGAGAGAAGAAGAGAGAAAGAATGAAAAAAATTCTGAAAAAAAAGCTTTTAAAGCTTGACCCAAACACAAGGCCCACGCGGCCCAACTCTCCTCTCCAGCACCCTCTTCCTGTTTTTCTTCAGTCTGCTATCAGCACCCTCTTTTCTTGCTTCTGCACCCCCTGTCCCTTTTTTTATTTCTTTTTATTCTTTTCATCTTTTCTTGCATTTTAATTTGTTAATTCCTTATTTATTTTCATGCATCTTATTTCATTGAATTTATCTTATAGTACATCATGCATTTTTATTTTTTTTTTATTTTCCTTTTATTTTCATGCATTTTCATTTTATTTTTATTCTTAGCATATTTATTTAATTCTTAGTGCATTTGTCATTTTTATTTTTACTTATTATTTTTGCCATTTCCTAGAATGTATTTAGGCACAATGTAAATATTAATGAGAATTTGCACTGACACTCACTTTATTTATTCTGCTTTATGTCTTTTATTTATCTTTTATTTATTTATTTTGCTTTACAAAAGAAAAAAAATACAAAAAATATTAGGTTAGTTTAATTTCAAAGGGGTTTCGTGGCGATCCAACGTCACCACGGAATTTCCTCGCATTTAGCTTTTAGTCTTCTAGTCTTAGTTATTATTAAAAAACAAAAAAACAAAAACATGCAAATAATCAAAAAAATCAAAAAATCTTTTCTTAATAAACCTTGATTTTCAATCAAGTGTTCGTTTTTTTCTTTTATTTTCTTTAAATAATCATTAATCCACTTTAATAACACTTTAATCCTTTTCAAAATTAAAAAACACAAATCAATCTTATTTAGCCACTTGGCTTTTATTTTATCTTTGAAACTTTTTTTAAAACTAATAAAAAACATCAAACAAATCAAACGTCATTTTTTACCCCGAACTACGAGGTTTTGATCCCTCACGGGTACGTAGGCAAAGGACCTTGTCCTTCCAAATCATAAAAAATACAAAAAAAAACATTTTTTCTCACTATTCTAATTCTTTCTTTTCTTTCTAAAAAAAAATAAGCAAGTTATAGCCAAAATAAATAAATAAAATCAAGAGGTTCTCGTAGAGTACTACGAACGTTTAGGGTGCTAACACCTTCCCTAAACGTAACTAACCCCCGAACCCGAATCTTTTAAAATGTGGTAATTTAGAACTTTTTTCCACTTTTCTTTTAAAAAATTAAAAGTTCAGTCGTGAAATAAAATTAGTGAGTCAACGCTAATCAATAGCTTGATCTCCGAAAATCACCGCGACAGAAATGGCGACTTCACTGGGGATTCCCTAAGAGGGTTGAGCCTAACTTGAATTTATTTAAATATTTTGCGCTATAACTTGCTTAAAATAAAAATAAAAGTGTAAATATCTGCATATGTGTTTTTTTTCCTTTTACGTGAGTGGTGAGATAAGTCCTACACCCGGGCTTGAGAGAAACATAAGATAGGATGGTGGTATAATCAAAGTGCCATACCAGGAGTAGTCTTGGGTGTTGGTACATGTGATATAACCCCACTCAATGGAGGTCTCTTAAAGGTAATACCATGTCAACATGAGTAGTCGTGTTTGACATTGTTATTTTTAAGTGGCCTATGAAGTTGAGGACCTTTAGAGTTACCTTTAACCCATCTTGGCCTTCTAGGACGTAGTGCGGTGGCTAATCAAGAGTAGTCTTGAGTTGGTCGATACGCGATACTACACTCAAACGAGACTTTCCTACAAATGTTGTTGGACCGGGAGTAGTCCCGTAATCCGGCAATATTCGGAAGTGGTCAATGACTTTGGGAACTTGGTAGAACCCGTGATACAGGTACATATGAAACCATAGTCCTTACCAAATGGCGTGTTTACCCTTGACCCCAACATTTTGGACGTAACCTCACCATGTTTTCTCCGTTTCTTTAGCATAATCATGCATACATGCATCCATGCATAAACTCATTTTTTCATCCAATTATCAAAGGACTTAAACAAGTTTTTTAAACATCATAGAGGAGCACTAGGAAGTACACCTTCAAGAGCCCTGATTTGTTGAATTTAAGGAAGCTAGAAGTCTTTAGATTTCTTTTAAAAATCTAGCTTCCACTAAAAGACTTTTGAATTGGTCCCTTGGCTTGGTTTCTAAAAAAGAACTATTTTGTAAGGCCTTGATGCTCAAATGAAATGTTCAAACCATGATGTTTACAAATACTTCAACAAAGTCCTTCGATAACAAATCTTTCTTTTTTTGCATACGCATAATCATGCATCATATCGCATTCATAGTTTCTCAAGTCGAGTCTCACGTCTTGTTTTTTCCGAAGGTCCATCTGCCTAGTCCAAGAAAGTGGCCCGACGAATTCTCCACAAACTGAATTGCATTTACAACACTATGGCTGATCGGAAAAGAATGGATCTGTTGGAGCAAGAAAACCAGAACCTCCGGGAAGAGGTGGCCAATCTCCGGGAAGGGATGGAGAAGTTGACCTCCATGATGAATACTATGTTGGCTTCCCAAGCCCAGATGTCAGTTCCTCAACCTGCTGTCACTACTCTTGAGCAGCCAATCTCATTTGCTTTACCAACTTCTACCATACTTGCTCCACCGCCCGGCGCGTCTAGAGCTTTTCCTATCAGACGAAGGATTTCGTCCCACCTCTTTTGGAACCCCAACTCCGGCTATCCAGAAATCAGCTCCAGCCCCAACAAAGGCCTCAGCAACAATATCAACAACAGCCTCGACAACAGAATCGGGTTCAGCGGGTATCCCATTTTGATCCAATCCCCATGGCGTATGCAGAGTTGCTTCCCGCTTTGCTGGTTAAAAATCTCGTTCAAACTAGGGCACCTCCTAAGGTACCTGAAAGGTTGCCACAGTGGTATAAACCTCATCTTTCTTGCGCTTTCCATCAAGGGGCACCCGGTCATGACGTTGAGCATTGTTATGCCTTGAAAGCCGAAGTCCAAAAGTTAATCCAGGCCAACATCCTATCCTTCAAAGGGTCGAGTCCCGATGTGCAAGCTAATCTACTACCTGGCCATGGGACCCCATCTGTTAATTTGGTGCAAGATTGCTCAGGAGCTCACCCTGGTGAAGAAGGTGGCAGTGAATTTTGTAACACATGGCAAAAGTTACTGCAATTGGATCGTTGTTGACATTCCCTCAGTTACTCATGGGTCCAAGGAATGCGTTTTAGTTGTCTTATCTTTTCAAAAATCCTTTCGTTTCGCCCGATACGAAAGTGAAATCATGTAGGGCTTTACTTTTGTCTTCAAGTTACCACTATCAATGAAAAATTGTCGTTTCTTTCGCGACTTTTTATTTTTATTTTAGTGTTTTTTCTGGAAAAATGGTAACACAAAAAACCCAAAAGAAAATATTTTATTTTAAATCAATCTCAAAAGGTCTGCATTTTTCACTCGTTTTCTAAAATCAATCATCAATCATATGTAGACCGAACATCAATAAACCCGTTGAACACTGTAACCCTATGCTCTCTCCCGACTTTGAGTTCCCTGTTCACGAAGCTGAAGAGGAGGAGGATGAACAGATTCCCGAAAAGATCTCTCTGTTACTAGAATATAAAAGAACATCATTCAGCCTCATGAAGAAGCACTCGAAATGATTAACTTGGGTTCCGAAGAACTGCCATTACAGTATTCCTGTTCAAATCCCAGATGAGTGGTGCCATCGAGGCTGCAAAAAAAAAAAAAAAAAAAAGCAAAAAAAAAGCAAAAAAAAAAACAAAGAAAGAAAATACATCAAAAAGATGGTGCAGAAGATGGTAACCACTTACAAGGACTTGCATGGGATGTTATCGTATGCTTTACATGGATATCGCACTTCAGTGTGTACCTCAACAGTGGCAACCCCCTCTTCTTTAGTGTATGGCATAGAAGCAGTACTCCCTGTGGAGATTAAGATTCCATCAATGAGAGTTTTAATGGAACCCAAATTATCAGAGGCTGAATGATGTCAAAATAAATATGATCAGTTCAAACTTGATTGAAGAGAAACACATGAATGCTTTGTGTCACGGGCAGTTCCCGTGTGTTCCAAGTAGGAGGCCTTGTGCTAAAAAAGATTTTATCTTTCCAACCGGACGCCAGGGGCAAATGGACGCCTAATTATGAAGGACGATATATCATCAAGAGAGCGTTCTCCGGTGGTGCAATGACTCTTACGACTATGGATGGTGATGAACTTCCCCGTCCTGTGAACGCTGATGCAGTCAAGAAATACTTTGTCTAAAAAGTAAAAAGAACAGCTCGGTAAGTCGAAAACTTGTAAGGGCGGCTTAGGCAAAAATGAGCGTCTCGGTGGACTGAAAACCCGAAAGGGCGGTCCAGGCAAAAATTAGAGACATGGGACAGAAAATAATTATCCTGATAGATCGAAAACCCGAAAGGGCGGTCTAGGCAAAAATTAAGGATCAAAAGACAAAGTAACTGCATCAGGTTGGCCATGACTCACTTGGGGCACATTAGCGGTCAAAGAGACTCTGAATCTGAAGCATCTAAACGGTGGAATTCAAAGTTGTTAGGGAGAATAACGGTTATTGTGTTCAATGTACCTTCCCCTTATATTTACCATTTTCCAAACTTTTGAGAGATCCGTGGGGCAACGCCATTGGCGGGCCACCACTCTGTTAAAATGAATTTGAGCCTGTGCCTTTTATTTGGAATTCTCATTTATTCTGTTTATAAAACTCCTTCTATTTTTGATGGTAGTACTTGAAGCAAAACTTTTTTCAAAATCATAAATCTTTTTAATATCTTTTGGAAAGCATAAACAACAAACACATTCTCTCTGAACTCATGAATAAGTGAAGTGGGCGTCAACAGTTATCCTGAGAACGGACAAACTCTGCAGGTTAAACGTGGTCAATTGCCTAAAAAAAAAAGAAAGAAAAAGAAAAGAGCTCGGTAAGTCGAAAACCCGAAAGGGCGGCTTAGGCAAAAATGAGCGTCCTGGTGGATCGAAAACCTGAAAAGGCGGTCCAGGCAAAAATTAGGGGCATACAAAAAAGAATATTTTCCCGGTGGATTGAAAACCCGAAAGGGCGGTCCAGGCAAAAATTAGGGACTCAAAAAAGGGAAGAACAAAAAGCATGACCACATAAACGCCAGTTCTTCTGCCAGGTCTTTGGATTAACACGTCTCCCCCAGGAAGTGTTTGCTCCCCCACCAGTTGTTGCAGACATCGGGCCTTACCCCGTCAATGTTTTGATATGTCCCCAGTGGCATCATCCCCAATGAAGATTGCTGAGCGTTTCTACTGCAATGTCGGGTCACTTTCCATCTTATCCGTCCAATCTTGTCTCATTAAGTCAGTCTTTCATACAATCATACAAGTCAGTCTTCCATACAATCTTACCAGTCAATCCTCCATACAGTCATACAAGTCGTATTGTCATACATACATTCATACATTCATGCATATACACATTCTTGCATACACAATATGCACATAACATCATTCATACATGATTGCATTGACCACCCTGAGTCTTGCTTTTCATATCCATCAATCTGAATAATTGGTAACTCTTTTTCCCCATGTGTCATCCCCAGTGTGTCTGGTCCAAAGATGTCACCCTCTTTTCGCCAAGTGGCAGTTCTTTAACGAACAGCTTGTGCATTTTCCTATCCAATCTTTTGTCGTCAGTTAACTCGTTCGGCAATAACCCGAACAGCTGACATTTATCCTTTTTGTTTCCTGTCGTCAGTTGACTCGTTCGGCAATAACCCGAACAGCTGACATTTATCCAATCTCCTGTCGTCAGTTGACTCGTTCGGCAATAACCCGAACAGCTGACATTTATCCAATATTTTGTCGTCAGTTGACTCGTTCGGCAATAACCCGAACAGCTGACATTTATCCAATCTTTTGTCGTCAGTTGACTCGTTCGGCAATAACCCGAACAGCTGGCATTTATCCTTCATCCTGCTTTTAAATTTCATCCTGCATTTATCCTTCATCCTGCTTTTATATTTCATCCAGCTTTTAAGTTTCATCCTGCTTTCAACTTTCGTCCTGCATTTAAATTTCATCCAGCATTTAAATTTCATCCTGCTTTTAAATTTCATCCTGCTTTTATATTTCATCTAGCATTTAAATTTCATCCTGCTTTTATATTTCATCCAGCATTTAAATTTCATCAAGCATTTAAATTTCATCCTGCATTTAAATTTCATCCTGCTTTTATATTTCATCCAGCATTTAAATTTCATCCAGCATTTAAATTTCATCCTGCTTTTAAATTTCATCCTGCTTTTAAATTTCATCCATCATTTAAATTCCATCCTTCTTTTATATTTCATCCAGCATTTAAATTTCATCCTGCTTTTATATTTCATCCAGCATTTAAATTTCATCAAGCATTTAAATTTCATCCTGCATTTAAATTTCATCCTGCTCTTATATTTCATCCAGCATTTAAATTTCATCAAGCATTTAAATTTCATCCTGCATTTAAATTTCATCCTGCTTTTAAATTTCATCCAGCATTTATCTTTCATCCAGCTTTTATCTTTCATCCAACATTTATCTTTCATCCAGCATTTATCTTTCATCCAGCTTTTATCTTTCATCCAACATTTATCTTTCATCCAGCATTTATCTTCCATCCAACATTTATCTTTCATCCAGCATTTATCTTTCATCCGACTTTTGTATTTCAACCAGCTTTCACCTTTCATCCAGCATTTACATTCACCTTTGTTTCTTGTCGTCATTGGCATGCTCTACAAACGGGCATCTTGTTGGTCAGTGTCATTTCCCATATCATACCTCCTTTCTCAGCTGTCAATACGATAGTTGATCCCTTTCCCCAGTGAAACTATGTTATTCCCCAGTGGAGTCGGATCCCTTGCTTTAACAAACTCGGGTATCCTTTTGTTTTGTTTTATTCCCCAGTCAGGTCATCTTCGCCGTCTTGCATTCACCTTTGCATCACGAGCATTTCACATTTTTTGTTAGGTCCAAAATTGGCGTACTCTGTATTTAAGTCCCTTCGACCCGCCGAATCAAAGATTTTCTCTTCGAATCTCCGGACGAAGAGACTTAAATAGGGGCATCTGTCATACCCCAATTTTTGACCTAAATTTTTTTCTTCTCTCGTCTATTTGGTCCGGAATTTTTCGTCGTTTCAGACGAAATTCCGGCAGGGAGGTATTTTAAAATACCTCATTTTTTTGTTATTTTTTTTCGAGTCCGTCTTTTGGTTTTTGTTTTTATTATTTCTATCTTTATTTTTTATTTTTTTAAATATTTTTTGTCATTTTTTATTTAGCATTTTTATTATTAATTTTTTTTTCCTTCCTTTTTTATTTATTTTTTTTTTTACCTTTTTTTATACATCTGACTTTTAGAGGAGACTTTGGGATCAGAGACTTTTTTGTTTTAATGTGTCAATTACACTGCTTTATGGTCCATCATTGGTTTTGATTGTCATTAAGTGTATTGTTTGATTAAAAGGAGGCAATTCAAAAACTCAAAAGGGGGGAGCGATCAAAAATTCATCAGGCAAAAAACAACACTCATCAGCCAACACTCATACTCCTCCCATCTCCCTCTACCAAATCCCAACCAAAACCACTAACCTAAATTCGCCCCCCCCCCCCCCCCCCCCCCTTCACCAGGCACAACAACAACAACAACACAAGAAAGACGCACCCTCCTCCTCAACCACCAACCCTCACGGCCTACCCACAAGTCCACACACAAACAGCCCTCTCACGCCCCACCAGCCACCAAACACGTCCCCAAACCCACAATCAGCACACGCCTCAACCCTTCTATCATCTCACAGCCAAACAACCATAAATCCACCCTCCCCATAACCAACACTCACTCACGGCCCTTTCCCCCTACCACAACCAAATCACGCAACCAACCACTCCCACAACTCACACGCATCCAACCCCTCCCACATCTCACACGCCTCCTCCTCCTCCTCCATAAAAAAAACCCAACCGGCCACCACTATTCCAAACACGTGCCACTCCTCTCACCCTCGCCCTTCTCCAACACAACATCCATCACATCCCTTAACCACCACTAAACCGAGCCAACCATCACTAAACCGAAGCTTTTTTAAAGACAGAAGGTATTTTTTTTTAAGAATTTCGAAATTAGATCTAGGGTTTTTAAAAAGGGATTTTAAAAAACTGAATTTGGATTCAAAAAGGGGAAGAGAAGAGCTTTAAGAAACACTGGTTTTTTTTAAAAAAGGAGAGATTTTGTTCCTCCGGCACGGTGGCGCCGCCCCTAGGGCTGGCCGGCCGCCGTGCCTGAGTTGTTGTTTCCCGGCGAGGCTTTGAGAGAGCTTGAGAGGAAGAAGAGAGAAGGTGAGAGTTTGAGAGAGAAGAAGAGAGAAAGAATGAAAAAAATTCTGAAAAAAAAAGCTTTTAAAGCTTGACCCAAACACAAGGCCCACGCGGCCCAACTCTCCTCTCCAGCACCCTCTTCCTGTTTTTCTTCAGTCTGCTATCAGCACCCTCCTTTCTTGCTTCTGCACCCCCTGTCCCTTTTTTTATTTCTTTTTATTCTTTTCATCTTTTCTTGCATTTTAATTTGTTAATTCCTTATTTATTTTCATGCATCTTATTTCATTGAATTTATCTTATAGTACATCATGCATTTTTTTTTTTTATTTTCCTTTTATTTTCATGCATTTTCATTTTATTTTTATTCTTAGCATATTTATTTAATTCTTAGTGCATTTGTCATTTTTATTTTTACTTATTATTTTTGCCATTTCCTAGAATGTATTTAGGCACAATGTAAATATTAATGAGAATTTGCACTAACACTCACTTTATTTATTCTGCTTTATGTCTTTTATTTATCTTTTATTTATTTATTTTGCTTTACAAAAGAAAAAAAATACAAAAAATATTAGGTTAGTTTAATTTCAAAGGGGTTTCGTGGCGATCCAACGTCACCACGGAATTTCCTCGCATTTAGCTTTTAGTCTTTTAGTCTTAGTTATTATTAAAAAACAAAAAAACAAAAACATGCAAATAATCAAAAAAATCAAAAAATCTTTTCTTAATAAACCTTGATTTTCAATCAAGTGTTCGTTTTTTTCTTTTATTTTCTTTAAATAATCATTAATCCACTTTAATAACACTTTAATCCTTTTCAAAATTAAAAAACACAAATCAATCTTATTTAGCCACTTGGCTTTTATTTTATCTTTGAAACTTTTTTTAAAACTAATAAAAAACATCAAACAAATCAAACGTCATTTTTTACCCCGAACTACGAGGTTTTGATCCCTCACGGGTACGTAGGCAAAGGACCTTGTCCTTCCAAATCATAAAAAATACAAAAAAAAACATTTTTTCTCACTATTCTAATTCTTTCTTTTCTTTCTAAAAAAAAATAAGCAAGTTATAGCCAAAATAAATAAATAAAATCAAGAGGTTCTCGTAGAGTACTACGAACGTTTAGGGTGCTAACACCTTCCCTAAACGTAACTAACCCCCGAACCCGAATCTTTTAAAATGTGGTAATTTAGAACTTTTTTCCACTTTTCTTTTAAAAAATTAAAAGTTCAGTCGTGAAATAAAATTAGTGAGTCAACGCTAATCAATAGCTTGATCTCCGAAAATCACCGCGACAGACACCACGTATAGACTTGACAATGCACTCATCATGCTTGTTATATAATTCACTCCATCATATAACATATCTCTACATCAACACCATTGCATTAACAAATCAATACATTCCATACATCACAAGTCATGTTATCATCACAACATATTCATCATGTTTAATCATCACATCATCATACTCATCATGCTTAATCATCATAGTAACATCATGCTTTCATTCATTATCAATCACATAGTTCACAAACCACGATTAATCATCACAAGGTTCATTACCCTATCACTAACTAATTCATCATCATCTCATATATTTAATCATCATTCATGCATCATTAGTCAATTAACAAGTTCACAAGAACCTTGTGACTCAATTAAAGATAATTCACAAGTTCATTTCACCTCATTCCATTCCTAAGCTATCTTTAATCATTCACCAAGTTAATCAACCATATACATCATAATTAAACACCTACTTATCAAGTTTAGGGGTTTGGGAACCATTCACGTGCATTGGATACCTCAAAAAGTCATAAAAATTGAAGTTCCCCTACACATACAGGGCACACGGTCGTGCGTGTCCGTTAGGAAAGGAAAATTTGATTTTTCTGTTTTTCGCGAAAATAATGTTTTCAACATCGTTTTTCGATCCAATTCGCACCAAACGCGTCCTAAAGCCTTAAACCAATTTTATCCAATCATTAACAACTTAACTCAATTTAAACAACTCAATCATAATCACTTTTCACCAATAATCACCATGTTTTCCAATTAATTCGAACATCGTCTCAAAAGTTCATTTTCACCAACAACTTAACAACCAAACATGGCATAACAACAGCAGTAGCATTTCTTCATGTTCCAAATAATTATAATCACTTATTTCAATTACCATAACAACAACTTATTCAATTTAAAAACAACTTAATCATTTTCATCCAATTAAGCATATTCACTCAAAACACAACAACAACGACTTAATTCACAACAAAATCACATAATCTCATGAATTCTCAAACTAAACACATATTCAATCTTCAAAATCACTTAATAAACCACAAACAACATCAATTATCTTACAAACAACATCAATTATCATGTTCTACACCAAATTCATCAAAATTCACAAAGTTACCAATTCACTATACCCAAACATGAATTTTGACATAAACAAAGCATGATTTCATCAATTTTAACATAGTCAAGTTAACCATGATAATAAGAGCACATATTTCACATAATCAACATCAAATATCATGAAATTAACATAATCAAAAACACCCAAACTACCCAATTGCTTATTAACTGTAATTGGTGAAAATAATTTTCCTCCTCACCACAATTCTTCACAAAATAAGCTCTCTTAGGTGATTCCTCCTTTTCTCTTGAGCTAATTCCTCCAACTTTCTCTCCAAGCCTCTTCTATTCTCTCTCTCTTGCCTCTCTCAAAATTGTGGTGCAAATGAGTTAACCTAATTCCACTAACACATACTCTTCTATTTAAATATAATGGGTTAGGGTCACTCTCACTAATGGGCTTAGTCACATCCAATCCACATAATTAATCTCCTACACTTTTACTTCACTTAAACATCCCTTTCTACTCTTACACCACCATTCTCTAAATATTCAAATTTCTAATTCTAACATATTTACAAAAATGGCATTCCCCTAAAATGACTAAAATACCCTCAAACACTAAAAATCCACTAATCCATCCATCACACATATATTAAATCAATAATTAAATAAAACAAACAATTAACAAATATATCAGTATTAAATAAATCCAATTCTAAAAATCGGGTTGTTACACATGTGACAATACGATTTTGAGTATGCTTTGGGATTTTCTCCATCCCTTCAGCTCTCAGGCTAGAGATGATAGGTCTGTAAGCCCTCGGGCCATTGTTGACAGTCATGAATGTGAGTCCATGATTATCACTGATGTCCCTGATTATCAAATATTGCTTCAGTCAGGCGGTAAGGTTCCTTATTTTCATTCATTTATATTCTCATGGGCCGTTGTTGATAGTCATAAATGTGAGTCCGTGATTATCATGGACGTCCCTGATTTCCAAATACTACTTGGGTCGGGCAGTAGTGTTGGTGTAAGACCTATACGCCAATTATTTATAAGAACATGGTACTTGTATCGAATAATTATTTATTAAATAAAGACATTTATTTATTATGTTTATATATTAAAATAATAAATTCTCTATAATAGTTAGTTTGCTTAATGGAACATTAAGCGTGACTTAATTGTGAGACCCCATTAAACATAAAGACGTTATTCTTAAAACATTTGTAGTCAAGATTTAGTGTAAAGAGGGATAACATTAAATCATAGAGACTATTATGAGGCTAGACTGATGATCACATCTCACAGATCATTGATAAGGAGTTATCAAGTCTTCACATAGATATAAATATTGAGAGTAATATTTATATTGGATTGGCCCACCATGAGAATGTTACATATAACGTTATGTAAAAGTCACAAGTCATTCTCATAGTTATAAGTGGTGTATTCCACCCTTCGACCTAAAATCAATGTGTACCCTAGATGTAGGAGTCACATACTTTGTTGTTGTACAAACGTCATTCGCAATAGGATGACTATAAATCGGTTGATGGGTATTCGACAAATCATTCTGAGGGACACGAGTGTCCTAGATAGAATTTGCCCCTCCTATATAACAGGAGAAATTTCTAAGGACCCAATATTGAACTGGACAAAGGTGACATATTATGCCTTGTGTTCAATATAGACATGAGGGTGAAAAGTTGCTAAAGACTTATCTGGAAAGCAATCTGATACATCTAAGAATCATCAATCAGAGATAGTTGCTAATGATGTTGTTCATACCAATAATTCATGTGATACTCAACAAGAGTTTGTGAATTTAACTGATTCACTTTTTCATGAGATTTTGGAAAAGGAATGAGCTAAAGATGATGAGATTGTAACAGTAATCATGAAGGATTTGACCTCTGATCCTGCTTTAGCTCTTCACAACTCATTTGACTCACTGAATGATAACTTTGAACTTCCTACTGGGGAGACTTTACTAGTTGATTAAGTGCAATCTCACAATTCCTTTGATATGCTGCAAGCTATCAATGAGCCTGTTGGATTTGTTCCCAATGAGAGTGCTTGTCTGGTTTCATCTGCCTGTACTGAGTTACCTTGTGAATTGGAAAAAAGGTCTTCTTAGTCTATCATTTTGAACACAAACAAGCAGTTGTTGAAGAATGGAAATGGGATGCAGTCATCCCCCATACCAACTTCATCTTTTCCTTTGCAGGGCAACTTTACTGGGATGCAGTCATTCCCCAGTGTTGCCACTACTTCAACTAGTATTGCTTGTGAACCTTCTGTTGAGATGCATGCTTTTGGATCTAGTGTCTTATCTTCAGTTAAGCTGATTACACCTATTACATCCTTGATTGTTGATTTGAATGTTGATGAGGTTCCTTCACCAGCTAAGATAGACACTATAGTTACTTCCTTGCATAACTCTTTAGGGGTGGATAAAAGTATCATGAAAAGTGTTGAGGGATCAAAGCATATAAGTGATGTTGGTGCCAAAAGTATGAAGATTTTGAGCAAGTTTTGGGGTGATATGGTGGATGAAGACTCTGCCACAGATATCACTTTGGAGCCAAACATAGACACATACATCTCTTTAGCAACTTTAAAAGAGATCAAACATGTTGAGAAATATATGGATAGACATCATGAGGGTGATAGCATACACAAAACTGGAAGAAAGATTAAGAAAAACAAAACTGCCAAGAATGTAGTAGGTGATAGCTCAATTAGAATTTCAACAAGATCTAAGAAAATTTCCAGGGAAAATTCTTCATGAAGTGCATCTTTTGGAATATCAGAGGAATAGGAAACACTGAATATCAACTGCATTTGATCCAAATGATGGATACTCACAAGCCTGATTTTCTATTCATAGTTGAGTCTATGGTAAATTTTGAGGTGATTCCTGCTTGGTTTTGGCACATGATTCACCTGAATAATCATGTTCTTAATAATAGAAGATTTCATCCTCCTAACATTTGGTGTATGTGGAACTCTCAATATGATCCTACTATTCTTACTCTCACTGATCAATGTATAGCTTTTTCCTGCATATCTGAGGCTACTATTATCTTCATAGTAGTTGTATATGCCTCTACATATTATGTGAATAGAAGACATCTTTGGGTGACTCTATCTGAATTGCTCAGCAGACATCAGGGACCTTGGTTGATCCTTGGGGACTTAAACTCCATCTTAGGTTCTCATGAGAAACCGTGAGGAAGAATTCCTCACTCTATTGCATGTCAGTAATTTCTACATTGGACTAATGTTAATGTTGTGATCCATCTGAATACAAATGGTTTGAAATATACCTAGACTAATAGAAGGGAAGAAAGAGCTTTTATTGCTCAAAGATTGGACAGGGCTATCTGCAATGAGCAATGGCTTGATTGTTGGAGCACCTCTAGCTGCAACACTTTGGCTAGGTACCAGTCTGATCACACTCCTATTCTTCTCACTTTGCACAAAACCCCTCCTTTGTCTATTGTTCCAATATTTAAGTTTTTAAAGTTCTGGACATATTTTGATAGCTAATCATTGGAATGACTTTGTGCCTGATACCTCTATGCATAGTCTTCATTTCAAACTGAAAACTCATAAAGTCAAATAAAATCTTGGAAAAAGAATGTGGTGGGAGACATACATCAGCATGTTATTCTAGCTCAAACTCAACTGGAAAAAGTTCAATTAGATATTGATCAACTTGGTTATAGCAGTGATAGATCTAATGTTGTGATTTATTGTCTTACAAGTTATAGTACTGCTTTAAATCTTGCCAATAGCTTTTGGAGGGATAAACCTAAAAATGCTAGATTTTTGGAAGGAGATAGAAGCACTGCTTTTTTCCATAGATTTGCTAAAATTACAGAAGCTCAAAGTCACATAAGCTTACTCAAGAATTGAAATTATGGCACGGTAGTTTCCTGATGTTGTATGTAATGTTCCAACACTGGGACTCAGATGGAATGTTGAGTTTAATGTTTCAACATCAGGCTAACGATAAACAAACAGAGCAAGGAAAATATAAAAGACAGAAACGTAAATGGCACAGGTTATTTGTTAACCCAGTTCAGTGACAAACACACCTACTCTGGGGGATACCAAGCCAGGAGGAAGTCCACTAGTGTAGTCCTAGTTCTAAGTTCCCAGCAAACTCCAAGTTTACAACTTATCACCTAGCTACTACCCGTACTGACTTCAGCTTAGGAACTCCTAGACCTGAGATCCCATCTCACATTCACTCAATCAATCACTGCCCCAATGATCTTAGACTTAAATAACAAAGAGGAGAAACACTCCAATAAACAGTATGATGAAGACACCTTCATACACAAACTAACACCGTACTTCAAAGCTTAGGTGTAGTATACAATATTACAACTCAACTAAAACAAACCAACTCTAAGCTTTTGATATTCAGTAGTAGCAATAAAGTGGTATACATAATAGAGCTCACGGCTCAACGAAGACAACCTAAAGTCGAAACCCTAAAATATTCTTTCAATGACGGCTTCAATTATTTTTTTCAAGAGTGGTGTCTTCTTTATATAGCCTTCAGCCGCAACATATATTTGAATCAAATATTCTTCTCAAAAATATGTTGAAACAAATAATTCTTCAAAAGTATATTTCCAAGATTCCTTCTAGAAATATATTTGCACAATTAAATCTTCCTTCAGGCTAAACATATATTTGTTTCAAATATTCTTTTTCCGAAATATATTGAAACAAATATTTTTCAGAAATATATTTTCCAAAGATCTCTTTTGAAAATATATTTACACAAATAAAAATCTCCAATCTGAAAAATATAACTCTCGAAAATATCTTCCTTCTGGAAACACACACAACTTGGAGAACAAGTAACATGAATGAATTCTTCAATCAAATCTTCAAAAGATCAGGTGTGATAATAAACAGCTCCAAGGCGCGAAATCAGGGCACACTGAAGTCGTTCCCACATGTTGGAACAATGGGTCCAACATCTTGCTTGTATATTTGATTTAGCAAAAATGAAGCCAACATACAAATATCCAACAATCTCCCCCTTTGGCAAATTTTTGGCTAAAACAATCTGAGATCATACAGACTACCAAGACGGATACCACACAAACATTTCTTCAATCATCATAAGCACACAACCATGAAGAAATGTAGCACATCTTCAAAAACTACTTCAAAAGAATTCCTCAAATGCAACGTAGCAGATAAGAATATTGTGGAGTATCACTAAAGAGTATCAGATGCATGAAACAACGGAATAGAACACACGTATTACCAAAGTGAGAAAATAAATCCCCACACATACAAGCAACTGGCACCAGATGTTTCAACATTTTGTAACACATCATGCCATACTACATATCTCATACAAACTCATATGTGTATCACACAGCACAGTATCATTCCCCCTGAATATATGCATATCACACAACACAGTATTACTCCCCCTCAGGTAGTACTCCCCCTTAATACAAATAAAGCATAAAACTACCAAAACTACTCCCCCTTTTTAGCCATAATTTTGACAAAAACAACCATGCATTCACCAGGAGTAAAAAGAACAAGAACAATAGTAGCAGAGCATGTGGAGTATTAGGTTACAGACCATAGGCACAAAAATTTGGGGCATAGCCCACAAAGGATACCGAGAGCTGGCACACAGTCATAAAACATCTATTCTGAGGTTATAAGCATCCAATATAGACCAGCACATCACAGCAAGTACATCACAAAAGAGAAATTAACAGGCATCTTCTTTTCACTAACTTTCTTCCTGCTAGCGGACATGGTGTCCAGGACATCATCCTCAACATCTTTCTCAGTATCACTATTTCAGAAATTAGCAGCAGCGGATTTAAACAACCAAGAGATCCCATCAAGCAAGATTCCTCAACACGCAGCAGTGCACATTAGAATCACACAAACATAGTACCCACACACAAAGTCTTCACAGAAGAACAAACACTTCATAGCAACCCACTCAGACACATATAGTAATAGTAAACACATCTGAACATAATACCTCTGAGCATTAACATATTTGAACCTCAAAACTTCAACCCACATCAGGTTTATCTTCAATCACATCAGGTTGAGGATTCTCAGGAAACTCAACCATATCAACATTAGTTTGGGGGATCTCAGAACTAGTTTCAACAACATTAACAAGTTGAGACGACGATGTTTCAACATCCGGTATGACATCAAACTCAATTTGATTAACAGCTTAGAACAGAGTCAACAAGCACAAGATGTTGTTCAACAACAGAGTCTTTGGCAAGATCAGTGAGAGGAATCATTTGGTCAGTTGATGGTTCAGGACATGTTTCTTTAGTGGGTGGTTCACTAACAACGTCATCAACAACAATAGTAACAGAACTAGACTTCTCTAGGGTCATATCAGAGATAGGATTAACCTGGCTAACAGACTCAAAGATAGGTTCCACAGATGTTTCAACATTAGCATCAACATTTGGATCAACACAGGTTTCGACATTAGATTCAACATGAAAATCAGAAGCAGTTTCAGATGGTTTCAACGCATTCACAAAAGTAATAAAAGCTTTAGTAACATCGGGATTTATATCCATGGAATCAAAAGGGCTTGTGGAAACATTAACCGGTACAGGTGAAACAACATGATAACTTACATTTTCAGTAGTCTTCAAAATGACAATGATTTCCCTAATTTCTCGTGCAACTCTAGTTATAGTAAATAGAAAGAATTTGTTTGCACGTTTCAACACCTGTAATTGTTATAACTCCTCATGCAGAAAAATTCCCAGTTTACCCCTCAACTTCTCAAATTGATTTGCATCTAAGGCTTTGGTGAATATATCAGCTAATTGTTCCTCTGTGGTAACATGTTCAAGTTTCACTATGTTCTCTTCTACAAGATCCCTAATAAAGTGATGACGAATATCAATATGTTTTATCCTGCTATGTTGAATAGGGTTTTTTGAGATATTGATTGCACTCAGTTTGTTGCAATACAATGTTAGAACATCTTGTGCAACATTATACTCCTTTAGCATCTGCTTCATCCACACTAGTTGGGAACAACTGCTTCCGGCTGCTATATACTCTGCTTCAGCAGTGGATAGGGACACACAATTTTGCTTCTTGCAAAACCACGAGATCAGATTATTTCCCAGAAAGAAACATCCTCCAGAAGTGCTTTTTCTATCATCTGCACTGACTGCCCAGTCTGCATCACAATACCCAACTAACATAGAGCTTTCACTATGAGAGTACATAATACCATAGTCACTAGTGCTATTGATATATTTCAATATTCTCTTTACTTGAGTTAGATGACTCATTTCTGGTTCAGATTAGTATCTAGCACAGACCCCTACAGCAAAAGTGATATCTGGTCTGCTTGCAGTAAGATATAATAGTCTTTCAATCATGCTCCTATATAAACTTTGATCAACTGCAATACCCTTTTCATATTTGGTCAACTTCAAATAGGTAGCTGCAGGTGTTCACTGATGACTTGCATTTTCCATACCAAACTTCTTTACTATATTCTTGGCATATTTACTCTGAGAAACAAAGATTGTATCTTCCATCTACTTGACTTGAAGGCCAAGAAAATAGGTCAATTCACCCACAAGACTCATCTCAAACTCATACTGCATCTGCTGAACAAAATGTTGAACCATCTGGTTCGACATCCCACCAAAGACAATGTCATCAACATATATTTGTGCTATCATAAGTCTTCCATTCTCTTCTTTTACAAACAAAGTCTTATCGGATCCTCCTTTTCTATAACCTTGATTAACAAGAAACTGTGTGAGTCTCTCATACCATGCTCTAGGTGCCTGCTTTAATCCATATAGAGCTTTCTTCAATTTGTATACATGGTTAGGAAAATTAGGATCTATAAATCCCTATGGCTGTTCAACATAAACCTCTTCATGTAAGTACCCATTTAGGAAGGCACTTTTCACATCCATCTGGAATAGTTTGAATTTAAGGATACACGCTACCCCCAAAAGTAATCTTATGGATTCCAATCTAGCAACAGGTGCAAAGGTTTCATCAAAGTCAAGTCCTTCCACTTGAGTATAACCTTGAGCAACTAGTCTTGCCTTGTTTCTGGTCACAGTTCCATTTTCATCAGATTTGTTTTTGTAAATCCATTTAGTCCCAATGACATTTATGCCTTCTGGTCTTGGAACCAAATCCAACACTTCACTTCTTTTGAATTGATTCAGTTCCTCTTGAATTGCATCAATCCAGAATTCATCAGTAAGCGCTTCTTTAATATTCTTGGGTTCAAACTTGGACACAAAACACGAATTAGTGATCACTTCATTAGATCTCCTGGTTATGATTCCTTGATCAAGGTTCCCAATAATCAGTTCTTTGGGATGGTTCTTCTGAACTCTGATTGAAGGCCCCTTACCTATTGATGCATGATCTAGATCAATTTCTCCTTCCTCACATTTAACTTAATTTTCCTCAACTGATGTATCTATCTGTTCTGCTGATGTTTCAACATCGGGTTCCACATCAGGCACTCTTTTTGCAGGTAAATCATCTATCACAACATTGATTGTTTCCATTACTACCTTGGTTCTAGAGTTAAATACTTTATATGCTTTGCTGTTTGTAGAGTATCCAAGAAAGATCCCTTCATCACTCTTGGGATCCATTTTCCTTCTGTTTTCTCTATCTGCCAAAATGTAGCACTTGGTTCCAAATACATGAAAGTATTTGACAGTAGGTTTTCTTCCTTTCCATAACTCATTAAGGGTTGTTGTATTACCTGTCTTCAGGGTGACCCTATTGTGAACATAACTAGCTGTGTTCATTGCTTCAGCCCAAAAGTGGTAGGGCAGATGTTTTGCATGAAGCATAGCTCTGGCTGACTCTTGTAGGGTCATGTTCTTCCTTTCAACAACACCATTTTGCTGGGGTGTAATAGGAGCTGAAAATTCATGCTTGATTCCTTAAGAGGAACAGAATTCAGTGAACTTAACATTTTCAAATTCCTTCTCATGGTCACTCCTGATCCTTACAATGACAATATCCTTTTCTCTTTGCAGTTGTGTGCAAAGGTCTTTAAAAACATCAAAGGTATCTGATTTTTCTCTAATGAAATTTACCCAAGTAAATCTAGAAAAATCATCAACAACCACAAAAACATATCTCTTTCCACCAATACTCTCAACTTGCATAGGTCCCATCAAGTCCATGTGTAGAAGTTCAAGTACTTGGAAGTAACCTGATGTTCCAACCTCGGATGCGACATTCGAGTTTGTTTACCTACCTGACATTCCCCAAAAATGTTGTCCTCAACAATCTTGAGTTTAGGTAATGCTCTGATGGCTTCCACAGAAATGGCTTTCTTCATTGCTCTTAGGTTTAAATGACCAAGTTTCTAGTGCCACAGTTTATTGCTTGATCAGTCTGAGCATGTTCTTGTCCACTCCATTTAATAAAGTGTTCAATGCCTTGGAGTTTCCAAGCGCTAGTTCATCTTCATCCTTGGACCATTCTTCTTCTGGTTTCAGATCAGCTGTCTTCTTTCCATCTATGTCAAGTACCACAGGATGTTCCCAACCCTTCAGACTTTCCAGGTCTTACTATCTATAGATTTAAGGAAAACACTCATGCGAGATTTCCAATAGTCATAGTTGGAACCATCCAATAGAGGTGGTCTGTTCACAAATCCTCCTTCCTTATCCATTATGCCAGAAGATAACTTCCCTGGAGCTCACCCTAAAACAGCCAGGGTGCCTACTCTGATGCCAATTGAAACTTTGGCACGGTAGTTTCCTGATGTTGTATGTAATGTTCCAACACTGGGACTCAGGTGGAATGTTGAGTTTAATGTTTCAACATCAGGCTAACGATAAACAAACATAACAAGGAAAATATAAAAGACAGAAACGTAAATGGCACAGGTTATTTGTTAACCCAGTCTGGTGACAAACACACCTACTCTGGGGGCTACCAAGACAGAAGGAAGTCCACTAGTGTAGTCCTAGTTCTAAGTTCCCAGCAAACTCCAAGTTTACAACTTATCACTTAGCTACTACCCGTACTGACTTCAGCCTAGGAACTCCTAGACCTGAGATCCCATATCACATCCACTCAATCAATCACTGCCCCAGTGATCTTAGACTTAAATAACAAAGAGGAGACACACTTCAATAAACAGTATGATGAAGACACCTTCAGACACAAACTAACACCGTACTTCAAAGCTTAGGTGTAGTATACAATATTACAACTCAACTAAAACAAACCAACTCTAAGCTTTTGATATTCAGTAGCAGCAATATAGTGGTATACAGAATAGAGCTCACGGCTCAACAAAGACAACCTAAAGTCGAAACCCTAAAATATTCTTTCAATGGCGGCTTCAATTATTTTCTTCAAGAGTGGTGTCTTCTTTATATAGCCTTCAACATCAACATATATTTGAATCAAATATTCTTCTCAGAAATATGTTGAAACAAATAATTCTTCAAAAATATATTTCCAAGATTCCTTCTAGAAATATATTTGCACAATTAAATCTTCCTTCCGGCTAAACATATATTTGTATCAAATATTCTTTTCAGAAATATATTGAAACAAATATTTTTCAGAAATATATTTTCCAAAGATCTCTTTTGAAAATATATTTACACAAATAATAATCTCCAATCTGAAAAATATAACTCTCGAAAATATCCTCCTTCTGGAAACACACGCAATTTGGAGAACACGTAACATGAATGAATTCTTCAATCAAATCTTCAAAAGATCAGGTGTGATAATAAACAGCTCCATGGCGCGAAATCTGGGCACACTGAAGTCGTACCCACATGTTGGAACATTGGGTCCAACATCTTGCTTGTATATTTGATTTAGCAAAAATGAAGCCAACATACAAATATCCAACAAGAATAGTGATGAAGATAACTGTTGAGGCCATAGAGGCTCATGCTTTAGAGTATTTCTCTAGAAGCTTTACCTCTGATTCTCAATATATCATAAATGACTGTCCTGATAAGTATATTCCCCAATTGGTTTCTCATGAAGACAATGCCAGGTGTCATACCCCAATTTTTGACCTAAGATTCCATTTTATGTCTTTTGCCCCGAAACTTTTTGTCTTTTCGAGAAAATTTTTGGCAGAAAGGTATTTTTAAAATACCTCATCTTTGGTTTTTTGAGCCAATTCAACCACCCACTTTTTTAAGTCAGACGCTACCCAAAACTACAACATATGCGTGATCCGCCTTGTTCTATGGTTAACTAGAATTCTGTGTGATCCACCTTGTTCTATATTTAACTAGAATTCTGCGTGATCCACCTTATTCTATGGTTAACTAGAATTCTGCGTGATCCACCTTGTTCTATATTTAACTAGAATTTTGCGTGATCCACCTTGTTCTATGGTTAACTAGAATTCTGCGTTATCCACTTTGTTCTATGTTCAAATAGAATTCTGTTCGTTCTAGGGCCACTTTTTATTTTTATTTAGTCATTCTTATTTTTATTATATTTACTTTTATTCTCATTTTCCATTTTTTTTGTTATTCTGCTTTTTACTATTATTATTATTATTTATTTATTTTTTTAAAATTTTTTATTAAAATAATATGGTCAAAATCACTGCAGGGGGCGCCCCCTTTTCCTGTTTTTCTTTCATTATCCTCTGCAAAAAAATCAACCCCAAATCTTCACCAAGATCACAAGGTCACTTCCTCCATAAATGTTGACCAAACTTTTGCAAAAAAAGATCCAGCATTCAATTCCAAGAATGCCTATAACCGGGACGAAAATCAGAGGCAGAGGGAGGATTTTTCATCAGAAGAAGAACCACAAAAAACAGCAAAAATAACACAATCAAAATTTCTAACAAAAAACTCTTTCATTTTTTTTACCACCCACGAAAAAAACAACACAAAAACTACTAAACCTCCCCTTAAACGACCCCACACAAACACAAAACACAACCACAAAAACCTCCACCCCTCTCCCAAAAAAAGCAAACTCGGCCACCACTCCCAACCACAACACAAACTCGGCCACCACCTCTAAACCACCATAAACAAACACAAAAGCCTAACAACCCCCCCCCCCCCGAAAATAACCACAAAACGCAGCCGCGGCCCCTTTCTAAACCACCACCACCAATCCGAACCAAAAAAAAAAGGAAAAGGTAGATTTCTAAAATTTTTTGAAACTTAGATCTAGGCATTTTAAAAGGGTTTTTAAATTTTTTTAGTAGTAGATTTGAAAAGAGGGCGAGGAGAGGAGCAAAAAAAACTATTTTTTTGAAAAAAAGGTGGAGTTTCAAAACTCCGGCGCGGTGGCGCAGCCGTCTAGGCCGGCCGGCCACCACGCCGGAAAATTTCAGGCCACCGGAGTTAGAGAGAAGGGAGAGAAGAGAGAGGGGCGTTTTTCTAGAGAGAGAGTTAGAGAGAGAAAGAAAAAGAAAAGTGAAGAAATTTGTGAAGGGTTGGGATATTTATATCCTCCCTAATCGTGTGCACGTGGGTGCATGCCTTAGCGTGCACCCTCACCTCCCAGGCCCTCTGATCTGGATCATACGGCCATTTTTGCATCTCCTTGTGATCAGGTCAGGGCCCTCTAATTTTAATCAGACGGTCCAGATCTAATCACGCTGGCCCAATGCAGTTGGACCTGTTTACTTCCTACCTGATCTTTTTCTTACTTCTTGCACCCTTTTTTATTTTTTTACACCTCCATGTTATTTCTTTTATTTTTCTTTGCATTTTTATTATTTCTTTTTTTTATTGTTCTTTTATTTTTAGCATCTTATTTGTTTACATCTCACATCACCTCATAAATTTTATTTTATTTGTCATTTTATTTTCATTTGTCATTTTATTTATTTTTTTACGCCATTAGAATGTATTTTAGGATAAATGTAAAAATATAAATGAGAATGTGCATTGCATTCATTGTCATGCCGAATAGTTTAGTTCATAATCCAAGGAAAAGAAGACTTTCATTTTGATCCAACGTCATTATGAAATCCCTCGCGTTTAGCTTATTTTATCACACTTTTACCAAAAGGTTTGACTCAAATTACCGAGTTTTTTGGCATATTATTGGTCAAGATGTGGTGAAATCCACCCAGTTCATCTTTACTAACAACTAAATAATGCCAAAATTAAATTCTAATCTCATTATCCTGATCCCCAAGGTCCCAGGTGCTGACAGATTAGACAACTTCGGGCAACAAAGAGGCTTCATCCATGGTAGACATATCCAAGATTGTATTTTAACTGCATCTGAAGCAGTTAACTTCCAGCACAAGCAAACTAATTGAGGGAGCTTAGCTATCAAAATTGACATCAAACAATCTTTTGATACCTTAAATTGGAAGTTCCTTATACATATTCTTCAGTGTTTTGGTTTCAATACTTGCTTTTGTAACTGGATTTCCACAATATTACACTCAGCTAGATTACCCATCAGCATAAATGGCAAATCTACTGGGTTTTTTAGTTGTTCTAGAGGAGTCAGACAGGGAGATCCCCTATCTCATCTTCTTTTTTGTCTTGCTGAAGATGTAATTAGTAGAGGTTTATTAGCTTTAATCCTGGAAAGAAAGCTATATCTGATGCATGCTTCTAAAGGTTTAACTTTGCCCAATCATTGCTTGTATGCAGATGACATCTTGATTTTTTGCAAATTATCAATGCTAGCAAAAGCAAATTCTACACTGACTCCCTCTCTATGTCCAGAAGATTAACTATTGCTTCTTTAACTGGTTTTAATCATGGAAGTCTCCCTTTTGTCTATCTTGGAATTTCTTTGTTTAAAGGAAAACCTAAGACTTCATATTTGAGACCTATATTTGATAAAATTAAGCATAAGTTGAATGCTTGGAAATGAAAGTTGCTTTCTATCATGGGGAGAGTGCAATTAGTTAGTGATGTCATTGGAAGTATGCTTGTCTACTCTTTTCATGTTTATAGATGGCCCAAAAGCTTTATTGATTGATCTTACTAAGCTTGTTAGGAATTTTATTTAGAGTGGTGACCCCAATCAAAGGAAAATATGCACTGTATCTTGGAAAGATGTTTGCAAAACCAAGGAAGAAGGTGGTTTATCTGTTAAAGACTTCAATCTTGTAAATAAAGCCTCTCTTCTTCATCTTACCTGGAAACTCCTTACTTCGACTGAACAATGGGCTCAGTTATGTAGAGCTAGATTTTTACATAATGGACAACCAAAATCTTGTCATATCACTTCATTTGTTTGGATTGGTATGAAATCTCTAATTGGCATTGTTCATTAGAACTCAACTCGGAATATAGGGAATGATATCTGTGCATTTTTAGACTGATAAATGGTTGGAAAAATCCATCTTTGAGCATTGGAATCTTCCCGAGTATTTGCATCATAGTCTTGATATGAAAGTTTTAGAATTCATTTTGGATGGTGATTGGTGACTGCCTGATTGGTTTGTGACTAAAGATAGAACTTTGGCTAACAAAATTTGCAGTATAACTCTTCCTTTTGATCCTATTCCAGACAAGCTTAACTAGAGCTCATCTGTTGATGGAATCTTAACTAACAAGGTCAACAAGTTCCTTGGCATAAGCTTCTTCTGAATTCCTACATTCCCCCTACAAGAGCTTTCACTGTCTGGAGATTGCTACACAATAAGCTTCCAACTGATGACAATCTTAGAAAAAGGGGATGTTGCATAGTTTCAATATGTTGCTTTTGTAACAAGCAATCTGAAACCTCTCATCACATCTTTTTTGAATGCTCAGTTACTGCTCAAATTTGAAAATGGTTATGCAATGGATCTGATCAACAGCTTGATCTTTCTAACTGTTTTAGGCTCATCATGGGAAGAATGGGAAGAGGGAGCAAACTTGTTCAACAAGTAATGAACTCTGCTATCATTCATACTATTTGGAGTATTTGGATAGAAAGGAACAATAGATACTTCATAGCAAGCTTAAAAGTGTTGAAGTCTTGATTCATAACATCATTACTGAAGTTAATCTCAGCTTTAGCCTTGTTATGGTTAAAGGTTCATCTGCTATGGCAGACTTCAGATTATCTCAGCTTTTTGGTATCCCTTTAAAACATAGTAGAGTGAAGATTGTTGCTGAAGTTAAATGGATACCTCATAGTGTTGGATGGATTGAGATAAATTGTCATGGATCTGCCATAGGAGCCCCTGCTATAGGTTCTATATATTGGTTTTGTGATTAGGGATGATCAAGCCAAGTTCCTAGGTGCCTTTGCTCATAACATTGGGCATGCTTCTGCTTTGGAAGTAGAGTTTAGCTCTTGTATGCTGGCTATTGAGAAGGCTACAGATCTGCACTTTGGGAACTTATGGATTGAATCTGACTCTCTTTTGGTTGTGAAAGCTTTTAATCATGATGTTGGAATTCCTTGGAGAATGCATGCTAGATGGCAAAACTGTCTGAAGCTTTGTTCACAAATCAGATGTAAATGCACTCACATTCTAAGAGAAGGAAATTTGGTGGCTGACTCTTTAGCTAAGAATGCTCAAAATCATGCTTTGAACTCTTCTCAATGGTGTGAGGAACCTCCTAATATTGTGCAACCTTTGCTTCTTAGAGATAGCTTAGGTCTACCTTTTTCTAGAATTGCTATATATGGATTAATCTTTTGTAAAGGTTCAGGCCTCTCCTGCTTTTTTAATAATTTGTGTTTGCATGATAAAAAAAATGTTGGAAGGAACATAATTTGGCGGAGCACACTCAACAATCTTATAGTCTAGTAAATAATATTTGCTTATAAAAAATAAATAACTAAAGTATTTGATATATTAGAGTGTAGGTTCGAATTTTATCCATTTTCCGTAGCTTATGTGCGTGAATTTTGCAACTAAATTAGTTATAAAAAAAATCAAAACATAAAGCTATTTGATCACAATCAAGCGGATAGGATGTGGTAACATCCTCTCACTTTAAATTTTTGTAACTAAAAAATCAAGCGGATGGAAGTGATCACATAAACTTTAGCTATGATTTATCAGTTAATTTTTTTTTGTCAACTAGCCTAGTGACCAGAGCTCCCACATTTTAAATGTGAAGAAGTGGGAAGTAAGAAGTTTGAACCCCGACATGTAGGGGTGTACATGGGTTGGTTTGGCCAAACTCAAGACCCAAACCATATAGGGTACTCTGGTATGGGTGAGGTAAAATAATCACCCATTATACTATTCGCCGGTTTGGGCAAATCCACTAATTTTCGATTTGGGTTGGGTTGGGTAGTGGGTTACCCAAATTATTTTTTTGTTTTTTTGTTAATATTAAATGACTAAATGATGATTCCTCATATCTTTTTCATAAAAAATACCCAACTTTTTAATTTTCTAAAAAAATTGTGTAACTTAGTTTCACTATATTTTAACATAAAAATAATAAATGATGATAATATCAAATAATAAATTTCATCATAAAATACTTTGCAACAAACAAACTAAAGTTGCATGACATAAAATTGCATTAGCATCAAAATAACCAAAACGTGCAACATCTGAATTTGCAACTCTAGCATGTTTTGATTTTCAATATAGAATGTTTTGTGTCAATTTTAGAAATTAAACTTGATTTATGACCAAAATATTTTGTATTCTCCTTCTTCCCAATGAATTAAAAATAAAAATGTTGACATTATTGTGTAAGTGGATTTATTGGATTTGGGTCTGGTTTTACCCGAAACCCGGCCGTAATTTTTTATGGGTTTTTTATTTTTAAAACCACACTCATCCAATTATCCAACCCAGCCCACTCTTTGGGGTTTTGTTGGGTGGGTTTAACCGAGTTTTTCGGGTTGACCCAACCCAAGTACACTCCTACCGACAGGGTACGAACCCCGGCCCTGCATAATATTATCGTTCCACCTATCAACTGAGTTGTGCTTACAAGATTATTTTTTTTAAAGAAGCTATAATTTCTCAGTTAAATGTGAATTAAGGAATTCATTTAATTGCATCAGAATAATTTATTTATTTTGGATACAAGAATAATAATAAGAGTTTTCCTAAAAAAAAAAAGAATAATAATAAGAGTGAAGAATTAATTCGACCCTTTATTCGTCAATTTTTTTTTAATTTGGCCCTTTACAATTTATATTGCGACCCAATACATTCCCTAACAAAAATTAAACTTAAATTAGTCAGTGTCGTTTTTATAACAGGAATAAATTAGTCTTTCTTTCTTTTTTACAGGACAAGTTAGTCAATTCATTATATAAGAGTGACTAATTTGTATCCAATATAATTTTTTTAAAAGACTAAAAAGAGCACAAATATATTAACAAACCAAAACATACCACTTCAGCACAAGGTGTACTGAAGAACGTCTGGCAGAGAAGCAGAGTACAATAGTATTACAAAAGCAAACGAAAAACAGAAGCAAAAAGGCTAGGTAACTGCAGTTAAACAATTAATAGGATCAAGCCTCCATAATTGGTAATCAAAGTCGAACAAAATGTATTTCGATTTAAACCACCAATATAACTGAAGCTTCACCCTTTCACATAAAACCAGCAAATTATTCTCCTTGCGGTGATATCCAATATAAAAATATTGAAGACTAAAATATGTTTTTTTTTTCAAGGATTGAAATACACGGCTTAAAAATTGTGAGAGATCGAAATGTGTTTACACTTAAAATATAATATATTATGTTTTTCTTTTTTGACATGAATATATTTTGTTAATAGAATTATGTTTAATAATGGGTAAAATGTTTTTTTGAGAGGGATTGATGGGTCAAATATTATATTCTGATTTTAGAAAGAATAAGAAGAAAAAAACTTGGTTGCATATAGTATATGATATGGATGCTTTGGTGAACTGTGTATTTGATTTTTGGTGGAGCTCTGGGTTGGCACACCTTGTGCTAATTCAGAGGTTCTTCATCTAGTTATATATATTCCATTTTTGCTTCTTCAAAACAAAAGTATATGATATGGATTTTTTGCGGGATGAATTATTGAGGAAAATTTCCTTCTTTTTTTTTGACAAAAGTAAATTTTCCTTTTTTTTTTTGACAAGAAAAGGAAATTTTCCTTATATACTAATAATATATATTTTTAATATAATTATGTTTATTTTGTCAAAAGAAATAGAATTATGTTTATTAATGGGTCAAATATTTTTTTAGAGGATTGATGGGTCAAATATTATATTCCGATTTTAGAAAAAACTTTCTTATATATAGTATGATTGAATTATTTACGGGATGAATTAATGAGGAAAATTTCCTTGTATACTACAACATTGTTTTCGGAATATTGATTTTGTTGTAAAAAATATAGATTGGTCAATTAACGAGGGTTCTCTAGGAACCGTCTAATATGGCCCTAATTTAACAATGTGTCCTCATAATTTTCGTAAATTTCAATAAAATATTATTTTATTTTCCATTTTTTATTGTTATAAAATTTATTTTTACTAAAAAAGATAAAGGTCCATCTTTAAATTGGTTTTGATGGTCCATATTAGATTAACGCGGTTATTTAATTAGAATACTGAAGGGAACTCTTAAAACTCTAATTGAGAAAAAAAATAATCCGATCATGTTGCTTATGGAACTTGCAAGATTCCCTAAAAAAAAAGAACTTGCAGGATTTGTACGAAAAATAAAAGATAAAAAAAAAAAAAAAGAACTTGCAATAATATCTGACTATTAAATAAAAAAACTGTTTTTTTAAATATTAAATAAAAATCTGTTTTTTGTAGGAAAATAAAAATCTGTTAAAAAAAGTGTTATTTGATAACAAAATAATTCCTTTTAACCAAGTTATAGTGCTCAAGTGGTTAATAAGTCTCGTGGTTAATAAGTGTCACCTAAAACGAATCATTTGAGAAAACCCGAGTTCGATTCATAGTGGAAACAATTCTTGACTACATAAATTTCTGACCATACTTTACTTACCTTAGGAACCGGAGGATTAACGAAACAAATTATTTTCAAAAAAACTTAAAAAATATATACGGTACGTGTGAATTGATCTAATAAAGCATATAAAATATTATTATAAACAGTGGAGTATATATATCAAGGAGTTAGTATATGTATTATTCCTTTCTCCATTTAGTAATTTAATTTAATTTGAAAGATGTTATAATTAATATTCCTAATTAGTATTCCGAATTATTTGGTGAATCGGATTTGGAAAATGTAACCGCTTATCGTACTATAAATTAGTGTCTATAATCTGAGGAATTTCTAGTACCGAAACATATTGTCTCCTTTTGTTTTGATCATAGTTATCCCTCAAAATGTCACTAAACAATGTTTTTATTTTCACTCTCCTTTGTTGTTTTTCTCTGATTCATAATGTTGCATGTGCTGATTATGGAACAGCACTTACAAAAAGTTTGTTATTTTTTGAGGGACAACGTTCAGGTGTGTTGCCTCCTAACCAGAGAGTAACATGGAGAGGAGATTCCGCACTTAAAGATGGCCAAGATGCTGGGGTAAGATATATCAATATATACCCCTTTTTACACCTTTGAATTTTCCTTCATTTCATAACGAAAATGCAGAAGACTGGTATTACATGTTATTTTTTTTAAAACGAACTTGTGATTAGTGGTAGTAATTTTTTTGAACCAGATCCATATTTGAGTTGGTCCACAATTTAGAAATAAAAAATGAACCTTTTTCATGTATCAGGTTTCTAAGTTCCTAGGGCTGTATGGGCTTATATCATATTCTCTAAAAGAAATGTTTTATTCAAGAATTCAAACTAAAACATAGGGTTTTGCCTTTGGTGATTAGTTTTTATTTTATTTTGTTGTATTTTATTACTGTTGGCGGTAACCATCGGTTGGAGGGTGCCTTTATTGGTGTTTTGATGTACGAGATGTATTGATTTTTCTTTATGTTCCGCCTATATACGGTACGCCCTTTGTTTTGTAGTTTCTGTCTTGCCGCTACCCTTTCGTCTTGGTTATTAATAAATTTTGCTCTTAAAGAAAACATAAGAAACATTTTATTCAAATACATAAATTTTAATAGTTCTACAGAATTATCATTCTTCTGTTAATTAATTGCCTTTATTTGATAGACTTATGAGTATTGCAAATCTTATACTCGTTTTTTTAACCAAATCTTATACTTGTTACATCGTATATTACTAGTATGGTGTGACAAGATTGAGAGATAACCAGATCTCGTGAGTACATGGTTAAGAGTTGGATCCTTGACCGAGACATTTGTAAAAGTGTTTGTAAAAATGTACGTAGAGAGATCATTACCTTAAATGAATCTAATATATCAAAAGATACCTAAGTCACCAAAACGAATTGAAATACAAGCTACTATACATAAATTTAGACGAATTATAAATGTTATATACGTGTGCGCAGATTGACCTAGTTGGGGGATATTATGATGCTGGAGACAACTTGAAGCTAGGTTTTCCAATGGCATTTACCACAACAATGCTATCATGGAGCACAATAGAGTTCAATGACCAACTTGGAAAAAAGAATGAGCTTACAAATGCATTAGCAGCAATAAAATGGGGAACAAACTACTTGATGAAAGCACATCTACAACCAAATGTTTTGTATGGAGAAATTGGTGATCCTGATTCAGATCATCAATGTTGGCAAAGACCAGAGGATATGTCCACACCTAGGAATTCTTATAAGATTGATGAACAACATCCAGGCTCTGATCTTGCTGCTGAAACTGCTGCTGCTTTGGCTGCTGCTTCCATTGCTTTTCAGTCTGTGGACAATGATTATGCCTTCAAAATGCTAGTTCATGCGACACAAGTATGGTTTTCTTTTGTGTTATATCACTATTATGTGTAAATTATTTATTTTTTTACTCCTTATGACTTTTAAATAAATAATTTTATTTACATGGTATTTTTATCTCTTAGAATCAAACTCGGTATCACAAAGTTTATAACACTCGCACACACCACACAACATTTGTTTATATGGTGTGTCTACTATTTATATTTTATTTTAAATAGGAAATATATATCAACTTTTCATTTCAATTTTTAGTTTTAATTGAATGTTTTTTTCTATTTTATATTATGTTTCCAAAGCGGGTTTCAAAATATTATCTACAGAATATTGACAATAGGAAGAAAAAATAGTAAACAAGGTGTGATTAGTATGTTTATAATTAGAATTAAAAAATATAAATATAAATTGTATAATTTTTTTGTTTGTTGAAATTTTCTTTTATTTTTTCTTGCAGCTGTTTGATTTTGCAAATAATTACCAAGGCTTATACCACAATAGTATCCCACCAGCGGCAAAAGTATATTCCAGCAGTGGATATAAGGTACTTAATCCTTTGAACTTTTATATTTCCATATATTAAACAAATTATGAAAGTGGCAAAAAGAGAACATTTAGTAAAAGAATTTTGAAGTTTGTCATGGTTAAAATGATCGTCAACAATAAAAAACTAGATGTCCTCCTAATGATTCAAGGACTAGTTTTATAGCATTCTCAAATGGCTAAATCGTAGAGATACCTTGAGGTACATATTGAGGGTTAAAGATTATAGTTATTGTGAGTCAGAAGAAGAAAAAAAATAAGGATATGATGCAACCTTAAACACCAAAATATAATGTTTGAAAGACAACACTTCCATTAGAGCCTTGTGGAATTTGGAATTTATTTGTACAAACAGGATGAATTACTATGGGCAGCAGCGTGGCTTTACCGCGCTACAAACATGAAAAAATACCTTGATTACCTTGGAGGAGCGGGCGACAATGGAGGTGCAAGAACAATGTTTAGTTGGGATGACAAGTATGTTGGTGCACAAATTCTAGCTGCAAAGGTATATATAACTCAATAGCATTCATCTTCCATCTATATTGAAAATATTGTTTTCTTTCTTTTTATATACTCTCTTCAAAAGCTAATTAGAAAATTTTGAAATTTTCAATGTAAATGTTTCTTTTGTTTTGAAATGAATGTTTATATTACTACTTAATTATTCCAATATATTGGGTCATGTAGCTTGTTTTAGATGGGACGGTGGAGTCTTCGGGTATTTGGGCTCAATACAAAGCAAATGCAGAACAATTCATATGCTCATGTGCACAAAAATCAACACAAAACTTCCAGAAAACACCAGGAGGTTTGTTATGGTTTCAGCCATGGGGTAATAATCAATATGTTTCTACTGCTACATTTGCAATGTCCACTTATTCTCAATATTTGTCTGCAAAACAAGCTTCCCTTCAATGTAATGGTGGTGTTGTCACCCCTTCTGATCTCACATCTCTTGTTCAAGCTCAGGTAATTCAATCCATCATAATCTATTTTCAAGTTTTACCTTTTAAAATTAATGAGCTTAGAAAATGATTTTAATAACTTGAATGAAGTTTTATTTATAATTATGCGTTTGAATTCTCACATTAACAAGCTTCCATTCATATGTTTAATGTTTAATTCTACTAAATATTTTTTCCGTGTACACAACATTATAGGTGGACTACATATTGGGTTCTAATCCAAAAAAGATGAGTTACATGGTGGGATATGGATCAAATTATCCACAACAAATTCATCATAGAGGAGCTTCAATTGTATCAATCAAACAAGATAGTTCACCAGTAGCATGCAAAGATGGCTTTGAAAAATGGTTCAATAAAAATGCACCAAACCCTAATACATTGGAAGGAGCAGTTGTGAGTCCAGATCAAAACGATGATTTTACAGATAATAGGAATGACTTCCAGTTAGGAGAGCCAACTACTGTTTCTGTTGCACCTTTAGTTGGTGTTCTTGCTTATCTAGCTTAAATTTTTATTACTAGTTACTACTAATGCTAATTGTAGTTTGGCACGAAACAACTATCTAATTGTAACCAAAAAAAAAAAAACAACTATCTAATTCATCTATCAATCGAAGTATTTCACACTTTTATTTTCTTTCATTTTGCTTATATGTACAATTTTGTACGAGATCTTTACTATCTTTTCATCGTAAAGAAAACAATTCTAGTAAAATAACAATAACATATGTCAAAGTCTTGTACTTCAACTCAAGATTTTCTTATCATAATAAAAACGTTTCTAGAAATTAATATTTAAGCTGTAGCATTAATGTTGGGTGTTATGTTATATATGCTACGTTGAGTAGTTTGCATAATTCAACAACCTGTGAAACAGTGAATATGAAACCATCATGGTCATAAATAGGAGTTCATGTATGCTTTGTTTAGTTCATTTCGGGTCTTGGATGCGAGATATGTGACAAGAAAGAAATCAAGGGCCGAGATTTAGAATTAAAAAAAAAAAACAAGTATTTGTTTAATTAAAATAAAAAAAATGATCAATTTCTCTTCCCGCAATCACCTTCCATTTTCCCCCTTTTCCCCTATCTTCTCATCACCTCCCACGACTGCCGCCCTCTCCGTCAATCACAATGTAGTCACTCTCCCCTCTTCATGTCATCTCTGTCTCCCCGCAGCCGCCACAACCCAATCCATCGACTTTCCGGTTCCACACATGTTGATTCATTCTTGAAGAAAATAAGCACTCTTGTAGAATGTAGATTCATTGTGCACTTGACAATTAACCATACACTCTGTGCAGTTGAAATTAAGCACTCAAAGTAACCTTTTAATGAAAAAATAATAAAGAAGTGGAATTTCTTTGTTACTAGTACTTGATACAGCTTCACTAGTTAAAGAAGAGTCAAATAGTTACTTGACAATTTCCTTAGGGTTTTGGTCACTGTTAGAGACAAGGAGGAATAATATATTTATGGAAAATGTATTAGGAGTAGAATGAACTATTTTCAATAACCGGAGATAAAATTTTCTCTTCTTGTTACTCTTGTACGATAATAGCAACATTCCTTGGAGAATTTTGGATCATGCAACCATCACATTTGTGGACATTTCCACATATCAAATAATGGGTAATCTGAATATTGTTACCACTATAGAATACTATTCAGGTGCATTTTTTTTATGTATTCATACTCAACAAGCTTAAGTATCTCTCAATCATTGCATTGTGTTTTGTTTCTTAATTAGTTAGAGTTTATATTAATTTCTTGGCTATTCTGGATGGCCATTATGCCGTTGGCAGTTGGAACAACCACAAGTCAGGTGCAAAAATGTATAGCCTTACAAATTTACTTGTCTGGCTTTGAGTTTATTCAATAGGAAGATATCTAATCACTATGCATTATTTCTAAGAGTTTTTTACTATCTTGATGTGAAAATAATGGGGCAAGGCTGCCTATTTTCGAATTGCAAATCTTCTCCTGTCATCATTTCTCTAATTTTAATAGCCTACTTCATGTTGCCTTTCTTTTTAACAGCCAAAAATAATTTCATTAATAAAGAGCTGCGATAAGTATAAGTGGTACTAAACTCAACAATGAGATAAAGTACAAGTAGTACCCATCCCTCCAGAAGTTATTCCACAAACTGAGGCTAACACACAATAACCGAAACTACCTTAACATACAATCTAGAGGAAAAGCAAACTATTCACAAAACAGAATAGAGGCCACGACTTATTCTCTATGAACTAGTTTCATGATAACTCTTCCACCACAAGGACACCACTTTAGAATTTAAAGTACTCGAGAAAGAGACTACACCATTTTCATACTTAGTCATCAACACCTTCTTACATTGAGTTGAGAGTCCCCCTCCACTAGAGGCATCCACCTCCACTTGGATAAAAGAGCTCGATTGACTAGACTTAAATTCTTCACCCCAAAGCCTCCACTCTTCTTCGCCTACACACATCCTCCCATTTGAACTAACAAAATTTGTTCTCCCCTACCAACTCTCCCTACAAGAATTTTCTTTGAAGTCTCACAATTTTCTTCCACACCCAACTAAGCATTTTTTAGGAAAGACATAAATAAAATGGAGATGGAGCATAATAGCACGTTGATGAGAATCGCTCGACCTCCAAGGCTTATGAATCTATTCTTCCAAGTTGACTCATTCCTTAGATGTGCATCCACTGGAAGTCCAAGATAAATGAATGGGATGTTCCCCAACTTACAATTCAAGAAAGACATCTCCAACTCCAAAAAAATTGGTGTCCACACATGCCATTAATTAAAACCATCTAAGAATTTCCTTCAAAGACCAGAAATTCTCCACACATACTTCACCAATAAATATTGTCTGCATATACTGCAAATGCAACACCGATACATATGAATTTGCCACACAAACTATTTAAAGTATCCCAACTCGACCATCTTCCCCCATTACCGACCCCAAACCCTCTGCTACCAATAAGAACCAGAAGGGAAACGGGGCAGGGGGTTCACCTTGCTTAAGTCCCCTGCTTATAACAACCTCTTTTGTAGGACTACCGTTAACTAAAACAGACAAGGATCCCAAAAACACACGAGCCCTCATTCAATATCTCCCTTTTATGAACGTTGATTGATCATTTGAAATTATGGAGCCCGTAACCGAACCGATTATTTTTGCAAGAACAATAGCCAACATGGTTTTACTTTCCTGATGCGAAAGTTTTTGTTGTGAAGCAGTCTGTTTACATAATGTATGACTGCTCTTGTCATAACGATGTTACTTTGGTATTGACTTAGTTTGTGTTAAGAGAGGTGGCTTTGAGAAGTATGAAGTAAAAAATGGATCGATACATAAAAGAAAGCACTTGAATATTGTATCGGAATTTGTTATTATATTTCTTGTAATTTGATGTACATATATATATAAGAGTACAAGAATCTGTATACTAATTGCCTATAATTGTCTAGTCTATAATTGCCTATAATAGAAATCCTATTTAAATACAATTATGATACAATTTCCTGATATACTTTGACAGCTATATGGATATGCATTGCCATCATGTTTGCTTGGGTTTGACCTTCTTGAATGTCTTGATATTTGCTTTGACCTTCTTTAATGTGAATAATATGTGCCTATCCTTAACACCCCCCCCCCCCCCCCTCAAGTTGGAGGTGGGATTGAAATCTCAAGAACACCCAACTTGCCGAGTAGTCGTTTATAAGTATCGCCTCCAAGAGGTTTAGTAAATATGTTAGCTAGTTGGTCAAAAGATCGGAGATAAGAAGGGCTGATAAGACCTGATTTAATTTTCTCACGAACGAAATGACAATCAATTTCAATGTGTTTTGTGCGTTCATGAAAAACTGGGTTTTCGGCGATGTGAATAGCAGCTTGACTATCACAATGAACGGTGATCGGTTGAGGATGATCAATGCCGAGATCCGAGAGAAGATATTTTAACCATTGTAACTCGGAAGATAAAGTTTCAAGGGAACGATATTCTGCTTCAGCAGAGGAACGAGAAATTGTTGGTTGCTTCTTGGTTTTCCATGATATAGGATTAGAGCCCAACATGGTAAAATAACCGGTAGTGGAGCGACGAGTAGTAGGGCAACCAGCCCAATCAGAGTCGGCATATCCAACTAAATTGAGGGAGCTAGAAGCCGAAAGAAATAAGCCTTTGCCGACACTCCCTTTAAGGTATCGGAGAACTCGTGTGGCCGCATCGAGATGAGTTGTACATGGAGATTGCATGAATTGACTGAGAGTGTTAACAGCGTATTGGATGTCGGGTCGTGTCACTGTTAAATATAATAGACGACCAATGAGGCGACGATAGATTGTCGGATCAGGAAGAGGGCTTCCTTCATTGGGCCGAGACGGAGGTGTTGCTCCATAGGAAAATCTGATGGTCGGCAACCAGTCATACCAGAGTCGGATAAAATGTCAAGTGTATATTTCCTTTGACATAAGAATATTCCCTTTTTAGAACGGGATAATTCGATGCCTAAGAAGTATGAAAGATTTCCAAGGTCTTTGATGGAGAAGGCCTGGGCGAGAAATTTCTTGATGTCGGAGATAGCGTCTTCGTTATTTCCAGTGATGATGTTGTCATCTACATAAACGAGTACAAATATAGTCGTGTGATTACTTTTGAAAGTGAATAGACTATAATCAGAGATGGATTGATGAAAACCCTTTGAATGAGGGTGGTGGAGAATTTTGAGAACCATTGACGGGATGCCTGTTTGAGACCATAGATGGATTTGTTTAATTTGCAAACACATGGTTTCCCTTTATGAGAGAAGCCGGGTGGTAATTTCATGTAAACTTCTTCATTAAGGTCTCCTTGGAGGAAAGCATTGTTAACATCAAGTTGATGTAATGGCCAGTTTTTAATGGCAGCAATGGAGAGAAGGAGTCGAACCGTGACAAGTTTGGCAACCGGTGCGAATGTTTCATGGTAGTCAATAGCATGTACTTGATTGTAGCCTTTGGCGACTAAACGAGCCTTATATCGCTCAACGGTACCATTAGAGTGATATTTAATTTTGTATACCCACTTACAACCTATGGCGGTTTTGCCATTCGGGAGAGGAGATAAAACCCAAGTGTTGTTGGATTCAAGGGCGTGGATTTCTTTAGCTATAGCGTCACGCCATTCAGCTGATTTGATAGCTTGAGAATAAGATGTTGGTTCTTTATTCTCAATGATATTAACAAGAAGAGCTCAATGAGAAGTGCTCAAATTGGATAAAGAGAAATAATTCTTTAATGGGAAGGCACTCTGTGATGTGACATTATTAATGTCACATACGTGGTCCGTGAGGCGAACGGAAGGAGTACGAAGACGTTGAGGATAACGACGTTCTGCAGGATTGATCGCTGTAGGTGAATGTTGTTGGGGAGTTTCTACAGGAATGGATGGAATATTGGATGGAATAGTCGATGAGTTATCATCCTGAGGAGTGGGAATAGGCACAATTGTGTCATCATGATGACTAATGCCGGGAGAGATACTTGATGCAGATGATAAGTTGGAAGAGGAATCATCAAATTCACAATCAAGGATTTGAGTGTTGATGCTTATGTCGTTAGCGAAGGAAGGAGTTTGAAGGTCGTGATATGGAAACATTGTTTCAAAAAATTGAACGTCGCGAGAGACATATATTTTGCGAGTGTGCATATCGTAGATGCGGTATCCTTTTTGATTAAAAAGGTAACCGACAAAAATACCAGGTTTGGCCCATTCATCGAATTTGTGTTGAATGTTCATATTTTTGGCAAAACAGAGACATCCAAACACACGAAGTGATGAGTATGAAGGAGGAGAACCGAGTAAAATTTGATGAGGAGATTTATATTTCAGGATGGGAGTAGGAAGTTTGTTTATGAGATAAGCGGCAGTGAGAACGCATTCACCCCAAAAAGAAAGGGGTAATTTCGCTTGGAAACGTAATGCTCTTGCGACGTCGAGAAGATGACGATGCTTGCGCTCCACAACACCATTTTGTTGAGGGGTTACAACGCAGCTGCGTTGATGAATAATGCCATGATCATGAAACCATGTTTGGATTTGTTTGGACAAAAACTCCGAACCATTGTCGGAACGAATAACTTGAAGTTGGGGAAGAAAGATGCCCCCATCGCCAGAATTAATTTTATTAATTTTAGTGTTGAATTGGCGATTGATTTGATGAAAAAAATGAATTAGCGTAGTAAATGTTTCAGATTTATGTTGCATGAGATATAACCAAGTACATCGTGAATAATCGTCGACAATTGTTAAAAAATATTGTGATCCATTGTGTGATGGAGTAGAGAATGGACCCCAAATATCGACATGAATTAACTCAAAACAATGAGATGAATATGATGTTCTTGAAGAAAAAGGTAAACGTGATTGTTTTGCACGCGGACAAACGTCACAAACAAAATCTTTATTTGCATTAATATTTGGAGAAATCTTAACAATAAATTGAAAGCGGGAAATAGATGGGTGACCGAGGCGTAAATGCCATAGGTCAGCCTTATTACATTGCTTAGAACTAAAAAAGAACTTGATGGATGGTCAAGGCAATAGTGATCCTTGTCATCTTTATTTAATGGTGGTGCTTCATTCAGGTAGAAGAGTCCATTCCGAGCACTACCCAGACCAATCGTCTTCTTCGTTGCTCGGTCCTGAAATATGCAACCAGAGGATGAGAAAATAATATCACAATGTATTGATTTTGTTACTACCTCCGTTCCTTTTTAATTGTCACTTTTTGACATTTTACACAAACCAAGATAATTAATAAATGCCACTACTTTTGATACAATAATTTATACTTTTACTATAATAACCTTATTCATTTAATATATCATCTCATATATTTCTCTCTCCGTAATAAATAACTAAGGATAAAATTGGTAAAACATTATTTAAAGTTGCATTGAACTTTGAAAGTGACAGTTAAAAAGAAACAAATTTTTTCTTCAAAAGTGACAATTAAATAGGAACGGAGGGAGTAATTGTGAAAGAGATAATAGATTATATTTCAAAGATGGAATGTGATAAACATTCGTGAGTGTAAGTGACGGTGAGCAATGAATATTGCCGATGTGTTTCACGGACGCGTGAGAGCCGTCGGGTAATTGAACAAGTATATTTTTATGAACATGTGAATATGAAGAAAAATGAGAAAGAGATGTGCATATGTGATATGAAGCGCCAGAATCAATAATCCAAGAAAAAGGAACACAAGTAAAAGCGGTACCTGCTAAATTCACAGATGATCCCATAGTGTCCTCTTTGGCTAAGAGAGATAGGAGTTTTTGATATTGTGCGCTTGAGAGTTGAGTAGCGGAAGTAGATGAGGATGGTTCAGATTTCTTTGGTGGCTTATTTGGAAAGCCATGAATCTGATAGCAAGTAGCAATAGTGTGACCATACTTATTGCAATTCTCACAGTACGGACGCTGCCGTTTGCCTTGAGTGCGATACTGCACTTTAGAAGCTTGAAGCGCTGCTGATTCCTCAGCATGGATGGGTCGAAAATTAATCTCTTGTTGTTTCTCTTCCTGGCGTACGATGTTATAAATACGCTGAATTGTAGGAAAAGGATCCATGAGGAGAATTTGGCTGCGGACGGCCGAGAATCGGTCATGGACGCCCTGAATAAATTCCATGGCCCGGTCCTGATTTTGTTGATCAATAATACTCTTGGCATTACCGCAGATGCACGGATTGATTGGTGCGATGGAATGGAGTTCATCCCAGAGAGATTTCAACTGAGTGAAATACAGAGATACAGACATGCCCTCTTGTTTTAGGGCAGAGATAGATTGTTTCAATTGATAGATTTTCGGAGCATTGGACTGAGATAAACGATCCTTGAGATCGGTCCAGATTTGTGCCGCCGTTTCAGCATAGAGAATGCTAGGGCGAATCTCGGTTGAAACCGAGTTGAGAATCCAGCTTGCAACCATATCGTTGCAGCGGCGCCACTTAGAGATATCATCGGCCTTCTTTGGGCAGGTTAGGGTTCCATCGACAAACCCGAATTTGTTTTTGGCACGAAGTGCCATTGTTACGGCTCGGCTCCATGAACCATAGTTGTCGACCGTGAGCAGAGGTGTAACAAGGACAGTTGCAGGGTTGTCGGAATGATGGATGACGCATGGATCGGTGTTGGAGGTGGTGGCGGATTGATCATGGATCGACGGGTTTTGTGAAGGGATTGGGATGGTGGTTGGTGGAACATCAGACATGATGATGCCAGTGAGTGAGTGAGTGAGGCGATGAGAAGGGTTGAAACAGGATGATAAACACAAAATGAGGGAGATTAACCAGAGAAAAATTGATACCATAGGAAGTAAAAAAATGGATCGATACATAAAAGAAAGCACTTGAATATTGCATCGGAATTTGTTATTATATTTCTTGTAATTTGATGTACATATATATATATATATATATACGAGTACAAGAATCTGTATACTAATTGCCTATAATTGTCTAGTCTATAATTGCCTATAATAGAAATCCTATTTAAATACAATTATGATACAATTTCCTGATATACTTTGACAACTATATGGATATGCATAGCCATCATGTTTGCTTGGGTTTGACCTTCTTGAATGTCTTGATATTTGCTTTGACCTTCTTTAATGTGAATAATATGTGCTTATCCTTAACAAGAAGGTATGACTATCCATGAGGATATGTCATTCCAGGTAAGTCCAATTTCAATTGGAAGGTTCTTTGTCCGTCTATCTGCTTTTCTAAGATCATCCATAAGGGAACATTCATTTTGAGTGTTAGGTGTGGGTCTTATATGTATACAACATCAATTTTACAATTTTTTAATATTAATATTGAATAAGTACACAATCACTCCAATCTAGCACCTAACAAAAAAAGTATTATATTTGTCCCATCAAGAACTCTAAATCATTAAATTTCAACAAAAGTCATTTATTTAATACAATTTATTTAGGTGGACCTCAGAAAATTGTAGAGGGGGGTGCGCTTCCGTAGCCACCATACTCTACAAACAATGTATGTATTTGCTTCACAATAGATGTACCTATTTAACATGGTGCTAAATAGGTGAAGCACCCACCATTGTAGATGATTTAAAGCGCTTAATTGTTTATTGAAAGAGATATCAATTTTGACATATATAATGATAAAAAACTTTATGGCAAAAAAAAAAATAAATAATAAATAGAGTCAAATATTGCTCTTAAACTGTTTTTTTAATTAATAAATCAAATTTCTATTGTAGTGTTGCTCATATTTTAATGGCTTTAAATTTCTATTGTAGTTGTGGTGTTCCTATTTTAATGAGATTTAATATATTTTTAATTAATAAATTAAATAATAAAATAAAAAGGATAACATTTTAAATATAATAGATTAAATGAAGGATAAAATTGGAAGTGAAAAATACAATCCAAAATAATGTATCCCCCCTTTTATATATATACTAGCGTCAAGACGGGAACTAGCGTGCTCGTCTTTCCTCTTTTATGGGCAATGAACGATAAAACGCTATAAATAATTAAATGATGGGTAAAATTGAAAGAAAAAATGTTACACCAAAACATAACATTTTTTTTTAAATAAGTAAATGGTCCCTCTAAATATACCAACATTTGATTTTAGTCCCCCTAAAATATTCTTTAGGCTTTTGGTCCCTCCAAAGTTTTATATCCATGAAATTAGTCCCTACTTGTTGGTCAACTCATGTCTAACCTTCATAATTTTTAATGAAGTTTTCCAGAAATGGATAGAATATTATGATAATCTCTCTCCAAAAAAATTGGAATTTTTTAACAAAACATGAATTAAATATGAATTTTTATGTTTTTGGTGCTAAAAAATTCATATTAAATTCATGTTTTATTAAAAAATTCTAATTTTTTTTGGAAAATATTGTCATAATTTTCTACCCATATATGAAAAATTTCATTAAAAAATATGAAGGTTAGACATGAGTTGACTAAAAAGTAGGGACTAATTTCATTGATGAAAAATTTTGAAGGGACCAAAAGCCTAAGAAATATTTTAGGGGGACTAAAATCAAATGTTGGTATATTTAGGGGGACCATTTACTTATTTAACCCTTTTTTTTATTTAAGATCAAAATAAGGTTTGTTTTATAATGTTCAATATTGTTACTATGATTTTTAGGGGATATTGTTTATACTATTGTTATTGTTGTGAATTGTTTATCCTATTATTATTTTTTGAATTGTTCATAAACTCTAATTAAGGTTATTAAAAACACAAAACTCTAATTAAGGAAAATACTGATATTTGATCTTGGTCAAAAACATTCTTTTGATATTATTTATTTACACATTACTATTATATTAAAACCGTTTTTGACTGAATTCTTACCAAAAATAATGGTGTATATAGTATCATGTATTTAGGATATGTATTAATGCTTTCTCCATTTTGGTAATCAAAATATCATTTATTAAATAGTATCATTAATATTCCTAATTTTTTTGGTAAATCGAATTAGGAATATGTAACTGCTAATCGTACTATAAATTAAGGTCTAGAATCGGAATTTCTTGTACTAGTCTAAAACACGTTTTAATTTGTTGTTATCCTCAAAATGTCACTAAACAATGTTTTTATTTTCATTCTCCTTTGTTGTTTTTCTCTGATTCATAATGTTGCTTGTGCTGATTATGGAACAGCACTTACAAAAAGTTTGTTATTTTTTGAGGGACAACGTTCAGGTGTGTTGCCTCCTAACCAGAGAGTAACATGGAGAGGGGATTCCGCACTTAAAGATGGCCAAGATGCTGGGGTAAATTACTATTTTTTACACCTTTGAATTCTCCTTCATTTTATAATGAAAACGCTTATGATAATATATATATAAATTGATTTGTGGTAGTAATTTTTGTGAATCAAATCCATATTTGAGTTGATTTTTTTTGAATGGCAAATATATATATAAACGCAAAAGGGCACAACACCCGGAGCAATATTTGAGTTGATTAGAAGTAAAAGTTGACTTTCTTTTTCATTTATCGGCTTTCCAAAGTTCATGAGGACCTATATCATTAGGTTATATCATATTTTCTAAAACAAATGGTTCTCCCCACTACAATGTTGTTGTGAAATATGTTTTTTTCATTGAAAAAAATGTCGTTGCATGTAGTTGGTATAAGTGCTGTTGCGAAAAGATTTCACAAAGACATTTGATGTTGCTGCCATAACTATGTTTTTTACAACGACAATTATTGTTGCCTTACATCACTTGTCACAATGACTAAAGTCATGACGATAAAGATTTTTGTCAATAACTAAAATCGTTGCAATAAACTTATTTTTGTCAACAATACAATTTTTTTTTACAAAAACAATACATATTGTTGCTAATGTCATTTAATAAAAATATATTTACATATTTTAAAAATTAGTATCAATCACATTTTTAATTTAAATTGTACTTACTATTTAAAAATATATAATATTACAATATAATACACAATAGCGTAAATGTGAAAAATATCAAGAAATATACACACAAATTATATAATATTTACGAGATAAAATATCATAAATTATCTTTCCTTAACATAAAAAATAATAGTAAATTACAAATGGTGTTGTTCTTACAAAAATAAAAACTAGAAATTTGTGCTCTTGAAAAATAAAATTGTGACCCCATCCAACAATATTATTAGTTCATCTGTATAATTTGAATTTTGAACATTTCTTTGTGTAGTAGTTGAAACACTCTTAACCTGCAATTTCAATACAACACAAGAGTTATTAGTTTAACGTCTTTTTTCTATATATATGCATATTAATGAATAAAAGAGCAACAAAAAAGGCTAATTACTTATTCATAAAAAGTTAATTAAATTATAATATGACAACTTTAATAACATTATTCAACATTTCAACCTCAAATAAAAATGTATGTTAAAAGTTTGAAAAAAATTACTTACATATTATTTAAGGGGTTGTGTACGCAGTAAGAACAAAATTCAGGGAAGATGAACTCATGAACTTGACTTAATTAGGTCTACCCTCTTTATGTGACTTCAATTAACTTGATAACAAGTTTGTCCTACTTCACATCTGGATCCCACAACTCAAACATACCCAAATGATGAACTTGCAGCAGCGTACACACTCCTTTCACTTTTTCACTCCCTGTTAGATAAGCTAAGTCGCATTAGCTTCCATCGTCAAAGTACAAAAGGTGTAGTGCCAAAATTGAGTGAGGGTTGGAGAGCGAAGATTACCAGAAACAATCATACAATAGAAAATAGGTAAAGTTTTCGATTTGAAGAGAGATGACAAAAGATAGTGATTAAAATCAAATTTAGCACAAAAGAACACGACTTTAAGAAGATACAATTTCATACATACCTTTAGTTTATGAATTATTATGCTATTTTGAACTCCTATCACAAAAGAACTCACATCAAGAAGATGCATAACTTAGTAAAAAAATTAAATTAAAAAGCATGAGTTCTTGGTTTGCAATAAGTCTGGTATACCAGAACACATAGGAGAAGCAAAAATTATACTTGCAATGGCTTCTCGCAATTCCGACTGGCATTCCTTCTAGCTTTTAATTATAGGTACACGTGCAAGGACGAACTAATTAAAAATCCCAGCATAAAACAAGGCAGTTTTTGTTTGAGTGATGGGTGTAAATTTATTTCTAGGAATGTGACATTGGGAATCCTTGGTTCCCATGTTTGTTTCAAGTTTTCATAAAATATGCCTAGGTACATTTTATTCCTAGGAATAAAATTTACACATAATTTTTTCACTTGTTACTCCCATGTTAAAGTATGAGAATCTTTTATTCCAATGAGAATAAGAGGTAACCACCCATAACTTCTCACTCTCACACTATTTTAACTCTTTTATTTTATTGTTTTAAATTATAAATTAAATTTATTTAAAAATATTCCTGAGACACTAAATTAATTACCAAACACTTTAATATGATTAAGATTTCTAGGAATAATCCAGAGAATGTTATTCCTAGGATTGTAAATTTAATCCTTGAAACAAACACACTCTTAAGAGTTCATGCAATAGAGATAATGGGTGGTGACGGTTAGACAAGAAGAAAGTTGCTATCAAATTTATTTTTGCTCTAATTAAATCACTATTATTATAACAATACTTTTTTTAAGGGAATTATTATAACAATACTATTAAATTTGATTTTCTTCTTTAAAAAAACATTATTTTATTTTCTTTTTCCTTCAAAGTGTTATATTAATATTTAAACGATTTTTTTAGATAGAGAAAATGATAAATAACCATTAAAAAATATTGAATTATTCCTAGCGAAAAATATGTTGTTGCCAAAAACTGTATTATTTCCAACGATAAGATTTTTTTTTCGGAGGAGGATATGTTGATGTTAAAAGTTGTATTATTACAGCGACAAAATATGTTGTTGGGATAAGTCATTTTTCCCAACGATAACGATATTGCTGGTAAAAATAATAGTTTATTACAACGACTTTAATTAGTCATTGCCATATTCATATAAAAAAGTTGTATTATTTCCAACGACAATAATTGTGGTTGGGATAAGTCATTTTTTTCAGCGATAATAATATTGTTGAAAAAAAATAACTTACTACAACAACTTTAATTAGTTGTGGCTATATGCATATTTTTACCAACAATTTTATTGTCGTTGAGAAAAAGTCGCTGCCAAAAGTCTTATTTCTTGTAGTGCCCTCAAAAAAAAAAAAAACAAATGATTCTATTTAAGAATATAAACTAAAACATAGTAATATTTTATGCAATTTATTGTAATATTGTATAAATTTCGATACTTTTTTTTAGAATTCTTAACTTATAATTGTTCCATATGATTTTAAATTCTTCTGTTAATTTAAATCTTCCGTTATTTCTTCAAAAAAAAATCTGTTAATTTAATTTGTTGTCGATACACTTTATTACAAATCTTATACTTGTTACATAGTATGTGTGTGTTTGTTTGTGTGTATACCAATTGATAATTTATAAGTACATGGTTAGGAGATTGATTCTTAACTTTGATGTTTCTAAGAATGTTATATGGTTAGGAGATTGATTTTTGACTGAGATGTTTGTAAGAATATTTGTTAAAAGAGATCAATCCGTAAAATGAATTTATGTTCTCAAATGATACAATTGCATAAACAAATACTAGTTACTATATATATTTTTAGACAAATTATAACTTTCTTATACGTGTATAGGTTGACCTAGTGGGTGGATACTATGATGCTGGAGACAATTTGAAGTTGGGATTTCCAATGGCATTTACCATAACAATGCTATCATGGAGCACAATAGAGTTTAAGGACAAACTTGAAAAAAACAATGAGCTTACAAATGCAAAAGCAGCCATAAAATGGGGAGCAGACTACTTGATGAAAGCACATCCAACCCCAAACATTTTGTATGGGGAAGTTGGTGATCCTGATTCAGACCATCAATGTTGGGAAAGACCAGAGGATATGTCAACACCTAGAAATTCCTATAAGATCGATGAAGAACATCCGGGCACTGATCTTGCTGCTGAAACTGCTGCTGCTTTGGCTGCTGCTTCTATTGCATTGCTATCGGAGGGCTCGGATTATTTAATCGCATTGCGAAATCATGCAAAGCAAGTATGGTTTTATTTTGTAAAAATTATTTGTTTTTTACAAATCAAAAAGTACACTATTACACTGTCAATTCACTGTGGGATCACTAAATTTTGTTGACTTTAAGCATATCTATCTTAAAATCAAATTCATATAAAAAAATGAGTTATGATTGGTTGACAATGTAAAAAAGTCTACACTAACAACAGATGAAAATAATTTTTTTTCTTCAAAAAATAACTATTGTAGTTTTATTTTATGTAAAATTTATTTTAATTTTTTCAACCGGTTCAATAGATTTTTGGATTCGTTTTTGACCTTAAGTTCAATTTTAGAGGTCCATATTAAGGAGGCTTTGTGTATATAATAATATTGTTGTAATTTACAATTGAAATTACAAATAAGAAATAAAATAGAGTTTATAATTTTTCTTTTATTTGGTGAAAAATTCTAATTCAGTTTCTCTTGTAGCTTTTTGACTTTGCAAACAATTCTAGAGGCTTATACCATGATAGCATCCCACCAGCAGCGAAAATATATTCCAGTAGTGGGTTCGAGGTGATCTTCTTATATCTTTTGAAATTTTGTTTCAATATACTAAAAAAGTTAAGGAAGTGGAAGTTAGAGAACATTTATTTGCCATGGTTACAATGATTTGCAACCACAATATTAAGCTCATGTACATTCATGCAATTTGGAAATTTATTTGTAGGATGAATTACTATGGGCAGCAGCATGGCTTTACAGGGCCACAGACTTGGCTAAATACTTTGATTACCTTGAAGGTGCAGACGACATTGGGGGTGCAAGATCAATGTTTAGTTGGGATGACAAGTATGTTGGTGCACAAATTCTTGTTGCAAGGGTATATTTCATTCAATAGCACTCATCATCTATATAGAATAACATTGTTTGTTTCCTTTATATTTTTGTTTTAAGAGCTAATTAAAATATTTTGGTTTTTTTTGTGCAAACATACATGATTTTTTTACATGAGATACAATTACATTTTTTTTAAGAAATTTACAAGATGATTTTAGTTTTTGTATATGGATAATAAAGTAATTTAATAATAATATATTTGTTTGGTTCATGTAAACTACACATCATTATGCAAAATTTGTTTTGGATATTCGTATTGAGTTATCTAACTCATTGCATTATATTGTATCATATTTATTGTGTCCATATTACTTTTTTACCACTCATATAAACTATATATGCACATCAAACATCTAATTTTTGTATTTTTTTCTCTCTGAAAACTCCCATAAATAATTCACTTATGTCTCTTTTTTTTAAGAAATTTACAAGATGATATATATATATTAATTTACATGTCTCTTTTTTTTTTAAAGAAATTTACATGAGATATAAGTTTGCTACTTAAATGTTCCATTATATTGGGCCATGCAGTTTGTTTTAGGTTGGAAAAAGAAGTCTCCAGAGATTTGGACTCAATACAAAGAAAATGCAGAAAACTTCATATGCTCATGTGCTCAGAAATCAACCACAAATGTGGAGAAAACACCAGGGGGTTTGTTATGGTTTCAACCATGGGCTAATATTCAATATGTTTCTACTGCTACATTTGCAATGGCCACTTATTCTAAATACTTGTCTAAAAAGCAAGCAACCCTCAAATGTAGTGAAGGTGATGTTAGTCCTTATGATCTCACATCTCTTGTTCAAGCTCAGGTAATCCAATTTGAATGTATAAGTTAAAAGTGTGTATAGTAATATTTAATATGTACCTTTTGACAAACATTCGAATTTTTAATTAACCCTTTTTTTCATAACATTTTAGGTGGACTACATCTTGGGTTCTAATCCAAAAAATATGAGTTACATGGTGGGATACGGATCAAATTATCCACAACAAATTCATCATAGAGGATCATCAATTGTATCAATCAAAGAGGATAATGCACCAGTTACATGTCAAGATGGTATTCAGAAATGGTTCAATAAAAATGCACCAAACCCTAATATATTAGAAGGAGCAGTTGTGAGTTCAGATCAAAATGATGATTTTACGGATAATAGGAATGACTTCCAATTAGGGGAGCCAACTACTACTTCTGTTGCACCATTAGTTGGTGTTCTTGCTTATCTAGCTTAATTTTGTGTTCCTAGCTACTCCTTACACTGGTTTTGGTCTAGTATGAAATAATTAACTATCTAATTCATCTATCTATCAATCAAAGTCTTCCACTAGGCATTAAGTCACACTTTAATTTTCCATTATTTTACTTTTATCTGGCTAATCTTGCACGATAACTTTACTAGTTTCTTCTATAAGGAAAACAATTCTAGTTTCTTCCATAAAGCTCTATATCTAGCTCACCCTGAGATAACACCAAAAAATATTGCCCTCATACTGGAGCACACCAACCTCCATATCATCTAAATATGTATTGTATGATTTGTACAGCTACTCCATTGTGACCATGACAAATTATGAGTTAAAAAAAATACTCCAATAAGTAAAAATCATATGAATATGTACTAATGGTTTATCCAATAAGGATAAAAAAAATATAAAAAATACTCCAACACCGGTTTGTTAAGGATATACTTGTATTTTCACAATCATTTAGACAAATTATTTAGGCATACATAAACAAAAATAAAAATCATTTAATTATTTTAAAAATATATATTATTTAATTTTTTTCTTTTTCCACATTTTTTCAAATGTGTGTGATTAAATAAAGTGACCAGCTAGTTGTGATCATGCAATACTTTCACATTTGCAATATTCAGCCTCCTAAAAGATAGTGCTTATATTATTTTGTCTCCTTAATGCGTATATCATAGTCAACATCACAACTCCATATAATCCTTCTTCATGTCATATTTGTACCTTATTTTATTAATGCATCTCCAATTTGATTTGCTTCTCTATTTTTACAAATTACAAATACTGAATAGTAGAGGTAATACCAGCTATAGCAAAACCCACTAACTATTGGTGCAATAAATGCTAACACACAAGGCTTTTATTTATATGGTCAAGTCTTTGCATATTTCTTCCAATTCTCCGATGTGGGACATTTTCTCAACACTAATTCAAGGCATATTTCAACAAATCTCCACCTTGACTTGAATCTGTTGAGTATTTTGAAGTTGGCTGCATGTTTTGGCAAATCCAATGTGTTCATTAAAAGCATTTCCATGTTTTAAAGAAGTCTTCAGTTGCAAGAAAATGGTTTTGAAGTTGTTCAGACGCACTTTGGACCTTCAGAAGCTGATAACTTGGCCCTGCGAAGTTATCTGCGCACTGCGAAGTGCTTCAGACGCTGAAATCCTTCAGACTCTGAAACAGTGCTTCTGATGCTTCAGACACACTATTCCCGCGTTGACTTCTTCAGAAGCTGAGTTTTTCTGAGTTATTTTTGCGCGAATCTTTGCAAGATTTAACAAGGATTTATCCACGCATATGGGTTCTAGAATGCAGATTGATTTGGTGAAGATTTTATGAAGATTTGGCTCGTGTTTATGCTCAAGTATATTTTCTGAAGCAATCTTTTCAAAGATACAATACAGAATTATTTAGCCATTCATAATTCAGAAACAAATCATATTCAGAAGATTGGAATCATAATTATGTTAGCTGCTGAAGATTATAAAAGGAGTGTTGCTGCTGCTATTCAAGACTTACGCATTACATTGCAGAAATTCAGGAAATAGAGTCTTAGAGTTTTAAGCTTTTAGCTTTATCTGTGCACCACTCAATCTGAGTTGGTTTAGGTGTGTTTTGAGTTGTAATCACTCTAAGCCTGTAGGTACGAGTGCTGTCTTTGTTTTTGAAGGTGTCTTCATAAAACTGGGTAGTTGGTTTAAGTTGCTGGGTAACTGGGTTTAGTTACTTGGATAGGAAGTTAGTGGTTTACTAATACTCAACGTGTTGGGTAGAAATCAGAACTAGGAGGAGTTTAATTGCTTAGGTTGGGAACAGGGGGTCTGTGTCTTGAGTCTTAAGGATTAAATCCTATAGTCGATTTCCTTCCTGGATTGGTATCCCCCAGAGTAGGTGGTGTTTACACCGAACTGGGTTAACAAACCTTTGTGCCTTTTACTTTCCTGCACTTTTATTCCTACTGCTGAACTGTTTTTAAATGTGCTCTGTTTTACGTTTTTTTTGCACTCTGATTTGTGGTCTGAGTTGTTCTAGCCAGAATTTCAATTGGCATCAGAGCAAGCACTCTGCCTGTGTTTTGGGTGTGTTCCAGGGTAGTTAATGTCTGGCTTTATGGAGAGAGAAGGAGGTTTTGTCAACAGACCACCATTACTTGATGGCACAAATTATGAGTACTGAAAATATAGGATGTGTGCCTTCCTGAAATCCATAGACAGCAGGACTTGGAAAGCTGTGTTAAAAGGCTGGGATCATCCTGTGGTTTTAGACAAAGATGGGAATAAAATTGAGATTCTGAAACCTGAAGAAGAGTGGACAAAGGCTGAAGATGATCTGTCACTTGGAAATTCAAAAGCCCTGAATGCAATATTCAATGGTGTTGATATGAATATGTTCAGACTCATCAAGCAGTGTACTGTTGCAAAGGATGCTTGGGAAATTCTGAAAACCACTCATGAAGGAACCTCTAAGGTCAAGTTGTCCAGACTCCAATTGCTGACCACTAAGTTTGCAAACTTGAAGATGATGGAGGATGAAAGTATTCAGGATTTCTACATGAATGTGCTGGATATGGAAAATTCCTTTGAGTCTCTTGGGGAGAAGATGTCAGATGAAAAGATAGTGAGAAAGATACTCAGGTCACTCCCTAGAAGATTTGATATGAAGGTGACAGCAATTGAGGAAGCTCATGATATTTCTACTATGAAGGTTGAGGAGCTTATTGGGTCTTTGCTGAATTTTGAAACTACCTTCTGCAAACAGCCTGAAAAGAAAAGGAAAGGAATTGCTCTTGCAGTCAATTTTGAAGCTGATGATCAACAAGGTTTTAATGAGGATGAGGATGACTTATCAGAAGCACTTGTGTTTGTGGGAAAACAGTTCAACAAAATTCTGAAACAGGTGGACAGGAAATCCAAATCTAAAGGTCAGAACCTCATACTCAACAACAATAAGCAACAAACTGAAGAAAATAGCAAACAAGCAAGAGGTGTGCAATGCTTTGAGTGTGAAGGCTATGGACATGTCAAGTCAGGGTGTCCTACTTTTCTCAAGAAGCAGAAGAAAAGCCTAACTGTATCTTGGTCTGATGAGGATAGCTCAGAAGGAGAGGTTGAGAGTAAGTCAGCCAAACATGTTGCTGCTCTTATTGTCTCAGAAGCTTGTTCAAAGTCTGTAGTCTATTCAGAATCTGAAACATCATCAGAAACTGAAACTTCATCAGAATCTGAAGCATGTGATGAAGAATTGGTTTTTGAGGAACCTGCTATTTCTTATGAATAGTTATATCTCAGAAATCAAGAGTTGTGCAAGTTATTAGAAAATCAGAAGGAAACTGTATGTCAGTTGCAGTCTGAAAGATGTGTTCATTTAGGACAGATTTCTGATCTTAATGAAGAAGTAACTCAATTGAATTCTCAACTTGATCAGATGAAGAAGCAAGTTAGGATGATGAACTCTGCTACTGATATGTTGGAGGAGATTTTGGATGCTCAGAAACAAGGAAAACATAAGGGCTTAGGATTTGTGGATGAGAGTATGAACCTCAAGCAGAAAAATCCAGTTAAAAAGTTTGTTCCTGCTACTCAGACTCATGATTCTATGGTTGGGACATCTAAGATGAAACCTCTTAAGTAAGCTAAGATGCAACCTCAGAAGCAAGCTCACATGCAACATCAGATTCAACCCCAGAAGTTTAACAGAAACAAGAGAAGAAGTCATAATTGGGTTTGTCATCACTGTGGAAAGAAAGGGCATATCAAACCATTTTGTTTCAAACTATATGGTTATCCTGAGCACTTTAAATTCAGAAGAGTTGAACCTGCTCCAAAAAGAGTCAATGTTCAGAAGGTATGGAAACCCAAATGTCAAGAACTTGTTGGTCTAATGGCTCATACTTCTCAGAAAGCTTCATCTAAGAGAAACTGGTACTTTGACAGTGGCTGCTCTAGACATATGACTGGAATTAGTAAGTTTCTGGAAAATATAAGACCTTACTCCAAAGGATATGTGACTTTTGGTGGTGGAGCAAAAGGAGAGATTCTGGGAATTGGTGACTTGGTCTGTGATGGTTTACCAAAATTGAATGATGTGTTATTAGTTAAAGGACTAACTTCAAATCTGATCAGTATCAGTCAGTTGTGTGATCAAGACTTGAAGGTGAAGTTCAATAAGAAAGAGTGTTTGGTAACTGATCAAAAAGGAAAGGTTCTGATGAGGGGTTGCAGATCAAAGGATAATTGCTATTTGTGGGTACCTGAGGAAGTAGATAGATTGTGTCATCAGATGCTTGAGCATTTAAACATGAAGACTTTGAAGAATGACAAGTTTGTGCAACCCAAGGTTAAGATCAATGAACAAAGTGTATCAAACAGACTGGATTCTTATGAATCTGAGGAAGATGCTATCATCAGACTTTCTATGCAGAAGAGAATTGATAGACTTCAGAAGAAGATTGCTGAGAGGAACATTTCTGTTTGTAATTCTTCAAATGTTTGCCTGCATAAGGACTTATAGCAATTACATCAAGCTGGATGTGAGGAAGATAGAGTACCTGCCAGATTTGCTAAAGCTGAGTGTGATCCTGAACCTATGTCTGAGTCTGATCCTGGGATTGTTTTTGAAACATTTTGTGCAGTTTTTATTCCCTATGTGAAACTTGTGCTTTGTCATAATTTTGTGGCTAAAAAAGGGGAGAAAAACTTATGTTTAGACTCAGAATGGAGCTGTTCAGAGTGTGTTCATGTGCTTCAGAAGCTGACTGGTTTGTTCAGAATTCAGAAGCTGACAGAGTTGTTCAGAATTCAGTTGCAATTCAACAAGAGCTGTGCATTTTTGTTTGAGGGGGAGTCTGTGTGTCTCAGGGGAGTGCATTTGTTTTAAATTCCTGAGTGATATGCTGAGCTGTGAGTGTTTGTGTTCCTGAAGTGTTTCAGAATTCCTTGTCTCAGAATTTTCAGAAGTTCAGAATTAAGGGGGAGTTTGTATGTGTGCTTCAGATGTTCAGAAGCTAAAGCTGGTTGATTTTGTATGCAAACATAGCTTATATCCGCTGCTTATCTCTGTGCTATGATTGTTTTATGTGAAGTTCTTCATTGTTAAGTTTGCTTATGATGAATTGAAGAGCTTGTGATTTGTGAAACATTGATTTTAGCCAAAAATTTGCCAAAGGGGGAGATTGTTGAGTATTTTGAAGTTGGCTGCATGTTTTGGCAAATCCAATGTGTTCATTAAAAGCATCTCCATGTTTTAAAGAAGTCTTAAGTTGCAAGAAAATGGTTTTGAAGTTGTTCAGACGCACTTTGGACCTTCAGAAGCTGATAACTTGGCTCTGCGAAGTTATCTGCGCACTGCGAAGTGCTTCAGACGCTGAAATCCTTCAGACTCTGAAACAGTGCTTCTGATGCTTCAGACGCACTATTCCCGCATTGACTTCTCAGAAGCTCAGTTTTTCTGAGTTATTTTTGCGCAAATCTTTGCAAGATTTAACAAGGATTTATCCACGTATATGGGTTCTAGAATGCAGATTGATTTGGTGAAGATTTTATGAAGATTTGGCTCGTGTTTATGCTCAAGTATATTTTCTGAAGCAATCTTTTCAAAGATACAATACATAATTATTTAGCCATTCATAATTCGGAAACAAATCATATTCAGAAGATTGGAATCATAATTATGTTAGCTGCTGAAGATTATAAAAGGAGTGTTGCTGCTGCTATTCAAGACTTACGCATTACATTGCAGAAATTCAGGAAATAGAGTCTTAGAGTTTTAAGCTTTTACCTTTATCTGTGCACCACTCAATCTGAGTTGGTTTAGGTGTGTTTTGAGTTGTAATCACTCTAAGCCTGTAGGTACGAGTGCTGTCTTTGTTTTTGAAGGTGTCTTCATAAAACTGGGTAGTTGGTTTAAGTTGTTGGGTAAATGGGTTTAGTTACTTGGATAGGAAGTTAGTGGTTTACTAATACTCAATGTGTTGGGTAGAAATCAGAACTAGGAGGAGTTTAATTGCTTAGGCTGGGAACAGGGGGTCTGTGTCTTGAGTCTTAAGGACTAAATCGTATAGTGGATTTCCTTCCTGGATTGGTATCCCCCAGAGTAGGTGGTGTTTACACCGAACTGGGTTAACAAACCTTTGTGCCTTTTACTTTCCTGCACTTTTATTCCTGCTGCTGAACTGTTTTTAATTGTGCTCTGTTTTACGTTTTTTTTGCACTCTGATTTGTAATCTGAGTTGTTCTAGCCAGAATTTCAGAATCCTTTCTAGATAACCAGATGTACTCGAAGTACCAAATGTGCCAGATGCATTACACAAAATGCCCAGCATGCTCTGCCTCAGGCCTTACCCCTCCAAGGGCAATCAACAACTTCTAACATTGAGCAAGTTCAAACAATGTTGAAACTTGCTATGCGGAACCGGCTTGGTAAACATATCAGCTGGGTTGTCTGTTGTACCCACTTTGTTTACCTCGAAGGTGGATGGATCATGAGGATCCACTTCCTCTGCAACTTGTAAAGCATAAGAAACCATGTCCCCATAGCCATACCTCGTAGGAGGTACCCCAAAATTAGATCTTTTAGGGCGATTAAGAGCTATACTATGATGTTCCTCTTGTGATACTGGAACAACTGATGCTTCTGCCTCTGAATGTGACTGAGGAGAGCCCTCATCTGCTTCACAAGTAGCCTCAGTTTCTCTCTGCTCCACCTGCTTCTCAACACCACAGTCTTCCGGAATAGTGAACTTCACAGTTGGGTTAAACATGAAATTTTCATCAAAGACAACATTCCTACTTGGAATAACCCTCCTCTCAGATGGGGACCAGATCCTATATCCTTTCACACCATCCACATAGCCTACAAATACTCATTTCTTCGCTCTTGGCTCCAACTTCCCCTCATTGACATGATAGTAGACCGTGCAACCAAAAACCCTCAAGTTAGAGTAATCAATAGATTTCCCAGACCACAGTTCATAAGGAGTTTTCAGATTTATACCTGTGTGAGGTCTATGATTTATCAGAGAGCATGATGTGTTAACTGCTTCCGCCCAAAACGTTCTTGTTAACCCAGCATTCGAGAGCATACACTGAGCTCTCTCCAGAAGTGTCTGATTCATACGTTCTGCTATACCATTCTGTTGAGGTGTATTCATAATCGTATGATGTCTGGCAATCCCTTCAGTCTTGCAAAACTCATTAAACTCAGACCAACATAATTCCAAACCATTATCAGTTCGCAGCCTCTTGACCTTCTTCCCAGTTTGATTCTCCACTAATGTCTTCCATTGCTTGAAGTTCTTGAAAGCATCACTCTTATGTTTCATTATGAATATCCAGGTCATCCTTGAATAATCATCAATTAGCGACAGAAAGTACCTGTGACCCCCCAAAGACTCCACACGTGAAGGCCCCCAACAATCAGCGTGGATGTAATTTAGTGTGCCTTTTGTTCTATGAATCGCTTTAGGATACTTATTGTGATGTAGTTTCCCAAAAATACAGTGTTCACAGTGTCATACCCCATTTTTTGACTCATATTTTTCTTTGTTTTAATATTTTATTATTTCATCATTTATGACTTTTATTATTACTTTTTGTTATTATATTTTTCACCACTTTTATTACTATCATTTTTATTATTAAATATTATAATTATCATCATCATTATTATTAATATTATTGTTATTCTATTTTCATTAATAATATCATTATTATCTTTTACTATTATTAAGGTTTTATTTTAATTAATATTATTAAGTTTTTTATCATTTTTATTATCATCATTTTCATTATTATTATCATTACTATTTTTATTTATTTTCATTATCATTTGCATTACTATTATTACCATTATCCTTATTGTCCTTATTATTATTATTATTTATTCATTTTTTGTCTTTTATTTTAAATACAAAAATTCCAAAAAAAAGGAAGTTCGCAGTGCGAAGTTACCTTCGCACTGCGACCTCTGCGAATTTTTCTGCAGAATTTTATTTTTTGATTTATCCTTTTTGTTTTCATTTGTAATTTTTATTATTAGTATTATTATTATTATTATTGCTATTTTTGACTGAAATGATGCAGCAAGGCAAGAGTTAATGTGTGACATTAAAGGTAAAAGGAAAGAAGAATTTTCATCCAACCTAACATGTGCTAAATCAAATTGGCTGCCCTTGGTCAGCTCTTGTCCCTCCCAATGGACCTATCCTCCAACCTGAGCTTGCCAGCCAGCTACTTGATCCCTTTCCTTCCCTTTTTCTCCACCAAAACCAGTCAAACTTAAGTGGTTTTTGCTTGCAAAAAGCTGTTTGTGTTGCCCTGTTTTGAGCTGGATTTCTCCTCCCACACACCAGCCCACATGCTCATTTTGCTTCCCCCAATCTCCCTGTACATGGCAGTACACGTTTTCATTGCTTGGCCTTCCAAGATTGCAAGGATTGATCCCAAGAATCACCCAATCTCAAGCTGCCCTGTTTTTCAGCTTTTTCTCATCATTACCTTCTAGAATCAGCTGCATTTGTGGCTGAGATCAGTCAAGGTCTTGCCCCTTGGCACAAGGCAAAGCAACTACTATCCATTAGCATTAAATGCAAAGTGATTTAGCCTGGATTTAGCCCCAAATCAGCTAGGTTCTAGGATTTTGTTCATCATTTCATAGATTTGCATTTTGGCCTATAAAAGGAATGCCAAGGCCCAAGGATTACACACAATCAATAGACCAGAAAAACAGCCTTACACACACACAATACACACGAAATACACACCAAAAAATCCCTTGCATTGCAGCCTCAAATCAGTTCATACACAAAGCAAAAGCAAGTTAGAGTTCATAACCTCTAACCAATCAAGCAAACCACTTCCAACCTAGTGCTCAAGCATTGCTAGGAGTTCTGTAAGTCTCCTATAATCTCTCTCTTTCATTTTGTTTGCTGTTTGCATCATTTGCTTTGTTCAATTTCATTTTGTGCACAAAAACCCCTTTTGAAACTCAAAAGGGACCTCAAAGGGGCCAAGCCTTAAAGCTGAGTTTTTACACTCCATTTTCTTCAATTTTGCAAAGCCTTTTAACCCCCTTTAGGTTCTGAAGCTTGCTTAGAAGCAGTTTCTGAACTTCTGCTCAGAAACAGCTTCTGAGTTCAAAATTTCGCATACTTCGCAGAGCAAAGTATTGTTCGCACTGCGAACACATCAGAACCTGGCTTCGCAGAGCCAAGTTCTGGTTGCTCTGCGAAGTATGTAAAATTCAGAATATGAATCAGGCACCCAAATGCCAAATTTTTGGGGTCCCAGCCCTTGATTCAGAACCTAAAGAGTGTTAAAATGCACTTTTGTTCAAGCACATTCATAATCATGCACAACTTTGAAAATTTTACAAGTTCGTGCGAGAAATTTTGAGTAACTTGTGAAACAAGTTATGTTCCTTAATTTTCAAAACCAAGTTTGAGCAAATAGGCTAAGTTCTCTATTTTCAAAACCAAACTTGAATAACCATGTTGTTCATGATTTTCAATCCAAACACGAATTTAAGCCAAGCTTGCTCACTCTTTTTAAACCAAACTCGAATTGAGCCGAACTTGTGAACTTTCCAAATTTGTTTATGTTTTAATGATTTTGTTCATCGTTCAAACTTGAACAAACGCTTGTTCTTGAGTTTCGATAGCTTAAGCAACAAGTAATGTTCATGATTTTAAATAAACTCGAACAACAAATTTGTTCGTGATTCCCTTTTTTTCTAACTTTCCCTTTAAAGCATTTTGGTTCCCTTTGAGATTCCTTAGAGTTCCAAAAAAACCAAACTTGAATGAAACGGGAATGGCTTGACGTATGTCTCGTCGCTCGGGCAACCGTCATTCCACCTTTGACGCGTCTCGCACGCTCAACCTTCCCTTGGCCCCCTTGTGGCCATTTTTTACCTTTTCTTGGCCCTCGTGGTCAATCCGAACCTTTCGCGCCTTTGCGCGTTTATTTTCAACCATTTACGCCTTGCGCGAATTTATCGCCTCCGCGCGTTTGTCATTTATTTTCAAAACCTTTTACGCCTCTGTGCGTCTGTCTTTTTTTCTTAAAATATTTACGCCTTGCGCGAGCTTATCGCCTTAGCGTTTGTCTTTAACATTTAAAACTTTTTACGCTTTCGTGCGTTTTAAAACCTTTGTTCACGTCCAAGTGCAAATCTTTTTATATCAAATCATTTACCTTTATGCATTGTCGTCAATGGCCAGTTCGGCAACAACCCGAATAGTTGACATTTACTTTCATTACATTTCCTTTTCAAACTTTTTTCGCTCGGACGCAATCAAATCTTTTTTAACTAAAACGAACCAACATACAAACTTTTTCTACCCAAAGAACTATGTACGCTTTGAATTCTCCGACTACCGGGAGATACGTAGGAGCAAGATCGACATCTTGTCAAGCCCATTAATAAAAAACTTTCTTTTTCCCCTTCGTTTGTTTTTATCTCTTTTTTCCCCTTTATATCATGTTTTCTTTTTTCCCTTTTATATATGTTTAAACACGCAAGTAAAATTTTCGAAACATCTTAAGCCTAAGCCGACTAAGAGGTTCCCGTTGAGTACAACGGATGCGAGGGGTGCTAATACCTTCCCCTCGCATAATCGACTTTCGAACCTAAAATCTTTTTCAAGGTAATTTCGAACTTTTTTCCTTTTCTCCCCGGAAAATTAAAAGTTCAGTCGTGATTTAACATTAGCGATTCAACGCTACCCAATAGCTTGATATCCGAAATTCGACGCGACACACAGAACCCAAGATCCTTTATCTTGTGCCCACAAAGAAGATCATCTTTAGCCATAATTTGCATCCCCCTCTCACTCATATGCCCAAGCCTCATATGCCACAACTTCGTCATGTCTTTTTGGTAAATCTCGGAGGAAGCAACAACATCACAATCAGATAGCGTAGTACCTTGTAGAAAGTACAGAGTACCCGCTTCACATATTTCAGAATCACACTTGAACCCCTGCAAACATGTATAACTCCACCTTCACCTTTGAAATTAAACCACTTCTTGTCCAAAAAAAACTCAGAGATATCAGATTCTTCGTCATGTGTGGAACATGTCTAACTTCGTTCAGTGTACAAAATTTACCATCATGAGTCCTAATCTTGATTGAGCCCATCCCAACCACCTTGCAGACAAAACTATTGGCCATAGCAATATTGCCACCATCCTGAAGGTGAGAAAAACACACACAAGAAGGGGGGGTTGAATTGTGTGAGTCAAAAACTAGGTTTCTTTCTTTTCAAAACTTAAGACTAGTTCAAAAACAAGTTCTGAACTATTATCAAAGAGTATTGCAGTGGATTCAAAATGAAAAGAGAGAGGGAAAGAGAGACACACAAAGATTTATACTGGTTCCTTCCAAATGTTGGAAGTAGTCCAGTCCCCTTGTTTTCCAACAAGAGATTTTCACTATAATCAGATGATTACAATTGCTCAACCACTAAGGAAGAGACTTCCAGTTGCTCAACCACCAAGGAAGAGGCTTCCAATTGCTCAACCACAAACGAAGAGGCTTCTAATGCTCAAGACACCAAGTCAAGAGGCTTCCCAATGCTCAGACACAAAGTACTGAGACTTCCTGCTCATACCACAAAGGAGTGAGGTTACAACTTGCTCAAAACACTAAGTAATGAGACTTAAGATGCTTAGTACGCAGACTAAGACTTAGACCAAACTGATTTACAAAGAAGGTAAGTTTGGGTTGAACACTTGATAAAATATCAGAGGTGTTCTCTTAATACAACACAGGTTAAGACTCTTAACCTTAAGAAATTCTAAGATACAACAGATGAAAGAATTTCTAAGAGTTTTGTGAACTTATGAGTTTTGACAATAAAAACAGAGCACAGGTTCAGCAGTTTTGTTTCAAGAGTCTTAGCAAAATTCTTCTTCAATTCTTCTTCCTTTTATAGAGGAAATTAGAGCTGTTGAAGATTTGCAGGTTTTAGGAAAAGAGTCGTTGCAAGTTGAGAGCTAGGATAGCTGAAATTGTGTGCTGAACTTTTCCAGAAAATAGAGCAGCAGCCATTTTTGAATTTGCTTTCCTTAAAAGCTGGGGAATGTTTGAGTCAGGGAGACAACTGTTCCATTGAGTTGTTCTGACATATCCAGGCATTAAATGCGCACAGTAACAGTTTTTCCTTGCCACATCAGACTTCAGAAGCTTCTGCAAGAACAGTACTTCAGAAGCACTTCTTCAGACTCAGACTTCAGAAGCAGGTCTTCAGACGTTGACTTTTGTTGACTTCCTTCAGACTCAGACTTCAGAAGCTGTCTTCAGACGCAAGCTTCAGACTCCCACTTCAGGAGCACTCTTCAGAAGCACTCTTCAGACCCAGTTTTCTTCCAGCTTTGCAACATTGCTTCTAAGCTTTCCTTTCTTGCTCTAAGCTTGTTCTTCCATAACCATTATCAAATTCTGATCATTAAACACGTGGTTCTGAAATCACTTGAACAAAGCATTAGCAAATAACCAATTTTCTATTTAACACTTTTGTTATCATCAAAACCATAAAGAGAGATATGTTTACACATAATGTTTCAACAATCTCCTCCTTAATTCAGAAGAGAGTTGTTTAACACATTTTGTTCCAACAATCTCCCCCTTTTTGATGATGACAAACATAAGTATTAATCAAAAAATTGTTGTTAACTTAATTAACAAGTTAACTGCAGGGTGTGAGGTTTGTAAGCTCCCCCTGAGTTTGATCCAAGTTAATTAAGTTCAGTTTAAATCACAAATGTGAAAATTTCAGAATTGTTATTAAGTTTAATTAACAATCTGACTTCAGGAGAGGTTTGTAAGCTCCCCCTAGGTCTGATAATCCTCAAGGTTAGGTTTGTAAGCTCCCCCTGATTCTTATCCATGTTAATTGAACTCAACTTAAAACAATAAAGTGAAATTAACACACAGAATTGTAAATAACTTGCTGACTTCAGCTTCTGAGGTTTGTAATCTCTCCCCCTAAGTCTGATAATCCACATGATGAGTTTTGTAAGCTCCCTGAGTCTTATCCAAGTTATTTTCAATTCATTTTAAATTCATTTTAACTCACTAAGAGTTATGTATCTCACAGAATTTCAATTCAGAGGCTAAGAGTTAAAAACAGTTCTCATAAGTTAATTTCATTCAGAACTTAACTTATGTTCAGAGCCTCAGGTCTAAATACCTTTTACTCCTCTTTCATAAGTTAATTACTGACAGGAATTAACTTATATTTTGAGCTCAGGGGCTTAATACTTGTTTTACATTTTCTCCCCCTTTTGTCATCAACAAAAAGTTTTAAAAGAGTTTGAAAACATGTGTATATGACATCTCTCCCCCTTTCAAAAAGAGTTTGAAAACATCTCTCCCCCTTTCAAAAAAGATTCCAGAATTTTGAGAGAGTTTGAAAAACATGTGAGATAATTATGCAATCATATAGATAATCAAGCAGCAAAGATGAGCATCAAAGCATACTTGATTTTCAATGGGTATACGACATTGCATTGAAAATAGAATGTTGTTCAGAAGCAGAAAAAGATAGTTCAGAGCTTCTGATCATAGCATTCTTTGTTCAGACATAGCTGTTCAGTATAAAATGTTGAGTATCAGAGCAAATCTGAGCTATTTTAAACAAAATGGTTCAGATCATATGTCTACTCATACCAATTGAAGGTTTTAATACAGCTGAACTTATATCAGAACCTGATACCAAAATATGGTTTAGTGCTGATACCAAGATATAGCATTTGGTTCAGTGTGGATTTAAAATTCAAGTGCTGCTGAAATCTTTCAGACCAACTGATACCAATTTAAAAAAGTTCTAAGAACCTGAACATTGTCTGATACAAATTGAGCATTTAAAAAAATGTGTTTGTGTTAAAACATTTTTAAAACAGACTGATACCAACTGAAATTGTTTGTTAAGCAATTTTAGCATTTGATATCAAGGCAGAAAATCACATTTTTAAATTGATGACTTTGGGAGGGATAGAGTATAAACTTTCAAAGCTTTAATCATCATTGCCCAGGGTTATACTTATCAGATTCTGACCAAACATTAGATTCCTATCAGATTCAGAAGTCAGAAAATCCAGGTTCTGAACCTTCAGACTCTGAAGTTTTTCAGGCTTAACTTTCTTCAGACTCTCAGAAAGTGAGTGTCTGATAAGTCTTAGCTTATGATAAACTCAGAATCAAGGTTTTTATTCAGATTCTTTCAAGAGACAAAATGCATGTTCAGATTCTTTTTAATAAAATTGAATCTTTCTTCTGTTAGGGGTTTTGTGAATATGTCAGCCCATTGATGATCAGTATCAATGAACTGAATATCTAAAACACCCTTCTGAACATAATCTCTGATAAAATGATGTTTTATTTCTACGTGTTTGGCTCTAGAATTCAGAATTGGATTTTTAGAAAGACATATTGCAGCAGTGTTATCACAATAAATTGGAATGTTATCTGCATGAATCTGATAATCCTCTAATTGATGTTTCATTCAGAGCAGTTGTGTGCTACAACTTGCAGCTGAGATGTATTCTGCTTCTGCTGTTGACAAAGCAATGGTTGCTTGTCTCTTGCTGGCCCAGGATATCAGATTCTCACCAAGAAACTGACAGTTTCCACTGGTGGACTTTCTTTCAATCCTATCTCCAGCATAGTCAGCATCACAGAATCCAACTAGCTTATAATTTAGAGATTTCTTATACAGAAGTCCCAAATTAGTTGTTCCTTTCAGATACCTAAAGATTTTCTTGACAGCAGTCATATGAGATTCTCTAGGATCTGACTGGAATCTAGCACACAGACATACACTAAATAAAATATCTGGCCTAGAAGTAGTTAAGTATAAAAGAGAACCTATCATACCTCTATACAGCTTCTGAACTACTTTAGAGCCATTGTCCTCTTTGCTTAAGGTGCAGGTAGGATGCATTGGTGTTGTCATCAGCTTACAGTCATCAAGCTAGAACTTCTTCAGAAGCTCCTTAGTGTATTTTGACTGATGAACATAAACACCATCTTTGCATTGGTTGATTTGAATTCCCAAGAAGAATTTCAGCTCACCCATCATGCTCATTTCAAATTCATCCTGCATTAACTTTGAAAACTCTTTGCAAAGGGAGGCATTAGTAGAACCAAATATGATAACATCAACATATATTTGTACAATTAAGATTTCTTTCTTAACAGTTTTTCTAAAGAGTGTATTGTCAACTTGACCTCTTACAAAATCATTTTTAATCAAGAAATTGCTTAGTCTTTCATACCAAGCTCTAGGAGCTTGTTTCAGACCATACAAAGATTTCTTAAGTTTAAAAACTGTCGCGTCGAATTTTGGATGTCAAGCTATGGGGAAGCTTTGAATCACTAATTCTAAATTACGACTGAACTTTTAATTTTTCGGGGAAAAAGGAAAAAAGTTCTAAATTACCTTGAGAAAAGATTTTAGGTTCGAAAGTCGATTATGCGAGGGGAAGGTATTAGCACCCCTCACATCCGTTGTACTCAACGGGAACCTCTTAGTCGGCTTAGGCTTAAAATGCTTCGATGTTTTACTTACGTGTTTAAACATGTATAAAAGGAAATATATAAAAGACATAATGCGGGATAAAGAAAGAGATAAAAACAAACGAAAGGGAAAAACAAGTTTTTTATTAATGGGCTTGACAAGATGTCGATCTTGCTCCTACGTATCTCCCGGTAGTCGGAGAATTCAAAGCGTACGTAGTTCTTTGGTAGAAAACGTTTGTATGTTGGTTCGTTTTATTTAAAAAAGGTTTGATCGCGTCCGAGCGAAAAAAGTTTGAAAATAAAGAAAAAAAAGTGTAAAAATAAATGTCAACTGCTCGGGTTGTTGCCGAACTGGCCATTGACGACAAGAAAGTAAAAGTCAGCTGCTCGGGTTGTTGCCGAGCTGGCCACTGACGACAATGCATAAAAGTAAATGATTTGATGGAAAAATTTTCCACTCGGACTTGAGCAAAGGTTTTAAAAACGTATGAAGACGTACAAAGTTTTAAAATGGTGAAAGATGGACGCTAGGCGATAAGCTCGCGCGAGGCGTGAATGTTTTAAAAGAAATAAATAAAAGACAAACGCACTGAGGCGAAAAATTCGCGCAAGGCGTGAAAAAAATTAAACAAATAAACGCGCAAGGCGCGAACGGTTCGAATTGACCACGAGGGCCAAGAAAAGGGGTAAAAATGGTCAGAAGGGGGCCAAGGGAGGGTTGAGCGTATTAGACGCATCAAGGGTGGAATGACGATTGCCCGAGCGACGAGACATACGTCACGCATTCGTGCAATCGAGGTTTGGGGAGACATACGTCAAGCCATTCCCGTTTCATTCAAGTTTGGTTTTGAAACTCGGAGAGACCTCAAAAGGGAACCAAAGCTTTAAAAGGAAAGTTGTAAAAGAAAAGAAAAACACGAACAAATTTGTTGTTCGATTTTATTAAAAATCATGAACGTTACTTGTTGCTTAAGTTATTGAAACTCAAGAACAAGTTTAGTTCAAGTTTGAATGGCAAACACAATCACAAAACATGCAAGAAATTGGAAAGTTCACAAGTTCGGCTCAATTCGAGCTTGGTTTCAAGAATGAGCAAACTCGGCTTAAGTTCGCGTTTGGGTTGAAAATCATGAACAACATGGTTGTTCAAGTTTGTTTTTGAAATAGACGAACTTAGCTTGTTGCTCAAACTTGGTTTTTGAAAATATTAAGAACGTAACTTGTTTCACAAGTTATTCGAAATTTGTCGCACGAACTTGAGAAATCTTCAAAGTTGTGCATGATTATGAATTGGGTTTGGACCAAAATGGTTTTTACCCTCTTTAGGTTCTGAATCAAGGGCTAGAATCCCAAAAATTTGAAATTTGAATGCCTGATTCATGTTCTGAATTTCACATACTTCGCAGAGCAACCAGAACTTGGCTCTGCGAAGTCAGGTTCTGGTGTGTTCGCAGTGCGAGCAATACTTTGCTCTGCGAAGTATGCGAATTTTTCAACTCAGAAGCTGTTTCTGAACAGAAGTTCAGAAACTGCTTCTAAGCAAGATTCAGAACCTAAAGGAGGTTAAGAAACTTGACAAAAAGGAAGAAAAAGGGGTGGAAAAACACAGTTTTAAAGCTTGGCCCCTTCGAGGTCCTTTTTGAGGTTCAAAGGAGGTTTTGGTTCACAAAGTAAAATTGGACAAAGCAAGATATGCAAACAGCAAATACAATAGAAAAGAAAGGTTATAGGAGACTTACAGAACTCCTAGCAATGCTTTGAACAAGATTGGAAGTGGCTTGCTTTGTGAGAGGTTATGAACAAAGTTCAAAGTGTTTGGGATGGACTGATTTTGTGCTGCAATGCAAGGGATTTTTGGTGTGAATTTCGTGTGTGTTAGCTCTCTGAAGTGGTCTGTTTTTAACTGGTTTTCAATGTGTTTCAGTGTGTGTGATCCTTGGGCTTTGCCATTCCTTTTATAGGCATAAATGCAAATCTTTGTAATGATGAACAATGATGAATAAAATCCTAAAACACTAGCTGATTTGGGCTAAATTCAGGCTAGAACACTTTGCATTTAATGCTAAAGGATAGAACTTGCTTTGCCTTGTGCCAAGGGGCAAGGTCTTGACTGATCTCAGCCACAAATGCCATTGATTCTAGAAGGTAATGATGGTAAAAACTGTAAAACAGGGCAGCTGCAAAAGGGATGATTCTTGGGATCAATCCTTGCAATCTTGGAAGGTCAAACAATCAAAACGTGTACTGCCATGTACAGGGAGATTGGGGGAATCAAAATTAGCATGTGGGCTTATGTGTGGGGGAAGAAATTCAGGTCAAAACAGGGCATGTCAAACAGCTTTTTTGCAACATAAACCACTTGTGATTGACTGGTTTTGGCAGGGGAAAAGGGAAGGAAAGGGACCAAGCAGCTGGCTGGCAAGTTTAGGTTGGGTGAGGGGTCAATTTGGGGGAACAAAAGCTGACCAAGGATAGCCAATTTGTTTGATCACATGAGAGGTTGGAAGAAAATCCTTCTTTCCTTTTACCTTTAATGTCACACATTAAATCTTGCCTTGCTGCACCAAATCAGTCACAAAACAGCAAGAATACAAGTAATAATGCTACTAATAACAATTGTAGTTGAAAGCAAAAAAGATAAACCAAAGCATAAAAATCTGCAGAAATTTCGCAGAGGTCGCAGTGCGAAGGTGAGTTCGCACTGCGAACTCCACTTTTTTTTATTTTTGTATTAAAAAATAAAAAGGTGAAAAATGAGTAAAGAATAATAATACATAATAATAATAATGATGATAAAAATGCAAATGGCAATGATAATGAATAAAATAGTAAATGACAATAATAAGGAAAATGAAGATAAAAGATAATAATAATAGAAATGATAATAACTTAATACTATATTAATTAAAAATAAAAAACCCTAATAGTAGTAAAATAATGATGATATTATTAAAGAAAAAATATTAAGGATAATGATGAGGATAATAGTAATGTTTAATGATGAAAATGATAAAATGCCAATAAAAATACTATAGCAATAATAAAGATAAAAGGTAAAAACAAATGATGAGATAAACACAAAAAATGAAACATACAAAAAATATAAGTCAAAAAATGGGGTATGACAGATGCCCCTATTTAAGTTTCTTCGTCCCGGAGGTTGAAAGTGAAATTTGAAATGGACGGGCCGAAGAGACTTAAATATAGAGTACGCCATTTTTTGACTAAATATTTTTCCGAGTTATAAATGCTATAAATGCATGCAATGCAAATGTTATGAATGCTTGTAATGTAACTATGGATGCAAAAGATGATAAAAAGGAAGACCACACTGGGGATAGGTGTCAGCTGTTCGGGTGGTCGCCGAACTGCCACTGACAACAAAGAATGAAAAGGTAAATGCCAGCTGTTCGGGTTGCTGCCGAACTGGCCACTGGCGACAAAAGAATGAAAAGAATGTCAACTGTTCGGATGTTGCCGAACTTGCCATTGACGACAGAAAAATAAAATGTCAACTGTTCGGATGTTGCCGAACTTGCCATTGACGACAAAAGAAAAAAATGTCAACTGTTCGGATGTTGCCGAACTTGCCATTGACGACAGAAGAAAAAATGTCAACTGTTCGGATGTTGCCGAACTTGCCATTGACGACAAAAGAAAAAATGTCAACTGTTCGGATGTTGCCGAACTTGCCATTGACGACAGAAAAATAAAATGTCAACTGTTCGGATGTTGCCGAACTTGCCATTGACGATGCTGGGGATGCGGCTGACAAGCCGTTCCTTACAAAAAGAATGCCCCTTCAATCCGGGAGAAAGAATGCACAAGCTGTTCATTGAAGAACTTGCCACTTGGCACAACACTGGGGAGTACGCACAAGCTATTCATTAAAGAACTGTCACTTGGCGTAAAGACTTGACAAAAAAGACGCACAAGCTGTTCGTTTTGAACTGCCACTTGGCGGAAAAGGATGACATCTCTGAACCAGACAGACTGGGCATGACACTGGGGAAAAAAGAATTCACGAATTGCTCGCGATTGATTGGTGAGACTCATGATGGTTTGAAATAACCATGTATGATATGTTGTATGCATATGCATGAATGTATGAATGCATGACTGTCACTGAGGACGTCATGTGAGGGATGGATTTGTGCTGGGGATATCCAAATTGTTTGTTAAGGAATTGCCCCTGGATGTGAGATGCATGCTAATGAATGATTATGATATGCTGCATGAATTATGCTGACCTGGGGGATGACAGACATCACGTGGGACGCTGGGGAATTAAGATTTGAATGCCGAGCAAAGTCGGGCTTGGATGATGTAAGACTCCACTGGGGGGAATGCCAATAAGATTGGACTTCGCTGGTGAATTCATTGGGGATATAAGGATCATTTTGGAAGCATGATCGATATCCAGCCTTTGATGCCAATGATAATTGGGCTTTTGAGAAAAGAACAAGGATTGACTTCCTGGGGAGTTTGGTAGTCCATTGGGGACTGTGCTAACCCACTGGGGAGAAGAACCGGTGATTCTGTTGGGAATGCTTATGCTTTGGTTGGTCTTTGCCTGAATTGACCTTTCAGGCTCTTCACTCACTGGGGAATTTTCGATTAATTCACCAAGGATTCTGTTGGGGGATTCCTTTTTGCGGTTGACCATGCTTGGCCTGCGAAGTGTTATCTGCTTTAAGGATAGACATCGATGTTCACTCCGAATATTCGCAAGTTCGAAAAGGAATGTGTTTGTTATTGGATAAAAATAAAAGACTCATGCAATAAATTTTGAAAAAGTTTTTTTTTGTTTTTTTGAAATACTATCATCAAGAATAAAAATGAATGAAAGGGATTTTGACAAAAAATGTAAAGAAATGTCATGTTGGGAAATGAAATTTATTAAAGGGGTGGTAGCCTGCCAAAGGCGTGGTTCCCTTGACGATTATGTTAGGTGGTTGATGGCGACTGGGCCTTTTGTAGGGGACCAATGAATGTTAATGATGATTGGGCTTTTGTTTTGTTTGGATGCCGAGCGAGGTCGGGCTTTGGTAATGTGGATGCCGAGCGAGGTCGGGCTTTGGTAATGTGGGTGCCGAGCGAGGTCGGGCTTTGATATGTGGGTGCCGAGCAAGGTCGGGCTTTGGTAAGTGGGTGCCGAGCGAGGTCGGGCTTTGATATGTGGGTGCCGAGCAAGGTCGGGCTTTGGTAAGTGGGTGCCGAGCGAGGTCGGGCTTTGATATATGGGTGCCGAGCAAGGTCGGGCTTTGGTAAGTGGGTGCCGAGCGAGGTCGGGCTTTGATATGTGGGTGCAGAGCAAGGTCGGGCTTTGGTAAGTGGTTGCCGAGCATGGTCGGGCTTTTTGTGATTGGTTGTGGGGATGCCATTGAAAATTGGGCTTTTTGGAAATGGGGTTTGTGAGTGCCAATGATGATTGGGCTTTGGATGGAAATTGTATTTGTGTGTGCCAATGAAAATTGGGCTTTTTGTAGGAAATTGTGAGGAATGCCAATGACGACTGGGCTTTTTGTGAATTGTGGGGGGAAGTGCCAAACATGGTTGGGCTTTGTTTGGTTAGGTGCCAATGAAAATTGGGCTTAATGTGAAATTGTAGTTGTGATTGCCAATGACAATTGGGCTTTGCTTGTGATTAGGTGCCAAGCATGGTTGGGCTTTGTTTGGTTAGGTGCCAATGAAAATTGGGCTTAGGGTTTGCCAATGAATATTGGGCTTTGGGTCGCCAATGAATATTGGGCTTTGGGTTGCCAATGAATATTGGGCTTTGGTTTGCCAATGAATATTGGGCTTTGGTTTGCCAATGAATATTGGGCTTTTTGATTGGTTGCCGAGCGAGGTCGGGCTTTGTTTTGGGTTGGCAATTTTGATGTTCCAAGGTTGCACTAAACACAAAATTTATATCATACAATTTAAGTTAAAAACATGTTTATCGATGAACCATGCCTATCACACATTTAAGTAAATGAACAAATTGAATATTAATTGTGAGGGTAATGAACACTCATCCGGCAAGTTTGCCAACATTCCGATCAAGTTATGTGTCCATCTAATTATCGTTTCTAAAGGTACAAAAGCATTGATCACAAGGTCTTCAAGGGCTGTAATTTGGCTTGGTTACAAAAGAAATGTCATATGTGGGGAAATTGAATTCAAATGGCCAAGCAAGAGGAACATTCTTTCTAATTACACACCTCCTCACAACTCTTGGTGATTTTACAAGTGTTTCTCTTTGATCTTTGACAATCTTTTTGACTTATTGATTTTCTTTTTCTCTTTTTCTTTGAGATTTCTTGATTTGTTTTTCTTTCTTTTTTTCTTTTGTTTCTTTGTTGTCAAGATCAAAATTCACCATTATTTGATATCCACAACCTCCTTTTTTTCCCTTCAAAGATGATACCCTAATTGAATGTTCCTTCCTCCTTCGGCAAGGGACAATAATCATGAAGGCTAAGGGTTCAAAATGGAAGAAAAATATCAGAATTCAAAATGATTTAACTATGAACTGAACTTTTTACAAACTTCGGCAATTTCAATAAGCAATTGAGCTTATGAAAGTTGGCAGTTCATAGTTAATGATTCTGATTCATTAGGCTCAAAGGGGTTTACAAATGCTCACTTCTCACAGGGTGGGCTATTTGTGGTCAAGTGTTTTCACTCGTTTTCAAAAATGCCTTGATCCTATCAATGCTTTCATACAATCTAAAACAACGTTCAGATTTAACATAACAAAATCGAGTTAGACAAACAATGCCGGTCTCCATGCATATGTATAATGATGATTTTGAGGATTCCTCACATTTTGGCCGGTTCTAAATGGTTCACAGAATAAACACATCAAAAACACAAACTGTATGATATAACTTATGTATTAAATACACGTGGTGCCAATGAGAATTGGGCTTAGTTTGATTGAATGCCGAGCAAGGTCGGGCTTTGATTGTGAATTGAATATGGTAACGCCAATGAAAATTGGGCTTTTTGTTAATTGAGGAAAAGGCCGCAGCAGCCTGGGGGAAGGTAACCTTGGGTTGAGGTACCGGAATCTCTTGAAGAGTAGTGGGAATAGGGATGAATTCCTCACCAAAGTTGAATGGCATGCCCCATGTACAACCGGGGGCCTATTGTTATATGCGTGGGTTGCTCTAGGACGACGATCCACTTTTCTTGAAGGGTTGACACATAGTGTTGCGAACAAAATGCAAACACTGAAGACTCAATGCGGATTGTAAGAAATCCTTGGTAAGAAGGGAATCGAGTTTTGGACTCGAAGACAAATGTATGCATGATATGAATGATGTAAATGTAAATGCATGCGATGTATATGACAAAAATATGCCCCTCTTTTTTTCTGAAAATGCATATGCAAAAATCATTTTTATGAATGTAAATGTATGGCATGCATATGGTATGGTATGTATGATCAAAATTTCCCCCATCCTCACGTGTAGGCTCTAAAGGTAAGATTTCCTAAGAAGAGGTCCCTAGAGTCATCGATCTCACATGGAATTAGGGTTGTCTATGGACATACGTCGACATGACTTCAATTAATTCCATATGAAAATCTCGTCTAAGCGGGGTTGGGCATCCTACCTCACGGACATACGTCAACGCGGGCTTCCGCACACAACCTCCTTCTAACTTAGTTTTCTCTCGAGCTCGGGTAGAGAGCCTCACACGTCCGGCATTAACCCGAACAATGTGGAGTAACATCGCTCAAGTAACCCCCACAATTGAGATATATATATATATATATATATATATATATATGAATATGAAGCACAATGATATATAAAGGTAAAACATAAAGAATAAACAAGTAAATGACAAGAAATATAGACACGTAAGTAAAATGAAGCAAATTAGCCTAAAAGTCGACTGAGATAGGCTTGACTCGTTTATGCAAAAACAAAGTGTTTAATGCATTGTCCCCAGTGAAGTCGCCATTTCTGTCGCGTCGAATTTCGGATGTCAAGCTATGGGGAAGCTTTGAATCACTAATTCTAAATTACGACTGAACTTTTAATTTTTCGGGGAAAAAGGAAAAAAGTTCTAAATTACCTTGAGAAAAGATTTTAGGTTCGAAAGTCGATTATGCGAGGGGAAGGTATTAGCACCCCTCACATCCGTTGTACTCAACGGGAACCTCTTAGTCGGCTTAGGCTTAAAATGCTTCGATGTTTTACTTACGTGTTTAAACATGTATAAAAGGAAATATATAAAAGACATAATGCGGGATAAAGAAAGAGATAAAAACAAACGAAAGGGAAAAACAAGTTTTTTATTAATGGGCTTGACAAGATGTCGATCTTGCTCCTACGTATCTCCCGGTAGTCGGAGAATTCAAAGCGTACGTAGTTCTTTGGTAGAAAACGTTTGTATGTTGGTTCGTTTTATTTAAAAAAGGTTTGATCGCGTCCGAGCGAAAAAAGTTTGAAAATAAAGAAAAAAAAGTGTAAAAATAAATGTCAACTGCTCGGGTTGTTGCCGAACTGGCCATTGACGACAAGAAAGTAAAAGTCAGCTGCTCGGGTTGTTGCCGAGCTGGCCACTGACGACAATGCATAAAAGTAAATGATTTGATGGAAAAATTTTCCACTCGGACTTGAGCAAAGGTTTTAAAAACGTATGAAGACGTACAAAGTTTTAAAATGGTGAAAGATGGACGCTAGGCGATAAGCTCGCGCGAGGCGTGAATGTTTTAAAAGAAATAAATAAAAGACAAACGCACTGAGGCGAAAAATTCGCGCAAGGCGTGAAAAAAATTAAACAAATAAACGCGCAAGGCGCGAACGGTTCGAATTGACCACGAGGGCCAAGAAAAGGGGTAAAATGGTCAGAAGGGGGCCAAGGGAGGGTTGAGCGTATTAGACGCATCAAGGGTGGAATGACGATTGCCCGAGCGACGAGACATACGTCACGCATTCGTGCAATCGAGGTTTGGGGAGACATACGTCAAGCCATTCCCGTTTCATTCAAGTTTGGTTTTGAAACTCGGAGAGACCTCAAAAGGGAACCAAAGCTTTAAAAGGAAAGTTGTAAAAGAAAAGAAAAACACGAACAAATTTGTTGTTCGATTTTATTAAAAATCATGAACGTTACTTGTTGCTTAAGTTATTGAAACTCAAGAACAAGTTTAGTTCAAGTTTGAATGGCAAACACAATCACAAAACATGCAAGAAATTGGAAAGTTCACAAGTTCGGCTCAATTCGAGCTTGGTTTCAAGAATGAGCAAACTCGGCTTAAGTTCGCGTTTGGGTTGAAAATCATGAACAACATGGTTGTTCAAGTTTGTTTTTGAAATAGACGAACTTAGCTTGTTGCTCAAACTTGGTTTTTGAAAATATTAAGAACGTAACTTGTTTCACAAGTTATTCGAAATTTGTCGCACGAACTTGAGAAATCTTCAAAGTTGTGCATGATTATGAATTGGGTTTGGACCAAAATGGTTTTTACCCTCTTTAGGTTCTGAATCAAGGGCTAGAATCCCAAAAATTTGAAATTTGAATGCCTGATTCATGTTCTGAATTTCACATACTTCGCAGAGCAACCAGAACTTGGCTCTGCGAAGTCAGGTTCTGGTGTGTTCGCAGTGCGAGCAATACTTTGCTCTGCGAAGTATGCGAATTTTTCAACTCAGAAGCTGTTTCTGAACAGAAGTTCAGAAACTGCTTCTAAGCAAGATTCAGAACCTAAAGGAGGTTAAGAAACTTGACAAAAAGGAAGAAAAAGGGGTGGAAAAACACAGTTTTAAAGCTTGGCCCCTTCGAGGTCCTTTTTGAGGTTCAAAGGAGGTTTTGGTTCACAAAGTAAAATTGGACAAAGCAAGATATGCAAACAGCAAATACAATAGAAAAGAAAGGTTATAGGAGACTTACAGAACTCCTAGCAATGCTTTGAACAAGATTGGAAGTGGCTTGCTTTGTGAGAGGTTATGAACAAAGTTCAAAGTGTTTGGGATGGACTGATTTTGTGCTGCAATGCAAGGGATTTTTGGTGTGAATTTCGTGTGTGTTAGCTCTCTGAAGTGGTCTGTTTTTAACTGGTTTTCAATGTGTTTCAGTGTGTGTGATCCTTGGGCTTTGCCATTCCTTTTATAGGCATAAATGCAAATCTTTGTAATGATGAACAATGATGAATAAAATCCTAAAACACTAGCTGATTTGGGCTAAATTCAGGCTAGAACACTTTGCATTTAATGCTAAAGGATAGAACTTGCTTTGCCTTGTGCCAAGGGGCAAGGTCTTGACTGATCTCAGCCACAAATGCCATTGATTCTAGAAGGTAATGATGGTAAAAACTGTAAAACAGGGCAGCTGCAAAAGGGATGATTCTTGGGATCAATCCTTGCAATCTTGGAAGGTCAAACAATCAAAACGTGTACTGCCATGTACAGGGAGATTGGGGGAATCAAAATTAGCATGTGGGCTTATGTGTGGGGGAAGAAATTCAGGTCAAAACAGGGCATGTCAAACAGCTTTTTTGCAACATAAACCACTTGTGATTGACTGGTTTTGGCAGGGGAAAAGGGAAGGAAAGGGACCAAGCAGCTGGCTGGCAAGTTTAGGTTGGGTGAGGGGTCAATTTGGGGGAACAAAAGCTGACCAAGGATAGCCAATTTGTTTGATCACATGAGAGGTTGGAAGAAAATCCTTCTTTCCTTTTACCTTTAATGTCACACATTAAATCTTGCCTTGCTGCACCAAATCAGTCACAAAACAGCAAGAATACAAGTAATAATGCTACTAATAACAATTGTAGTTGAAAGCAAAAAAGATAAACCAAAGCATAAAAATCGGCAGAAATTTCGCAGAGGTCGCAGTGCGAAGGTGAGTTCGCATTGCGAACTCCACTTTTTTTGATTTTTGTATTAAAAAATAAAAAGGTGAAAAATGAGTAAAGAATAATAATACATAATAATAATAATGATGATAAAAATGCAAATGGCAATGATAATGAATAAAATAGTAAATGACAATAATAAGGAAAATGAAGATAAAAGATAATAATAATAATAGAAATGATAATAACTTAATACTATATTAATTAAAAATAAAAAAACCCTAATAGTAGTAAAATAATGATGATATTATTAAAGAAAAAATATTAAGGATAATGATGAGGATAATAGTAATGTTTAATGATGAAAATGATAAAATGCCAATAAAAATACTATAGCAATAATAAAGATAAAAGGTAAAAACAAATGATGAGATAAACACAAAAAATGAAACATACAAAAAATATAAGTCAAAAAATGGGGTATGACAAAAACAAAATTTGGATTTTTAACATCTTCAAAACCAGGAGGTTGTTTTACATACACTTCTTCAGAAATTACACCATTTAAGAAAGCACTCTTAACATCCATTTGATACAAGATGATATCATGATTAACAGCATAAGAAAGAAGTAACCTGATTGCTTCCAGTCTTGCAACTGGAGCAAAAGTCTCAGTATAATCAATTCCTTCTTGCTGGCTGTACCCTTGAGCTACTAATCTAGCCTTGTTTCTGATCACTTCTCCTTGTTCATTGAGCTTGTTCCTGAACACCCATTTTGTTCCAATGATGTTCTTATGATCAGGTCTTGCAACTAGATCCCAGACATCATTCCTTTGAAACTGGTTCAATTCTTCCTGCATTGCTACAATCCAACCATCATCTTTAAGTGCTTCATCAGCAGTTGTAGGCTCAATCATGGATAGCAGGCCAAGCATAGACTCATTCTGACTGAATGCTGATCTTGTCTTCCTTGGACTGTTCTTGTTTCCAATGATCAATTCCTCAGGATGTGAAGACTTGTACTTGAATGAGGTTCTGGGTGGATTAGCTTCTGAAGAACCATCAGGGATTTGTTCAGAACCATGCTGGTCTTGATTTGCTTCAGGAGTAGTGTCATTATCAGAGAGTTTCTCAGATTCTTCATTGTTTTCAGCTTCTGAACCTTCTTCAGACTCTGAACTAGGTTCAGCTTCTGAAGGTTCTTCTGAGATTCTGACATCTGCAAAACTCTCAACCAGCTCTGGTATTTTATTACCAGGCTTCTTATCATCAAACCTAATATGTATAGCTTCTTCAACAACTTGTGTTTCAGAATTATACACCCTGTATGCCTTAGATCTCTCTGAGTATCCTAAAAAGGTACCCTTTTGAGCCTTGGCATCAAATTTCTTTAGGTAGATCTTATTGTTTAGTATGTAACATGTACAACCAAACTGATGAAAATAAGAAATACTTGGTTTTCTTCCTTTAAACAGTTCATATGTTGTTTTATTCAGAATAGGTCTGATATAGATCCTGTTCTGAATATAACCTGCTGTGTTTACAGCTTCTGCCCAAAAGTACTTAGCAATTTTGGATTCATGGATCATGGTTCTGGCCATTTCCTGTAAAGATCTGTTCTTTCTCTCTACAACTCCATTTTGTTGTGGAGTTCTAGGAGATGAGAACTCATGGATAATTCCATGATCTTCACAAAAATTTTCAAATGGTTCATTTTCAAATTCCCCACCATGATCACTTCTGATTTTTAAAATTTTCAAATCAGTTTCATTTTGTACTTGTTTGCAGAATTTGAAAAACACATCATATGTTTCATTTTTGGTTCTAAGGAATTTAACCCAAGTCCACCTACTGTAATCATCAACAATTACAAGTCCATACTTCTTCCCATTGATTGAAGCTGTTCCAACAGGACCAAACAAATCAATGTGAAGGAGTTTTAAAGGTTTAGAGGTGGAAACAATGTTTTTAGGCTTAAAAGAAGTTTTTGAAAACTTTCCAATTTGGCATGCACTGCACAGTGTGTAGTACCCTAATTTTGTCCTAAGCATTTTAAAACAAAAAAATCAAAAAAAAAATCAAAGAGGGAGAAAAAAGTCAAAGTCAACAAAAGTCAACAGAAAAGTCAACATTTCAAAAATGATGACTTCGCACTGCGAAGCTCACTTCGCACTGCGAAGTCTGCGATTTTTCTGCAGATTTTTGATGTCTTTGATTTAATTCCAGAATTTGTTGCATATCATTTCCATATTTATTTTAAGCAGCATTCATGGCTATTTGGGCCAAGCAAAACCAGAATTGAAGGACTTGCCATTAATGCCAAGGTTGGAAGCTTTTTCTTCCAACCTAGCATGTGACAAGCAAGTGGACTTGCCCTTGGGCAGCTCTAGTCCCTCCCATGTGACCTGTTAACCACCCCAAGGTTGCCAGCCACCTGCTTGATGACTTTCCTCCTGCTTGCTCCCCCAAAACCAGTCAAACTAGCTGGATTTTCTCACTTGAAAAGCCATGAGTGCCTACCCTGTTTTTGCAGCAGCTTTTCACCCCTCACACCAGCCATAGATAGCCTTTTTCATCCCTCAATCTCTGCACATTACAGTGCACGTTTTCATTGATCAACCATTGAGATTGCAAGGATTGATCCCCAAGCTTAGCCAATTGCAATTCAGCTTTGTTTTTCATCATTACCTTCTAAAATTGGTTGAATTTGTGGCTGAAATCAGGCTGATTCTTGCCTCTTGGCACAAGGCAAGGTTGCCTCTATCCATTAGCATTTAATGCAAAGGGATTCAGCCTGATTCTAGCCACAAATCAGCTGGATTTTGGGATTTGCTAATGATGAAATAGATTTGGTTTTGGCCTATAAATAGAAGGCATTGCCCAAGGTTTCAAGCACTTCTGAAAAACTACACATAACAGCATTATACACTACTCATTTCAGCTCACAAGCACTCACAAACAACCAGAAAAAAACCAATCCAACACAAAGCACCACAAAGTTCAAGTTCATCACCAATATTAAGAACCTTTGTGAAAGCCTTCAACCAATTCAAATCCATTGCAGCTGGAGCTTTGCTAAGGAGTTCTGTAAGTTTCCAAGCTTTTATCTTGCATTTACAATTGTGTTTGCATAGCAATTTTGGTTTAAAACCTCTTGGTTCTAAAAAACCCCTTTTGAATTTCAAAGAAATCCCAAGGTTTTTCAAAACATCAAAACTGGTTTGTCCAGTCCTTTTCATCCCAAAAACTCAAAGTTTTTCACTCACCTAAAAGGTCCTGAGTGTGTTCAGAAGTTGTTTCTGAACAAAAGTTCAGAAACAGCTTCTGAACTCAAAAATTCGCATGCTTCGCAGTGCGAAGTCATGGTCGCAGAGCGACCATGACAGAACTCAGAATCTGAGTTTAGGTGTCAAAATAGCCATTTTTTTGAGGTTCTAGCCCAAAAGCTCAGAACCAAGGAGTTTTTAAATCCATGTTCTTCAAACCATAACAAGGATTTTGCACAATCTTGACAAAATCACAAGTTCGTATGACATTTTGTGGATAACTTGCAAAACAAGTTATGTTCCCAAACTTTCAAACAAGCATGAACAAACAAGCTATGTTCATCATTTCAAATCAAAACTTGAACAATAAATATTGTTCATGATTTTCAAAACTCAAGCATGAACATACACCAAATTTGTTTGCTTTTCAAAACCGTTCGCAAAATGAGCCGAACTTGTGCGTTTTCTAGCAAAATTGCTAAATCTTCCCATTTTGGGTTTTCAAACCGAATGTTTTGACATACCTTGGGATTTCTAAAGAATTCTACCCAAAAACATGAATGAAAAAGGGATGGTGTGACGTATGTCTCTCCATCTCCCCGATTGTACGAATGCGTGACGTATGTCTCGTCGCTCGGACAATCGTCATTCCATTTTTTAATATGTACAACCCTAACCAAACCAAACCTTGGCCCCTTGTGGTCAATCCAAACCTTTTGGTCCCCCGTGGCCATTAGACTCGATCCCTCGACTCGTTTGAGTCACTCGGTCAATGTTCGACTCGTCCGAGTCCATTGTACCTGTTCTTGATCTCAGTGGATCAATCGAACAATCGCCCGACTCATTGGACTCCACTCGGTCAATGATTGACTTGTATGAGTCCATTGCACCTCTCTTGGTCCCATAGCGACCAATTCGAACCTTTTACCCTAGCGGGCGTACCTTTTAACAATTCTAATGCGATTCACGAACAAACGCTTAATAAGTCTCCCAAGCGCGAGCATACAAGCTACGTTTTAATCGCAAGAATTCGGTTAAAACATCGTTCATTTAAAATTAACCAACATATGTACGTTTTTCTACCAAAGAACTACGTACGCTTTGAATTCTCCGACTACCGGGAGATACGTAGGAGCAAGATCGACATCTTGTCAAGCGCAACAATAAAAAACTTTTTTCTTTCTTTTCTTTCGTTTGTTTTTATCTCTTTTTCCCCCCTTATTATATTTTTGACATAAATGAACATGCGCGCAAAATATTTAAAAACAATTCAAACTTTAACCAAATAGAAGGTTCCTGTTGAGTACAACGGACGTAAGGGGTGCTAATACCTTCCCCTTGCGTAATCGACTCCCGAACCCGACAATGGTTGCGATGACCATCCTTTCCTCATCGTCAAAGGGTTTTATTATTGTTTCCCTTTAAACAAAAAAAAAACTTAAGGGTTTATCAACGTTCCCTTTACACAAAAACTTTGGTGGCGGCTTCACAAAGGCCCTCCGAGCGTTTACGAACGACCTCGGAGGATTTGCGCGTCTTTTTCTCAGGAAAAAAACGAGGTGCGCACAGCTGGCGACTCCACTGGGGACCCTTTTCCCACTAGCGATTCAAGCCTAACCTATTTGGCTTTTAAGCCAATTGTTTTTATTTTCTTTGCGCGCCATGTTTTTTATTTTTTTTCATACATGTCATATCTATGCTTTATGTTTATATTTGCTTTATTTTGCTTTATATTCATATCATATATATATCAAATGCGGGGGTTACTTGAGTGATGTTACTCCACATTGTTCGGGTTAATGCCGGACGTGTGAGGCTCTCTACCCGAGCTTGAGAAAAAAAAAAACTAAGTTAGAAGGAGGTTGTGTGCGGAAGCCCGCGTTGACGTATGTCCGTGAGGTAGGATGCCCAACCCCGCTTAGATGAGATTTTCACGTGGAATTAATTGAAGTCATGTCGACGTATGTCCATAGACAACCCTAATTCCATGTGAGGTCTATGATTCTAAGGACCTCTTCTTAGGAAATTTCACCATTTAGAGCCTACATGTGAGGATGGGGGGAAGTTCCGAACCTTCATACACCAAACCCTTGCATATCATTACATTTGCATTCATAAAAATTTTTTGCATAAAAAAAAGAGGGGCATATTTTTGCATACTCATTGCATTTATACATTCACATGCATTTTCATTTCAAAGCAAAACCCTCACATCATCCCCTCACCAAAACACCAAAAAAGAAGTACCCGACCCGGTGTACCGTGGCGTTTCTGATGAGATCCGAGCAGCCGGAAGGCCATCGAAATTCTAGAAATTTTACTTTGTCCAAGTAATTTATCATGTTTTTAAAAAAAAAACAATCATTTTGCTCTTCCCAAGGCAAACGATTAATTTTATGGGACCCCCATATTTCAAATCATTTCCGTCATTAATAAATTTGCAGTTTATGTTCAAAGAGTCCGTTTTTCTTTCGTTCTCAAATAAATTTTCATAAACCCTAGAAAAAAAAAATCATCATAAATACACCACCAAAAATAACACTGCTACAATCCCTTTTGACTTCAATCTTCGAATTAACCAAACTGAAGATGATAATAAGGACGATTTTGAACCTCCTGAAGGATTGTCCCGACTTGGGGATCAAGAGGATAGGGTAATACAACCTCACCAAGAGAACCCTAAAAAAAAATAGCACCACAGTTTTCCCTCTGCCGGGGCACACTCTATAAGAGAAATCATAGTCTCACTCAGACGTGTGGATAAACATGAAGCAGTCATGCTCACCAAAGAAATCCATGAGGAGTCCTTCCAAACCCATGCCAAGACATGTCACAAGTGACAAAATTATGCCAACAAGGGGCACATACCACAAACACCTCTGAATGTCATGACATCACCCTAACCTTTTTCTATGTGGGGCATAACCATGTTCGGAATGATTGAGCCAAAGGCTTCAAAAGGGCACCAGTTCATACTAGTTGCCATCAACTGTTTCACCAAATGGGTCGAAGCAGCTTCCTATGCAAACATGACCAAACAAGTGGTCGCCCAACTCATCAAAAAAAAAAAGAAACCATTTGCCGTTACGGCACTCCCCACAATTTCCCACAAAAGGCCAAGTCGTCATTGGCATTCCTCACATTCCCAAACAAACAAAGCCCAATTTTCATTGGCATCCCCCAAACACAAAAAGCCAAGTCGTCATTGGCATTCCTCACATCTCCAACAAAAGACCAATTTTCATTGGCACACACAATTTCCAAACAAAAAGCCCAATTTCCATTGGCAATCATAAACCCCACTTCCAATAAAAGCCCAATTGTCATTGGCATTCCCATCCAAAAAAACAAAAGCCCGACCTTGCTCGGAAGCCAAACAAAAGCCCGACCTTGCTCGGAAGCCAACCATAAAGCCCGACCTTGCTCGGTATCCAAAAAAAACAAAAGCCCGACCTTGCTCGGCAACCAAACACAAAAAACCATGCTTGTCATCCAATCACAAAAAACCCAATTTCCATTGACATTCACAAACACAAACAAGGTTCGACCAGCTGAACCCCATAAAAGAGAAACACCTCACAGCATTGGGGCATGGACAGCTCGACAAGAAAGTTCATTCTCGAGAATTTAGAGAAGGAGACTTAATGCTTGGAAAAAAGGTATTACCCGTCCACAAGGTTCCCCCTATCAATAAACTCCGGCGCAGTCAAAAAAAATATATATGCCAAAAAGAAAAAAGAGCTCGCTAAATCGAAAACCTGAAAGGGCGGTTTAGGCAATAGAGAGCGTCCTGGTAGATCGAAAACCTGAAAAGGTGGTCTAGGCAAAAATTAAGGACATCAAAAAAGGAAATATACCCCAGTGGACTGAAAACTCGAAAGAGCGGTCCAGGTAAAAGTTAGGGGTTTCAAAAAAAAAAGGGCAAAAGACTGCGGCACGTGAGGTCCGGACAGAATTCAAGAGGGAAAGAATCAACCTCATTATCATCTTTCAAAAACAAATTATTTCGAAGTCATAGGGAAAGTAGCACGTGAAACCCAAGCAAATTTCCATTTATCTTTTTGTTTCTTCTTTTCTCCCTATCTCAGTAATCACCTCTTATAGGGATTATCATTTTCACGAATAGTTACCCATACAAGGGACTAAGTTTCGTTGAATCAAAGTCATTTTTAAACCTTTTCATTGTTATGCGTCCTTACTTGCTCATAAAATGTGTTTTTATTCATGATAAATAATGCATTGAAATATGGGAATAACATAAAAAAAAAAAACAAAAAAATATGTGTTTTTTTACTTGGACGTTTAAATATCGAAAGAATTTCGTTGGTCCCCGGTATTGCATCAGAGGACTCAAAACTTGAAGCTTTACATCAGTCATTTTAAGACTCATGCTCTTCAGCAGAAACAAGTGCGTAGCTCACGACGCGTAAAACGCAAAGATCCCGGGTGTCGGAGGAAACAAATTTCCCAAATAAAGCTCACCCCCCATACATCTTTTTCATCCACTAAGGCCGGATATCGATCATGTTTCCAAATTGATCCTTATATCCCCAGTGATGTCACAACCAAAGCCCAATTTTCATTGGCAAACCAAAAGTCCAATATTCATTGGCAAATCAAAGAACTACGTAAGCTTTGAATTCTCCATCCCACCAGGAGATACGTAGGAACAAGATCATCATCTTGTCAAGCACAACAATAAATAAGCCCAATCTTCATTGGCCTCTAATCATCAAATAAAGCCAAACCTCATTGACATTCCCCAAGGAGTCTCAACCCCAAACAAAAGTCCAATCATCATTGGCAGACAAACACAAATCCCCAGGGCAAACCCGAACTACACCGGTTTTGATCCCATTTGGGTATGTAGGCAAAGGACCTGGTCCTTCCAAACCAACCAACCAACAAAACAAAAAAAAGAGAGAGTCCAATCGTCATTGGCACAACCACAACCGAGACCGACTTTGCTCGGCACCCAACCAGCATCCCTCATATCATGCATAGCATATACAAATCATTCACATGCATTTCATTTCATAAATAATGCATCCTCAACAAGGATTCTCCAGTGAATATCACATATTCACCAACATCCATCAACAGTCAAGTAAGCGTTCCCCAGTGAACCTCCTTCACTAACTGTCCCCAATTCCCCAGAAGGAATCTTTGTTTAAGTCCATCTCATATCATATTGCATTGCATATCACTGCATATCATACTGCATAACATGCATCATACAATCATGTTTTCCGGTTCAACCAGGGGCACCTATTTAGGGTAAGACCACAACTCGTTAGGAATCGACCTTCAGTGAAAGTGCCTGAATAAGATTACCTAGCTTAGGTATCGACCTCTAGTGAAAGTGCCTAGATAAGATCACCTCCCCCAGTGTATCGACCTTCAGTGTTAGCGGCTGAATAAGATCACAGCTCGTTAGGAATCGACCTTCAGTGAAAGTGCCTGAATAAGATTACCTAGCTTAGGTATCGACCTCTAGTGAAAGTGCCTAGATAAGATCACCTCCCTCAGTGTATCGACCTTCAGTGTTAGCGGCTGAATAAGATCACAGCTCGTTAGGAATCGACCTTCAGTGAAAGTGCCTGAATAAGATTACCTAGCTTAGGTATCGACCTCTAGTGAAAGTGCCTAGATAAGATCACCTCCCCCAGTGTATCGACCTTCAGTGTTAGCGACTGAATAAGATCACAGCTCGTTAGGAATCGACCTTCAGTGAAAGTGCCTGAATAAGATTACCTAGCTTAGGTATCGACCTCTAGTGAAAGTGCCTAGATAAGATCACCTCCCTCAGTGTATCGACCTTCAGTGTTAGCAGCTGAATAAGATCACTTCCCCTTTAGGAATCTACCTTCAGTGTAAGCCGCTGGATACGATTACCTTCATCCCCCAGTAGATCTACCTCCAGTGTTAGCGGCTGGATACGATCAACCTTTTCAAACCATTTCATTTGCATTCCGCGAAGGACAAAATTCGGGTCCTTCTTTTTACTTAATTGATCTTCGCAAAGAGTTCATGAGATGCCCTCGGCACTCACGCACTCTATGCGAAGACACAATTAAGTAGGGGCAGCTGTAGTACCCTAATTTTGTCCTAAGCATTTTAAAACAAAAAAAATCAAAAAAAAATCAAAGAGGGAGAAAAAAGTCAAAGTCAACAAAAGTCAACAGAAAAGTCAACATTTCAAAAATGATGACTTCGCACTGCGAAGCTCACTTCGCACTGCGAAGTCTGCGATTTTTCTGCAGATTTTTGATGTCTTTGATTTAATTCCAGAATTTGTTGCATATCATTTCCATATTTATTTTAAGCAGCATTCATGGCTATTTGGGCCAAGCAAAACCAGAATTGAAGGACTTGCCATTAATGCCAAGGTTGGAAGCTTTTTCTTCCAACCTAGCATGTGACAAGCAAGTGGGCTTGCCCTTGGCCAGCTCTAGTCCCTCCCATGTGACCTGTTAACCACCCCAAGGTTGCCAGCCACCTGCTTGATGACTTCCTCCTGCTTGCTCCCCCAAAACCAGTCAAACTAGCTGGATTTTCTCACTTGAAAAGCCATGAGTGCCTACCCTGTTTTTGCAGCAGCTTTTCACCCCTCACACCAGCCATAGATAGCCTTTTTCATCCCTCAATCTCTGCACATTACAGTGCACGTTTTCATTGATCAACCATTGAGATTGCAAGGATTGATCCCCAAGCTTAGCCAATTGCAATTCAGCTTTGTTTTTCATCATTACCTTCTAAAATTGGTTGAATTTGTGGCTGAAATCAGGCTGATTCTTGCCCCTTGGCACAAGGCAAGGTTGCCTCTATCCATTAGCATTTAATGCAAAGGGATTCAGCCTGATTCTAGCCACAAATCAGCTGGATTTTGGGATTTGCTAATGATGAAATAGATTTGGTTTTGGCCTATAAATAGAAGGCATTGCCCAAGGTTTCAAGCACTTCTGAAAAACTACACATAACAGCATTATACACTACTCATTCCAGCTCACAAGCACTCACAAACAACCAGAAAAAAACCAATCCAACACAAAGCACCACAAAGTTCAAGTTCATCACCAATATTAAGAACCTTTGTGAAAGCCTTCAACCAATTCAAATCCATTGCAGCTGGAGCTTTGCTAAGGAGTTCTGTAAGTTTCCAAGCTTTTATCTTGCATTTACAATTGTGTTTGCATAGCAATTTTGGTTTAAAACCTCTTGGTTCTAAAAAACCCCTTTTGAATTTCAAAGAAATCCCAAGGTTTTTCAAAACATCAAAACTGGTTTGTCCAGTCCTTTTCATCCCAAAAACTCAAAGTTTTTCACTCACCTAAAAGGTCCTGAGTGTGTTCAGAAGTTGTTTCTGAACAAAAGTTCAGAAACAGCTTCTAAACTCAAAAATTCGCATGCTTCGCAGTGCGAAGTCATGGTCGCAGAGCGACCATGACAGAACTCAGAATCTGAGTTTAGGTGTCAAAATAGCCATTTTTTTTTAGGTTCTAGCCCAAAAGCTCAGAACCAAGGAGTTTTTAAATCCATGTTCTTCAAACCATAACAAGGATTTTGCACAATCTTGACAAAATCACAAGTTCGTATGACATTTTGTGGATAACTTGCAAAACAAGTTATGTTCCCAAACTTTCAAACAAGCATGAACAAAGAAGCTATGTTCATCATTTCAAATCAAAACTTGAACAATAAATATTGTTCATGATTTTCAAAACTCAAGCATGAACATACACCAAATTTGTTCGCTTTTCAAAACCGTTCGCAAAATGAGCCGAACTTGTGCGTTTTCTAGCAAAATTGCTAAATCTTCCCATTTTGGGTTTTCAAACCGAATGTTTTGACATACCTTGGGATTTCTAAAGAATTCTACCCAAAAACATGAATGAAAAAGGGATGGTGTGACGTATGTCTCTCCATCGCCCCGATTGTACGAATGCGTGACGTATGTCTCGTCGCTCGGACAATCGTCATTCCATTTTTTAATATGTACAAGCCTAACCAAACCAAACCTTGGCCCCTTGTGGTCAATCCAAACCTTTTGGTCTCCCGTGGCCATTAGACTCGATCCCTCGACTCGTTTGAGTCACTCGGTCAATGTTCGACTCGTCCGAGTCCATTGTACCTGTTCTTGATCTCAGTGGATCAATCGAACAATCGCCCGACTCATTGGAGTCCACTCGGTCAATGATTGACTTGTATGAGTCCATTGCACCTCTCTTGGTCCCATAGCGACCAATTCGAACCTTTTACCCTAACGGACGTACCTTTTAACAATTCTAATGCGATTCACGAACAAACGCTTAATAAGTCTCCCAAGCGCGAGCATACAAGCTACGTTTTAATCGCAAGAATTCAGTTAAAACATCGTTCATTTAAAATTAACCAACATATGTACGTTTTTCTACCAAAGAACTACGTACGCTTTGAATTCTCCGACTACCGGGAGATACGTAGGAGCAAGATCGACATCTTGTCAAGCGCAACAATAAAAAACTTTTTTCTTTCTTTTCTTTCGTTTGTTTTTATCTCTTTTTCCCCCCTTATTATATTTTTGACATAAATGAACATGCGCGCAAAATATTTAAAAACAATTCAAGCTTTAACCAAATAGAAGGTTCCCGTTGAGTACAACGGACGTAAGGGGTGCTAATACCTTCCCCTTGCGTAATCGACTCCCGAACCCGACAATGGTTGCGATGACCATCCTTTCCTCATCGTCAAAGGGTTTTATTATCGTTTCCCTTTAAACAAAAAAAAAACTTAAGGGTTTATCAACGTTCCCTTTACACAAAAACTTTGATGGCGGCTTCACAAAGGCCCTCCGAGCGTTTACGAACGACCTCGGAGGATTTGCGCGTCTTTTTCTCAGGAAAAAAACGAGGTGCACACACAGTGCATCTGAGTGATAGTCAATTTTGGGTAGGCCTCTAACCAGCTGTAACTTGCTAAGCTTAGAGATGAGTCTCCAGTTAGCATGTCCCAGCCTTTTGTGCCAAACCCATTTCTCATCACTCACAGACAGAAGGCAAACTACCTTCTGCTGAACCAATTCAGAAAAATTTATTTTATAAACATTGTTTTTCCTACTACCTTTGAACACTACAGACTTATTTTCATTGTTGATTACAGTGCAAGTGTTCTTATTAAACAAGACTTCATAATTACTATCACATAATTGACTAATGCTAAGTAAGTTATGTCTAAGTCCATCTACCAGCCAAACATCATCAATGTACAGAGAAGAATTACCTATCTTACCAGTACCAATGATCTTTCCTTTCTGACTTCCTCCAAACCCCACAGTTCCTCCCTCTTTCAGAGTCAGGGTTTGGAACATAGACTTGTCCCCTGTCATATGATGCGAGCATCCACTGTCCAGGTACCAGGATCTTTCCTTTTCTCTGGATGACAAGCATATCTGCAATTGAAATGATCTCAGACTTAGGTACCCAGATTTTCATGGGTCCTTTGGGGTTAGTCCTGAAAGGTTTTGGCTTTTTCATCTTGTGTCTGAAGTTATGATATTCAGACTTGTTCTGATACTTTGGATATGAATCCTTGTATCTTGAATAAGTCTGAGTTTCAGAACCTGAGTTCTCAAGGGTTTGGACTCAGACTTCTTCAGAACCTGAGACTTGAAAGTCTTTGGTTCTGAGTTGTTTAAAGTATGACCCTTTGAGTGCTTTGGTTCTAATTTCCTCAGAATTCTAACTTTGTTAGCTTCAGGCACAAGGCAAGCTTCAGTTTTGCCTTTCTTAAAACAATTAGAAGCAGAAAATTGATTGGTTTGCTTTTGTTTGCTTTGCTTAACATTCTGAGATTGAAAATGTTTTGTATTGACTGGTTTAATAGATTTTGAAGTTTTAATAAACTCAGTCTTTGAAAAATTTGAATTTGAATTATTCAGATTCTGAGACTTACTAGTTCCAGGTTCTGAACTCTTCAGACTCTGAACATTTTCAGGTTTTGAGTCTGATTTTCTCTTACACTTAGGCTTAGGACCTTTTGGCTTAGATTTAGGCAAGGTTTTAACATCTGCCTTCATCTTACCCTTAGGTTCAGAAGCTTTAGGGTCTGAGCTGTTCAGAACTTCAGACTCAGTCTCAGTTTCTGACATTTTCAATTTCTCAGAGTTATCAGAAGCAGGCACAAAGCATATACCATTGCCTTTTAAAATATTTCCAGAACAGGAAGGTGAGTTTAATTCATTTGAAGGTTTGAATGAATCATAGCCAATGCCTTCACCTTTGTTTCTGACCATATTATAAAGCATAGAGGCAACTTTAGTTCTATTGAATCCAGTTAAAATGAAATCTTGAAGAGCTATTTCATGTTCATTAGGAATTGCTTCAGGTTTCTTATGAGTCTCATCTCTGAGTTCTCTAACTTCTTCATCTAACTCAATTATTTGATTCTGAAGTTTGAGATTTTCTTCAGACAGCAAGTTAGTTTTATTTTTCGAAAACTTAATTTCTCTTAACTTTCTTTTTAGATGACTCATAAGATCATTAACTGTTTCAATTAATTCAGATCTAGTGAGTTCAGAATATACCTCATCTTCTTCATCTGAATCTGAACAGGATTCTGCATCAGAAAATGAAGTTGCCATCAAGGCCAGGTTTGCTTCCTCTTCATCAGATTCAGACTCATTGTCCAGATCATCTCATGTTGCCATGAGACTCTTTTTAAGCTTGTTTCTGAAACTGCTGGACTTTGAGCTGGACTTCTTTGCTTTCTCTTTAGACTTTTCCTTCTGAAGATCAGGACAGTCAGCAATAAAATGCCCAGGCTTATTGCAGTTGTAACAGCATTCCTTCTGGTTTTCCCTCTTTGAACCAGATCCTCTAAAGTTACTGCTTCTGTTAGAGAATTTTTTTCTTTCTATTCATTAGATACTGAATTCTTTTAGAAAGCATTGCAAGCTCATCAGCATCTGAATCTTCATCAGAATTTCCCTCAAGAAATTCTTCATCAGATTCAATAGCTTTCAAAGCTTTAGCAGGCTTTCTTTTAGATTTCAGTGCTAATGATTTTGGTTCTCTAACAAACTCATCCTCATTGAGTCCTAGTTCATGCACCTTGAGGGAGCTTATAAGATCCTCAATACTTAAAGTATTCAGATCCTTAGCTTCCTCAATAGCAGTCACTTTAGGTCTCCATTTAGATGGCAGTCTTCTAAGGATTTTATTCACATGATCAGCTGTGGTATAACTCTTCTTCAGAATCTAAAGTCCAGAAACCAGAGTCTGAAATCTTGAGAACATTGTCTCAATATTTTCATCCTCTTTCATTCTGAACAATTCATATTGCTGAACAAGAATGTTTGCCTTAGCTTCTCTAACCTTTTTATTACCTTCATAGTTAGAGCAGAGGGATGTGAATATGGCTTTGGCTGTTGACTTGTCACTCAGCTTCTGATATTCATTGTGAGGTAATGAATCCACAATGATTCCTCTGACATTGTGATGCTGTCTATATATCTTTCTTTCTGCATCACTCAAAGCTCTTATGTTGACAGCAACACCTTCTTCATCAACTGGTATTGAGATTCCATCTTCAATAATATCCCAAAGTGAGTCATCAATACCAATTATATGACTGTACATTTTGCTCTTCCACCATGAGAACTTTTCTGGATCACCAGTAAACATTGGGGGTTTATTGTGTGATCTAGATTTTCTGTCATCTGTACCATAGTCATATGATACATTTCTTTGATTTCTGGGTTGGGGTGGAGGTGAACCTTCATTATCAGATGACATGTTTTTCTCAGGATCCTACTGACACACTGTTAAGTGTTAATATCAGAACCGGAGCTCTGATACCAACTGAAGGTGAGAAAAACACACACAAGAAGGGGGGGTTGAATTGTGTGAGTCAAAAACTAGGTTTCTTTCTTTTCAAAACTTAAGACTAGTTCAAAAACAAGTTCTGAACTATTATCAAAGAGTATTGCAGCGGATTCAAAATGAAAAAAGAGAGGGAAAGAGAGACACACAAAGATTTATACTGGTTCCTTCCAAATGTTGGAAGTAGTCCAGTCCCCTTGTTTTCCAACAAGAGATTTTCACTATAATCAGATGATTACAATTGCTCAACCACTAAGGAAGAGACTTCCAGTTGCTCAACCACCAAGGAAGAGGCTTCCAATTGCTCAACCACAAAGGAAGAGGCTTCTAATGCTCAAGACACCAAGTCAAGAGGCTTCCCAATGCTCAGACACAAAGTACTGAGACTTCCTGCTCAGACCACAAAGGAGTGAGGTTACAACTTGCTCAAAACACTAAGTAATGAGACTTAAGATGCTTAGTACGCAGACTAAGACTTAGACCAAACTGATTTACAAAGAAGGTAAGTTTGGGTTGAACATTTGATAAAATATCAGAGGTGTTCTCTTAATACAACACAGGTTAAGACTCTTAACCTTAAGAAATTCTAAGATACAGCAGATGAAAGAATTTCTAAGAGTTTTGTGAACTTATGAGTTTTGACAATAAAAACAGAGCACAGGTTCAGCAGTTTTGTTTCAAGAGTCTTAGCAAAATTCTTCTTCAATTCTTCTTCCTTTTATAGAGGAAATTAGAGCTGTTGAAGATTTGCAGGTTTTAGGAAAAGAGTCGTTGCAAGTTGAGAGCTAGGATAGCTGAAATTGTGTGCTGAACTTTTCCAGAAAACAGAGCAGCATCCATTTTTGAATTTGCTTTCCTTAAAAGCTGGGGAATGTTTGAGTCAGGGAGACAATTATTCCATTGAGTTGTTCTGACATATCCAGGCATTAAATGTGCACAGTAACAGTTTCTTTCCTTGCCACATCAGACTTCAGAAGCTTCTGCGTGAACAGTACTTCAGAAGCACTTCTTCAGACTCAGACTTCAGAAGCAGGTCTTCAGACGTTGACTTTTGTTGACTTCCTTCAGACTCAGACTTCAGAAGCTGTCTTCAGACGCAAGCTTCAGACTCCCACTTCAGGAGCACTCTTCAGAAGCACTCTTCAGACCCAGTTTTCTTCCAGCTTTGCAACATTGCTTCTAAGCTTTCCTTTCTTGCTCTAAGCTTGTTCTTCCATAACCATTATCAAATTCTGATCATTAAACACGTGGTTCTGAAATCACTTGAACAAAGCATTAGCAAATAACCAATTTTCTATTTAACACTTTTGTTATCATCAAAACCATAAAGAGAGATATGTTTACACATAATGTTTCAACAATCTCCTCCTTAATTCAGAAGAGAGTTGTTTAACACATTTTGTTCCAACACATCCAACTGCTCATAGGTTGAAAACCATTCTCTCCTAGGACAAATATGATAAGATGCTCCAGAATCCTGAACCCACACATCAGCGTAATGTGTGTGACCATCAGCAACTAAGGTGATATCCTATTTGGAATGTGTACCGTCCTCGGCAACAGCGATAGTACCTGATGCCTTCTGTTGTTGCATTTGCCTCTTCTTGGGGCAATCATTCTTCCAATGCCCCTTCTCCTTACAATAATTGCAAATATCAGTCATTTTTGGTTTCTTATAGAACTTATTTTCCCCTGATTTACCATATCCATGATTGTTATTTGCTACTAGCCCAACAACCTGACCATCTGAAACAGTGCCACTACAGTTATGTCGCAGTTCTCTACTGTGAAGGGCAGACCTAACTTCTTCCAGAGACAATGAATCTTTACCACTAATGAAAGACTCCCTAAAGTTCTCATATGACAATGGTAAAGAAACTAACAGAATCAAAGTAACATCCTCATCATCAATCTTAATATCAATATTACGCAAATATAATAATATTGAATTCAATTGATCTAGATGTTCTCTCAGGGATATACCTTCCTGCATACGCAGACTGAACAAACGTTGCTTCAAGAGCAACTTGTTGGTTAAGCTATTCGTCAGGTATAGACTATCTAGCTTACACCACAGACCGGCAGCGATATCCTCTTCAGCAACCTCAGTGATGATATGATCTTCCAAAGCAAGGAGCAACGTAGAATGTGTCTTCTCCTCCAAAGTGGGGATATCAGCAGGTAGAGGATATGGTGCAGGCTTTAACAAAGGTGTCCATAGACCCTGCTATTTAAGAAACGCTTCAAACTTTGACCTCCAGCCATCGTTCCCGCCTGAACATATCTGAACCAGCTCTGATACCAGTTTGCTATAACGGGACGCGAGAATAATCACAATAAAGGTAAAAGACAAAATGAAAAAATGACAGAAGATTTAACGTGGTATCCATCAATGTGCTGACTAATCCACGGGCAGAGCCACTAAAAAGAATTCCACTATAATCGATAATTACATATTACAGATGCTGAATAGTAGAGGTAATACAAATCCACTAACTATTGGTGCAAGAAATACTAACACACAATGCTTTTATTTATATGGCCAAGTCTTTGCATATTTCTTCCAATTCTCTGATGTGGGACATTTTCTCAACACTAATTCAAGGCATATTTCAACAGTGTCATCATGATATTCCCTATTTGTCGCTATGAAATTAAAAACTCCAACGCCATTTTAATGCCTCGATCTCCAAGACTACTAATTAAGTGATAAATCATGCAATTCAACGAATCAGAGTCTTACAAACCATCATTTAACTCGTACAATTCTCATAATAAAAATCTCATCAACAATAATCACAGCACAACGGAAAATAATTCATCTCAACAAAATATCATCTCGGGTCTCAACATAAAATCTCAAATAAATACATCATAAGAATAATCCAAAACAGAAAATAATAGAATCCCCAGACTCCTAGATCAAAGCACCTAATCTAGACATCTGTAAAACAACGGAAAAAGGAGCATGCGTAACGCCGTCCTCAGCACAACTCACCAAGCGACTACTCCTCGATCTGCAAGTCTACACCACGAGGGTGAGGCGACAACAAAGCCACTGGAAGGTAAGATATACGTTCAACAAAAGGATATAATAAACGCATGTAAGCTCAGGCAAAAGACATCAAGAACACACAAGTATTCATACATAAAGCCTAGTTACCATCATTAATAGTTATATCTCATCCAATTCAAACGGCTGGTTATTTCATTACCACATCAATTTCACATTCAATAATTACCAGCAGTTAATTCATCAATACTTAAACAACAAGTACTTAAGCATACATGGCACATCATCATCAATAAGGTTATCATCTTCATTTACATCATCACATCAATAAAGATTACCCATAATTCTCACAATTTCAACAATTAGACATTTACCACATAAATTCACAAGTTCGCACCAAAACATTACCAAGCACGACTCAAGTGCATGCAATGCGCCTAACATGACTCTATATGCATGTGGTACCATCGTGACCTTAAAGTCACGCACCCATAAATAGTGATCTTAAATCACCCACCTATAAATCTTGATCTTAAATCAAGCACCCATGAATCTTGATCTTAAATCAAGCACCGATCGACTGACAATGAATGCATGGATGTACACGTACAGACTTGACAATGCACACATCTACAAATCATGATCTTAAATCATGCGGCTATCACGGCTATCACAGCTATCATTTGCATTATCAAACCAATACATCCACATTATTCATGTTATCACCACATCATCATTTAATCACAACTTTAATGCATTAAGCCACAACAATCATCATCACATCATATTAATGCATTCAACGAGTTTAATCATCATCATAAACATCATGCTTACATTCTTTAACATTCACATAGTTCATATTTCATGATTAAGCAAACAAGGTTTCAATAACCTATCACTAATTAACTCATCACCATCTCACATATTGATCATGTTTCATCATCATTCCTTCCTTATTAGTCAATTAACAAGTTTATATTCAACTTATGGTTCAATTAATTAACTCCAACTATTACTCATCACATTCTCATCATTAATTACGCATAGCACATCATTAAAATAACAACTTCATAAATACGTACTCATTTATTAGCTCTAAAGGCTTCCGTAGACTCATTATTGATTTTAAGGATGTTTCATGATTCACTGAAAAAGTTATACTGAAGTTTCACGAAAAATGTAACATGACCTATGTGTAGTATTTTAATCATAACTCAAGTTCTAGAAATCTAAATGAAGTCAAACCAATGGCAAATGAAAGCTAACATCCATATCTACAACTTTCATATTTACACCGAAACCCAGTTCAAAACGGAAAATGGTGAAAAATCGTGGCCCGATTTCCTAAAACTGTGGCCCGATTTTTGTCGAGCCAAAACTCCCTTTTCTGGGCCAAAAATGTGGCCCGATTTTGGCTGACACACAGCCCACAAAATCAGTTTCAAAAATGCTTTTTCACCAAATAATCACTTTTAAATCACTTAATTCAATCTCAACACACCCAAATCATTACCCATGATTAAAACACTTATAATTAACACTTTCACCACTTCATAACACCAATTACACACTTAAAATCATTCAACTAAGCAATTCTACCATGAACATGACAATAATCACTTAAACCACAACTTATTCGACATAACTTCATGATTTCTCAAACAAAACACATACCCATGCTCAAAATCAACTTATTAAACAATAAACATCAATCAATTATCATGATATTCATCAAAATCACCAACATTCACCAAGTTATCAATTCACTATATTGAAGTTTGACATAAACAAAACATGAATTCACCAAGTTTTAACATACTTAAATCAACCATCAAAATAGAGCACGAATTTCACATAATTAATAACAAACATCATGAAATTAATCATAAGCTAAAACACCCAAACTACCCATTTGCTTATTAAAACCCAATTGGTGAAAATAATTTTCCCCCTTACCTCAATTCTCTACCAAAAGTTGATTCCTAGCTTGAATCCTCAATCTCTAGTGCTTCCCCTCTTCCTTCATCTCCAAGTTCTTATTTCTCTTCTATTCTCTCCCTCTTGCATCTTTCCCAAAGTTTTGTGAAATGAATGAAAACCTAGCTCACCACTCACACACTTCTCTTTAAATAGTATGGACAAGGGTTACTCCACTAATGTGCTTAGTTATATCCAACTCTCACAATTATTTTGTAACATCCCGCTTAAGCGTAACATTTATCAGTATTAGAGGAATTACGAGCGAGTAGGGGCAAAATTGTAATTATGAGATTGAAGGGCTTTATATAGGGGAAAGATGAAATTTTCTTCATTTCCTCATTTTCCTTCTCTCTCTAGAATTCATATTTTTCCTCTCCCTCTCTCTCTAGAAAATCGGTCCTTACCCCAGCATGCTCCAATCCATCAGATTACTTCCCAGAATTCTTGGTATTTCAAGTAAGCAAGTTGTTGGGAAAGATTGAAGCAAGAGGAACTAAGGAAACCAAGTCAAGAGGTGGAATTCCAAAGCTAGGGTTTTGGTAAAAGGAAGCTTGGCAAGATCAGCAAGTATTAGGTGAGTTCCTTAGAGTAGCAATTTCCCCTTTGGGTCTTTATTGTGTGAGTTTCACAACAAATTGCTAAGGTTTAGGAAAAGGATAGTTTTTCCCCTTTTTGATACATATGCTTGATTCCAGTTAATCCTTGGATACAGTATGTTTTTCTAGTTTAAAATGAGTCCCTGGCATGTTTCAAAGATCACTGGGCAGTTGGGTACCAAAGTTTTTATTGATTGAAACACGTTTTTCAGAAAATCCTAAGTCCTGCTACAGTCGCAGAGCGACCAGGAGTTTGCTCTGCGAAGTAGCAGAGTTTTTCTACTGCCTACCATCGCCTAGCCATCGCCTAGACTTCGCTCTGCAAAGTAATCAGAAGCTGAGTTCGCAGAGCAAAGATTTGGACGCTCTGCGAAGCTTCAGACTCAGGTATATCAGACGCTGAATGTTCAGAGTCTGAAGGATCAGACGCAGGAGTTCGCAAAGCGAAGTTAGGGGTCGCAAAGCGAAGTGGCCCAGAACCTCATTTTATTAACAAATAAATGTACCATGTCAATGATCTTCGATATGCTTTGGGATAATGATACTCAAGATCTTTCAAGGATTAATCTAGGAAATGCATAGGTATCATACACAGTGATGGGTAGTTTACCCACATGATTTTAGGAAGTTATTATAGATGGGCCCATAAGTAAGACATATGACAACGATATGTCTAGAACCTTAAATAGGTTAACAGGAACTGAGAGGTATTCAGTTAGAAGTACATGAGTACTAGGAATGTTTCTTAACATTCAAGGATTCATAAGAGAATAGTATCAGGTATGTTAAGGGTTAGTTTTCAGGATACCCTTAACCAGGCAATTATAGTGTACCGTAGGCAGAGGTACCGAGATTTTTTTCCCAAGTTTCAGGTACATTTATATGTACATCAGGACGTGCCTCAGTTGTTCACGTCAGAGTGACACTGAGGGTACACGTATCAGTTCAGGATAGGATGTACCCTAGTTAGTGGTACAAGGATATTATCAGGATTTATACATATTATGTATAAATATATATATATATATATATATATATATATATATATATATCTGTGTGTGTGTGTGTGTGTGTTGACAAGTCGTGGCACAGGTACGCTTCAGATTTATTCTGGATAGGCCAGCCCGTTAGGGAGCCTACATGACGACTCATATATATATATATATATATATATATATATATATATATATATATATATCTGTGTGTGTGTGTGTGTGTGTGTGTTCAGGAATTTATCAGGAATATATGTGTATATATTAAAGGAATAATTAATTATCAGGATAAACTTTGTGTCTTCTGAGTTCTCGCAGTTAGAGAGCGCAGGGGGTTCCAGTCATTGCTGGAATGGGAGGAACTTTCCGCGAGGATAACCACACAATAGTTTATAGTTTGTCTTCTGTGTTCTCGCTAGTTAGAGCACAGGGGGTTCCAATTACAGCTGGAATGGGAGGAACTTTCCGTGAGGATAACCACACACACAGGCAAGAGGAGTCCGATGATTAGCCTCAGATAGGAATTTTCACCGATTATCAGGGGAATGTGCTCCGGGGTTACTCCACTCGGGGGCATTCCGTAAAATCAACTCAGATAATGTTTGTTCAACGCTAACATCTAACATAATAATATCAGGAAATACTTTATTATGTTATCAGGCAGGAAATACTTATCAGGCAGGTATCAAGTAGTGATCCTAGGTGTCCCCTTGATCACTAGGTTATCAGGTTATCAGTTATCAGGTAGTGATCCTAGGTTTCCTCTCGATCACTAAGTTAGTAGGAAGTAGTCCAGTTTTATGACTACACAGTTATCAAGCTCAGGCAGGAATAGACCCTATATGGGTAAGGTTAAGGCTTGGCGATCATAGGTTCCCCGAGATTGCCAAAAGTAGGCATGGCAACCCTAGGTTCCCCCGCGGTTGCCAACAGTAGGTTGGGTGGAGCTCACTGAGACATTATGTCTCATCCCAATCCTTCTGGTGCAGGTTTACAGGTAAGCACGAGGTTCGTGATGAGGTTCATCAGGGAGATGCTGGATGGAGTGCAGTTGCTCGTCATGTACCAGCTCATGAGCTTATCAGACTTTTGTATAAGTATTTATTATGGTACTTGATTGGTTGTATAAACGAGCAAATTGTATTCATTCAGTTGTGTTGTATTATTATTATTGAAAACCTTGATGTATCCAGTATCAGTTTAATGCACATGCTAATATTCTAAATAAAATTAGTATGGGTGTTACATATTTTCTCTACACTTTTACTTCATTTAAACCTCGCATATTACTTATACACCATTATTCTCTAAAATTCAAATTTCTAGTTCTAACATAATTACAAAACTGCCACTCACGCATAAAATGACTGAAATACCCTCAACACTAAAAATTCCACTAACCCACCAATCACACATCAAATAATCAATTATCAAACATAATAAATAAATAATAAATAATCGATCTAATTCTAAAAATCGGGTTGTTACACCATTCTTTTGCATATAACTTGAGGTGGCAAGGCTCAACCCGCATGACCAGTTCGTTTAGCCCGATTTTTGGCGGATTGAGTCGAACTTTTGAACTTTTTCTTTTTGGTTGGTCTGCCCCGCTTAACTCACTGAAAAAACAAAGAGGGACAGGAACGGGGCGGGTCGGCACATCAACTCCTCAACTAAATATTTTTATTTTAGGGCTAAATAAGTTTTTAGTCCCTATACATATAGCGAATTTCGTTTTTAGTCCTCATAAAAAAAAAAGTGACAACTTTTGGTCCCTATAAAATTTTTCAGCTGGTAGTTTTGATCCCTCTTAAATTAAAATTTGTTTAATTATAATTAAACTTTTAAATTTTTGATTGCTTTTTTACAAACATGTTAAGAACGTTATTAGAAACTCTTTCATAAAAAATTATAATTTTTTAACATATAATTGATTAAATATCAATTTTTTTAAATGTCAAAATTTTAAGATAAAACTAATGAAAAATTGGACCTCAAAATCAAATTTTGAGCTAATTTTTGACATATAAACTTTTTATAATGTTTTAAACAAGTCTATAAAAAATCATTCGAAAATTTAAAAGTTTAAGCATAATTAAACAAATTTTAATTTAAGAGGGACTAAAACTACATGGTGAAAAAATTTATATGGACCAAAACATGTTACTTTTTTTTATGAGGACTAAAAACAAAGTTGACTAGATTTATAGAGACCAAAAACATATTTAACTCTTTATTTTATTTTGTTTAATTGGTTAGACAAAATATAAAGTGGAGTGGCCCAATAACCCATCATAACCCAATGTAATAAAAAAAAACTATTACTTAAATAAACTTAGGATTTTTTAACGATGATCTATCTATTGTGAGAGTTGAGACACATAAATAAACTCTAATACTGAGATAGAGAAGATTGCACTACTCCGGTTGTGCTTCCTAGGGTTCATATTTGCCTCCGCTCCACCTCCTTGGTTGTTGGATTTATTTTAGGATTTATTTTATGTTGGCGGAGTAGTTTTAGTTTTAAACTATGTTTAATGTCATTGGATTTATAATGGTGGCATTGTTGCTAGGAAATTGCTTCTCTCACTTTTGGTTTTGCTTATTCACGTGTCTGCGTGAGTTAACTCACGCTGAAAAATGCTCAACATGAGTTAACTCACGTTGAAAAAGCTGAACATGAGTTAACCCACACATTGTGCATTTTTAAGGGAATGAGCAATTTCCTTGTTGCTATTAATTATGATGTTGTATTATTTTTAATTATGTTGATGGTGTTGGATTTGTCTCGTATGCTTGTTTTTACCACCAATTTATTTGCTGCCATTTTTTTTAAATAACAACAACATAGTTTTTTTATAACAACAAAATTTTAAAAAAAAATGTGTTAAAAAAGTTTTGTTTTGTTTGACGGATCGGCCCAACAATTGGTCAACCGCCATTAAACGGGGAGGGGTGGAATTTTGGACTCGACCACCTAAATTGGCTCGCTGGTCTCGTCCCATTTTATACGGGCTTAAGCAGGACAGGTCTAAACGGGACGGGCAGACTCTCTTTGCCATCCCTACATATAGCTACCCAACAAAGAGCATATTTTTTTTAGTCTAACTTATTATTATAGGTCTGCTTGGCAAGCCACATATTTGAGCTTATAGCTTATATCTTATGTTTTATAAGTTCATTTGACTAAAATAGTTTTCTTTGATAACTGTCACTTTCTCACGAGCTTATAGCTTATTTTTACTAGCTTATAGCATTATTTTATAAGCTAATTCAAGTATTTTATATCTTGTTGTTCTTTATCTCAATTTTAACCTTAAAGCCTTAATTGAAAAAGATTAAATATTAATTAAATATATCTTATTTATGTCATTTTGTATTTATAGGTTAGTTCAACTGCTAATTTTACCATACACTACAAATTAAATCAGCTAGCTTATCCACTATCAGCTATAAGTCAATTAATGAGTTATTCGCTATGAGCTCATCCTCTATAAGCTAACTTCCCAACTATTCGATATTTTTTACCAAAAAAGCCTATGTCACCTTGTGATAACTATTTATTTTACTTTATTTTATGCTATGTTTTATTTAATAAATTATCATTTTTATTCATGTTTTTAGAATTATTTTACTACTTTAGTTTTATTTCCAATAAATACTAGTAAAAGACTTGTGTTTTCGCACGGGTCGCGTAACATTGCGATAATTATATAAAAAATAATTAGATTATTAATATTGTAGAATGTTTATAGATATTAAATAAAAATTATGAGTATTAATGTAATGTTTCTATTACTTTTTATATAAACAAAATTTGTGAAATAGTTGAGTCACACCAGTTATGGATTTTATTTGCTTATATATGCGAAAACAAATTTTTATGTACATAAAATTTTGAAAACTCGTGACTATTTTCAAAATCAAAATTAATGTAGTGTTTCTATTAAATAACTTTTATTTTATATGCAAAAGACTGTTCAATGTTTGCACTGCAACCGTTGCAGATTTTATGTATTTATATTTGCATAAACAAATTTTTATATACATATATGAGAGTCGATATGATAAAATTTTTAAAACTCATGACTATTTTCAAAATCAAAATTAATGCAGTGTTTCTATTAAATAAATTTTTATTTTACATGCAAAACACTGTTCAATGTTTGCACCGCATCCGTTGCAGATTTTACGTACTTATATTTAAATAAACAAATTTTTATATACATGTATGAAAAAGTCGATATGATAAAATTTTGGAAACACATAACTATTTTTAAAATATCAACATTAATGTAGTGTGTCTATTAAATAAATTTTTATTTTATATTTAAAACACCATTAAATATTTAAATCGCACTCGTTGAGGAATTTATATGCTTATATATGCAGAAGAAAATTTGTATGTATCGATATGTGATAGTCGATATGATAAAATTTTGAAAACTCGTAACAATTTTCAAAATATCAACATTAATGCAGTGTTTCTATTGATTAAATTTTATTTTATATGCAAAACACTGTTCAATGTTTACATCACTCCTGTTGCAGATTTTAAATCTTTATATTTGTAGAAACAAATTTTTATATACATATATGAGAAAGTCGATATGATAAAATTTTGGAAACTTGCGACTATTTTCAAAATATCAACATTAATGTAGTGTGTCTATTAAATAAATTTTTATGTTACATTTAAAACACTGTTAAATATTTAAACTGCACTCGTTGAAGATTTTATATACTTGGCTATTGGAACATCCGAGCATGGTGGTCGTGTCCGTGGTGTTGGAAGAGGTGCTACTCTAAGCAATTACTTTGGAAGGTCTTCATGCCCAACACAAACTGAAATTCTGGCAGGTACTGAATCAGAATGTAAAACAGAGCACGATGTATACAAAACAGAGTACAATAACACAAGTTCAGAAGCAGCAAAGTAAAGTGCAGAAAGTAAAGAACACAGAGTATTTGTTAACCCAGTTCGGTGCAAACATCACCTACATCTGGAGGATACCAATCCAGGAAGGAAATCCACTATGAGGAATTAATTCTAAGACTCAAGACACAGCCCCTGTTCCCAGTCTTGTCACTTAATCTCCACCAGTATAGATTTCTACCCAGTAATACCTAGGCATAAGAACCCCCTCTTACTTCCTAACCACGTAATCACAGCCCAGTGATTAACAACTCTGAAAACAACTCAATTATGAAGACACACTTCAAGACATCAAAGACATCACTCGTACTTAAAAACTTAGAGTGAATTACAACTCAAAACAACTAAACCAACTCAAACAGATGAGTGGTGTACAAAACAAAGCCTAAAGCTTACACAGACAAAAACACAAAGACTCTTATAATAATAATTGTTTTTGACTCAATCAATCTTCAATAAGCAGCACGTCTTCCATATATATAGTCTTCAACAGGCACATAATTCTGAACCATATATTCTTCAAAATACAATTTTGAAATTCCTAGAAGCTCAAAAAGGAAACATATATTTCTGAATTATATTTTGCAAAGATCCCTTTGAAAATATATTCATAAGTAAAACGAAGCCAATCTTCACCAAGATCTTCACCAAAATAATCAGCCTTCTAGAAAACAATCAGCCTGGATAAAACTTCAATAAATCTTCAAAAGATACTGAACAGAAATAACATAATGAATGCAGAAATCCAGCTTCTGAAAAACAACTTCTGAAGTTCAGCTTCTGAAGGTCAACAGAAGTCAACGTCTGAAGACAGCTTCCGAAGGTCAACAGAAGTCAACGTCTGAACAGTGCGTCTGAAGACCTGTTCTGCGTCTGATGAACAGTACCAGCGTCTGAAGGACAAATCTGCTTCTGATGAACAGTAAACCCAGTTTTCAGCTTCTGATGCTTCTGAAGACACAAATAGCTTCTGGAGACGCATTGCTTGCACATTTTGATTTTACCAAACTTGTAGCCAACCTTTAAATATCCAATAATCTCCCTCTTTGGCAAATTTTTGGCTAAAATCAAATTCTTCATAAAAACAAATTCTTCACTCAACAAAATAAACATTCAACCATGAAGAACTCCATATATAATTAACCATAGCAGCAGAGTCAGCAGCGGATAAATGCTATGTTAAACAAAACAAACAGCTTCAGTTCAGTTTCTGAAAAACCACACACATCCTAAAGCACACACAACCAATCAGTTTCTGAAGTACACAAATAAACTCCCCCTGAAGCACAAACACACCAGCTTACAGAAAACTCCCAGAAAACTCCCCCTGCAACTCAGCACATCACAAACAACTCTCCCCCTTAATTCTGAACTGCAGTAAACTCTAAGATAATGCTTCTGAAACTGAAACAGCACACAGCTCAGAAACTTAACACTTATGCACTCCCCCTGAGCCAGAAACTCCCCCTCAAACATATCTTCACAGCCTTTGTTGTATTGTTTCTGAACTCTGAATAAAACTGTCATCTGAAAAACCTGAATTCTGAACAAAATTAAATCTGAACTTTGAAGCTTAGTACATTCTGAACAGCTACATTCTAAACCCAAACACAAGTTTTTCTCCCCCTTTTTAGCCAAAAAATCTTGACAAAACACAGGCTTCACATAGAGAACAAAAAACTAAATATCCAGTAGACACATTATCAGACTCAGTATCAGACTCAGCATCTGCAACATCTTCATCTCCCTCACTTCCAACTTGCTCACCCTCTGCAATCTGTAATTGCTATAATTCTTCATGCAGACAAACTCCCAGCTTGCTTCTCAGATTCTCAAATTGCTTGGCATCCAAAGCTTTTGTAAAAATATCAGCAATTTGTTCTTCAGTATCCACATGTTCAAGCTGCACAATCTTCTCCTCCACAAGGTTTTTGATGAAATGATGTCTTATATCAATGTGCTTAGTCCTGCAGTGCTGTATTGGGTTCTTTGAAATGTTGATAGCACTTAGATTATCACAAAATAGAGTCATAACACCTTGTTCAATGTTGTATTCCTCCAACATCTGCTTCATCCACACCAACTGAGAACAACTACTTCCAACTGCTATATACTCAGCTTCAGCTGTAGACAATGATACACAATTTTGTTTCTTACTGAACCAAGAAATCAAGTTATTCCCCAGAAAGAAACATCCACCAGAAGTACTCTTCCTGTCATCTGCACTTCCTGCCCAGTCAGCATCACAATACCCAATTATGTTTAATTCTCAATGTCATTCGCATTTATTAGACAGTGCCAACACTATGGACCTGTTTCTTCCTATCTGAACCCCTTTGTTAATTCCATTGGGTATGAAATGAATTCAGTGACTATGACTTGACCAATTCTTTTACTACCTTTTTCCTTATCCCTCTTCTTGACTATTCCTTGTTTCTATCAATTCACTCTTTTCTTGTCTTGAAGTTTGGTTTTGCATGAACGCTTTTCTATATTTATTCATCTTTTTATAAGTTTCAAAATGCTATAATAAATAAATGAAGAATAAAAGAATAAAAGAATATAGCAACAACAACAACAAAACTATACCCTAGAATCCACACCTACTGCAAAAAGGTATATAATCATATACAATTTCACTCTCATCAAATGGTATCCTAGCTCAGAGTGTAACTAGCAGACTAATGTAATCAACAACCAAAAATGGTATCCTAGCTCAGACTAATGTAAACAGCCAAAAAACCAATGTAATCAACAAAGACTAAAACATCAAACACAACAAAATCATCAAACAGACTAAATCATCAAACAGACTAAAACAAAAACACAACAAAATAAAAAAATACCAATCAGAGGAAGAAGCACCTTTTGAGAGGAAGAAGCACCTTTTGAGAATCCGAAATTGTGAAGGGGGTGAGCGCGAATGATTGTGAAGGGGGTGAGCGCGAATCTCAGAGAAATTGGGTGAGAGTGAAATTGGGGGTGAGCTGCGAATGATTGAGAGCTGCGCGAATGATTGAGAGTGAAATTGCTGAAATTGCTGAATCTGGAAGAAGGTTGCGCAGGAAAGAAGATTGGGATATAGGGAGGAAGAAGGAATCGCAGGAAAGAAGCGCGGGAGGGATGAAATAATTGGGATAAAATTGGGATATAGGGTTTTGGAGGTGTGGGAGGGAGACTGAAAATGGAGAGTGGGAGGGATGAAATAATTGGCCAAAATATATAATGAAAAAAGCGCTTAAAAAAAATAATAAAACCTGCGACCCTTAAGCCTAACAGTCGCAAAAGTGTAATCTGCGACTGTTCAAAGCTAAGGGTCGCAAAGTAAGTGTCGCAAAGTACCTTTTTTCTTGTAGTGTCCTTTTCTATATCCTTGAGTAATAAGAAACTGTGTGAGTCTCTCATACCATGCTCTAGGTGCTTGCTTCAATCCATACAAAGCTTTCTTCAATTTGTAAACATGATTTGGAAATTTAGGATCCACAAAACCTTTTGGCTGTTCAACATAAACCTCTTCTTGTAAATAACCATTCAGAAAAGCACTCTTCACATCCATCTGAAACAGTTTGAACTTAAGAATGCATGCCACTCCCAAAAGCAATCTTATGGACTCTAATCTGGCCACAGGTGCAAAGGTTTCATCAAAGTCAAGTCCCTCCACTTGAGTATATCCTTGAGCAACTAACCTTGCGTTGTTTCTGGTCACAGTTCCATTTTCATCTGATTTGTTCTTGTAAATCCACTTTGTTCCAATGACATTCATACCTTCAGGTCTTGGTACAAGGTCCCACACTTCACTTCTTTTGAATTGATTCAGTTCCTCTTGCATAGCTTCAATCCAGAATTCATCAGTGAGAGCTTCTTTAATATTTTTGGGTTCAAACTTGGACACAAAACATGAATTAGTAGTTACTGCATCTGATCTTCTGGTTCTGACTCCTTGATCTAGACTTCCAATGATTAAATCTCTGGGATGATCCTTCTGAACTCTAATTGAGGGTCTTTTACCAGTAGAAACATGATCTGGATTCATCTCTCCTTATTCAGACTCTACTTCATTTTCTGCAACTGGTGCTTCTGACTGCTGATCTTCTGATGTTGCATCATGTAACACCCTAACCCTTAACCGCCGATTATTAACTTTAATAAAAGAAAACGTTAAGGCCATAGGAAGTTACAACATTAAGAAACTCATTTTCATAAAACATCACCTGAAATCAAAAACATATTTGATTCACAAACACAGCAGCGGAAAACAACAAAACAAATGCTTATAATTAAGCTTGCATATATTACACAAAAATATATACATAATATTTTCAAAAGAGGCAATTCTACAACAAGCCATTGCCAAATTCATACATACGAGTTCAGATACCCCCAAGATAGTGTTACAAATATCAGAGCACTAGACTCTAACTAGGATACAACACCTAGTACCAAAAATGTAAGGATAGCTAAGCTATGCCCTTACCACTACAAAAGCTCCTAACAGCAAAGGGCTATTCCTCAACGATAGCCTCGCCAACCTGATAATCTGGATCCCCAATGATCCAGCACATAACACAAAACAGAGAGTGTTAGTATCACAAAACAATAAACATGTATTAATAACGCATTATTATACATATCAAACACAAAGCACAAAGGCTCATCAATAACTAAAATACAACAATGTAATTGTCAATACACAAACTCATCAATAACAATTACCACATAACAACCATTATGCACACATAATGTCACAAAAGATGCATGCCTCAAAATGCATTCACTAATGCATGTGGTACCAAATCATTTTGGATAAACTTATATCCTTATCAAGCACTCTTGATAATATCAAGCACTCTTGATAACCAAGCACTCTTGGATTTCTTATCCGCACTCGGATATCATACAATCATGAAATGCATGATGATTCAACAAACACGAACACTAGATTATCAGCACTCTGATAAACACAACTAATTATCAGCACTCTGATAAACACAACTAAATTATCAGCACTCTGATAATTATCACAACAACAACAACAAAACACAACACTAGGCACTCATGGCCATATCATAAGACATAACATGTATTACTCAACCATGTTTAACAATCTCAAATAAACCAATCAAATCACATCAAAGTCTCACACAATAGGGGTTTCAAAGGGAAACCCACACACTTTGATAACCCACACACACATTAGGGTTTTACACAAAACTTTCTTGAAAATAAATAACCTTTAGAAAAACATTAGGAATGGATTAAAATGGTGGGCGAGGTTTCCAAAAATGTATTATAAAATACAGTATCAAAAAGGACATCTCCGCGCGCACCAGGACCTCCAGAACGACTCAACGAAGTTGGCCTGTCCAGGGTTGGTCGCTACAAGCGAACCTTCGGTCGCTACAAGCGAGCATAGGCAGGGAATCATCCTGCTTGGTCGCTACAAGCGAACCTTCGGTCGCTACAAGCGAGCCTGGTCGCTACAAGCGCCAGTGTGGTCGCTACAAGCGCAGATAGGCAGGGAATAATCCTGCCTGGTCGCTACAAGCGAGGTTCCGTCGCTACAAGCGACCGTATCAGTACAGTCATGTAAAAATGTGATTTTTCCACCATCTTGGCCCATTCATGGTTACCCAAGTTCCAGAACTTGTTAAAAACAACTTTCCATCATAAAACATCATTTATAAACCATCACAAACAAAGATTGCATCAAGCATAGAAATTAGGGTTCAAGATAATACTTTTCAAAAACTTTTCTTATGAACTCCAACACAATAACTCCAACAAATCATGCTAACAACATCACTTAGCATTCAATCAAGCAAAACATAATCATTTACAACTTTAAACCATAAAAACTTTCTAACAAAACCTAGACAAAGTGAGGAGAAGTTTGGGATGGAGAAATAGACATTCTCCCCTTCTCAATCACTTGTAATAATGTAATACTAACTCTCTTACCTTCTCAAAATCTCTAGCAAATCAAGCTTCAAAGCACAAGCCCTAGCTCTCCTCTTGTTCTCCTCCTCTTCTTCTTTCACGTTTTTCTTCACAAAGAAAAAGGAATGGCACTATTCATTCTCACAAAATATCTTATATTCCTAGCAATTGATCCTAGCCATCCATCTTTACTAGCCATCATGGACCAATCCTAGCCATACAATCTAATCCAAGCTTACTACATTCATCCACATAGGATTATTACTACTCATAAACTAAAGCCCAACACTATTCACCCTCTTGGCCCAATTCGCCCAAAACTCTAAAAACTCGATTACGAACTTACTCTCGCGCTAAATAATCATTCCTCGATTACTAGAAAATATTTATAAATGCAAATCCATAAAATAAAATATATAAAAATATAATATACGAAAATAGGGTCGTTACAACTCTACCCCCCTAAAAAGAATTTTCGCCCTCGAAAATACCTGAAAACAACTCTGGATAGGAGTCCCGCATCTTGCTCTCGAGCTCCCACGTCGCATATTCACCGGCTGGGCCTCCCCAAACGACTTTCACCGATGAAATCTCTTTATTCCTGAGCTTCTTCATCTCCTGTCCTTCAATCCTTAAGGGTACCGTTGTAACCGTCAAATTCTCTCTCACTTGTATCTCGTCCGACTCAATCACATGTGACGGATCCGATACGTATTTCCTTAATTGAGACACGTGAAAAACATCATGTAGATTCGACAACGACGGCGGTAACGCAATCCTGTACGCCACCTTCCCAATCCTCTTCAAAATCTGATATGGACCAATGAACCTCGATGCTAACTTCTTCGATTTTAAAGCCCTTCCAATACCCGTAGTCGATGTAACTCTTAAAAACACATGATCTCCTTCTTGAAATTCTATATCCTTTCTTCTCTTGTCGGCATAACTCTTCTGGCGACTCTGCGACGCTCTCATCTTTTCTTGGATCATCTTGATCTTCTCGGTCGTTTGTTGCACAATCTCAGGTCCAAGCATCACACTTTCTCCCGATTCAAACCAACACAAAGGTGTCCTACATCTTCTCCCATACAACGCTTCAAAAGGTGCCATACCAATGCTCGAATGAAAACTGTTGTTATACGTAAACTCAATCAATGGTAAGCAAGCTTCCCAACTCACCCCTTGTTCCAAAATACACGATCTTAACAAATCCTCCAATGATTGAATTGTCCTCTCCGACTGACCATCCGTCTGCGGGTGATAAGCAGAACTCATCCGCAACTTAGTCCCCAACGCTTCTTGCAAACTCTCCCAAAACCTTGAAGTAAAACGGGGATCTCGATCTGATACAATACTTGACGGTATCCCATGCAATCTCACGATTTGCTCGACATAAATCTCAGCCAACTTTGGTACTAGCATACCGGTCTTGATAGCTATGAAATGAGCAGACTTTGTTAACCTGTCGACAACTACCCAAATCATATTGTTACCTTTCGACGTCTTCGGCAAACCGCTTACAAAATCCATCGCGATACTATCCCATTTCCACTCTGGAATAAACATAGGTTGCAATAGCCCTGACGGCTTCTGATGCTCCACCTTGGACTTCTGACAAGTCAAACAAGCGAAAACAAACTCGGCGATCTCTTTCTTCATCCCTTGCCACCAAAACATTTTCCTCAGATCTTGATACATCTTAGTAACACCAGGGTGAATACTTAAGTTGCTTCTGTGACCTTCCTCCAAGATCATCCGCTTCAATTCAGGCACATCAGGTACACATAACCTTCCTTGACACCTCATCACACCTTTCTCATCGATCTCAACGTTTACCTTTTTCCCTTGCTCGATGAGCGTCTTAAGCTTCATCAATCTCACATCATACTTTTGCTTTTCCACAACCTCTTCAAGAAAATCATTCGTCAACTTCAACATTCCTAGCTTCACGCTTCTGGTTGTCCTTTCAAAAACCAAACTGAGGTCTCTAAACTCTTCAATCAATATCAGTTCCTTCGCCATCAGAGAAGACATATGCAGTGACTTCCTACTCAACGCATCGGCTACCACATTAGCCTTACCCGGATGATAACTCAACTCGAAATCATAATCCTTAAGAAACTCTAACCATCTTCTTTGCCTCATGTTGAGCTCCTTCTGATCAAACAAGTACTTCAGACTCTTGTGATCGCTGAAAACCTCGAACCTTGATCCATACAAGTAGTGCCTCCAAATCTTGAGAGCAAACACGACAGCAGCTAGCTCCAAATCATGCGTAGGATAGTTCCTCTCATGAATCTTCAGCTGTCTTGATGCATAAGCAACGACTTGTCCCCTCTGCATCAACACACCACCTAGACCCATCTTCGACGCATCACAATAAACCACAAACGGTTCCTTCGGATTTGGCAGAATTAGCACAGGTGCAGATGTCAACCTCCTCTTCAGCTCTTGGAAACTCTGCTCACACTTGTCATCCCAAAAAAAAGCTTGACCCTTCCTAGTCAACTGCGTCAACGGCAACGCCAACTTTGAAAATCCTTCAATGAATCTCCGATAGTAACCGGCCAAACCAAGAAAACTTCGGATCTCAGTAACAGACTCCGGCGTTCCCCAATCTTGCACGGCTTCTACCTTAGCAGGATCCACTGCTATACCACCACCTGAAATGACGTGACCCAAAAAGCTAACTTCATGCAACCAAAATTCACACTTAGAAAATTTTGCATAAAGCCTCTTCTCGCGCAACACCTCCAACACAATCCTCAAATGCTCGGCATGTTCTTCTTCCGTCTTTGAGTATACCAAAATATCGTCTATGAAGACCACCACGAATCGATCCAAAAAGGAATGGAATATACGATTCATATATTCCATAAACACTCCAGGTGCATTAGTAACTCCAAAAGGCATAACGGCGTACTCGTAGTGACCATACCTTGTCCTGAAAGCAGTCTTCGGTATATCCTCCGCCTTAACTCTTATCTGGTGATATCCCGATCTCAAATCAATCTTGCTGAATACACAGGCTCCCACTAACTGATCCATCAAATCATCTATCCTCGGAAGTGGATACTTGTTCTTGATAGTTGCTTTATTCAGCTGACGATAATCAATGCACAGACGCATACTACCATCCTTCTTCTTTACCAACAGAACCGGCGCACCCCATGGCGATACACTCGGTCTTACAAACTTCTTCTCTAACAATTCCTCCAATTGTTCCTTCAACTTTTCTAGCTCTGCAGCTGACATACGATACGGCGCCATTGATATTGGACTAATGCCAGGTACAATGTCAATTGCGAATTCAACCTCTCTCTCGGGTGGTAAATCCAAAATGTCATCTGGAAAAACATCTGGGAAATCACGCACCACCGGCAACGCATCAACCTCAATCTTCTCTCCCACCCTCAACGAAGCAAACATAGCAAACACATCCTCTTGAGCCTTCACTGATCTTACCACTTCTCGACAACACATGAGCTTCGAACACAACTCTGGCTCCGGTCTTGGAAATGTAACCGTCCTCTCACCGCAGTTGATATGAACCCGATTAAATTCTAACCAGTTCATACCAAAGATAACATCTATTCCGCTCAACGGAATGCAGACTAAATCCATACCAAAGAGTCGATCATACATAATGACTGAACAATCAACACAAACTAGAGTAGTCGATACTGAACCACTCGCAGGCGTTTCAATAACCATGCGTCCCATCATATTTTCTACTTTAAGACCCAACCTCTTAACACAATCCATAGAAATAAACGAATGGGTAGCACCCGTATCAATAATAGCAGACAAAGGAGTATTATTGATAAAGCATGTACCTCTGATCAAGTTGTCCGCCTTCGCATCACCACCATCTAAAGCAAACACTTTTCCTTCAGCCGCTCTAGGCTTCTTACACACGTTGCTCTTATGACCCTCTTCCTTGCAATTGAAGCACACAACACCCTTCTTGCACTGATCAGCTTTGTGGTTAGGATCACCACACTTGAAACATTTTCCATCATTCTTCGGGCACTCAAAGAAACGATGTCCCGGTTGTCCACACTTAAAACAATTCCTATTACCTCCAAACTTGTTACCACTACTCCCACCTTCATCTGGTTTCTTTCCACCTCTACCATACGGTTTACCTCTAGCCATGTCCTTTCCCCTCTTCTCATTCGCGGCTTTGTAGTAATTAGCTTTAGCTTTACCATCCTTATCACATATTCGGCTCTTATTCACCAACATCGGAAAATTTCTGATCTCGCTAAACCCAATCAACTGCTTGATATCCGGCCTCAGCCCATTCTCAAACTTTACACACTTGTCTTCCTCAGCTTCCACCGTGTTGTAATGAGGAGCAAAACGACACAAATCTTCAAACTTGGCCGCATATTCAGAAACAGATAAACTTCCTTGCTTGAGCTCCATGAACTCAATCACCTTACGGTTCCTCTCGTCTGCCGGAAAATACTTGGTTAAAAACTCTCTCCGGAAACGAGCCCAAGTAACTAAAGCTCCACCAGCTCCCAACCTCTGACTAGCGTTTCCCCACCAATGATCAGCCTCATCATGGAGAACATACGCTCCTAGCAATACCTTATGCGCATCCAGACAACGCATAGCCCCAAAAATTCTCTCAATCCCTTCCAACCAAGTCTGCGCTCCATCTGGATCGTATCCTCCCTTGAAGATAGGCGGTTTGTTGTTCATAAACCTCTCGAGTCTCAACTCATCTTCTCCGCCTCCTCTAGCTTGTTGTGCGGCTCTATCCGCAGTCCTACTAGCAGCATCCTGAGCCATGGCATCCGCCATCCGCTCCATCGCATCCGCAAGTGCTCGTTGCGCCATATCCACACACTACCAAACATCACATAACACAAGTGAGAACAAAGTGTTTAAGAAAACACATGTTACACAAAGGGTATACTAAACTTAATTGATCCAATGGATCGACCTGCTCTGATACCAACTATTGTAACACCCTAACCCTTAACCGCCGATTATTAACTTTAATAAAAGAAAACGTTAAGGCCATAGGAAGTTACAACATTAAGAAACTCATTTTCATAAAACATCACCTGAAATCAAAAACATATTTGATTCACAAACACAGCAGCGGAAAACAACAAAACAAATGCTTATAATTAAGCTTGCATATATTACACAAAAATATATACATAATATTTTCAAAAGAGGCAATTCTACAACAAGCCATTGCCAAATTCATACATACGAGTTCAGATACCCCCAAGATAGTGTTACAAATATCAGAGCACTAGACTCTAACTAGGATACAACACCTAGTACCAAAAATGTAAGGATAGCTAAGCTATGCCCTTACCACTACAAAAGCTCCTAACAGCAAAGGGCTATTCCTCAACGATAGCCTCGCCAACCTGATAATCTGGATCCCCAATGATCCAGCACATAACACAAAACAGAGAGTGTTAGTATCACAAAACAATAAACATGTATTAATAACGCATTATTATACATATCAAACACAAAGCACAAAGGCTCATCAATAACTAAAATACAACAATGTAATTGTCAATACACAAACTCATCAATAACAATTACCACATAACAACCATTATGCACACATAATGTCACAAAAGATGCATGCCTCAAAATGCATTCACTAATGCATGTGGTACCAAATCATTTTGGATAAACTTATATCCTTATCAAGCACTCTTGATAATATCAAGCACTCTTGATAACCAAGCACTCTTGGATTTCTTATCCGCACTCGGATATCATACAATCATGAAATGCATGATGATTCAACAAACACGAACACTAGATTATCAGCACTCTGATAAACACAACTAATTATCAGCACTCTGATAAACACAACTAAATTATCAGCACTCTGATAATTATCACAACAACAACAACAAAACACAACACTAGGCACTCATGGCCATATCATAAGACATAACATGTATTACTCAACCATGTTTAACAATCTCAAATAAACCAATCAAATCACATCAAAGTCTCACACAATAGGGGTTTCAAAGGGAAACCCACACACTTTGATAACCCACACACACATTAGGGTTTTACACAAAACTTTCTTGAAAATAAATAACCTTTAGAAAAACATTAGGAATGGATTAAAATGGTGGGCGAGGTTTCCAAAAATGTATTATAAAATACAGTATCAAAAAGGACATCTCCGCGCGCACCAGGACCTCCAGAACGACTCAACGAAGTTGGCCTGTCCAGGGTTGGTCGCTACAAGCGAACCTTCGGTCGCTACAAGCGAGCATAGGCAGGGAATCATCCTGCTTGGTCGCTACAAGCGAACCTTCGGTCGCTACAAGCGAGCCTGGTCGCTACAAGCGCCAGTGTGGTCGCTACAAGCGCAGATAGGCAGGGAATAATCCTGCCTGGTCGCTACAAGCGAGGTTCCGTCGCTACAAGCGACCGTATCAGTACAGTCATGTAAAAATGTGATTTTTCCACCATCTTGGCCCATTCATGGTTACCCAAGTTCCAGAACTTGTTAAAAACAACTTTCCATCATAAAACATCATTTATAAACCATCACAAACAAAGATTGCATCAAGCATAGAAATTAGGGTTCAAAACAAAAACTTTTCAAAAACTTTTCTTATGAACTCCAACACAATAACTCCAACAAATCATGCTAACAACATCACTTAGCATTCAATCAAGCAAAACATAATCATTTACAACTTTAAACCATAAAAACTTTCTAACAAAACCTAGACAAAGTGAGGAGAAGTTTGGGATGGAGAAATAGACATTCTCCCCTTCTCAATCACTTGTAATAATGTAATACTAACTCTCTTACCTTCTCAAAATCTCTAGCAAATCAAGCTTCAAAGCACAAGCCCTAGCTCTCCTCTTGTTCTCCTCCTCTTCTTCTTTCACGTTTTTCTTCACAAAGAAAAAGGAATGGCACTATTCATTCTCACAAAATATCTTATATTCCTAGCAATTGATCCTAGCCATCCATCTTTACTAGCCATCATGGACCAATCCTAGCCATACAATCTAATCCAAGCTTACTACATTCATCCACATAGGATTATTACTACTCATAAACTAAAGCCCAACACTATTCACCCTCTTGGCCCAATTCGCCCAAAACTCTAAAAACTCGATTACGAACTTACTCTCGCGCTAAATAATCATTCCTCGATTACTAGAAAATATTTATAAATGCAAATCCATAAAATAAAATATATAAAAATATAATATACGAAAATAGGGTCGTTACACATCATCTGGTACCACTTCAGACTCAACTCTTTCTTTTTCAGCAGACATATCATCTATCACAACATTAATAGACTCCATCACAACCTTGGTTCTGGAATTGAACACTCTATAAGCTCTGTTGTTTACTGAGTAACTCAGAAAAATTCCTTCATCAGACTTAGGATCCAACTTTCTTCTGTTTTCTCTATCAGCCAAAATGTAACATTTGCTGCCAAAAACATGAAAGTACTTGACAGTAGGCTTTCTTCCTTTCCACAATTCATACAGAGTAGAAGTAGTTCCCTTCTTCAGAGTCACCCTATTGTGTATATAGCAAGCTGTATTCATTGCTTCTGCCCAGAACAGATAAGGTAAATTCTTAGCATGTAACATAACTCTAGCTGATTCTGCTAAGGTTCTGTTCTTCCTCTCAACTACACCATTTTGCTGAGGTGTTATAGGTGCTGAAAACTCATGCTTGATCCCTTCAGATGCACAGAACTTAGAAAACTTCTTGTTCTCAAACTCCTTCCCATGATCACTTCTGATTCTGATGATGACACTATCCTTCTCTCTTTGTAACTGAGTGCACAGATCTCTAAATACTTCAAAAGTATCTGATTTTTCTCTAACAAAGCTTACTCAAGTAAATCTTGAAAAATCATCAACTACCACAAAAGCATACCTCTTTCCTCCAATGCTTTCAACTTGCATAGGTCCCATTAAATCCATATGTAACTGTTCAAGAACTTTAGTTGTTACCTGGTGTTCTAATCTGGGATGAGACTTTCTTGTTTGCTTACCAACCTGACATTCACCACAAACACTGTCTTCATTAATCTTCAGTTTAGGTAGACCTCTGATAGCTTCAATATTCAAGACTTTCTTCATGCCCTTCAGATGCAAGTGACCCAGTTTCTGGTGCCAGAGTCTGACTTCTTCTTCTGAGCTTATGAGACAGGTAGACAGGCTTCTTTCTTCTTAAGACAACCACAAATAGCAGTTGTCTTTTGATCTGCAGCCCCTCATCAGAACCTCACATTCTTTACCAGTTAACAAACATTCTTCCTTGTTGAAGTTCACTTTCAAGTCTTGATCACACAGATGGCTTATACTGATCAGATTTGAACTCAACAATTTCACTAATAGAACATTATCTAGTCTTGGTAATCCATCACTGATTAAGTCTCTAATACCAAGAATCTCTCCTTTAGCTCCATCACCAAAAGTCACATAGCTGCTGGAATATGGCTTTAAATTACTCAAGCGTTTCTTCACACCAGTCATGTGTCTGGAACAACCACTATCAAAATACCAATCTTCCCTAGAGGTGGCTCTCAAAGATGTATGAGCTATGAGGCCAACAGTATTACCTTTGGGTTTCCACACCTTCTGAACATTGATTCTGGTTGCAGCAGGTTCCACTTTTCTGTACTGAAAATGCTCAGGATAACCATATAGCTTGAAACAGAATGGTTTAATGTGCCCCTTCTTTCCACAATGATGACAAACCCATGGATGATTTCTCCTCTTGCTCTTGGACTTCTGAGGTTGCTTCTGAGGTTTCATCTTAGATGTGCCTATCATGGGATCATAAGCTTCATCAGCAGGAACAAACCTTTTAGCAGGATTTTTCCGTTTGAGGTTCAAGGTCTGATCAACAAATCCTATGTCATTTTGTTTCCCTTGTTTCTGATTCTCCAATATCTCCTCCAGCACATCAGTAGCAGTATTCATCATTCTGACTTGCTTTTTCATGTTTTCTAGCTGAGAATTCAGTTGGCTGACTTCATCTTTGAGATCTGAATTTTGCAATTAAGAGTTCACTTTTCTCAGCATTCAGCTGGCAGATTGTCTTCTTCTGATCCACAAGTTGCTTGCAAACTTCTACACTTCTGATGTATAGGTTCTTGTAATTGTTATCCAGTTCTTCATATGAGGATTTTTCAACTCTGGCTTCAGACTCTGAGAGTGCTTCAGACTCTGATTCAGACTCTGATAATGTCTCAGACTCTAAAAATGCTTCAGATTTTGAAAGAACTCTTGAGACCTTAACCTTACCATCAGACTTATACCTTCCAGTTAGAGCAACAACACACTTAGCAGATTCACTCTCTACATCTTCTTCCGAGTCTTCATCAGACCAGGAAACAGCCAAGCTCTTCTTCTGCTTCTTAAGATAAGTAGGACATTCTGACTTGATATGACCATAACCTTCACACTCAAAGCACTGAACACCCTTTGCTTGATTGCTCTTCTCATCAGTCTTGGTCTTCTTCACATCACTTTGTTGCTTGCTGTTGTTGAATCTGAAGTTCTGACCTTTGGATTTGGATCTCCTGTCAACATGCTTCAAAATCTTATTAAACTGTCTTCCCACCAACCCAAGTGCTTCTGAAAAGCCTTCATCATCCTCATCAAACTCTTGTTGATCCTCAACTTCAGAATTAACTACAAAAGCTACTTCTTTCCCTTTCTTATCAGTATGTTTACAGAAAGCTGTTTCAAAATTCAGCAGGGATCCTATTAACTCCTCAACCTTCATGTTGGAGATGTCATGAGCTTCCTCAATAACTGTCACTTTCAAGTCAAATCTTTTAGGAAGTGACCTGAGTATTTTTCTAACAATCTTCTCATCAGACATCTTCTCTCCAAGAGAATCAAAAGAATTAGCCATATCCAGGACATTCATATAGAAGTCTTGAATGTTCTCATCCTCCATCATCTTCAAATTTTCAAATTTTGTGGTGAGAAGTTGAAGTCTGGACAGCTTAACCTTTGAAGTTCCTTCATGAGTGGTCTTGAGTATCTCCCAGGCATCCTTGGCTATGGTACACTGTTTGATCAGTCTGAACATGTTCTTGTCCACTCCATTGAATAGTGCATTCAAAGCTTTGGAGTTTCCCAGAGCCAGATCATCTTCATCCTTTGACCATTCTTCCTTTGGTTTCAGCACATCAGTCTTATTCTCATCTTTGTCCAACACAACTGGATGATCCCAACCTTTTAGCACTGCTTTCCAGGTCCTGCTGTCTATGGATTTCAGGAAAGCACACATACGAGACTTCCAATATTCATAGTTGGTCCCATCCAACAGAGGTGGTCTGTTAACATATCCTCCTTCCTTGTCCATTCTTGCCAGAAAAGTCTTCCCTAGAGCTCACCCAATAACAGGCAGGGTGTCTGCTCTGATGCCAATTGAAATTCTGGCAGGTACTGAATCAGAATGTAAAACAGAGCACGATGTATACAAAACAGAGTACAATAACACAAGTTCAGAAGCAGCAAAGTAAAGTGCAGAAAGTAAAGAACACAGAGTATTTGTTAACCCAGTTCGGTGCAAACATCACCTACATCTGGAGGATACCAAGCCAGGAAGGAAATCCACTATGAGGAATTAATTCTAAGACTCAAGACACAGCCCCTGTTCCCAGTCTTGTCACTTAATCTCCACCAGTCTAGATTTCTACCCAGTAATACCTAGGCATAAGAACCCTCTCTTACTTCCTAACCACGTAATCACAGCCCAGTGATTAACAACTCTGAAAACAACTCAATTATGAAGACACACTTCAAGACATCAAAGACATCACTCGTACTTAAAAGCTTAGAGTGAATTACAACTCAAAACAACTAAACCAACTCAAACAGATGAGTGGTGTACAAAACAAAGCCTAAAGCTTACACAGACAAAACACACAAAGACTCTTATAATAATAATTGTTTTTGACTCAATCAATCTTCAATAAGTAGCACGTCTTCCATATATATAGTCTTCAACAAGCACATAATTCTGAACCATATATTCTTCAAAATACAATTCTGAAATTCTTAGAAGCTCAAAAAGGAAACATATATTTCTGAATTATATTTTGCAAAGATCCCTTTGAAAATATATTCATAAGTAAAACGAAGCCAATCTTCACCAAGATCTTCACCAAAATAATCAGCCTTCTAGAAAACAATCAGCCTAGATAAAACTTCAATAAATCTTCAAAAGATACTGAACAGAAATAACATAATGAATGCAAAAATCCAGCTTCTGAAAAACAGCTTCTGAAGTTCAGCTTCTGAAGGTCAACAGAAGTCAACGTCTGAAGGCAGCTTCTGAAGGTCAACAGAAGTCAACATCTGAACAGTGCGTCTGAAGACCTGTTCTGCGTCTGATGAACAGTACCAGCGTCTGAAGGCCAAATCTGCTTCTGATGAACACTAAACCCAGTTTTCAGCTTCTGATGCTTCTGAAATCCAATTTCCAGCTTCTGAAGACACAAATAGCTTCTGGAGACGCATTGCTTGCACATTTTGATTTTACCAAACATGTAGCCAACCTTTAAATATCCAACACAAACCATAGATGCCAGTGAGATTGAAGCAAAAATTGAAGGAAAACTTGCAGCAAAAATTAAAGCGGAATGCAAGTAGAGTTTGAACAACAGATGGACAAAGCGCATGAGTTGATGCAAAAATCATTTATGGAGACACTCAAGACTATGGGCTTATCCGAGACCTCCGAAACAAACAAACAAATTGGACATTGTTCTGAGAAAGTTGTTATGTTTGGAAGCGCAAAAGGTTCTTGTTCTGCAGCAAAAGAAAATCACAAGGACGACTCGACCACTGACAATGTCAAAAAGTGTTATGCATGATGTTGAAAGAGCATGACCATCTGGAGTTAAAATTAGAACATGATCCGCAAGTAGTAAATTTTCATATTGCACCACATTGTATTAGAGAGTTGTTGGTTGGCAGGGCTTGGCTTGACTGGTCTATTCTACAAGTTTGGTGCACGTAAGTACATTTTCTTGTTTAAATGCTATCAATATCTATTTTGTCTCATAACTACAATATTTAATATTAATTTCAAATCTATTCAGGTGTATGCATCGTCTCTGTATTGAGAATTTGAATTAAGTTGTTTTTACTAGATTTTATTTGGTGTGTGTTGTGAGAATTTTATTTATTTAAAACAAATGAAATATACAAATAGTAGTGACTAATTTTCTAGATGAGATGCAGCTGATTGTTAGAAAGAAACCAATAACTAAAACGTATCTAAAATTTTCTGGAATTATTAATTGAATTTCTACATTGGTCTTGATGGTAAAGAACTTTGTTGCTCTCCTTTGTGTTGCGAGTTCGAATCTAAGCAATGCCATTTTTTTATTTAAATTCAGTTCCTTTTAAGCTATGACTTTCATGATCATTGTATTATTCCCCTTTTAATTTTCCTTTACTAACCATTAATTAAGAGTAATTAAATAAAGAGAGAAAATATGTTATGAAACTGTTGACAAAAGTTGGAGTTAAATATATAAATGCTTTCCAAAGTTTTTTCACGCCTATTGTGGTTATTTGATCATAGGAGAGTTGACCAAATTTATTTTCTTAATTGATAAGTGTCCCATATAATATGTTATCAACATCTTTAGAAAATCCCATAGAATCATGTAGTTCAAATTATAGTATTTTCTCATTCATGCTAATTTATGTATACCTTTGACCAAGATAATTCTCTCTTAAATTCTACTATCATTTCCATTAATTTACACAATTCCAATCTTAACTCCTTTTGACCTTGTAACGTGTTCATGCCCTCCATGAGTATCTTCTCATTTTTTTAAAAACCACTTTCACCATAAGAAGAAAAAGCTACACATCCAAGGCAATCAGCAAAAAAAAAAAAAAAACAAGAAAAAAAGGAAAGGCAGAATCAATTCTCCACAAAATAATAATAATTCCATTCACACATAATCATCATCATCACCTTGCTCATCAAAATTCTAAGTCTCCATCCACTCTACTCTTTAGTAGGCCTTAAGGTAAAATCTTGTTGTTTTCCTCTTCCATTCCATTGTTCATATGTTAAGTCTTCTTCCTTAAGATTTCACCTTTTCTCAAAGTACTATTACAACCTCTCCATTTTTACTTCTAAATTCGTGTAGAACCTCAAACTCTTGCTCGTGCATTGGTGCGGAATCAATCTTAGGGACGTTTGTGTCGAAGGAAAAGCACCCAAGGTAAGGGCGGTATTCCGTACAATCATGTAGTTATAAACTCATAGGCTAAGTTGGTAGTAGAGCCCTTTTCCTAATAAAAGTGGAAACTTTAATATAAATAAAGAGATGGAGAATAATTTTTATGGCATATCATGTGTAGTGTGAAAAAGTCTCATTTTTTTTATGTGGCATAGCATGGCATTATGTTGTAATTTTGCTTGTTGTTTTGAACAAAGAGGCTTGATGAAAGTTTGGAAAGAAAGTTGAAATTTTTAATCAATTTTTTTTTATAAAAGTAGTGATGAAGAGTGCATAACATGTATAGCATGGCATGTAGTTGTGTCATAGGTTGCCAAATGGGGCGATTTATTCTTGTGCCAAATAGGGCGATTTACTTTTGTGCCAAATGGGGCGATTTATTCTTGTGCCAAATAGGGCGATTTACTTTTGTGCCAAATGGGGCGATTTATTCCTGTGCCAATTGGGGCGATATCCGGATCATGGTCTAGTTGCATATCATGCATCATTTGCATAAAATTCATATTGTTATTCCTTTATTTGGTTTTTGACTTTTATGTGGTGAGTGTTTTATTATTCTTCTTATCTTATGTTTTTATGTCTATATGGTTGTATTTTTGTGGTTTAGGAATACTGACCCCTTACAACCAACATTTTAGGTACCAAGGAGGAATTTCAAACTTGATGGTTTTCGTATTGTTGAAGCGCTCGTGGGGAAACAAATGGGTTTTCGATAAACAATCCTTGTAATAATAATTATCCTTGACACTTTTAGACTTGTTTCTTTTATCGAAGTCAAAACTCTATGGTTTTCAATAACTAAACATTTTATGTTTATGATCCAAATAAATTTTACGAAGAACTTCATTTGCTCTATTTTTTTTGAACCAATAAAGGCATAGTTTTCTTATCAACTAGTGTGCTAGATATTCGAAGTTGTAGTAATATACCGGAAAACAAAATTACGCTTTATGATGTTTTAACAATAGTAAATTAGTCCCTTTTTATTTAAGGCTCTTCTATAGAAAGAACAAATCTAGAGTAGTATGTGATGACAAAAAAATAATTAGAGTTGCTTCACCAACTTTTTTTTTAAAAAAAAAAAATATGCAGTCCCTAAAACTAAAATAAATTAGACGTAATGTCTTGGATTTAAAATCCGGGCGTTACAGAAACAAACAAATCAGATGTGTTTGGATTTTTGGACCCTGTAACATTGAGTTTTAATCCAAAGGTCGCAAAGACTAAACAACAAGTTCAAACCTACATACAAACTAGGTTACGTGATGGGAACAAAGTGTGTTACTTGGCACCATATCTTGTTGCGTATAAATATGTGTTTTCTCTTATTTATGTTTGATAATTTAAACATTAATAATTGTTCTTTTATGTGTATTGATGGCATTGGAAATTAATCGTCATTTGTCCAAAAGATAATACTTTGGTTGTCCTTTGTTCATTTAACCAAGATCTTAACGCAACAATGAAGGATATTGTTTCAAAGTAAGTGTATTTTTATGTTGCATTTTTTATATTATAAATCCTATAACACTAAAAGATAGAATTTAATTTGATGATTTTTTTGACCTAGTGCTATGGAGGTTCATCAATTAGCTAACGGTAATAAAAAAAAGGCCCAATGGCTTCGTCCTAAGGTATCGGTTGACATGCTAGTTACGTTCATAATAAATTTGCTATTTTGATATCTATTCACTATATAAAAATTAAATTCATTTGTAGGCAAGGGTGCAACCTAATTCTAATGATTGTGGATATTATGTGATGAAGAATATGCTAGACATCGTCTCTGCTAATATTACTAACTCTTGGATGAAGCTATACCATATGTTTGCACCATATATATTTCCAAATTAAGATAGACATATCCTTATTGTTATTAATTACTTGTTTTAATCTATTGTACAAACTGTAGGTATTCAATGATACAACATCATTAACAGAAGACGAGTTATATGATTTGCGAAACAGTTGGGCAACTTGTTTTCTTGACTTGTATGGAACTTAGGATTTAGCATGATATGTTTCAATGTTGGTGGTTAATTTCTAACTAGGATTGATATTTGAAGAGATAGAGACTTCTTGTTTTTTGGTACTATGTGTAGATTTAATTGTTGTTGGTATGTTGATCTGTTAATTTTAGTTGTAGATTTAATTATTTTTGGAGTTATAAAATTTTGCCAATAAAAAAAAGGCAGATTTGGTATAGTAGCAGCAGCAGAAATTAAAAAAAAAAAAACGTGACATTTAACATCGGGCAGATTATTGCGGATGTGAAATGTGTTCTTACGTGACATTTAACATCGGGCAGATTAATGCCGATGTGAATTACGTGACATTTAACATCGGGCAGCTTATCGCCAGATGTTAATTATGCCTATTTGACATCAGTTGTAACTGTACACCAGATGTGAAATCGTATGGGTTACACCTTGAATCCACATCAGTGATATTCTGCCCGATGTGGATTAACACATATCACAACAGTCATGCAGCCGATGTTAAAAGTTGGACACATACAACATCACCTTTACGGACATCGGTTGGGACCCAATGTTAAAAGTCAATTTCGACCGATGTTAAATGTCATTTCTGTAGTAGTGATACTTGTACACATTAGTGGTACTTTATCAGTTGTATGAAACGAGCATATTTGTATTCATTCAGTAGTATCTTGTTAATATTGAAAATTTTAATGTATCCAGTATCAAGTTTAATATGCATGCTAAACATTCTAGATAATTTAGTATGGATGTTACAGTCTTGGTGAGCAAGCAAAGTAAAAAGCATAAAGTTATATATCTTGGTGACCAAGTATGCAAAATAATTAATAAATAATGTCTTGGAGACAAAGTAGTGCAAGGACAAATAAAATAATGCATCTTGAAGCACAAGCAAGAAAAAGTGGTAAAGGTGATAAGACCTTTTACTGTTCATGTACTTTTTGGAAAAGTGACACGTTCAACCTCGTAGTTATAAGGCCGAACATGAGGATGACACACTTGAGCTCAGCATACAAAAGAATAGGAAAATGGCAATTTTACAATTCCTATCAAACATGAAGGGTGTCTATACAAGAATGAACGGTGGCAAGAAATTGAAAGATGAAGATTGGCTATAAATAAAAGCTCCTCTCAACAAAGAAAACATAAATTTTTTAAAGAATCATAAGCCTACAAACAAGTGAAAAATTCACCAATCAATCTCAATATCAAATACTCTTATAAATCTCAATTATATTTTTGGATCATCTTCTTAAGAGTATTACGAAAAACAACCTCTTATCCTCTTAGTAGCTTGAAAGTTGTAAATTGATCCAAACATTAAATCTCATTTTGATTGTATATCCTCAAGCTTGTAAAAACTTGAGTGATAGTGTAAGCTTGCTGAAGCTAATAATATCAGTGGTGTAAGCCTGGTGAGGCTAAGAAAATACATAGTTGATTGTATATCCTCAAGCTCTTCAAAAGCACGAGTGATAGTGTAAGCCTGGTGAGGCTAAGAGAATACATAGTTGTATATCCTCAAGCTTTTCAAAAGCACGAGTGATAGTGTAAGCCTGGTGAGGCTAAGATATTTTTCCACATTGCAAAGAGTAGGAAGAAACTCCTAAAAACTAGTGGATAATCTCACAAAAACTGTGGGGACTGGACTAACCCATATTGGGGGAATCACGATATCTTCTCTATGTGATCTCTCTTAAACTCTACTCTTTAATTTCAGCTTTATTTATTCTAGTATTGCATATTCATATATTCTGTTTTACTAACCATCTTACTCCAAGCAAAATCTTGAGAGTTCAAATTTTCAAGAGAATAGAGAAATTTTAAAAGGGTCATTATTCAACTTTCCCTTCTAGTGACATTTACTTCAATTTCATATGATGAGTGAGTAGCTCCCATCTCTCTTGGGATCATGGAAAGTAGTCTTATGACGAACTTTCTATAATCACTATATTTTCTTTTGCTAAGGGAATTCAAAACCCTAATCTAGCTTTATCTCTTTTCAAAATGAATTATGGTATTATTGTTAGAACTTGGATAAACAAGATAATGATATAAGCATAACAGGATCAAACAATCAATAGTCGATGTTATCAAAGTAGAAACAAAAGTTGAAGTTGATAACGAGAGGGTTGAAAAATCCAAGACACCGTAATTTACAAAAATCTTAGGCAACGACCGATGTACCGAAAGGTGAAGGTATTTGCTAGACTTATGAGGTTAGACAAAGATCTTGAAGCATGAGATTAACCTCATAAGTTAGTGAGACGGTTCTTTTTATTACTTGCAAGATAATAAAAGATACTTTAGAGATTACCTCATTCTTAGGTTTGTTTTCCCAAGACATTAGAAAGAAATAAAATTTGAAAATGATCATCATAGTGATGAAATCCAATAATTGCGCGGTGCTTTTATCATTTTTATATTTTCCACCAAAAATCAATCATCAATCTTAGAGGTGTCAATTTGATGGGGCTTCAACTTTTGAGCCTCAGCCCCCATGTTAAGGGGGCTTAAAAAGCAACAACATAAAATATGCCCCCTTTCACATTGGCCCCAAATTTATTAAGCCCACTAAAATATACAAAAGCCCCAAAGGCCCAAAAGCCCCAATTTTTTAAAAAACTTCTCTATTTTTTTCAGATTTATAATTGATAGCTGTGGTCAACAGCTGGTCAACGCCAAAGTACCCGTTGGTCCGGCGGCGGCGCTCCGGCAACTCACGGCGGAGCTCCGGTCACCGACGGCGATTTTTTTTTAAAAAATCCAAAAAACTAAAAATCAATTATTTTTTTCAAAAAAAAAAACTTTTTTCGCATGAATAAACGGCGTAATTTCACATCGAATTATAAACGAAAGTTACAAATCGAAAAAAATTCAATGTTGGAAATATTATAAACGAAAGTTACAAATTGACAAGAATTCAAGCCTCCAAATAATAAAAAGTATCGTTATTACTTAATCAAGGTACAAAGACGTTCTACGAATTACAACCGATTATCCTAGTTGGAACAACAAAAAAAAGCAAATCCGCAATAATCCCCTTATCAATCTTCTTGAGCAGCTGCATGAGTCAATCCTTCCTCCTCAATATTGCTTTCATCTTCATCTTAAAACCACACCAAAAAAACACATAAACACAAAACAATTTCAAATTTGGTTAAATTACCTTACCAAACCACATAAACACAATGCAATAAAATCCATGCAGCCAACTCCGAGTGCAGATCAACATCTGGACATGTTTTGGAAGCGTGGAACTTCTATACTTAGTTAAAACACGTCCACCAATGTTGAAAGATGACTTTGATGCAACTGTGGTGATGGGAATGCTCAACACGTCTCATGCCATAATGGAGAGCGTTGCATACTTTATCTCATTAAGCTTCCAATAAAGAAGTACATCAAAGTCTTCAGAGTGTTCTTCATCGAGCCACAGTAGTTTCGTCTTGACCTTCTCCGTTCACATCCATATCCATAAGCTCCATACTATAATAAAGAGAAGTTCCCAAACATTTAAACAAATAACATACAAGTTCCCAAAAATCGCATTAATAAGCATACAAGTTATTGAAAAAGATAAGCAAATCATTATTATATCACTCATACTTGAATATGCAGAAAAACCTAAACTTTAGTTGATTAATGTATCTAATGTATTCTAAGTACCCCTTCATAATATATTTGATTCCCTTGTATAAGCTTTAGTCCTTATAGGCTTATGAAACAAGGTTTATTATATAAATGTAACCTAAAAGTAAAGCAACAATTAGCCCAAACAAAATAAGATTTTAAAGCAACAATAAGATTTTAAAGTTACATTTATGGTGTTGTTCTTTTATGTCACATAAAAGGTAACAAAATAGAGTAGATTAATTTTAAATTACGATTTGCAACTGTAATTGCGGCCATAATATAAAGTATTTAGAGGTCTTTATAAAAGCATCGCAACTTCAATTGCAGCCGCATCGACTACATTTTGCTGTAATATCAAAATTTACCGCGTAAACGCGACCACAACTACATTTTGCGTAACTATATAATAACCACTAAACTATGAAATATCAGATTCAAAAGTCAGAAAATCCAGGTTCTGATCCTTCAGACTCTGAAGTTTTTCAGGCTTAACTTTCTTCAGACTCTCAGAAAATGAGTGTCTGATAAGTCTTAGCTTATGATAAACTCAGAATCTTAGTTTCCATTCAAGTTCAAGCAAATTTTTCAAAGAGATGAAATGCATTATTTAGATTCTTTTTAATAGGTTTAAGTCTATATTCTGAACAAAATCTCTTAATATACTGATGTTTAAGTTCAAAATTGCTTGGTCTTGAATGTAGAAGTGGAATTTTCAGACAAACATATTACAGCAATGTTATCACAAAGAAGATTATGCTGATTTTATGAATCTGATACATTACTAACTTATGTAGAATCTCTTAAGTATAACTGAGAACTAAACATACCTCAGTAGAGCTTCTGATCTACTTCTCTTTGTTCATTTGTTGCTGAACACCCATTTTTGTTCCAACAATGTTCTTGACATGCTTTAGGAGAAGTATCAGCTTCTGAGATGCTCTTTTCAGCTATTTGGACATTCTTCAGACTCAGGTTCTGGTTCAGGTTCTGAAGTGTCCTCTGAGAGCTGAAACTCAGTACCAGTGATCAAGTCTTTGTGGTTTCCTCCAGATTCCACATTTCCTCCCTCTTTCATGGTCAGGGTTTGGAATATAGACTTGTTTTCTGTTCTGCAATGCCAGCAGCCATTGTCCAGGCACCAGGACTTCACCTTTTCTTTGACATTTGATCATATCTGAAACAGAATTGATTTCTGACTTGGGTACCCATATGGGTCCTCTTAGGTTAGTCCTGAAAGGTTTAGCCTTTTGCATCTTGTGTCTGGAGTTATAGACCTCAGAATTGTTCAGATATCTAGGATATGGATCCTTAAATCTTGAATAAGTCTGGTTTTTAGAAACTGAGTTCTTCAGAACCTGAGTTTTCAATGGTCTTAACTCAGATTTCTTCAGAACCTGAGACTTGAAGGTCTTTGGTTCTGAGTTGTTCAGAGTTTGAATCATTGAACACTTGAGTTCTGATTTCTTCAGAACTTTAGACTTAAGAGTCTTTGATTCTGATTTGTTCAGAATCTTGGATTCAGAAGTAGAAGGTTCTGAGTTGTTAAGAACTGCAGTTTTGTTTGCTTCAGACACAAGGCAGACTTTCTGACCTTTCTTAATATAATCAGAATTGCATGACTGATTGGCCTTCTTATGTCTGCTTTGCCTGATATTCTGAGATTGAAAGTGTTTTGAATAAGCTGGTTTATTAATCCTTGAAGGTTTTATAAACACAGTCTTAGAAAATTTTGAGTTTGAATTCTTCATACTCTGAGACTTACTAGTTTCAGCTTCTGAACTCTTCAGACTCTGAACATTTTCAGGTTTAGAGTCTGATTTTCTCATAGTCTTAGGCTTAGGACCTTTTGGCTTAGACTTTGGCGAAGTTTTAACATTTGCCATCATCTTTCCCTTAGGCTCAGAAGCTTCAGACTCTGAGCAGCTCAGAACCTCAGACTTAGCAGTCTCAGTTTCTGTTAACTTCTTTGTCTCAGAACTGTCAGAAGCAGGCTCAAAGCATACCTTAGAGTCTTTCATAATATTTTCAGAACATGAAGGAAGGTTTGTTTCATTTGAAGAAATAAAAGAATCATTTTTAAAACCAATTCCTTCTCCTTTGTTTCTGCTGATATTATAAATCATAGAAGCAATCTTGCTTCTGTTGATTCCAGCCAAAATAAAATTTTGAAGAGCATTTGCATGTTCACTGGGAACAGCATCAGGTTTCTTATGAACCATTTCTTTGAGCTCTTCAACTTCTTCATCAATATTACTGATATGATTTTGAAGTTGAAGATTCTCATCAGCCAGCAAGTTATTTTCCTTTTTCAAAGATTTTAACTGTTTTATCTTGCTTCTGAGGTGGTTCATAAGTTCCTTAACTGTTTCAATAAGATCAGGTCTAGTGAGTTCAGAAAATACCTCATTTTCATCATCTGAGTCTGAATCAGGTTCTGTATCAGAAGATACATTTGCAACCAGGTTCAAATTGGATTCAGCTTCATTTTCCTGGTCAGATTCTGATCTAGATTCCTCATCAGATGATACTAATGCTACCAAACCCAGGTTAGCTTCTTCATCTTCAGAATCTGATTCTTGATCAAGATCAATCCAAGTAGCCATAAGGCTTTTTCTTAATCTGCCTTTGCCTGGTCTTGAACTGTTCTTTCTGGATTTGTACTTCTGAAACTCAGGACATTCAGATCTGTGATGACCAGTTCTCTTGCAATTTGAGCAATTCTTTTGTTCATCCTTCTTGGAACTAGATTCTTTGAAGCTGCTACTCCTGTTAGAAGATTTTTGTCTTTGCAGCAAAAACTTAATTCTTTTGGAAAGCTTTTCTAGCTCTTCAGCTTCTGAATCCTCTTCAGAACTTTCCTCAGAAAATTCTTCATCAGATTCTGAAGCTTTTAGAGCTATTGAAAGCTTCCCTTTGGATTTAAGTGCTACAGACTCAGAATTTCTAACTGGTTCATCTTTATTGAGTCCCAGTTCATGCACCTTGAGGGAGCTTATAAGATCTTCAATACTTAGAGTATTTAAGTCTTTAGCTTCCTCAATAGCAGTCACCTTAGGTCTCCATATAGATGGCAAGCTTCTGAGGATCTTGTTCACATGATCAGCAGTATTGTAACTTTTCTTCAGAATCTGAAGTCCAGAAACTAGAGTCTGAAACCTTGAGAACATAGCCTCAATGTTTTCATCCTCCTGCATTCTGAACATTTCATACTGCTGAACCAGAATGTTGGCCTTTGCTTCTCTGACCTTCTTGTTCCCCTCATAATTAGAACATAAAGAGGTGAAGATGGCTTTTGCAGTAGATTTATCACTCAGCTTCAGGTATTCACTGTGAGGCATATAATCCACAATGATACCTCTCACATGATGATGCTTTCTGTATATCTTTCTTTCAGCATCAGTGAGACTTCTTTTGTTCAGAGCCACTCCTTCTTCATCAACTGGTATGGAGATTCCATCTTCAATTATATCCCATAATGAATCATCAATTCCAATAATGTGGCTGTACATTTTGCTTTTCCACCAAGAGAATTTCTCAGCATCACCACTAAACAAAGGAGGTTTATTGTGTGATCTGGATTTTCTTTCATCAGTGCCATAATCATATGAATAAGATGTTCCAGTACCTCTTTGATTTCTGGGTTGGGGTGGAGGTGAATCTTCATTATCAGATGACATGTTTTTCTCAGGATCATACTGACACACTGTTAAGTGTTAATATCAGAACCGGAGCTCTGATACCAACTGAAGGTGAGAAAAAACACACAAGAAAGGGGGGTTGAATTGTGTGGACTCAAAAACTTGGTTTCTTTTCTTCTCAAAAAATGTTAAGTTCAGAAACAGGTTCTGAACTATTATCAAAGTTAATATGCAGCGGATTCAAATGAAAAGAGAGAAGGAAAGAAAGGACACACAATATTTTTATACTGGTTCCTTCCACAAGTTGGAAGTAGTCCAGTCCCCTTGTTACTAACAAGAGATTTAACTATAATCAAACTGATTACAATTGCTCAGACCACAAAGGAAAGAGACTTCAATGCTCAAACACCTAGTAAGAGACTTCTAATGCTCAAGACACTAAGTCAAGAGACTTCCCTGCTCAAGACACACAGTCAAGAGACTTCTAATGCTCAAGACACTAAGTCAAGAGACTTCCAATTGCTCAGACCACAAAGGAATGAGACTTCCTTGCTCATACCACAAAGGAATGAGACTCTAATTGCTCAGAACACTTAGTAATGAGACTTCTGGTTGCTTAGCACGCAGACTAAGACTTTGGTTCAAACTGGTTTACAAAGAAAGAAGCTTGAATTGAACACTTGATCAAATATCAGCGGTGTTCACTTAATACAACTCAATTAAGACTCTAACACTTAAGAAATTCTAAGATAAACAATTGTAAGAATTCTTAAGTTAATTTGTGACAGAAAACTAAAATAGAGTATTGCAGTTCAGGTTTTGCAGCTTGTGTTTCTGTACAGAGTCTTAGCATTTTCTCTTCAAATCATCTTCCTTTTATAGAGCAGAAAATAGCTGTTGAAGATTGCCCATAAAATTAGGAAAGAGCCGTTGCAAATTGAGAGCTAGGATAGCTGCAAATGTGTGCTGAACTTTTGCAGAAAACAGAGTGCAGCAACCATATTTGAATTTGATTTCCTTAAAAGCTGGGAAATGTTTGAGTCAGGGAGACAACTGTTCCATTGAGTTGTTCTGACATATCCAGGCATTAAATGCGCACAGTAACAGTTGCTTTCCTTGCCACATCAGACTTCAGAAGCTTCTGTATGAACAGTACTTCAGAAGCACTTCTTCAGACTCAGACTTCAGAAGCAGGTCTTCAGACGTTGACTTTCGTTGACTTCCTTCAGACTCAGACTTCAGAAGCAGTCTTCAGACGCAAGCTTCAGACTCTCACTTCAAGAGCACCACTTCAGGAGCACTCTTCAGACCCAGTTTTCTTCCAGCTTTGCAACATTGCTTCTAAGCTTTCCTTTCTTGCTCTAAGCTTGCTCTTTCATAACCATTATCAATTTCCAATCAATAAACACATGGTTCTGAAATCACTTGAACAAAGCATTAGCAAATAACCAATTTTCTATTTAACACTTTTGTTATCATCAAAACCACAAAGAGAGATATGTTTATACATAATGTTTCAATAATCTCCCCCTTAATTCAGAAGAGAGTTGTTTAACACATTTTGTTCCAACAGTCAACACTATGTTTCATTACTAAATGTGGCGGTTCAGATGTAACTGTGAAATTCTTGAAAGCACCTCATGCATTCTCTCACTTGAACTCAGCAACATTTGCTTTTAAAGTTCTTAATTCTGGTAGTAACTGTTCTTGCTCAAATTGCAGCCTCAGTTGTAAGGTTTGTATGTTACTGGCTGTTTATGCTTATTTTGGGTATGGTTAGTTTGAAACATTCCAATGCCCTCACTAGTATTTAGGGCATCTTTGGATAAGCAACTTGATTAAACGCTTATAACACAAACACTTATCGTATAATAGCTTATCCTATAGCAAAAGATAAGATTAAGTCAAACTGTTTTCATCGGCTATCTTGACGAGCTTATGGAAATAAATTGAAAACAACTTATAAACACGTCATAAGTTGTTTTCAACACTCTAACATACATAGAAACTAGCAGAGAACTAAGGTACATATAAACTAGCATAGAACAAATCAAATTAAATTACAATTCAAATCAAAGTGCAATAAGGCATTAGCACATAATTCATCATTCAACACTATACTAGGAAAAAACATACATCAAAATAATGAAATGAACATATCCACAAAAATCAAAAAATGCATAATAATAAAACATCACCTTAGTAAAACACTATTAACATGTTAAACAAAAATTATGAGCAAAATATTCAATTGATTGATGTAAAAGCATCACCTTAGAAACAATCTTCCTCTTCTTATCAAGCTTCTCCTTCTTAGCCTTAACACTGTAAAAACTATTTTCACATAAAGAAAAATCTATTCAGATCAATAAACAGGTAAAAACTAAAAACCCATTCAATTTTTCTGTCACTACAATACCATTTTCAGATAAATAAACAAAAATTAGGGATTAGGGTACTAACCCTTCAGTGTAATCAGCTTGAAGAAAGTCAAGATAAGAATCCCATTTGTTTTCGATAACCTAATTTGAAGAAACAAATCGAATTTAGCATGAATTAATCATAAACCCTAAAATTGACATAGAACCCTAAAATTAATACACAAATGAGGGAGAAGAGAACTGGGAAGAGAAACTGACCAAGGAGAGCAGAGCCAAAGAGAGACGAACAACAGCGGTGATAGACGGCGGCGATAGACGACAGCGATGGGCGGAGATGGAGGCGATGGGAGGAGATGGCGGCGATGGGAGAAGTGAGAAGTGAGAAGTTGTTGTACGTGATGCTGAAAGTGAAAATCGTTTTTCTGATAACGAGTGAAAGAGAATAAGTTTTAGTGGGCCTAGAGCCCCCTCACCATAGCCCACTAAAAAAATAAAAATTAGTGGGCTGGGTCAAAATAATTTAACTTCATAAAGCGGCCTAACATATAGTGGGCTTAGTGGGGACTTTTTAGTGGGGGCTTTGTGATTTGAGGCTCTATTGACACCTCTAATCAATCTTTCAAATTTAAAAACACCTTCTATTTACATATTAGGAGAAAAATGTAACTTTGACGATCACAAGTCCCTTAAGATCCATAACTATTATTACAACAACAAACCCATACACTTGCAGGTGTGTCACCTTGTTTCATCCAGCCTTTTGCATTTAATTTCAAGAGTAAAGGTAATAGCTAAAAATTCTACTGCATTTGGATCTTTAACCTACTAACGCTGCGAATTCTGCCAAAACTAACTCCTTTGCAAATCTCTTTGAACCCATTCAATTGGCCTTAGTTTGCCTTTAGATGTTCATCAACATTCCAATTCCATTAGCTTTTTCTTTTGGACACATCTCTTTGCTCCGTTTTCTACTTTTCCCCAACATAATTAGACTAGATTTCTCAAAATTGATTTTAAGTCATGATAATACCTGAAAGCAGTGTAGTATTCTCCTCAAATTAACCTACAGTTGCAATCTAGTGTGTCATTTTAATTCAAGATAGTCTCTCATGTGTATTATTATTTTTTAATATAATAAAAATAAATAATATTTAATTTTAGTTTTTTAATATAATAAAAATAAATAATAAATATAAACTTTAATTTTAGTTTTTCTAATAAGATTGATTATTGCACACTAATAGTGTAAAATTATTTTATGCATTCAATGATATATTATCACGTTAATTAATAAATATATCAACTCATATATTTTCATATTGTGACAACAACATAATTAGATGTATGTGTAAAATAATTTATACACTAATAATGCATACTAATTAATTCATATTTAACTTTCTTTGACAAATTAATTCATATTTAACTTAATTATTGTAAAAAAAAATTATGTGATTAATATCCACACTAGACAAGTGAACAAGATGCCACATCATCAAAATTTGTCACTTCCGAGAAGATTGGGAAAATCATGAGATTCCACTTGGATGACATTGGACTTGATGACTTTGGTGACTTTGTCTCTATCTCTCTTAACAGATCATTCAATTGTCAAAATAATTTATTTTAATTTCCTCATAAAAAAAGTATACACTTACTTTAATCATTTATCTATCAACTAAATACACTGATGTCACCAAAAAATCAATGTCACCCAAGTATTTTTCAGAATAATCATCTCGGGTTGAAGCCAGAAAATTAAAAAAATCAGTTAATTTTTTTTTTGACTAAAAAAAATCAGTAAAGTTGAGGATCAAAATTCGACATTCTAAAATAAAAGGTTAAAATTGCACAGTTGTAAAACTTGAGGTAAAATGTGCAATTTTAAGTCTTTTTAATCCTCTCTCTACTTTTCCAACCATTTGGGTGAGAAAAACAAATAAAGGAATAATAGATCAACTTGTTGAGTTTTCAGTGTCATCAAAAAGTTGAAAACGTAGACACACGCAAACTCCTCTTCTAACAAAGTCTCTCATGTGTCTTCAAAATTCGATTCAATCATTTCATCAAACACCTCATATGCACAATCAACAACAATAGAAAACCTTCAATCTCGCCGGAAAAAATGGCGTCTCCGGCGCCGGAATCAATCTTCCTCGAAGATTTCGGCCAAACAGTCGACCTTACCCGTCGCATCCGCGAAGTTCTCCTTAACTATCCCGAAGGAACCACCGTCCTCAAGGAGCTTATTCAGAACGCCGATGATGCCGGTGCTACCACCGTTTCTCTCTGTCTTGACCGCCGCTCACACGGCCGTGAGTCGTTGCTGTCGGATTCGTTATCGCAGTGGCAAGGACCTGCGCTTTTGGCTTATAATGATGCTGTTTTCTCTGAAGAGGACTTTGTTAGTATTTCGAAGATCGGTGGGAGTAGTAAGCATGGACAAGCTTCCAAAACCGGTCGATTCGGGTAATTTTCTGTTATCGAGTGTTAATTTGATTCATTAGGCTGATTTTTTTATATCGAAGTTAGGATGTTGATGTGAAGTTGTTACTAGTTGTAATATATGAAGCACTGACACACAGGAAGCGACATTGACGCGTCGACACTGATAATAATTTGAGAAAATGAATTATTTGAAAGTAATCATAGTGTCGAACACTGGAGACGCCTTGATCAGACGTGTCGGGGCTATAGAGGTTGTAATTGATAATGGCGATAGATTACAAGTAATATATGGTTGATGTTGTGTACTTGGTTTTGTATCGTAAAGTGGTTTCAATGTTGTTGACTTAGGTTGTATGAGAATCTAAGTTAGGAAGTTAATGTTGAGTTGTTACTAGTTGTAATGAAGCACTGACACAGACACGACACTGACATGTCGACACTAGTGATAATTTGAGAAATTGAATTATTTGAAAGTAATAATAGTCAGACACTGGACACACCTTGGATCAGAGGTGTCGGTGCTAGAGAGGTTGTCATTGATAATGTTGATAGATTACAAGTGATATATAGTTGTTGAAAGAGATGTATTGTATTGTTGTAGTGTTTTGAAGTGTGTTTTTGGGCAATATTGGGTAATATAGTGCTTACGGTAGTTTGTTTTGTTGATTGTTTCTTTTTTGTTCAATATGAACTGTAACAACTGAAGTTAGACTCTATTTCTGCAGTGCAATGCTGAGGTTCTGATAATGAGAGTGGTAGGGCGTGTCAGAAAATCTAGATAAAATTTTAGTTATAAAATTAATGAGATATTGGTTAGTTTTAGTGTTTGTCGTTTATTTTCTGTCGCATGAATGAGTGTGACCTTTTACGTAGCGGTTCTGGTCGTATCGCGATTCTTGATATTGTGGAGAATGTTGTTCAAATGCTGCCGATGTGGCACAAAAAACCATAATTTCACGTCCGACATCCCGGTCATGAATTATTATTTAAAACCCTGATTGTGTTTACATATATATTTTCAATATTAATATTTTCTCTGAGTGTGCCACTCTTTACAAACTCTAATTGGGTTTTATCTTTATTCAATTTGGAACTTGGGTTTTTTCAAATAATATCGTTTTAAGTAATCAATACTCACTTTCCATAATTTATTTTTGTAAATATTTATCATATTTGCCCAGATATCTGGTTTATTTGTATTTCTCCAAATTTTGTATTCATTATTGTTCTGTGTTTTCCAGGGTTGGCTTCAACTCAGTGTACCATTTAACAGATCTTCCTTCATTCGTGAGTGGCAAATACGTGGTATTATTTGATCCTCAAGGTGTTTATCTTCCAAGGGTTTCTGCAGCAAATCCTGGGAAGCGAATTGACTTCACCAGTTCATCTGCTCTCTCCTTTTACAAGGACCAGTTTTTCCCCTTTTGTGCATTTGGTTGTGACATGCAGAGTCCTTTTACTGGAACTTTGTTTCGTTTTCCTTTGAGGAATGCAGATCAGGCCGCAAGCAGTAAGCTTTCAAGGCAAGCATATTCACCAGAAGACATTTCCTCCATGTTTGTTCAGCTCTTTGAAGAAGGAATTTTGACCCTTCTCTTTCTAAAGAGTGTGCTGTGCATTGAAATGTATGTGTGGAATGATGGAGAAGCTGAGCCAAAGAAAATTCATTCATGCTCTGTTAGTTCAGTAACTGATGATACAGTTTGGCATCGGCAGGCACTCCTCAGATTGTCCAAGTGTCCGAATACCACAACTGAAATGGATGCATTCCCATTGAACTTTGTAAGCGAAACAGTAAGTGGAGTTGAAACAGAGAGGCAAACAGAGAGATTTTATGTGGTACAAACAATGGCCTCAGAATCCAGTAGGATTGGTTCTTTTGCTACAACTGCATCAAAAGAATACGACATTCACTTAATGCCATGGGCATCAGTCGCGGCATGCATTTCTGATCAATCACCAAATGTAATTAATTTGCAATATCTTATACTTATGTATTTTGTTGTTACATAGATTTCACTTTCGGTTCTGCACTCATAAGCATGTATCTGGTTATCTTTTTATCATAGTTATGAATATGAATATAGTTGAAAGTAGTGACCTTTTTGCTACATTTTTGTTCATCCAGCTTTGCATTTAATTTGACTGCAGCTTTTGATTGAAAGTTAGGCATACAACTGTTTGAAAATCTAAAATCTTTTTGGCCTTTTTTACAAATTTTTGAAGAAATTTTATTGCTTTGGTTAGAGTCTTGGAGTGATCAAAAGAGTGAACAGTAAAACAATTCATGCTTTGTTGGTCTTGGTGGTGGGGCGTGACATTAGAGTCTTAGGAACACATTCATGCTTTCATGACTGTTACTGGCTTGAATTATTTCTTTTGGCACTTAATTGTGTTCTGATAAAGGTATTTAAGTCAGAGATGTATCTTTGTTAGGCCATTGCAAGGATTTGAGCTCTTTACTGATATGGTATACCTTTTTCTTGTTTTTGAACCTTCACTCTTCATTTTCTCCTCGTAGGATGTGGTATCTTTTATTGTATGTTTTTAGTTGCAAATCTTTTCTTTATTCATCCTTACAATAGAAAAGGTCTGAAAATTAGAAGTTTTTGAATGATTTTCACATTAAGAAACTGTTGACCCTTGTTTTTGAAAGGATAATTGTACTGTCTATTAAAATTTTCACATTCTTTTGTGAAGGTCTTCTTTGTTGCTATATCTCCATGGTTCATCCCTCATATTGCCATGTATGGTTTTTACAGAACAAAGTTCTTAGGACTGGTCAGGCGTTCTGTTTTCTTCCACTACCTGTTAGAACTGGACTTAGTGTACAAGTCAATGGTTACTTTGAGGTATCATCAAATCGTCGTGGCATTTGGTATGGGGATGACATGGACAGAAGCGGAAAAGTTCGTTCCAACTGGAACAGACTTCTTCTAGAAGATGTTGTGGTTCCTGCTTTTGTGCATATGCTGCATTGCGTAAAAGAATTGTTAGGGCCAACAGACTTATACTATTCTTTATGGCCTATTGGTTCCTTTGAAGAGCCATGGAGCATTTTGGTTCAACAAATATACAAAAGCATTCATAACGCTCCAGTCATCTATTCAGAACTGAATGGAGGAGGATGGGTGTCACCGAGTGAAGCCTTTCTTCATGATGAAAAATTCACCAAAAGCAAGGACCTTGGTTCAGCTCTCATGCTAATTGGAATGCCTGTTGTGCGTTTGCCCGATTCATTGTTTGACATGCTCTTAAAAAATAATTCCAGCAAGGTGGTTACTCCTTGTACAGTACGTCAATTTCTTAGGGAATGTGAAACATCTAATTGTTTGAGCCGATCATACAAGCTTCTATTATTGGAATATTGCCTTGAGGACCTGGTGGATGATGATGTTGGTAAAGAGGCATACAATCTGCCCTTGCTTCCTTTAGCAAATGGCAATTTTGCATCCTTTTTGGAAGCATCAAAAGGAGTTTCTTATTTCATCTGCGATGAATTAGAGTACAAGTTGCTGCAGCCAGTTTCGGACAGAGTGATTGATCGGAGCATTCCTCCCCATATATTGAGCAGACTGTCTAGTATTGCAATGTCCTCAAGTACCAATCTTGCACTTTTCAATATTCAATATTTTGTTCAGTTATTCCCTGCATTTATGCCAGCTGACTGGAAATTTAAAAGTAAAGTGTTCTGGGATCCAGAATCGTGTCAAAAGCCAACATTATCATGGTTTTTGCTATTCTGGCAATATCTAGGAAATCAGACTGAAATATTGCAACTATTTAATGATTGGCCAATTTTACCATCCACATCTGGATTTCTATTAAGACCTTCCAGACAATTGAAAATGATAAATGGAAGCAATCTCTCTGATGCAGTACAGGATGTCCTCGTGAAAATTGGATGTAATATATTGAAGTCAAGTTATGTAGTTGAACATCCGGATTTATTCAATTATGTATGTGATGGAAGTGCATCAGGTGTTCTGCAATCAATTTTTAACATATTCTCAAGTGCTGACATTATGCAAGTTTCTCTTGACAGTCTAGTAGCTGAAGAACGAAATGAACTCCGCAAATTTCTTCTTGACCCTAAGTGGTATGTTGGACACTCTATGGGTGAACTCAGCTTAAGGTTTTGCAAGAAATTACCTATATATCAAATCTACGGCAGAGAATCTGCTCAAGGTTCCCAATTCTCTGACTTAGAAAATCCTCGGAAGTACTTACCACCATTTGATGTGCCAGAGTTTATTCTGGTGGACATTGAGTTCATTATCAGATCCTCAAATACTGAAGAGGAGGATATTCTGTCAAGGTATTATGGAGTTGAAAGAATGGGGAAAGCAGAGTTTTACAAGGAACATGTTTTTCATAGAGTTGGGGAGTTGCAAGCTGAGGTTCGTGATAGCATAATGTTGTCCGTTCTACAAAATTTGCCACTTTTGTCTCTTGAGGATGCATCTATCAAGGACTTGTTGAGAAATTTGAAATTTATCCCAACACTCACTGGTGCTCTCAAGTGTCCTTCAGTTTTATATGATCCTACCAATGAGGAACTATATGCGTTACTAGAAGACTCAGATAGTTTCCCTTCTGGCGCTTTCGGAGAATATGATATCCTTAATATTCTGCGAGGCCTGGGCCTTAGAACCTCTGTGTCTCCAGAAACTGTTCTAGAAAGTGCTCGATGTATCGAGCATCTGATGCATGAGGATCGACAAAAGGCATATTCAAAAGGGAAAGTACTTTTCTCTTACCTAGAAGTTAATGCATTGAAATGGCTTCCTGATCAAGTTGATGATAACAAAGGAGGCGTTAACTGGATGTTATCACGAGCAGCAACTGCTTTTAGGTCTCGCAACACAAAATCTGATCTTGAAAAATTCTGGAATGACCTCCGACTGATTTCCTGGTGCCCAGTTTTAGCCTCCCCTCCATTTCACTCATTACCATGGCCGGTTGTTTCATCCATGGTTGCTCCTCCAAAACTTGCAAGGCCACCAAATGATTTATGGTTAGTCTCAGCTAGCATGCGGATACTGGATGGTGAATGCTCTTCCACAGCTTTATTATATAGCCTGGGATGGATGTCTCCGCCAGGAGGAGGTGTAATTGCTGCCCAATTACTAGAGCTTGGAAAAAATAACGAGATTGTGACTGATCAAGTTCTTAGGCAGGAGTTAGCCATGGCGATGCCAAGGATATACTCAATACTGACAGGAATGATGGCTTCAGATGAGATTGAGATTGTAAAGGCTGTTCTTGAAGGCTGTAGGTGGATATGGGTAGGAGATGGATTTACAACCTCTGATGAGGTCGTCCTTGATGGTCCTCTTCATTTGGCTCCATATATACGAGTTATACCAGTCGACTTGGCAGTTTTCAAAAACTTGTTTCTAGAACTTGGGATTCGTGAATTCTTGCAACCTTCCGACTATGCTAATATTCTTCATAGGATGGCAAATAGAAAAGGCTCAGCTCCTCTTGACACACAAGAGATTAGGGCTGTCACACTAATAGTGCATCATCTAGCTGAAGTTTACCATCATGAACAAAAAGTTCAGCTCTATCTTCCAGACGTGTCAGGTAGGCTATTTCCTGCTGGCGACTTGGTTTATAACGACGCCCCATGGTTGCTTGGCTCTGAAGATCTTGATGGTTCATTTGGAAATGCATCAACTGTGCCTTGGAATGCAAAGAGAACAGTTCAAAAATTTGTGCACGGAAACATTTCTAATGATGTAGCAGAGAAGTTGGGTGTCTGTTCTCTTCGCAGGATGTTGCTGGCTGAGAGTGCAGATTCAATGAATTTTGGCCTGTCTGGAGCTGCTGAAGCTTTTGGACAGCATGAGGCATTGACAACAAGGCTTAAACATATTCTTGAAATGTATGCTGATGGACCTGGGACTCTGTTTGAGATGGTACAAAATGCAGAAGATGCTGGAGCTTCTGAAGTAATATTTCTTTTGGATAAATCTCAATATGGGACTTCTTCCATTCTTTCTCCTGAAATGGCTGATTGGCAAGGTCCTGCTTTATACTGCTTTAATGACTCAGTTTTTAGTCCACAAGATCTTTATGCAATTTCTCGTATTGGTCAAGAAAGTAAACTTGAGAAGGCTTTTGCAATAGGAAGATTTGGACTGGGATTTAATTGTGTCTATCACTTCACAGACATCCCTATGTTTGTTTCTGGTGAAAATATAGTAATGTTTGACCCTCATGCCAGTAATTTGCCTGGAATATCTCCTTCCCACCCTGGTTTACGAATTAAGTTTGTGGGACGGCAGATTTTGGAGCAATTTCCTGATCAATTTTCTTCAATGCTGCATTTTGGCTGTGACTTGCAAGAGCCCTTTCCTGGCACACTATTCCGATTCCCTCTTAGAACTGCAGGTGTTGCCTCCCGGAGTCAAATTAAAAAGGAAGTTTATACACCTGAAGATGTCAGATCTCTCTTTGCTGCTTTTTCTGAGGTTGTTTCTGAAACATTACTTTACTTGCATAATGTAAAATCTATCTCAATTTTTACGAAGGAAGGAGCAGGAGAGGAAATGCAACTACTGCACCGTGTACGCAGAACCTGTATTGGTGAGCCTGAAATTGGATCTACTGAAGCCCAGGATGTGTTCAATTTTTTCAAGGAAAATAGACATGTTGGAATGAATAGAGTTCAGTTTCTGAAGAAACTAAGCCAATCCATTGGCCGAGATTTGCCTTATAAATGTCAAAAAATCCTGATCACAGAGCAAAGCATAACTGGTCATCATTTGCACTATTGGATGACCACAGAATGTTTAGGAGGTGGGAATGTTCGAAAAGGCACATCCGAGGCATCCAATAGTAATCGTTACAATTTTGTTCCTTGGGCATGTGTTGCTGCATATTTGAATTCTGTTAAGCTTGCTGGGGACCTGCTTGATAGTTCAGAGGTGGGGGATGATTGTGCAGTTTCTCCTGATCTTTTTCAAATTGCTAGTTTGCCTACACATCCACTGGAAAATTTTGAAGGTCGTGCATTCTGTTTTTTACCTTTACCGATCAGTACTGGTCTTCCTGCTCATGTAAATGCATACTTTGAATTATCATCAAATCGCAGGGATATCTGGTTTGGTTCTGATATGGCAGGGGATGGAAGAAAGCGCTCAGACTGGAATATATACCTCCTTGAAAATGTTGTTGCTCCTGCCTATGGTCGTTTGCTTGAGAAGGTAGCATTGGAAATTGGCCCTTGCAATTTATTCTTCTCATTATGGCCAACAACATTAGGCTTAGAACCTTGGGCATCAGTAGTACGGAAATTGTACCAATTTGTTGCTGAATTTGATCTCCGTTTATTATATACTGAAGCTAGAGGGGGTCAGTGGATTTCAACCAAATATGCTATATTTCCCGATTTTACTTTCCCCAAAGCAGCTGAACTTATAAAAGCGTTGTCTGGTGCTTCTCTACCTGTCATTACACTTCCACAGTCACTTTCAGAAAAGTTTATGGAAATATGTCCATCATTGCATTTTCTGAAACCTAAGCTATTAAGGACTTTGTTAATCAAAAGGAAGCGTGAATTTAGGGACAGGGATGCAATGATGTTGACACTTGAATATTGCTTACATGACTTACAAGAATCCATGCAGTTTGATACTCTCTTTGGCTTGCCCTTGTTACCGCTCGCAGATGGTTCCTTTACCTCGGTTGATGTGAAGGGGGTCGGAGAAAGAGTTTACATTGCACGCGGTGATGAATATGGCCTTCTCAAAGATTCCATTCCTCATCAACTTGTGATTAATGTTATTCCCGAAGAAGTTCATAGAAAACTTTGTTACATTGCACAAACAGATAGCACAAATATTTCTTTCTTGTCATGCCAATTGCTTGAGAAACTTCTAGTGAAATTACTTCCTGTAGAGTGGCAACATGCTTCACAAGTAAGCTGGACTCCTGGTATTCATGGCCAACCAAGTTTAGAATGGCTGCAACTGCTATGGAATTATCTGAAAGCATATTGTGAGGATCTTTTAATTTTTTCCAAGTGGCCTATATTGCCTGTTGGCGATGATTGCTTGATGCAGTTAACACCAAATTCAAATGTGATAAAAAATGATGGTTGGAGTGAGAAAATGTCTTCTTTGTTGTTGAAGGTTGGATGCTTATTCTTGAGGCAAGACCTGCAACTAGACCACCCTGAATTGGAATGCTTTGTCCAATCACCTACAGCAAGAGGTGTATTAAATGCGTTTCTGGCTATTGCTGGGGAGCCACAGAAGACTGAAGGGATTTTTACACATGTATCTGAAGGAGAGCTTCACGAACTTCGGAGTTATATTCTCCAGTCAAAATGGTTTTCTGAAGAGCAAATTGATAGCACACATATTGAAATCATCAAACGCCTTCCTATATTTGTGTCATACCAAAGCAGAAAACTGGTAAATTTGATTAATCCTATCAAATGGCTTGGTCCTACTGGTGTTCGTGAAGTTCTTTTAAGTGATAGCTTCATAAGAACTGAATCAGAAATGGAAGGGGTCATTATGAGAAAGTATTTAGGGATAAAAGAACCAACAAAAATGGAATTCTTCAAAGATCACATATTCAATCATATGTCAGAATTCCTTTTGAACCAGGAAGTTGTTTCATCCATCCTGAATGACGTTCAGGATTTGATCAAAGAGGATATCTCTCTCAAGTCTTCACTTTCTACTGTACCATTTGTTCTGGCAGCCAATGGATCTTGGCAACAACCATCTAGGTAACAGTTCTTCTTTTTCTAACATAGTCTCTTAAATAAGATGCCTTTCTTTAATATATAAAAACATATTTTCTGTGATATTGCTGCGAAATACTATCAGTTCCAGCAAGAAAGCAAACTGTTTGCAATGGTGTACTAGAAACAACATCATTAATTACTGTGGGAACAAAGTGAGAAATATTGTATGAGCACACAGGCCCGACCCTTTAGCAAACGCAAGGTGAGCTTCAGCGCCGGGCCTCAAACTCTAGTTTTTTTTTCTCTTTGATATAACACCTAAAAGTGTTAGTTATATATTGTAAAATATGAAAAATCAACAGGCATCTTGCAATGGTTTAGTGGTAAAATAGAATGAACTTTAAACCCATGGTCTTGGGTTCAATCCCCAACATTTGCTTTTTTTCTTAATAATTTTAGTTTTAGTCAATTTTAAATAAAACTTAAAAATCGTAAAACGTGCATTTACAAATTAATATGCATTTCAGAGTAGAAAACTACTTTTTTTAAATAGAAAACTACTATATGCATTAAATCTTTGTCATTTGTTTGTCTTAACAACACAAATTAAGTCCCTTAAATAATTAGCATTTATTTCTATTGTTTTAAGTTTGATCATGCATTCTATTGTTACTATATTTAGATAGCAAGGACCAATGCACATTTTTTTAAGCAACAAGGACCAATATACTTAAGATCCATTTTGTACTAAATAAGTGATGTTTCTTTTCGAGTTTTTGGTGTTTTTTTTATTAGCAACCCATGATTTAATATTAGAACAATTAGTGGTTAGTGAAGCTCAACACAAATTAGTTAGTTACTCTTGTACAAACTTACTTTTACTTAATTTATAAGGAGACTATTTTTTATGTTATTGATGTTATTTACAATTAAAATAGAGGATGATTCTTTTTAAAAAAAGTTGCATTTTTTATTAGGGGTCCGTTTTTAATATTTGAACAGGGCCTTTAATTTAATTGGGATGGGCCTGTGAGCACAACAGTTATCATGCCAGTAGTACTGAGAACAACATCATCAAATGCAAGTTTGCAGTAAAACATGCTATAATTTCTTAAATTTGGAGTTTAAATGGTTTCAACGAAGAAAGCAAACATCATATATGTGTGTGTATGTATGTATATATATATACTCCCTCCGTCCCATAATATAAGCAAAAATTGGTCAACAAAAGTTAATGTATTTGGTTCAAAATTTGTACCAAATACATCAACTTATGTTGACTCATTTTTGCTTATATTTTGGGACGGAGTAGTATATATATATGTTTCCTCTAACTTTTTAAATGCTTTGACTGATCTGGTTATTTAAATAATTTGAATAGCCTACTATGTTATAGATTTTTTGGGAAAAAAATGTTGGAGGCATATTGCATATCTGCTGGGTTTGTTTCCTGATTCTCTATTAGAAGGCTGTTTGTTATGGTTGAGTTTCATTAACTACTTCAGGAATATTTTCTGCTGTCATTCATCTGTTGCAGATACAAATTTCAGTACAGATTTATGTGATATATATTACCATGACGCACTAGTTTCTTTTTCCTAGCAGATGTTTGTGTTGGAAACAGAACCACATTAATGTTCCACCTTCCTAGTAGTTTTCGGTATATAGTGTTGGAATTAATATTAGTATTAAAAGTTGTAGCTATTATATTAGGGTTCGTGTACATAGCTAGCCTTGAATCTAGAGTATCATACACGTGGTTAGGAAGTAGCTATGCTATTAATCTCTTTGTAAATTTAAATTGTATTTATTACCTATGTGTGTATAAATAGAAGATCCGCTGAGTGCAACCTACTCAAGCACATTCAAAAAAATTCTCATCCTATTTTTCACATGGTATTAGAGCTCTTGATCTAGGGGATTCTGCATCTGCATACAACTTCATCAAATAACTTGACGGGATACCTTGTGCTGTAACTGCTGTTAGAGATAGGTTAAACTTGACTGAGCATCTTGTGCTGTCAAGACCACCATTGGTCAACACTGGCCAAACTCGGTCAACTCTGGTAAACACTGGTAGAAGTCGTCAGTGGCCTATGTTCAAAGAATCTGCTCTTATAGTTATTCAAAGAACGTATTTTTTGACGTTTTGGGATTTTGGATAAAAGGAAAAGAAAAAAGAGTAAGAACCTTGACTACTATTGATAATAACTTGATAATGACCTGATAGAAAAGTCTAAATAAATAGGAAATAAAAAACAAATTGTAATAATAATTATAAGGTACCGTTTGGCCCGACTTTTTTCCTACTTCTCTACAATTTTAAGGAGAAGGTAGGCCAAACACAATATCTATTAAGTACTTACTAAAAAAAGTACTTTTTTTTAGAATGCATAAAATTGAATGGTAAGAGCTTTGATCAAAAGTTGTTTAAAGGAACTTTAGAACTACTTAACACGGCTAATAGATTGTAAATTGTTTTTAACTCTTTAGATATTTAGAAGTTGAATTATAAAAAAATTTGTTTTGATTGGGATTAAGATTAAGTTTGTTTGTTCTTTAAAAAAAAGATTAAGTTAGTGTGTTTTATCGAGTGAGTTTGTTTTAATTTGTTTTTAAGAGAGAAAGGATAGGGGGAGGTTGAACAAAAGACACAAAATGATATAATTTTGATGACGTGTCAAAAAATTAAGAAGGTTTAAGATTGTATTTTTGGTAAACATTAAGTTTCATAATTAGAGATAGAGAATAAATAATTAGAAAATAGAAGATTAAGTTTGTTTGTTCTTTAAAAAAGATTAAATTAGTGTGTTTTATCGAGTGAGTTTGTTTTAATTTGTTTCTAAAAGAGAAAAAATAGAGGGAGAATGAAGCAAAAGACACAATATGATATAATTTTGATGACGTGTCAAAAAATTAAGAAGGGATAAGATTGTATTTTTGGTAGACATTAAGTTTCATAATTAGAGAAAGATTCAAAATTCAAAGCTTTGTACAGTATTTTGTCAAACAACTTTTAACTTAAAAATAACTTTAAAACAAAAAAAAATAAAGTAACCAAACAACTTTAACTTCTTTCTTAAAAACCCTTAATTTTAACTTTGTTTTAAAGTAGCTTTTAGACTTAAAAAAGTCAGGCCAAACGATGTCTAAGTACTGTAAAATCTAATCCTAAGAAATAATATAAGATACTCTAAGATTATGAATTGATCCTAGTAAATAACCTAAGTTACTCTAATATAACATGGAATATATTATAAGAATTTTTCTTATACTAACAGTCTAACCTGCAACCTGAATTTGATTGGAAATTGTCATGCTTTAACAACAATATATGTTTGCACTCATGTTGAAGTTTGACCAAACCAAAACAGATTGTGCATCAGTTTATGTGATAAAAAATGTGCTGCAGTTAGATATCATGTAAACATTGAATTTATTCAAAGGACTCGTTGTAAATGTAAACATTGAATTTCTGGTTCGTGATATCATCTATTGATATTTATCCTTAAAGGATTAAGTTTCTTGATTACGTAATTAAACTGCTTAAAAACTGACGTTTGGATTGCTAACATAGAATGTTATTGCAGGCTTTATGATCCTCGGGTTCCTTTGCTTAAAAAGATGCTGCATGGGGATGCTTTTTTCCCCTCTGACAAATTTTTAGATCCAGAAATTTTGGATACTTTAGTTAACCTTGGACTTAGGACAACTATGGGATTTTCTGGTTTGCTTGATTGTGCTAGATCAGTCAGCTTGTTGCACGATTCTGGGGACACTGAAGCCTCCAAGCATGGTAGAGAATTATTGGGTATTTTAGGTACATTATCGCTTAAGCTCTCAAATAAAGGAGAAAGTAAGAATGGTGATGAGTGGAGCTGCATGACTGTGGGAAGCAGCAACATGATTGATGATGCTGTTCAATGTGATGACTTTTGTGAAGATGAAACAAATGATACTGATTCATTTATCAGCAACTATATTCTTGACATGCCAGAAGAAGAATTTTGGTCTGAATTGAAGCTGATCTCTTGGTGTCCAGTTATTTCTGATCCACCTGTTAGGGGACTTCCTTGGTCACAATCCAGTAACCAAGTAGCATCCCCCGCAATTGTGAGGCCTAAATCACAGATGTGGATGGTATCTTCTTCGATGCTCATATTAGATGGTGAATGTGACAAGACATATCTACAAACAAAACTTGGGTGGATGGATTGCCCAAGTGTAAGTGTTTTATCAACACAATTAATTGAGCTATCTAAGTCCTATAAGCAGATGAAGACACATTCATTACTGGATCCTGATTTTGATGCTCAGTTGCAAAAGGAAATGCCTTGCCTTTATTCCCAATTGCAAGAATATATTAATACTGATGACTTCATTGAACTGAAAGCAACGTTAGATGGTGTTTCATGGGTCTGGATTGGTGATGATTTTGTATCACCAAGTGCACTTGCATTTGATTCACCAGTAAAATTTACTCCCTATTTATATGTGGTTCCATCTGAGCTGTCAGAGTATAAGAATTTGATGATAAAGTTAGGAGTCAAATTGAGTTTTGGTATTTCAGATTATCTTCATGTACTACAGAAGTTGCAGAATGATGTGCATGGAGTTCCACTTTCAGTAGATCAGTTAAATTTTGTCTGCTGTGTTCTTGAAGCTATACAAGAATGTTTCCTGGAGAAGCCACATTTTGATGCGTTTGACAGTCCCTTGTTGATTCCTGATACTTTTGGAGTTCTGATGTCTGCAGGAGATCTTGTATACAACGATGCACCTTGGATGGAAAACAGTTCTCTTGTTGGGAGACATTTTGTGCATCCAAGTATCAGCAATGATTTGGCAGAAAGGCTGGGAGTACAGTCAGTTCGCTGCCTCTCTTTAGTCAGTGAAGATATGACTAAAGATCTGCCGTGCATGGACTACAAAAAAATAAAGGAACTTTTGGCTTTGTATGGAAACAGTGAATTTTTGTTATTTGACCTTCTTGAGTTGGCAGATTGCTGCAATGCCAAGAAATTACACCTAGTTTATGATAAGAGGGAACATCCTCGCCAGTCTTTGCTTCAGCACAATTTAGGTGAGATATTTTTTTTTCTAAAATTTATTTCTTTTTGATATTTTTAATGAACTTGGCAAATTTCTTTTAAGAGTAAATTCATTCAACAGACGATGTGGTAAATGAGAAGCTCAATTTAAGCATTACCCCACTAAGAAATGGAAGATTTTGTAGAGTCATGACAGTGTAATGTGGGGCTTTTGGTTTGTTGTTGATGCCTTCAAACACCAAACTATGTTGCTTCATACTTGATGGTTAAATTGGTGCAGTTCACTGCCTCTCTCTCCCTCTGAATGAGGACAGGGAAGGAGTTCTAAATAAATGTTGTTATTCGTTTTTTTGCGTGTGTGTAGGTGGGGTTGGGGTTTTATTTTATTTTCTTTTATTCTATATGCTTTTAGAGTATATCGCATTGTTCTAAGTGTCAAGGGTTGTCCTAGGTTTTTTAACCCAAGTGGTGCCATAAGACTATGGAAAATGGCTGTATCTGTGCTGGATTGGATTGGTAAATTCACCATGCTAGCCAGCCCACTCCAAGTTGGAACTTGTGGGTTTGGCTCTATGATCTGAGAAAAGGCACAGGCCTTAAAGAAAAACACAAAGGTAGAATTGGACCAATGTAATGAACGGCCTAAATAGAAAGAACACCGTTGTTGAGGAGACAGTAAATTTGATATTATTTCTATTCAAAAGGAAATTACAGATGTAATATTGAAGCATTTAAATATTGTTTTTGGTTGAGAAGAGGGAATCTCCCTATGAGGTCAATCAAATACTTGCCTAGTGAGCTTATCTGCTTGAACAATAAGCACTTATGTGGCCATAAAAGACTTAACCTCTCTGGTGGGGTATGCCTTCATCAAGGGTTCTAAGTGTATTCCTTACATTTTTCATTCAGTGGTTATCTTGTTGCCTTGTGACTTGGTGGCCACTGGTTCTAGTTATCGAAACAGCTTTCTCTTGTACCTTTCCCACTCATGCGCACAGGTGCTCTTTTTCTTGCATAATTGTTCCAAACATCATTGTATGCCAAAGTGGTGGCACAGAATTATTTTGCAGGAAGGGTACTTCAAAGCTTAAGCTCGTGTGCTGTTTATTTGTTGTGAAATGACCATGCTGTGTTTAACTGTTTTTGATAACTGTTCTTAATTGCTCTTAACATGGCATGATTTATTCATACAGGCGAATTCCAAGGGCCTTCTCTGGTAGCAATTTTTGAAGGTGCTTGCTTGAGTCGAGAGGAATTCAGTAATTTCCAGCTCCTTCCTCCGTGGAGGTTACGTGGCAACACACTTAATTATGGTTTGGGATTGGTTTCTTGCTATTCAATATGTGACCTTCTCTCAGTCGTATCTGGTGGCTACTTCTATATGTTTGATCCTCGTGGTTTGGTACTCGCTGCACTTTCAACTAATGCCCCATCGGCAAAGATGTTTTCTTTGATAGGTATAGTGTGATCGTCTATATTAATGTAAAATAGTTTTTATATTTTTCCTTCTCTGTCGCATTGATGATTGTTTACTGCACTATTAACTTATATTACTGTACAGTAAGTACTTTAGGTCGACACATATTTTACAGTGTCAGATGGTAGGGGCTGTTGGCTCTGAGAATAGTAGGCATTGGTCTTTTCAGCATTTGTACTGAATTTTAAACAAGTGCAGTTGTAAAGCAACTGGTACAGTATGTGCCCTATAATGCTCATAACAAAGAGAGGGAAATACGATTGACTGTAATTATTCACTGAAATATTTTTCTTTCCGCATATATTTTTCTTCAAATTTATCAAACTACACAAAATTGTACTTTGTTATTTTCTTTGAAACTTAAAGAAGACAAATACTTGGTAACTTCTTTTTTTTTTTTCAAGTTATTTTCATAGAATAATTAGTCACTCAATTGATTAGTTATTGTTTTCATATTTATATTTTTGTTTTAATGAAATAAAAGAACATTGTTGTTCATTTATTTTCTTTTAAAATCTGAAAACATATATTTCATAAATTTTGATGTTCAATTTTAAATCTGAGTTGTTTATTTTTGAGGTTTTCAGGTACTGATCTGAAACAACGATTTCACGATCAGTTTAGTCCAATGCTCATTGATCAGAATGACCTATGGTCATTATCTGATTCTACCATTATTCGGATGCCTCTATCCTCTGATTGCTTGAAGGTTGGATCTGACTTAGGGACGAACCGAATAAAGAATATTACTGACATATTTATGGAGCATGGATCTAGAGCACTCTTATTTCTGAAGTCAGTATTGGAGGTAATTTGTAACTATTCTGTTGTAGAAATTAAAGTTATTGGAGAAAGGTAGGTTTCAAAGCAATAGCCTGATCCTTTGAGGGTTACAGGGTCGTGAGCAGTGCATTCTAGCTTTAGATTTTGTGTCAAATTTTTGCAAGAAATGTCTAGGGATTTAATTTGTTGTACGCCTGATGCTTTATTCTTGGTAGATGATATTGGGTTGTTGATGATACTTGGAAAATCGTGGTCAAAGATGGTATATTACTGAAAATTGGGAAGATATTGGGAAGATTGTATATTACTGAAAATTGGGATGATATTGGGAGACTTAGACATGGCAAGGCTCAAAATCAAATTCTCGATATCATTAATAATGGTGAGCTGACGAGAAAGTAAAAGGAAATAAGGGACAACAGTTGGGAATTTTAGAGAGAGAATGATAACAAAGAGAGTTTCTGGAAATCTGAATATGATTGCCATCACTGAAACCTAGAGAACAGTTTACATTTTCATAGTGTCAGCTAGGATTCAGATTAATTGCAAATCTGTTGAGGCAGATGCAACTTATATGAGTTATTATAATAGACTCTTGTAAGTGAATGTAAGAGAATTTAGATGCAGTTGTTACTATTGATATTAATGGATAATATTAATCTCTTACACAGAAAGTAAAGCATCACACACACCTGCCAGCTAGGTTTTCCACATAAATTTCTTTGTTTAATGCCTATCCTTTTGTAGCGGGTTACGTAGCATAAGAAAACACTTGTACACATACTTTGCCTTGTTTGGTATTGGACTACTTGCTGCTTCATAAGAAAATTCTTGTTGGAATGCTTTCATTAATCTATGTTGAACTAGAGTAAAATTGTCGTTCCATACAGGTATCAATATCAACATGGGAGGAAGGACTGTCAAATCCATGCAAGAATTTTTCAATTAGCATTGATCCATCGTCTTCTATTATGAGGAATCCATTTTCAGAAAAGAAATGGAGAAAGTTCCAGTTATCAAGATTATTTAGCAGCTCTAATGCTGCAATAAAGATGCATGTAATAGATGTGAATTTATGTTCAGAAGGAACTACATTCATTGATCGATGGCTTCTTGTACTCACCCTGGGTTCAGGGCAAACAAGAAATATGGCACTGGATAGGTATGTTCTTTCATATAAAATGTAGTGGATAATGTGTCTACTACTATGGACAAATTGCATGGATATCAATAATCCATGTTGATATCTTGCAACTAATTGATGGCTGTTTGCCATTTGTTAACCTGAAAACCTTTTCACTTATTGATATCATTTTTGGGAAGCATAAAGCTCTTTCTTAAACTAAAAGTTAAAATAGTCATGAATAAGAAAACTAGAAACTGAGAAGTTTATGGATGTGTGTTGTATTTTCCATAGTTTGGCTTATTTCTTGGAAAATATTCTTTTCATTTGGGCATTCTTCCTGTGTCTTGATCTTAGCAAGAGTACACACTTCTCTCCACAGACGTCTGTGTTTGTTACATGAGAAGCTCATGTAGCTGCAAATGATTCAGCTCATTGGTTTTTCCAAGATAGTTTTTCTAGGATGTATGTTGAGTATTTTAATGTTCTTTGTTGTGGTGAAGAATTTTAGATCTAAATTATAATCAGTGTACAATTTTTTTTTCTTGGGGGAGGTTTCCTTGATTGCAACGGTTTTTAGGATTGAAAGTTGTTATTCACTTCTTGCCTCAGTTTTGGTATTTAATTTAGACTTTTTTTTTTCCTTTATTCCTCTTTAAAAGATATGCTGTCTTCTGTATTATATGCTTTGTTAAACAAGTTCTTTTTTCTTGTTTTAAATTTTGAAATTGCTTTTAGTTAACATAATTAAAGTTTTATATTCCATATTTACTTCTCAGACGGTATCTTGCCTACAACTTGACTCCTATTGCCGGAATAGCAGCACTTATATCAAGAAATGGCAATCATATGAATATATACTCAACGAGCTCAATTATGACTCCTCTTCCTTTGTCTGGTCATATAAAATTACCTGTTACTGTCTTTGGTTGTTTCCTTGTGTGTCACAACAGAGGCCGCTATCTCTTTAAATACCAAGACAAAGGGGCTTCAACCGAGGGAAACTTTGATGCTGGAAATCAGTTAATTGAATCATGGAACAGAGAGCTTATGTCTTGCATATGTGATTCCTATGTTGAAATGGTTTTGGAAATTCAAAAGTTGAGAAGGGACGCTTCAAGTTCTGTAATTGATTCTAGTACCCGTACCGCAATCAATCTTTCTCTGAAGGCTTCTGGAGATCAAATATACTCCTTCTGGCCACGTTCTTTTGAGAGGGACGTTCTAAATGATCAAATTGGTGATCATAATAACACCCCTTCTAGTTTAACAGCAGTTCTTAAAGCTGACTGGGATTGCTTTAAAGAACGGGTAATACATCCATTCTATTCTCGTACTGTTGACCTTCCAGTATGGCAGCTGTACTCAGGAAATTTAGTCAAGGCTGAAGAAGGCATGTTTCTTTCACAGCCTGGGAATGGGATAGTTGATAATTTACTTCCAGCTACAGTTTGCAGCTTTGTAAAGGAGCATTATCCTGTATTTTCAGTACCATGGGAATTGGTAACTGAAATTCAAGCTGTGGGTTTTCGAGTGCGTGAGATTAGACCTAAAATGGTCCGGGATCTGCTAAAAGTTTCTTCAAAATCAATCAATCTTCGATCAGTTGACATGTATATAGATGTTATTGAGTACTGCTTATCAGATTTTCGGCAAACAGGGTCATCCAGTTTGCCCAGAGATAATGTACCAGTTGATCTTGCTAGTACCAATGTTTTGTTCCCAGAAACTTCTATCAGAAGCACTTCTTCTCAGCTAGAGTCTAACACCCACGGCTCCACTGGCATAGCCACTCAGGGTGCAGCCAGTTCTGGAGATGCATTGGAAATGGTGACAAGTTTAGGGAAGGCTTTATTCGATTTTGGACGGGGCGTTGTTGATGATATTGGTAGAGGAGCACCCTCCGCTTATAGGAACTCTTTGACAGGCATAGGTCAAACCAGGGACCCCCACCTAATGTCAATTGCTGCAGAACTCAAAGGTTTACCATGTCCGACTGCAACTGGCCATTTAAAGAAATTGGGTGTTTCTGAACTTTGGATTGGGAATAAGGAGCAACAATCATTAATGATTCCCCTGGGAGAAAAATTTGTTCATCCTAAAGTGTTAGACCGACAGCTCTTGGGTGAAATTTTTTCTAACTCATCACTTCAAGCACTATTGAAACTGCAGAACTTCTCTCTTAATCTGCTGGCCCATCATATGAAGTTAATTTTCCATGAAGATTGGGTGAATCATGTAATGGGGCCAAATATGGCTCCGTGGCTTTCATGGGAGAAACTGCCTGGTTCTGGCAGTCAAGGGGGTCCTTCCTCTGAATGGGTTAGAATATTCTGGAAAAATTTTAAGGGCTCTCAGGAAGAATTGTCTCTTTTCTCTGATTGGCCCTTAATTCCTGCTTTTCTTGGTAGGCCAGTCTTATGCCGTGTAAGAGAACGGCATTTGGTCTTCATTCCTCCTCCTTTGGAACATCCGACATCCACTACCTGGATTTTAGAAACAGAATCCACTGAAAGTTATGCGGGTGGGGTTGGGGTGTCTAGTGATAACAGTTCCGAAGCCGAGTTAGCTGAATCCTACAGTTCAGCTTTTGAAAGACTCAAAATTAGTTACCCTTGGTTGTTGCCAATGTTAAACCAGTGTAACATACCCATATTTGATGAGGCATTTATAGATTGTGCTGCTTCAAGCAATTGCTTTTCTACTCCTGGGCGATCACTAGGACAGGTTATTGCATCCAAACTTGTTGCAGTAAAGCAAGCTGGATATTTCACGGAACCTACTGATTTCTCAACTTCAAATTGTGATGCACTTTTTTCACTTTTTTCTGATGAATTCTATTCCAATAGCGTTCGTTATGCACAAGAAGAAATTGAAGTTTTGCGCGCTCTCCCCATATATAAAACAGTTATTGGTTCTTATACTAAGTTACAAGGTCAAGATCAGTGTATGATCCCTTCAAATTCATTTTTTAAACCATATGATGAGCATTGTCTTTCTTATGCCACTGATTCAAATGAAAGTTCATTTGTTCGAGCCCTTGGGGTACTGGAGTTGCATGATCAACAGATCTTGGTACGGTTTGGCTTGCCTGGCTTTGAAAGGAAGCCTCAGAATGTGCAGGAGGAAATATTAGTATATATTTTTAAAAACTGGCATGATCTTCAATCAGATCAATCTGTGGTTGATGCTTTGAAAGAGACTAAATTTGTTAGAAATTCTGATGAATTTTCAACAGATCTGTTGAAGCCCATGGAACTATTTGATCCCGGTGATGCTTTATTGATATCTATTTTCTTTGGTGAAAGAAAAAAGTTTCCTGGGGAAAGGTTTAGCACTGAAGGTTGGATTCGAATATTAAGGAAACTTGGCCTTAGAACTGCTACTGAAGTAGATGTAATAATTGAATGTGCCAAAAGAGTTGAGTTTCTTGGAATTGAGTCCATGAAATCAAGTGATTTAGATGATTTTGAGGCAGACACAATCAATTCTCGTCCTGAAGTTTCACCCGAAGTGTGGGCATTAGGAGGATCTGTAGTTGAATTTGTTTTCTCCAACTTCGCTCTTTTTTTTAGTAACAACTTCTGTGATCTTCTTGGCAAGATTGCATGTGTACCTGCTGAACTGGGGTTTCCAAGTATTGGTTGCAAGAGGGTTCTTGCTTCATATAGTGAAGTTATTTTATCTAAAGATTGGTCTCTGGCTTGGAGCTGTGCTCCCATTCTATGCAGACAACATACTATGCCTCCAGAGTATTCTTGGGGAGCTCTCCATCTGCGTAGCCCTCCGGCTTTTCCCACAGTTTTGAAGCACTTGCAAGTAAAATTGATACTTCTGATTTACTTATTCTATCTGTGTGACTTACTTATATCAGTTTCATTCTAACATTGTTTTATCCTAGGTGATTGGGAAAAATGGAGGTGAAGATACTCTTGCTCATTGGCCCATTGTTTCAGGATTGGACATTGAGAAATGTACCTGTGAGATTTTAAAATATTTGGAAAAAATATGGGGTTCCCTTTCTCCTTCAGGTGCTTCACTACTCTCACCTTATTTCATTTGGGCCTATAGCGACCTGAATGTCATCAATTTTATAATTGCTTTTTCTTTGACAGATGTGGCCGAGCTAGGGGGGGTGGCTTTTCTTCCTGCTGCAAATGGAACACGCTTAGTGACCGCCGATGCTCTTTTTGCTCGTTTGATGATTAATTTGTCTCCGTTTGCTTTTGAACTTCCTGCAGTATATCTCTCCTTTGCAAAGATTCTTAAAGATTTGGGACTTCAGGATGTTCTAACACTGTCTGCTGCAAAAGATCTTCTCTTAAATCTTCAGAAAGCTTGTGGGTATCAGCATTTAAATCCCAATGAGCTCCGTGCTGTGATGGAAATTTTGAATTTTATTTGTGATCAAATTGGCGAGGGAAACACGTTTGATCGTTATGATTGGAAATCAGAAGTCATAGTTCCTGACGATGGCTGCAGACTTGTTCATTCCACATCCTGTGTCTATGTTGATTCTGATGGCTCTCGATATGTCAAATGTATCGATACTTCCAGAATTAGATTTGTCCATGCAGATCTTCCTGAGCGAGTATGTATTGTTCTGGGTATAAAAAAATTGTCTGATGTCGTCATTGAGGTAATAAGATTTCAGATATATTTCCTATGTAATGTTTTCTTATTTTTCCATTGGCAACACTTTTACTCACTGAAAGATTTTTATGTGTTTTTAGGAACTAGATGAGAATCATAATTTAGAGACTTTGGGATCTGTGGGGTCTGTTTCACTAGTGACCATCAAGCAGAAGTTATCAAGCAAATCTCTTCAAAGTGCTGTATGGACTGTTGTTAATAGCATGGGGAGTTACATTCCTGCATTGAAAAGCTTTTCATTGGAAGCAATAGAAAGCTTATTGAACTCTACTGCAAAAAAGCTGCAATTTGTTAAGTACCTTAAAACAAGGTTTTTGCTCTTGCCGAATTTAGTTGATGTTACACGTGCAGCCAAAGACTTCATCATCCCTGAGTGGGAGAATGAATCTTCACATCAAACTCTCTATTATATGAATCAATCAAGATCCTGTATTCTAATTGCTGAACCACCAACGTATATTTCCCTTTTCGATCTCATTTCTATAATTGTCAGCCAGGTATTAGGCTCTCCTATAATATTGCCTATTGGATCCTTATTTGATTGCCCAGAAGGATATGAGATTGCAGTTGTGAATGTTTTAAAACTTTGCTCGGACAAGAAAGAAGTTGAACCTATGAATGGAAGTAACAATATAGTTGGCAAAGAACTATTGCCACAAGATGCTCGTCTTGTGCAGTTCCATCCGTTGAGGCCTTTTTATTCCGGGGAAATAGTTGCATGGCGATCTCAACATGGAGAAAAACTGAAATATGGCAGGGTGTCTGAGGATGTCAGACCACCAGCAGGTCAAGCAGCTCTGTATAGATTTAATATTGAAGTTGCACCAGGGGTTACACAAGCTTTCCTTTCATCACAAGTATTTTCATTTAAAAGTGTATCAGCAAGTAGCCCCCTGAAAGAAACATTGGTGCATGAAAGCCCCATAAGTAACAGATCCCGTGTTGAGTTCCCAGAAAGTTCAGGAAGGGGAGAAACCAACTCTCAGGTTCAGCGCTTTGACTTTTTCTAATTAGAGAAGTATTTAATTGATGTGCTATATGCTTTAAACTTTTCCCACCTTTTCTTATCATGTATGTAGGAAAGAGTATTTTTCTTACCTTAAATATCAAGTCATTACAGGCATTGCAATTCATGACCCATCCCATGCTTTCCAATAACATAGACATAAATAATATTTATCTGCATATGAGAGTGGAGATACTTTTTTAGTTGTGTTGGTTTTGATGAAACATTAATTATTTTCGGGCCGACGTGACAAACAATAAGCATATTATATATTTTCAACTGCTAACTATATTGTTGAAAGCGGTTTCTTCCTTTAACTACTGTTTCCCATGATCTTTCCTGTAAAACGTATTATTCTTGCTGTAACATCTTTTGTATTTCTTATAGGTCTTTCTTTTTATGTGCTTAAACTGAATGAGAATTTTCTGTGTGAACAGGGGCCATCTTTGAGAGAGCAGTCTGGCAAAGTTTCAGCTGCAGAACTGGTGCAGGCTGTAAATGAAATACTCTCTGCTGCTGGTATCAATATGGATGCGGAAAAGCAAGCTCTACTTCAGAAAACAATAGATTTACAAGAAAATCTAAAAGAATCTCAGGCATCACTACTGTTGGAGCAGGTTGGTGATTTCTAATTTGGAACTATAATAACTACTGAGTGACCTTTACTTTATCTTGTAATCTTTTATCTGTATTGATGTTTCAATACCATGTGCTAAATCAATGGATATTCCTTGAACTAAAATTTTACTATGGTTCATCCTTTTATTTTCCATTCTGTAAACCAGAAAGGTCTTGATATATTTTCTCTATGGTGGGGTTTCTAATTTTCCAATAGTTTGAATTGTAATTTGTTTGAGTTAGGCCAATTCTATTGTGGGCTTTTGTCTGCATTTCATTCATGTTCAAATATCTTATTTATATGTTTCTGATTGGAAAATTTGGATTTCGACTTACCATATTCCGTCTGATGTTTTTATGGAAACAGTTTTGATATATAGAAGAGTTTTTTTTTTTTTTTTTGAGGGGTGATATTTAGAAGAGTTGATTCAGTTGAATACTAGCTAGATGGGGTGTAAGCATGCAGCTTCCATTTATCAATTGGAAAAAATTGCATCTATATTTTAAGTTATTTATTATTCAATGCTTTGTAGGCGGTTTTATAGTGTAGAGATAAATAGTATGATTGAACAACAAAGTAGTTTCCTAGATTCTTTATGATGCATTTATGCGGTAGTGTGAAATTTTGTGTAAGTTTAAAATGACATCCCACATTGTAATGAATTGTCCAGGAAAAGGTTGAACGATCAACAAGAGAGGCTGATACAGCAAAAGCTGCATGGACTTGTCGGGTTTGCCTGAGTTCCGAGGTTGATATAACAATAGTTCCTTGTGGTCATGTGTTGTGTCGGAAATGTTCTTCTGCAGTATCAAAGTGTCCCTTTTGTCGGCTTCAAGTTACAAAAGCTATAAGAATTTTTCGTCCATAGCATCTCCACTGATTTGATAAGCATTCTGACAATGTCTCTAAGTTCCATTTGGCAATGGTGGCTAACTTCTTATGTGTAAATATCTCTGCAATAGTTTGATCAGATAGAAATTAGCCAGCCGCATGTAGATTCTTGTGTATATCATATGTGACTAAAGCCCAAATATATGGGTGCTTTTGTTGTTTTCTAGTCCTCTCTCTGTGTGGAAAGTCTTACTATTACATCTGATGAAACTGTAAGATGGTCCATATTAGCCACAGCTCTAAGGGGTCTAAATTGAGAGAAAGAAAATGTTTTTATTTCAAAAATCCATGATTTGTTATGATGGGTCTCACTCACCACATAAATCCATGATTTGTTTTAATGTTTCTCAAAAACCCATGATTTGTTATGATGTGTCTCTAAATCAATTAAACTCAATCAATGATATTTTTTTTTTATCTTAAACAAACTATTTTTCCCAAATATTTAAATCAATTCATCACTACTTTCTCGGAGAATATTAGTTAAAGAAAATTTAATCTCAAATATTAGTTAATATGATATATTAACAAAATCAAAATTTTATTTATAACTTTAATAAAAAAAATTAATATAAAATTAAAAATTTACTTTAATATATTTGTAGAAGTGTCAAGCAAATGAACATATGACTTGATCTCCCCAAACAGTGCACGAACTTCGTGAACACTAGTGAACTGCGAAATTACTCTACCATTTGCTTTTTACGTGCATAATATATCTGTTTTATACACTATTTACACCCACACATTCCATATTTTGAAATGGTTCAAAAGTGAGCTATTGTTTTTTTCATCTGGTTAATCAATCGAAAAACTATCAATTGCAAGATATGAAAGTGCATGTGTTGGACAGCAGCCAATAGAGTACATCACCACTACCTTACTACTTCCTTAAGTTCTAAAATGACATCAGATTAGAGCCAAACTCACTGTTTGTAGTGTACAAAGTGAGTATTCTGAATGTTGTTCTTTTAAGGATAGTAAGCCAAGAAATTGGATATTTGTGATAGAATGATGACATGCAAGACTTGTGAAAGGGAGACTTGGTTTTTATAATGATTACATTGTCAGTTAAAAATATAATATAAATTTTGTTCCGTCCGACTTTTTACTTAAGTTGAACAACTAACTCTCATCATATATCATATCATCATCACAGTATATCCTAATTAGGGTTAAGAAATTGGGATATTACATATGGGGATTACAACAAGTAATTCTCTAGTCAATTTTGAATCTGATAATAATACAGTAGTTGAATTCATTCTCGGTAAATAACGAGTAAGGAGATTTTTATTCAATTGTCAAAACATTTTATCGTTTCATATTGATTACAAAGTATCAACTATAAGGATACAAGTTAATAGGGTGGCTTGTTAGCTTGTAGTCTAGCACGAGCTTCCTTATGTCATGCTAGCTTCTAGTGTATGAATCATGTTGGGACCAACTAGGGTCATACTCTACAACTCTCAGGGTCATCCATGCAACCATTCAGATATGTTCAAACGATAAGTGGAATTACAAACTAGTGTTACATCTTGTGGTGCACCACCGGTACTATCTAGGACTCGGTTTCTATGTCTCAAACTTAGTCATCGTTCCCTCATAATGCCTCAGATGACCCAGAATTATAAGACAAACAACATAGAAATTATTGGAGAATCAAGAGATAGGCTTTTAAACACTTTAATAATCAGTATTAAGAGAGGAAAATTTCCTTAGCTAAATCGCATAGAACAATGATAATCAATGTGTTTATCTCTATTCAGTCCACACGGATAGTCATCCATGGAGAGCACTAGCTGACGACTACAGTGGAGGCACGATATTGACTTGAAATTTGTTTGGCGGAAGGCATACAATACTTGCTTTTATAATCCCCTCATCCTTTTTGTCTTTGCCCTTTTGGGCTGTCTACCACCTCATTTATATCTATTCTCTATATATGAAACTTAATTACCACCAAAAATATATTTCTACCAATATTTTAAATTTTGACAACTTACCAATTTTAGGGATAAATTTGTTATTTTAAAATAATAATAAATAGTTAAACTTTCATATTTTTCTCCCACTAAACTTCAACTTCCCATATTTTTCTCACACTAAACTTCCCCTATTTTTCTCCAACTAAATTGCATTATCTTATTACTTAAATTTGTTATTATCTTATTTATAAAAGTTCTTAAGTTTTCTTAAGCAACTTTATGTAGGCAAAAAAGTTGTTGCAAATATCCTTCCTAATTTTTTGTTTTTTAGAAAATGATCTCATATCTTATCTTATATATAAAAGTTTTTTAAATCTGTTAACCAATTTTTTGGAGCCACAGAGGGTTAATATTGTAATTATATATCTATTTTAACTTATTGAACCTATATTTTCTATTTATCTTATTGAATGTAAATTCCCTATTATTTTTCCATTATCTTATATATCTTATATATAAAAGTTGTTAAGTTCCATAAACAACTTTTGGAGCCAAAAATAACGTTAGTATTGTAATTTTATATTTATCTTAACTAATTGAACCTAAATTTACTATCTTATCTTATGTATAAAAGTTGTTAAGTCTTTTAAAAAGCAGTTGGAGTAAAAAATAGTTTTAATATTTTAATTTGATATCCATTTTAACTAATTGAACCTAATTTTACTATCATGCAATAAATTTGAAAAAAAATCTTTAAGAGGTAATTACATTCGTTGATGTATTTGTTTTTTTTATTTATCTATATTTTTGGATCTATTATATTGTAATGGAGTCAGCAAGAGACTTTAAATAATTCTTATCAACAATATCTCTGATGTGAAAATATGACGTCTAAATTACTTCGGGGTTTTTTATTTGTCTTTTGGAAGCATGATCAATTATTTTTTCATAACAAGGACTGGACCAAGGGTCAACCTTATCCCTTATCTTTTTACATTAGTTTGGATGTACTTGCGAAACACATCCAACAACTAGCACCAAGATGTATTTTGCAGATGTTGTAGTCTTAATTGGAGAGTCGAGGGAATAATTGAATGGGATGTTGTAGACAAGTCTTAGAAGCATATGACCTTCGTCTGAGTAGAAGCAAGACATAGTATGTAATGTAATTTCAGCAAAAGGCGAAGTAGTTCGACCTTAGAGGTGAAAGTTGGAGATCATATCATACAAGTTACACAGTTTAAATATCTTGGGTTCATAGTACAAAACGTCGGAGAAATAAAAGCAGATGTAAATAATCGTATTCAAGTTGGATGATTGAAATGGAGAAGAGCCTCAGGTGTTTTATGTGAGACAAACGTACCGTTTAAGTTGAAGTGGAAAAATACCAGACAATTGTCAGACTAGCGATGTTTTATGGAACAAAGTATTGGGCGGTTAAGAACCAACACGAGAATAAAGTAAGTGTGCGGAGATGGGGATGTTGCGTTGGATGTGTGGTAAGACTAGATGAGATAAGATTAAAAATGACAACATTGTAGAGAGTTGGGGAAGCACCTATAGTATAAATATTGTAGAAAATAGGTTTAGGTGGTTTGAACATGTGGAGAGAAAACCTATAGATTTTATGGTAATGAGAATAGATCAAATAGAGGATAGTCATATTACAAGATGTATAGCTAGACCTAGAAAAACTATAAAAGAAACTATTAGGAAAGATTTATAGATTATTGAGTTCGATCTAGATATGGTTTATGATAGAACAATATGACGTATTTCAGACCATGTAGTCGACCCCACTTAGTGGGATAATGTTTGGTTGTTGTTGTCGTCGTCTTTTGAAAGCATTAACTCATGCTTATCAACAACTATTATTTTATTACATGATCAACTACCACATTTATTAGTCAATGAAATAATCAATTTCCCGTGCATCGCACGGGTCCAAGTACTAGTATTGAAGGAAAGTCTTTCCGCTTATTTTTTTCGTGTATCCCGCCATAAGTCCTCGTTGATGGCTTATTTTTTATTTTTATTTTTTAATTCATTTAACAATAAATCTTCAATCTATTCTTTAATTATTAAAGTTAATTATCAATAAAAAATAATTATGAAAATTTAAATAATATTACTCCCTCCGTTCCTTTTTAACTGTCACATTTACAAAAAAAAAAATTGTTCCTATTTAAGTGTCACTTTTAGAGTTTAAGGTTGTAATTTGTCAATATACCCTTAACCTTTCAATTATCACAACTTATCATTAATTGCATAGTCTATATGAGAAGTGAGAAGTTAAAATAGATAACCATGTTACCGAGGCACAGAGAAAAGAACGTGTTGGACATAAGACTGTTTGGGTTTCCCATGATGTACATTTAGCTAGCCTTGCATTTACTACTCCTTCCTAAAACAACTAAAAGTCATCAAATAAAACGTGCTGGACATAAAAAATTTGCTGCATGCTATCAAATAAATAAGGGTAGAAAAGGAAACTAAGGAGTATTTAACATTTGTCTTGGTTGTAGTGAATTGGGCAAAAGTGACAGATATTAAGGAACAGAGGGAGTATTGTACAATTTATACATTAGAAAACAGTTGGTCATTAATTAATTTAGTTAAATTGAGTTTTTTTATGTATCTTTTAAATAATAAGAGTAAGAGTAATGTTAGGGACATTTGCTCCCACTCGCTCTCTTTTAAACACTTTCTTAGTGTCTGGTGCCACGTTGCTGGCAACCATTTACAATGATGATGACCTTTGAGTTGCCAATAACAAAAACAATAAAAAGTACTCTAACTATTTCTTTTAAATGTCGTTTGACTACGGATTTAGTGTTCAGATTTAACACTCAATTATACTCTTTCTCAAATACTTTTTGTCAATAAAACTAATTAATGATATCTATTAGAAAAACTAAAGTATGTTTTTTTAAACAAAGTAGGTGAAGCACAATTTCATCTTTTTCATTGAACAATCCAACACATTAATTTCTCATAACAACACAATCAGTTATACTTCTATCCTTGATGAACCATTTTTTATGACCAGATATGATCTTAGTGGCAACAACAGACAACCTATCAGCCAAGATTTTAGTTATGATTTTAAACTAGAAATTTCCAAAGCTATAGGTCCAAAGTTGTCGAGAGTGTGTCAGCATTAGAGCATTTGGGAAGTAACAAAAAAAGTCTAGAATTCAAGTTCTCATGAATGTCAACAGTTATGAAAAATTGTTGAACGGAGTTTATTACGATTCACATCAGTACCTATAATATGCCAAAAGTGTTGATAGAAATGACCTCCATAACCATTTGGACCCTACATTCATTAGGGGTGGCAAATATAGCTTTGTTATAGTTAACAACATGATCTTCAATAGACTCAGGAGTGTTAAATTACCGATCATTGTGCCTCAACATGTGAATGACTTTGTTGCTAGCTTTGATTCTAGCTATTCTGTGAATGTAGGAGGTGTTCCTATCACCATCTTTGAATTTCTGAACCCTTGACCTTTCCTTCCAAAACTGATCTTGAATGGTAAGAGCATGCTGTAATTGAAATTGAGGTTGAACTTCCGTAGCTTGCAGGTCATCAGAATAGCTGGAGTCTAGTCTAGAAGTTGTTGTATTCATTCAACCACGGTGTTAGCAATGTGAACATTGGTGACAATATCTCCAGACTTATTTATTCCATTTTCAGCACTTTTTTAAGGTTTTTCAACTTAATTTGCAAGATGTACATAGGTGAACCAATAACTGGGATCTTCCAGTGATCAGAAACAATTTGTGCACAAGAATCATGAGCAGTCCACATTTTAAAAAATTTAAAAGGTGAAGCATAAGAAGTACTAGAATTATCACTAATAAGAATTACAAGAATCATGAGCAGTCCACATTTTAAAACGTTGGCTAGAGTGCAACAGCTGATGTTATTCCACAATGCCATCCAATTAGATTTAGAAATAGCCATGTCAAGTCTAAGAGCAGTCTAGGCAGCACCAAGCCTCTTATTGCTCCAAGTAAATATCTAGAAGTTTGATGGTGACACAGTTTGGAAAGAAAAAAAATTTGGAAGCTTGAAGTCCTTAAATGGTGTGATACTTTGTGTGGATAATGCGACACGAAAGGCTTTTGACTTATCATAACAAAGAAAAAGATGGGACATGGAGGTAGTTTAGTTGAAACAATTTTACATGCTACTAGGAGTTAGTGATGCTTCTTTGGTAGAATTAATGTGGTCCATGGTAGTGCAAAAGATGAATTTTTCACTGGTGACTTGCAGCATTGGATTAACTTTAATTTGAGTAATGGAGCGGGTTGGAATATAGATTTTGCTTCGAAAGATTTGTGGTTGAAATGCATGATGATAATTTTAGTCGGCATGTCTATCCGGCACAACATGTGTTAAATTTAGCTAAGGATTATTGTATTGCGGAGAAGGCTAACTGAATTGTATCTGATGTTACTCATGAAACGATGCTTGGAAACCACCAACTGGTTAGGTGAGGGCAAACACGGATGGAATGGTAGATGGTTGTGGTGGGATCATTACAAAAAGTGATGGGAGTATATTGGTTGTTTTGTCAAGTGTAGTGCATATATTCCCAAGTTGAAGGTTAAGGCTATGTTAGACCCTTGAGGTTTCACAGCGCTGGAGTTGCAGGGATATTCAATAATTATGGCAGTGGTGTTTTCTAAAGAAATTTTTGGGAGTCAACTCTCATAACAAGAAGCTAACCAATGCACTGGCAGTTTTTCAAATCTCGGTTGTCCTTTAAATTCAAACATATTTGAGTCATGTCCGTCTCAATTTAGCCATTTGTTAGTGATTGATATGTTGGGGCCAACGACACCTCACTTAATTTTTGTCTAGATCTCTTAAGGCCCTCATTGTAATAGAAGAAATTACAATAATATAATAGATGATTTTGCATACCAAAATGCTTAAAACATAAATTTAAATAAAATATAGTATAATTTTACTAAAATATTTTTTGTATGCCTTATCTTAGAATTTGTCTCATGTCTCGATGTGTAGAGCTTCTAAATGCAAGGCAATCGGTAATTAGAAATGATATTTAGTATGCCGGTGAAACTGCAAACAGACAACATATTATGTATTTTCTTGAAATTTTAGCAATGATATTTAGAAGAATATAATTTGAAGTTACGTTATTTTACCTCTTCTTCAGTTACATCTCCAATTCCACCAAGTATATGACACCATGTGGGAGGATATAGAAGTCAATTAGTTGAATCATTAAACGATGTAACCCTTCCAAGCTATTTATCAGTGTGTTTTGGGGTGGGGGTTAATGTAAAAATAAGTACTAGCTTGTATTAGTTATTAGTTACGCTTCAGCAGATGACAGGTCAGTGCTTATAACAGGTTGAAAGAAATGAGGAAAACAAACTCCTGATTTTAATACAAATGATGCAGAAAGAAGATTGTGATCTGATCATCAAGTCACTTCAAGTATTTGAGAAAAAGATGTATATGTTTGGTTAGCAATTGAGAAACTGCATTTAAATGCATTTCATATATAACCTAGAGTAACTATTTTTTAAGATGTCTATCCAGCAAGCTGCTATAATTTACAGAACTTTGCAAGGTTGCTGTGCTGATCCAATCCTTTCACTAGTAAGGAAACCACTGAATGGAACGGCATAATCACATGATATTTAGCAATTGAAGGTGGGAACATTGCATGATATTTATACTTTCCGTCTTGTTCTTTTAACCTGGATATAAGCATGTAAATTTCAACTAGAGCCAAATACAACTTTCGCTAAAGAAGGCAACAACATATACCGGGTGAAACTTACAGGGTATCTGCACGTATTGACACCTTCTGATGTTATTGTCTCGGTACACTTTTCGCTTCCATCTACACTTGCTGCACCAAGCTCTGCAATATCATTGAAAGAAATTTCTTAAGGATATGCATGACCTCAAGCAGTGTAATCATTGCATGAAGGATAAACAAGTAGCAAAAAACTAAGTGATATCTTTGCATCTGTGATCATTTTGAGATTTCTCATTTTGCTGCCTACATCATCTTTCAAATTACGGATTAAGGTGCCTACGTTATATTATTATACTATTTTTTCTTATGTGTATTTATTTGTACCAAAAAGAGTCTGGATTCTGGAATGCTTCACAAGGCTATTCATGGGACGGACTAACCCTGTCCGTCACCAGACCCTAGACACACAAAAAACCCGATGATATACAAGTCTAAACATGATCGTATCTAGTTAGGGTTGTACCGGGCGATCATGAAACATAAGCTAAATTAAATTATAAGATGATTACACATGTATGTTCAAAAGATAAATAGTTCACGCAATAAGCACATATATCATATTATGTATTGATACAGATATAACAAGAGTTTTAATTTTGATCCACAGTCAATGTAAAAAAAAAAACAAACAAACAAACAAATTGATCCAAGTATGTGTTGACTCTACACATGGGCACGTCGTTGACATATTTCTTAAAGGCAAATTCATAGTCAAACACTTTTAATGATGCATAAACACATGAATGGATGATAATGTAAAATATTTCATGTGTATCAACATTAAATCCTTATCATAATTATTCAGATTCATTACTGTCATTTTCCATTAAACCGCTATTATTTCTAGCACAAATGTTTGACGCTGCCAAGTCAAATAGTGTCAGTTAACCATTTGATAACAATTTCAGATAGCATGCAATCAAATTCCAGCAAAAGATATATTTTCCGGTTGTTTCGATACTTACTATTTTTGGACAACGATGTTCCCTCTTTGGCTGCTAGGCATCCTGTTGTAGCAGTAGTTTGCTTTATACTACTGAGAGAAGAATGCTCACTAGGACCACTGCAACACGCAACACTTACACTTATATTTTTTGAAAAGAAAAAGGCATTTTAAAAGTGAAGTCATATGGGGTAAACAAGAGGTATTGCTGATAAAAGTGTTCAAAATGTATAGGCCGTTCAAGCCAAGGAAATAAAATACAAATGCTATACACAAAAAATGGGATATTAGGTACCAGAGTTGGCATTAAGCTGAAGATACAAAAAAGTGTTAGATTTTAAAAAACAACTGTATGATGTTATTTAGTAGAAAATGTGGTGTCTTAGGCTGGATATCAACTGTCAAGTATACAGTGTGTTGGAAAAAATTGCGCATGACATCGAAGATGGGAACCACATACAAAACAAAACACACAAAAAGTAGTACAGCACAAGAATTTATGTGGGTAAGCAATTCTTGTCCACAACCATAAACTCTAGTCTACAAATATCAAATTTGTCCAGTTCTAGTACGTTCTGTCAGTTTACAGATAGAATACTCTACAGTTATTTGTTGGTCAAGTTGGTGGACAATTGACCAGTAGATGTCAAAAGTCATACATATCAAGAAATCATTTCAAGACTTTTCTTTCATAAAGATATAGGTGTATGCAGTGTCAGCCATCACAGCTTAATGCCAATAATCACTTTATTTCATTAGTTTTGCACTACACCCTAAATTCACTCAATAAACAAAGTACTAGTAGGATTCACTAGTTATGATCTCCTTTGGAAACTATTCAATGGAATTTGAATTTAAACTAAAAGAGTAAGGCTTATCATCAAATAAAACTCACCAGTGGGAGATAAGATTTTTATTTGAAACATCAGCCAGTGGAAATCGTGCCTACACAAAAGTCAAATGATATTCATAAGGATTGTTTCCACAAGAAACATATTCAGGCAACTTTGCATAACTAAAGATAAAACATGACTGAAGTCAAAATGAAATTCAAAACAAGGGATAGGCTTCAATGTTGTGATATAACATCGATTATAACCAAGAAAGCATTCAAATAAATGGTAAAGGATCTTGATGACCCTAAATATAACCTAGCCGCAAAATTTGTTAGCTATTCCACTTGCATGTAGTTTACTCGTAACCGAAGTTTCAAGCAACGCTAAAAGCTTAAACTATTGATATTTGACTAATAAATGGTTTATACTTTTGATAAAATAATCTACTGTTCGTAAAATCTTTCAGGGATTTGAACCTTCAAAACACAAGCATACTCAAACAGTCTACCAAAATATAGAATTTATTTAGTGATTTAGGTTGCAAGGGTCAAACTCATAAACAGTGTTCAGGTCAAACACACACCCCTCACGCCCATGAATGGACATCTGGAGCGTGACCCGAGTAGCTAGATAGTAAGTGGCCCAGCGGATCTTGGATAGGCTCTGATACCATCTTAGGTTTTATAGTGGGCCTAAATTATTGGGTTGGGGCTAATTCAGTCCCTACAAAGCTGGTTTGGTACAAAGAGTTAGACTCGATATAAAAACCTTATACAGTATCAAAGCCTATCCATTGGGCCACCCACCATTTATATCCATGTACCAAACCTAACAGTGTTGGGCGTGAGAGAGTCTATTGAAAAGAAAGAAAAAAAAATCTCACATAGAATAAAGATAAGGCATGAAATGAGTACACCCCTCACATTACAAGTGGTTTTGTAGGGGTTGAGTTAGACCCAACCCTTAGACCCAACCCAAAACATGTCAATAAGACAACTCATCAGAAATGTCGACTAATACTAAAAGAAAACTGACAATGTAAGTGTTAAGAGTCCCACATCGGATAGGAAATGGCCTGACAATGTGTTTATAAGTGGGGGCAATCCTCACTTCATAAGCCGGTTTTGTGGGGTTGTGTTAGGCCCAACCACGATTTCTAAGATGGTATCAGAGCCTCTTCAAGATCCAATGGGCCACCTGCTATCAGGTTTCTGCTATCGGGCCACCCACCATTTATGTCCACGAACCAAGAGTTTTGGTCGTGAGGGGGTGTGTTAAGAGTCCCACATCGGGTAGGAGATGGCCTGACAATGTGTTTATAAGTGGGGGCAATTCTCACCTCATAAGCCGGTTTTGTGGGGTTGTGTTAGGCCCAACCACGATTTCTAAGAGTAAGAATAAAAACCTGCAAGTAAGAAGCCTCCCTAAGAATGGTTCAAATCTGTAAGAATCAAAACCCTTAAGGCTATAGACAAAGACAAACAAAAAGAAAACTGACAAAGTTTCTATTTCTCCCACGTTATATGTTTCTTCATATCTTTCACAAAATTAAACATGCAAGTATGAAATAGTATTCATTTTTTATCATTCGATGAATTTTCCACAAACCTTAGAGCCACATGTATCTTTGAAGTTGTTTCTAGGGCATTTGAAAAGTTGAACAGTATGTTTACTACTTGTCACAGCATTCTCCAATAAACAAGTGGCATCTCTTTTGGATTTATGGGTCAGCACACGTGATTCAACCAGAGAACCCTTACAGCTCACAGAATCACTAGATGAAAGCCGGTTTCTTTCAGAGGTGTTTTCAACTTGTTTTGATGGCAATTTTTGCTGCTTCATAATTGTAGAGCATTCATGCAAACCAACTGATCCAGAATCAGACGGAGGCACTTGTTTTCTCCTTTTCTCTGAAGATATATTTTGCTTCACAGTTTTAATATTTGTTATTTCTCTACTTGTGAAACTGTCTGGTTTGCTAGAAGCCAAGTCCAGCTTACTGCAAATATTAATTTTGGATCTTGGGACATCCTGTTGACCCTTGCGAGCAGGTTTATGAAATGTTTTTGCAGGCTACTAGCAAAAAAAAAAGAAAGTAAAAAAAAAAATTGCATCACCAAACTGAACTATGAAACAGTCACAGCCTACTGTTCTTACACCAAATATACCTTTGGAGCATAGGTCCGAGAGGCACAAGAGTTTTTAAGCATGTCAAAGACTCTACTTAGAAAACTTTCATCAAAAAAGCACTTTGGAATTTTTGAATTAGCCTGCAATTAACAGTCACCAAAAAAAATAGAATTGCATGAATAACACAACAAACTAAATTGTATAGGAAAAAAAAAAAGAACGTGCTCTGATTAAATCTGTGTTAAGCAAAGAAATTCATACAGAAAACTCACATCATCCTTGGTGACACTCACTCTATACAATGATGAAGGCATCAAAATTTCTCGTGGGGCTTGTGATACAGAAATTTCACCGGGACTTAATGCATTTAAAGTAAATAGACCAATTTCAACCAGCTTGTGCAGCTTCTGCATTATATGAAGCTTAAATTAAACTTGTACACACACAAAAAACAAATGTAGTTAATGAGCATGTCAAAAATGTTTTACACTGGTCGTCTGTGCATCAACAGAATCCTCGGCTTTTCTGATTGCTTGAAAAATGCTAAATATATACAAGACAGCATCATTAACAAGCTCCCGGTGACCATCAGCATTACTGATATCAACCAATGCCTGCAGGAGAAAGAAGAGTGGACTACAAAAGCAATCCAGATTTGTAACCACCATTAGCGCTAAAATTCATGTCATAATTAGTATAACTAAAATAAGATTGGATAATAACAATATATTACCTACAAATGTCAGCATACACTTCTTCATTTTGATAGGCTTCAGGAAAGTCGTTACTCTGAGCAAGCACATGAATCAAGTACACCAAAACATATGCAGGGTAATCAACGATTGCTCCTTGAACAGAAGAAGGTTGTCGTTTGCAAGCTGCTATACTGTAATCCTTAATAAACTCTGCCATATGTTTATAGTTCTAAAATGAGCAGAATCAGTAACTATTAATTAGCACAAACATTAATCCGCCAAATAATAAAACAGGCTCTAAAACATAACAATAAGAACCAAAAAAAATAAAAAATTTATGACAAAATATGTGGCACGTAAGCACGTTATGGGGCTGCTGAAATATAATATAATATAATATAATATAACATTACATTATCCTCTTCAACTATGCTTGCATTGAAAATGATTCAATTTAGCATTTTACCCTATTTTTATTTTTCTCCACTAGACCCTACAGATTTTCTTTTCTTATTTTTGGGGAAAAGTAGAGATCTGATGTATATTACATTACCCTCCTTTTAACCTAGTTTAATATGAATAACAAATAACAAAAAATTGTAAGAATTACATGCATAAAAGACGTAAACATACTTGAAACCGCAGATCATCAACGCTCTCAGTCACTGCCAATGGAAAAGCACAAGCAAATCTGATAGGTAGTTTATGCTCTTTCAACAATTTCTGAGTTTTACTGAGAAATTTGCTCCTAACAAAAGAAGAAGGATCCTAGAATACAAAAAGAGGTGCATTAAACAATTAAAATGAATAATATGATTGTGAAACAAAAGAGAATCAGTAAACAATTTATAGATCACATAAAACCCATAAGAAATAATAACTCTGGCTTAACGTAGAACGACATACACCTATTCCTTCTGATAAATATTTTTTCAATTATTCTCGAGAACTAAATATTTTCAAGGAAGCACCACACTTCAAAACATTGTTTTGTGTCACGTTGTACCAGTAACAAACATGTATTCATGAATTAGATGCTTAGTATTTTGACTTTTTACTTTTATTTGTTGGACTTTTATTCCAATAGATGTGAATATGACAAAATTAAGTACATGTTAACTTTTTAATAAGTCTAGAATGACTCGTACCAACTTCAACAAATTGTTTCTCTCTTCTCATTTAAGACTTGTGTTTTCTTATTTTTATGGTTTGCATTAGTAATTGTTAGAATATAAGCTAGTTTAGTCTTTTAGCTTTATTATCAGTATTGTACCAGTTGTCTTATGACACCTGTCCCTAAGTCCAAAGGACTATAAATACTTGTATTCCCTCTCTATTCATAATAACAAATATCAAATACAGTTACAGATTTATTTTCTCTCTCTTCTCTTTCAAGCTTCTCTAACCGTTTCCATGGAGTCTCACTTCTAACATGGTATCTAGAGCTTCTTGATCCAGATCCATGGCTTCAGCTATGCCTTCTCCTACTGTCTCTGATGCGCAACGCGTAACTGCTGCAGCATCCAAAACCTTCAAACAAACTGTTTCGGTGAAGCTTGATGATACGAACTACCTTCAATGGAAGCAGCAGGTTGAAGGTGTTCTTCGCGGAACGAAGATGGTGAAATATGTGATTTCACCTCAGATTCCACCTGTGTATCTCACAGATGCAGGAACAGAGAATCCTGCTTACACTGAATGGGAAGAGCAAGATTCTTTGCTCTGTACTTGGATCCTGTCAACGATTTTGCCTTCGCTCCTCTCGCGATTCGTTCTTCTCCGTCATTCGTGGCAGGTTTGGGATGAAATCCATAGTTATTGCTTCACACAGATGAAAACGCGTTCGGGCCAACTCCGTTCTGAATTGAGATCCATTACGAAAGGTCTGCGCACTGTTGCTGAGTTTATTGCTCGTATTCGCGCAATTTCAGAGTCTCTTGCTTGAATTGGAGATCATGTTCCTCACATGGACCTAATTGAAGTTGTTCTTGAAGCGCTTCCTGAAGAATTTAACCTTATCGTTGCTAGTCTAAATGCAAAATCTGAGGTTGTTTCTCTAGATGAACTTGAATCGCAGCTCCTTACACAAGAATCTCGTAATGAAAAATTCAAGAAAGCTGCTGTAACTGAACCAGTTTCAGTTAATCTCACTGAAACTGGTAATCTTGAATCTCAACCTCATGGTTCTAACTCTCAGAATCAAACCTATGCTGATGGTACTGGGAACAGTCAATTTCCCAATTTCAGCCTTAATTTTGGAGGAAGAAATGGCCAGTTCAGAGGACGTGGTGGCCGTTCTGGTGGTAGATTCAGAGGACATGGTGGCCGTTTTGGTGGTAGACCGTATGTGCAATGCCAAATATGCTCAAAATCTGGTCATGATGCAAGTTATTGCCATTTCAGGTTCTCTGCTCCACAGTATGATTACTATAGTCCCTATGGCTCATCAGGAGGATATAGAGCACCTCCAAATGTGTGGATGCAGCACCTGGCTCGTCCTCAGCACACTGGACAGTTTCTTAGGCCACCTACACAACCTCTAGCTGGCACTCCAACAGGTCAATCTGCACAAGCCTTCTTAACTGGTTCAGACTCACAAAACTCCTTCAACAATGTTTGGTACCCTGACTCCGGAGCCACTCACCATGTCACCCCTGATGCATCCAATCTCACAGATTCCATGTCCCTTTCAGGTTCTGATCAGGTCCATATTGGTAATGGACAAGGTTTGGCTATTAACTCTGTTGGTTCTTTGCATTTTACCTCCCCTTTACATCCACAAACAACTTTAAAACTCAATAATCTTCTTCTTGTTCCCTCTATAACCAAAAACCTTGTTAGTGTGAGTCAGTTTGCTAGGGATAATAATGTTTACTTTGAGTTTCATCCTAATCATTGTTTTGTCAAATCCCAGGATTCTTCTAAGGTGCTTCTAAGAGGTATTCTTGGACATGATGGTCTCTATCAGTTTGAGTACACCAACTCATTCAAGTCCACTACTACAGTTTCTCCATCTTCTAGTGTCAATACTGTTTGCAATAAAGTCCCAGCACAGGCTGCTACCTCTGCTAGTTTAAATGTCAGTAATTTTCAATGTAATAATGTTGAACATTTACCTAGTAGTTCAGCAAATAGTCCTGTTAAGTCTTTTCCTTCCATGTATAGCATCTGGCATAGCAGACTTGGACACCCTCATCATGAGGTGCTCCAAAGCATTGTTAATGCTTGCTGTCTTGGTAAAGTTCATAAGCTTCCTTCATTTGCCTCTCAAATGACCTATACTAAGCCTCTTGAACTAATTTTCTGTGATCTTTGGGGACCTGCACCTGTTGCATCCTCATGTGGTTATACGTATTTTCTTACTTGTGTGGATGCTTATTCTAGATACACATGGATTTATCCTCAAACTCAAATCCCACACACTCTCCACTTTTCAGAATTTTAAAACTATGATTGAATTACAGTTAAATCATAAAATCATTATTGTTCAAACTGATGGAGGTGAGTTTTTACCTTTCACAAAATATCTCAATAACCTTAGCATTACTCACAGATTCACTTGCCCACACACTCACCACCAAAATGGCTCAGTTGAAAGAAAACATAGGCGTATTGTTGAAACTGGCCTCACCCTTTTATCTCATGCACAAATGCCACTAAAGTTTTGGGACCATGCCTTTCTCACTGCCACTTACCTTATCAACAGATTACCTACACCTGTTTTAGCCAATAAATCACCCTTCTTCTTACTTCACCTTCAATTTCTAGATTATAAATTTCTTAAAAGCTTTGGTTGTGCATGTTTTCCTTTCTTGAAACCTTATAACTCTCATAAACTAGATTTTCATTCAAAAGAATGTGTCTTCTTGGGATATACAAATAGTCATAAAGGTTATAAGTGTTTAGATGCCTCAGGTAGGATTTTTATATCCAAAGATGTTGTGTTCAATGAAGTAAGATTTCCTTATCTTGACTTGTTCCCATCTCAAAATGTTTGTTCTATTATACCAGATGGGCCTACCCTATCTACTTTCCTTCCTACTCCTGTTTCCACATCATCTGTGGTGTCTCCTACTCTGAGTTCACCTCCTCATCATGCTTCTTCTTTTGGGGCTGCTCCTCCTTCTCCCATAGCAAACAGCCCTCACACTCCATTTGTTAGTTCTCACCCCTCTGAGTCCTCTCACAGAAACACTGTTGTTCTGAATCCCTCTTCCATCACTATTCTACCTCCCTCTCCCTCCCAAAACTCTTCCCCTGAGTCTGCTTCTAGCTCTGCTAGCTCTCAGTCTGCTGCCTCTGAGTCTCCTGTCCCTCACAGAATTCATCCTCACAACACTCACACAATGAGAACAAGAGGTGAACATGGAATTGTGCAACCTAGAATTAATCCCACATTACTTTTAACTCATGTTGAGCCTACCTCTTATAAAACTGCTATTCAAGATCCTAAGTGGCATTCAGCAATGCAAGAAGAATTTACTGCATTACTTAAGAATCAGACCTGGTCCCTTGTTTCTCTTCCTCCAAACAGACAAGCCATTGGTTGTAAATGGGTGTTCAGGGTTAAAGAAAATCCAGATGGTAGTGTAAATAAGTACAAGGCACGCCTGGTGGCTAAAGGGTTTCATCAGCAAGCTGGTTTTGACTACAATGAGACCTTCTCTCCTGTAGTCAAACATGTTACAGCATCCCAAACATCTTTTGCTGTAGGCAGATACATGTATGTTTTTCTCATACCTACCTCCATAGTATTAATAAGCCATGCAATAATGGAAGAATTTTCAGATTACCAGAACTTGTAATTAGGATGTGTTGTTGCAGGCATCGGAACATCACCTGTAAAAAAACCCAATTTCCCTTTGCCATCTAGAATAAGTCGAACAGTTTGGGACCATTCAGCGTAGTTCGAGCCATCCAGTTTCTGAACATTAACCTGGAGAGAGTAATTTTGACCTCCACCTCCTGAGTTAAATGATCCAGCGATGTCATAACCACCATCAAATGGGTAGCCATAACCAGACCCAAAAAAGTTGTTGGGATCACCTCTGCCGTAACTGAATCCACCGTTAAAATTGTTGTCTGTCATGAAATTGAGTGGTGGTATGGTAAATCCATTTCCACCAAGTGGGGTACCGCGGCCATTTCCTTTGACGTTGTTGTTGTTGATGCCACCGCCGGTATTGTTGTTGGCGCCGCCGCCGCCACGTCCTCTGGTAGGGGTTGTATGGTTAGGGTCGGCCATAGTTTGGATCGGTCGGGTAAAATGGGTCGGGTAAAAACAACGGGTCACTAGAAAGGGAAAGCTTTAGGGAACCCCACTAGTTAGGGAAAGCTTTACAGTATCACCCTAGCCCAACCAGGCTCTGATACCATGTTGAAATTTGGGGCCTAACTCATCCTTACAAAACCGGCTTGTAAGGTGAGGAGTGCCTCCTCTTTGTAAACTCTGATCAAGCTTCCTATCTAACCGATGTGGGACTAAATCCACCCCCCCAAAGACAAGCCAACATAAGGCAACTAGGGGCAGATCGCAATTAAGGTGGGATTACCAACACACCCCTCATGCTCGGGGCGGGATTTCCAACACACCCGCTCACGCTCAGGCCTAATGGGCATGAAGCGTGGCAATGCGGAATCCTGACAACGGTAGATCTTGGATAGGCTCTGATACCATGTTGAAAAATATATGGGTGATAATGTTCAGATTTATTATGAAGAAAAGAGGCTCCTTTTATAGGAGAAAAATACAAAGTCAACTCCTTTATTTTAGGAGTAATATAATGACTCATAACTAAGAAATAAATAATAGTAAATACGAAATATTTCAACAGTTCTCTATTGTGTTGTGTGTTTTGTTGTTCGTTTTTGAGAAGAAGAAAGGCGCGCGTTCATCTGACACTAGTAATTTGAGTTGGGCTTTAAAAAATGAATTGGATGAAAAAAATGGCCCAAAACCAAAAAAATGTGATTTTTTAAACCACGAGTTTACCAATTTTACTCCGTGTTAACTCGCTCAAACTCGGCAAACTTTCCGATTTCACTAAACACCGAGTTTATGTCCGAATTTACTCCGTGTTAACTCGCTCAATTTGTGGAACACTGCATTTATTGACTCTGAACCTTACTAAGAATGGTTTAAGGGTAATAGGCTCGACTACAAAAAGAAGTTAAACATTTCAGTTTCACACCTTGGTTATCCTAACAAACTTCTGGATATTAACTAACTAGGCAACTGTAATAACTGCCACCATTTGAACTAACTTATAAAGTTCCAATTATAGTAAATTGAATGCGGAAATTTTACACTAATACTCCCCCTCAAGCTCAAGGAGGGATCAAGCTAGTTTTATCATAGACATTGAGCTTGACCTTTAACGCCTGAATTTGAGTGGATTAACAAGTCTTATTTAAGATATCAATTATCTGAATATAAGCGGAAATTTGGAACTAGTGGAGAACGCTATTCCGAACAATGAATAAAGTCTTTGGATGTAAATGCCTTTGTGCATGAAAATCAGTTCAGAAACAATATTAAGATAATTTTTTCTTAGCTTTCTTCTCTAAAATGCTGAGCCAGTCTACTTTCCCTACCTGCCAAATTATTTCAAATGGAGACAGTAATATACATACCTTTGCAATCAAAATGGTGAAGCGGAAGATTTCTGGAGCTATATATAAATCCCACTTTTTAGCAAGACGAAGAATTGCTGTTGCAGCAGCTAATCTGATATGAGCCTTATCGTTTTCACTGCACACAGTAAACACAACAATGATCATAAGCAAGTTTAATAGTTCAATAAATATCACCCCAGATAGAAAATCAACCAGAAAGGTTTTAACAAACCAGTTAGAAGTTACTCTTGAAATCTTGAAATGTAAATATTTCTCATTAACAATGAAAAGGGATTAACAAATATTTATATACATGGATGTAACCTAAATAGGAATGTTATCCTATTATTAATCTTCAAGGATACTAACAGATCTTATATAATAAATATCAATATCTCAACAGTGACATAAATTAGATAATCACTTAAATTAGTCCCTGCTAGGACTTACCAAGATCTTTACAAAACAACAGTCATAATCGGAGCACAAGGCCCATTAACAACCATAACATGGTGCTTTTCAGACAGTGTAGAGTAGGGTGATAAATACGAGGAAAGTAAAGTCATATGATAAGTGACAATTGAGTCAAGTATCCAGATATCTTCAAGCATAATACAAGTGACCTTTAGAGAACTCCAGGCTGAAATAGCTGCAGATTTATTGTCTTATAAAATAGAGAACGGCCACATCAGTGCCACACTCAATAAAATAGAAAATGCTTGGAACAAAGTAACAACAACGAAAAAACCAAACAACCACAAAGAAGCCTCTGGAACCCCTCAAAAGTAGGACCCGCACACAGGAAGTGGTCCCAAGCGAACCAGAAAAGGAAGACAAGTCAACCAGCCCAGGCAGCGCAAGAATGAAAGCTTAGAGAACGCTGTATGTGGACAGTGCATTGTGAAGGCGACAAACAATGACTGTTTACAAACAGTGAAGTCTAACTAGAAAAAGGCAATGTTGTGTGTCCAGGTCAATGAAAAATAAAGGGACCTGACGAAGGTGCCAAGTGCTGCAATGAAGGCAGCAAAAAGGGACGCAGTGAAAGCTGCAAAGAGAACCACAATAAAGGCAGCTAGGGTTTTATGCGAAGCAAGATCTCCAAGATCTGGAGCTCATGACACCATGTAGCAAAATTTTCTTAATGTTAGTAATTGTGTGTAGAGTAGAAGCACTAATTTGAATATATATATATATATATATATATATATATATATAGAGAGAGAGAGAGAGAGAGAGAGAGAGAGAAGCTCTAACTATTGGGCCTTATTAATAGGCCAAATACAAAAAATCTAATAAATACTCCCTCTGATCTCGTATGTAAGAAAAAAAAATTCTCATGGTCTCAATATAAGCAAAAGCCTACTATAATTATTATATTTAATGTCTCTATTCCAAATTTACCCTTAAATTAAATCAACTATCACTATTCATATTAAATGTCTTCAACACTTACCAAAGCACTTCCAAGGGTAAAATTGGATAGGGTGTGTGCTTTTTTATGATGACTTGAATGCACTTAGTCCATTTTCTTAAAGGGTGTGCATTTTCTTTTCTTGCTTACATATGAGACCGGAGGGAGTACATACATATTTACAACACAAGGTTTGAAGTGAATAAATATAAAGGTAACTATAAAAGTCATACCACGAGCCTGTATACCTATCAACAAAACCATCATTTTCCCGTAGCATTCTTGATAAAATATCCAAGAGTCCATTAATGTTCTGCTTCGTGTGGTTCCCTTGGTAAGGCAAAAAGCTCTTCACTAGTGTTTTCAGCGCATAAATCTGCAAAGTAAGGATGTCAGAGAAATTACAAAGTCGCTATGGAAGAAATACAATGCACATCACATAAAATATTCCCCACTTTCCTTTTTTTTCATAAGCTGAAATTTCTTGTAGAACTTTTTTTTAATAATTAGCATAAATATTAAATAGTATCCATCCCTTATAGTACTTGTCCGTAACCCAACAAAGAAGAATGAACAGAAAACTGTCTAACTAAACAAAATAGCAACAGTTTGCTGACTACACATTCTTTAAGAATATACCATTCTTTGCATAATAACTGAATCGGATGGTACTACCCATTCCTCACTTTAAATCTTTTACCCCTACACTACACTCATTGCTCCAAAGTAACAGGATACCCTCTACTACGTCCATTTAGTCCTTGTTATACTACCACTATTTCTTCTTTAACTTCTATTCTTTGATATGTTGTCAAAGTTCCCATGATTCAATACCTAAAGTTTATGGATTTCAAATCTGATGCCTTTCTATATATATTTGAAAATCCTCTTTTAAATGATGGAAAAAAAATATTGTGATGCAAATAGGGTGAACAAACTTCTATTATCCTACAGTTGGACAACACATTCTATGAAGCTCAAGAGAGCAGCCAACATCTCAATCCAAGTCAGGCAACTTAGGCTTTGTTTGCGAGTTTGGAGGGGAAGGGAGGGGAAGGCTTGAGAAAAAAGGAATTGGCAAGTGGAAGAAATAGAGGAAAATGAGAGGGGAGGGTTTTGGGGGTTAACTTTTCTTCATAATACAAAACTCTCCTCATTTGGGGGGAACTCAAAAATTGTATTAAAGGAGGGTTTTGGGGGGTTTTGGAGGGTTTATATGAATTCTTCAAATTTAATCTATGTTGTTATAGTATTTTTTAAATTAAAAATATAGTAATCATATGCATTAATTTATCATTCTCTAAAAAACTACTCTTTTAAAAAATTTGAAAGATTTCTCCATTTTCCCTCATATTTTCCACCCCTCAAAGCCTTCTCTTCCCCTCCCCTCCAAACTCCCAAACAAAGCCTTAGGGTCCATACACTAGTACCAAGAATATTGTCAAATATGCATATATCACAAAAAAAATTCATGATAATGATTTTCAACATAAATCTGTATTTATATTGCTTTTTTATTTATGTATCCTCGGCCCCTTTTTCTGCTGCATTCAGTTCTATTTTTTATGTCAAAACATACTAAACAGACATCAGCAGTAAACATTAATCCCATGGCCGAAGGTGTAGTGAATACCAATAAACTATAATATTGCTTCTACAAGCATAAGTGTTTATGGGGAGTTTGGATCTGCTCCATTTAGGAAGCCATCCATTTAGTCCATTTAGATGCACGGATGTGCAATACGTGGGAAAAAAATGTTCGAGGGCTGAAATTAAAACTTGAAAATTAAGAATCTTTCAATTAGAAAATAAAATGAAACACACTCGGTGCCCCTCTGCAGACACGATTCAACCATTTACAACGCCTGCATTAGTTCTCTGTGTTGGTATGAATGTCATCTAACTTCGATTAATTTGACTCGTTTACTTCACCTACTACTCCAAGCTCATTCTGATTTCTTTTAATGATGCAGTTAAAAATTGTTTGGTGAGGTTTTTGACTTGAATTCCTTTTAATTAAAGCAATTACAAGATTTATTTTCTGCATAAAAAATTGCACAAACTTCAGCCTAACCAAAGGAGGAAGATGGGAATTGATTACAACCTTCGACGATTAAACACAATCCTAAAATTACAACCCAATATTGCAGAAGCTTCTCATCCCTAAAATTAAAACTTCAACTTACAACCAAACGATCATCAAGTGATTTAGGAGAAGAGGTTTACTCATGGCGATTTGGGAGAAGAGAAGAGAGAAACAGCATTTACAGGGCAGCGGCAATGTAGAGGAAGAATGGGTGGTGAAGAGGAAGAGGAAAGGAGGAGAGGTCATGAATAGTGAATCACTGGGTGCGTTTCATTTTCTTTCTTTTTTTTAATTAAAAAAGTTTTAATTTTCAAGTTTTAATCTCAGCCCTGAAAAAAAAAATCCCACATGTCATACATCCATCGCCTAAATGGATGGCTCCCGAAATGGAGCAGAACTGAACTCGTTTATGGGGGACTGTCCTTTAAAATTGAGCATTGCATGGAAAACTAGTTGCAATAACCCTGAAAAAAATCAATAAAATGTATAGACATGGAATGAACACAAGCACAAGATGACAGAAATACAACAGCAAAGTAATTTTTATCCTTTTCGAAGTCCAGATCTAAGGTCATATGAAAAAATTTCAAAAGCTTTATCAGATTCCTCCTACTAACCTTCAATTGACAAGATTTGCTGCACTGAGATGTATCATGCGAGGAAGTCAGATCATCATCATCCAAATACTCCATCTGATCAAACATGAAACTTATTCCATTAACAACACAAGCAACCGAAAAATTTCTACAGAACATCAACACTGTTCTGGCTTAAATAAATTTAACAGGCAAGACTATTCATGGTTAAATTCAAGTACTTGAATAATCTTCTGGCATATATATGATGTGATCTTTTCAATTTGAGATCCAAGATCTGAAACAGAGCATTGTGCGATGCATCCCAGAGATTGCAAAATTGTTGGGACATTCCACTGGCAATTTAAACAGTAAATTTGTCACTGACTCGGGACACCCAGAGGAACAGAAAGAGATAAACTCAGATGTCACAACTAAGAAGCAGATCACCTCCTATTAATAGAAATTATGAAATTAGCTATAAACTAACTGAATCCAAATACTCCATCAGATTGATCATGCTAACCTTCAATTGACCAAATTTTATGCGCTGAGGGGTACCATACAAGGATGTCAGATCATCATCATCCAAAGACTCCATCTGATAAACATGTAACTTATTCCATGAACAATACAAGCAGATGAAAAACTTATACAAAACAGCAACATTATTCTGGAAAGATAAATTTAAAGAGAAACTATTGATGGTTAAATTCAATTACTTGAATAATCTTCTGGCTTATATATGATGTGATCTCTTCTACTTGAGTTTCAAAAGCTGAAACAGAGCATTGTCCGGTGTAACCCAGATTTTGCATAATGGTTGGGACATTCCATTGGCTATTCAAAGAATAAATTAGTCTCTGGACACACAGAAAACAACAGATAGTCAGCCGACAATATTAACAAGCAAACCATACTTACATAAATATAATGCCAAGAATTAGCTATGAACAAACTTAGAATTAGGACTGGGCCAAATTCAACTCCTAAAGCTAGCACAACGGGTGAGAACCACCCAAGCCTATTAAGGACTACTTCAACCATATATAAAATTGATGGGCGATCTCAGCACATCCCTTCACACCCATCAGATCTAAGGTTGCAATGAAGGCGGCTCAAGATGGCCACAATAAAAACGACTAGGGTTTCCAATACACCCTCTCACACCAAAGATTACACTTGAAGCGTGGAAAAGTACAAGTGGACCACTAATAGATCTAGAATAGCCTCTAATATCTTCTTAGAATTTGATCGCAACCCATCGCTTCACACCCATCAGATCTAAGGCTGCAATGAAGACAGCTCAAGGTGGGCCCAATAAAAAGAAATTTTATAATGCTACAAATGGTATCCACCCAAAAATGTGTACCTCAAATAATTTTGAGACAACTGAATGTTCAGAACTCGAGGAGACAATAGCAGAGACCGCAAATTTGGCTTGTCTGCGAGTTCCATGTAAGCACATTCTCTCTAGAAATGTATAAATACCACTGAAAAGTAAAAAAACAGAGTAAATTAAAATGGTAATTGATTACTTTACAACAATGAAAGGGTTGATTTAAAGCCAAAATTTCTCCATTGAAAAGCAAAAATAAAACTTGGTAAAGCCCTAAACTCAGCATTACCTAAAAAAAAAACAAGAACTATTTTCAATGGGCTGTGTTATGTTTGTAATATGTGTGTCTAAAGTATAGCACATGTTACTGTATTTATAATGTATATAATAAATGCAATGAATGCTCAAAGATGTGATTGAGCAATCTCCCTAATTAGTAGCTAATTTTGGAATTCTATTTACATACAATTATGAGTGTTAAGATTTTTATGTTGAGCCTAATTCATCCTTACAAAACCGGCTTGTAAAGTGAGAGTTGCCGGTTCTTATAAACTCATTTCAAACCTCATCTTTATTCTAAGTGGGACTTGAGTTTTTCCCAATGCACCACCCCCTCAAACCCAACACTATTCGACTTGGTGGGCGGATATAAATGGTGGGCGGCCAGATTGATAGGCTATGATACCAAATTAGGTTTGTGTATGAGCCCAACTCATCCTTACAAAACCGGCTTGTAGGCGAGGGGGCCACTTCTTATAAAACTCATTTCACGCCTTATCTTAATTGAATGTGGGACTCCGGTTTTTTCCAATAAAGATAGATACGAACATGTCATAATCACTAAGCTTGTTACAAATAGACTAAACTTGAGGTCTCTAAGGGGCTTAACAACAAATCAGTCATTGAGTCGATAGTATATATCATTTCAGGTCAGTTTAACTAGTGACTGATTAGTTCAACCAAAGGACCTAGTGACCCAATACTCTCACTGAGTCGATGGCCAATCCAAGTCTAATAACATTGCTTTAACAAAATTCTTTCAAATTGCCAATATGATTCAATTACTTAAATCGTCTATCATCAAATATGATTCATGTAGCATTATGGCATCGCTTGATGCATACACCAAGTGGAAAAAGGCTTGTTACTGTTGATATTGCTATTTACAAAAGTTTATCAAATTAAAACCAGGAAAAATACATTCTTAGTTTCTACAAAATCAAGACATTTCAACTTTTGTCCCTATAAAAAAATTATTTATTGAGTCTGTCAAATACAAAAAATTGTGTTGGCAATATGATTCAATTCCTTAAATCGTCTATCATCAAATATGATTCATGTAGAGCATTATGGCATCGCTTGATGCATACACCAAGTGGAAAAAAGGCTTGTTACTGTTGATATTGCTATTTACAAAATTTTACCAAATTAAAACCAGGAAAAATACATTCTTAGTTTCTACAAAATCAAGACATTTCAACCTTTGTCCCTATAAAAAAAATTATTTATTGAGTCCCTGTAAAATACAAAAAATTGCGTGCTTTTAGTCCTGAGAGACTAAAAACTGATTACTTTTGTATTTATTGGGTTAAAAATGAATAAAAAAAAATTATAAGGACTAAAGTTAAACGTATGTGAAATTAAAGAGACTTGAAACATATTTGACCCTGTTAGCATTCTGTACAAATATTCTTTGAAACCGTAAGGATCGGAATAAATTATTTTAAGCAGACTTCATGATGCATGGTTCTGTCAGAGACAAAGTTTAGAGTATTAAAACATAATAGAAAACACGTGGAAAGCACCATAAGCTACCTCAGATTGAAAGAAACGTTAGGACCTGCCATCGCTATAATCTCAATCAGCTTGTCATTTACAAGACTTGTATGCTCCAACACCATTTGAACCAGCTTCTCCGAGCCTTTCAGCATTGAGGGGAAAATTCTAACAATAGCCTAGTTTGAGTAAATGGAATAAGAATTGATCAAAGAATCTACATTAAAAAATTATTCCCTGATTCCCATAACCAGATACCCTTCCTTTAATTTGGCTACAATAGCCAAAATAATCTAAATATCTAAGTAGTTATTGAATCATTTCAGATTTGAAACTCTACTTTTTGAATTGATTATTTCACATATCATGAAGAAAATGCTACAGAATACACATACAAACATGATAACTGTTGTAATATATGTCAATAATAGTGTATAAAAAGAAGTACATTGTATTTATTAGGCAGAATGATATGTTAGTAATAGTGTAAAAAAAAGTACATTGTATTGATTAGGCAGAATCATGCAATTAAGGTAACAGTGTAACTATAATCTATGTAATCATTACCGTAAATCTAAATATTATAGCTCTAATGTCTAATTCAGCCACACGGACACACTTATGAGATCGATGTAATTATTACTTTATGTCTTATGCACTCCAGCTAGATAGATGAGCAGTGCTAGAATACATGTAATTGATGAATACAAGTACAACATATTAACTAAAAAATTTGGTAGATATTACCTATGAATTTATGCAACGACTATATTTTAGTATGTATATTGCAGTGCTGTTGTATAATAGAGACACAGATTCACTCGTACGTCTCTCTTTTCCCTTTTCTCCTCTTGGTAAAACATTGTTCTTGAAACCGAATGTCTTAAGCTTTTGTGCTAACTAAATTTTTTTAATGAGGCATCCATACTCCTTTGACCACAGTTTCAAAACATTGATCCTAAATATCCACCGAAGATGCACATGGAGGTATACCAAAGTACCTTTGACATGATTTGAAGCATTCTTTTATTTTGGGCAATTGAAAAAAATTCATTAACTTATTTATGCATTTGTCAAATTTCCAAATATGGAGGCGTTTTTTAAACAACTCAAGTGTTCTAAAACATATCGACCTGTTTTAAGTTTCAATACTGCCCAAAATATTAGGAAAAGGAATGACAGGAGGGGCTTGTGCACAATATGGACATCAGTATCACACATTTCTGATACAAATATGACAGCTCCTATATTCAAGGCCTAACTCAATCCCGCAAAGTTAGCTTGAAAGAAAAAGAGCACACAAGCTCTATACACTTATTCAGCACTATCTCTAATGAATGTGTGACTTTGGTTTTTACAAATGTGTCCCCTGACAACCGGCACTAACGACTTGATGAGTGGATAATATGGTGGGAGATCGGTGAGGAATACCCAAGCTTTTTAATCTCTTATTAGGCAATATCTCTAATGAATATAGGACTTGGGGTTTCACAAGCAGAATGCACGTATCAGCAACTCCAGTCACCCTTATTCCCCATTTCAATAAGAAATTTCAGCATAAGGCATTGAAAGTTCCATCATATAAGCTTTGCCGTTCTTCAATCCTGAAGATATTGCACATCAGGAAGGGGAGTTATACCACTAACGTCAAAACTCAAAACCATCCTTGACCTCCCCCTTCCTTCATATAGTGCCAACTTTTAGGATGAATTGTTGCTTTAGGAGATAATCACTAAATCATAATAGAAGATCACTCCTAAATGCAATTGAGTACAATCCCCATCGTTGACACTAACTTTCAATCACCAAATATTGAAAAGAGAATGGATGAGTCTTAGAACTTGGGCTATGATGGGATTAACTCAATCCCAAAATTTAACCCAGGGAGTGACAATTGCCCAAGCCATATCAGGACTACCACGGCTTAGTCAACGTGAGATCTCAACACAAACCTCTTACTCACAAGATTGTACATCTATAGCATGAAGCTAGCAAGACTAGTCATATAAAGGTCATCCAATAATAAATCTAAGATTGGCCTTGTTACGTAAAAATTAAAGCAACCTCAAAAACAGATCTTGGATAGGCTCTGGTAGGTTGCTATAAAGGTAACCTGGGGCTGAAAATAACAAAGGCGACTAGGGTTCTAATGTAAAAGGAATGTCTGAAACTAATATTACTTTATTTGGACTAGGCTTAATGAAGGCTTAAGTATTCTTTAGGTACCTACACATATAGCAATTTTTATTTGACCACGGTCAATTTTTTTTTTCATCCCTGAAAAAGAATGTCACTGAAGAGAAACTCCCTAACAAAAACGGTGCATGTGTGGCTAATGTTTTTCCGTCTGGACATGCCTGTACATGGATAACCGATGTTATTTCACCCTCTACCCCAAGCCCTGCAGCAGACTTGCCAGCACCACCCAACCCAACCATCTTTCCCAACCTCCCCCTCACACTCTAATGGTGACAACTGTCAACATCACAGTTAGGGGATATTTGGGTATTATCGCCTTGTTAAAAATGATGGCAAGATTGCCTGACCCTGATCTAACACACCCACCTAATTTGCATTGTCTAGAGCCTAATTTCATTTTCATGCAGCAGCGTCAAATGATGTATCCACCACCACCCCTCCCTCCACACACACACACACACACACAAAACAAAAAAAACACTAATTAACGTAATAGAATGTATGTTAAGATGCACTAAGCAGCAACTTTTATTACCAGCAGAAGATTTACAGCAGAATCCTTAAATCGACCGTCATCATTGGAAAGATAATCTAAAACACACTGGACATGCTCTGAGCTGAAAATATTAGATGAACATTTGGAGAAGAGGGAACATAAAAACTCATAATTTGGATTTTTGTCTCCAATCTTTACAAGAAGTTCATCCTGCCAAAATAAAAACAAAAGAAATGAAACTAAAAGGGGGGAAAGAGCATGGCTCAAACAAATACAAATAACCACTTAGGGATAAATAAGTATGAAAATAATGTGTGGAATCATGGAACCAAAATAATATTACAGTTCAAGACACTTCACACGAGAAAAGTGATTACATGTCCTCAAATTGGGATTCAACTTATAAATGCAGTCACAAATCATGCCATACGACAAGCGCCTGGATCGTAACCAATAAGACCAACTTTCATCACACAGAAAGCCAACCCTAACCAACAAAAGCTTTTGCTTCCAATCACCAATGTAAAAATTTAATAGGTACAGCTAATTATCAAATACCAAAACAAGAATTAGCAATTCCCTATAGACACACATATACAGACAAAAGAAAACTATGCATGACTTCATCAAAAGAAAATTATGCATGATGTTCCTGTAATTGAGTACTACACAAAAGTCATAATTCTCAACCTGTACAAGGTAAACTTAAAACCACTTAAATTATCACCCATTTCATAATGAGCATGTGAACAGCGGTATGAGGTACATACATACAAAACATAGACTGGACCAAATGTTCTATATATATATATATATATATATATATATATATATATATATATATATATATATATATATATATATATATATATATATATATATATATATATATATATATATATATATATATATATATATTAAGCTTCTTGATGCAATCCAAAATCACACATTAGCAAATAATAGAGAAAAATATATCAATAATGGAAATCAGTTTATTACTTCTGAAATGAAAAGAAATTATAGGATGGATATCCTAAGCAGCAGATGTGCTAATTTCCTATTTGGGCCCATATTCTCTTTTGGCGTCCTATCACTTCTCAACACAAAATCTCATTCTCAGGTTAGTTTTAGGGTTTATACTTTTCATACAAGTTACAACTTCATGTTTTGTCTATTCATATCAAATGTATTAACCACCATCACCCATCAAATTTCAAACTTATATAAGTTTTCTAGCCACATGCATACCTAGATTTTTAAACAATTCTAGAGAAATGGCTAATAAATTATACTTTTATACTTTAAGCATAAAGCCAAAAGAGATGAATAATATAATCGGATTTACAAACTACATACTTTGATGGTTTGTCCTATTGTGAAAGTTGGTTCTTCCAATAATTTTTCAAGAGATTTAAACAAGTTATTATCTTTGATTTGGTTTAACTTGTGAAGGCATTCTTCTGCTTTGTGAGAATCTGAGAAAGATGCGGCCATTTTTGTGAACGTGCTTTCAATTTTCTTCTGTGTTTCTTCAGCATGAGTTTCCTGAAAAAGCAAGGCTCCATTACTTCCAAGCTATCAAATCAGTCAGAGCATAAAACTGACCATATGCAACATGTTGACAAGAAATAAGTATTAACTACCATGTTGGTAAGAAATAAGTATTAACTACCAATCTGAGAAAGAAATACAAAATCTTACCCAAAAAAAAAGTAACAAATAAAAATGTTAATAATCAATGAAGGAAGATTTTTACACCATAAGAATAGCAACCTGTACTTATTAAATTAAATCATAAGAAGCATGTAAGCAGACCAAACCATTACTCTCCAAACCCTCAATATTCTTCTGCTACCAAGAGAACCAACATTCTAGTTCCACGTCATTAAAACACCAACACTCACATAACAGCAGCATAACACTTGAAATACTTATGTAATTAAAACGTTAAATCAACTCATAAGTCTCAAACAAAACAACAACTGAAGTTGCCTTCTGTAGTTCCACCACCGTGACCATAATCGTAGAATCATTTCAAAGAAAAGTAGATTATACAGGATTCCACCAAAATAAAATTTTGCATATACTCATAATTGTTGAAGGCAAGTATAATTGCAAAATAATAAGGTTTTAAGATTAAAATTAAGATTTTAACTACCATGGACGTGGATATGTGAATACAGGAAATTTTTGAAATTCAAGATACAGTACGAATTAGAAACAGTAGCAAAATTTTATAAATAATAAAAAACTTTTAACAGATGAAAAATGCATTGATCATTTCTCATTAATGTATAATGACAAGAGACATTGATCATTCCTCATTAATGTATACTATAATGATACCTGTGATCACAGTTTACTAAAAGATACTTGTGATTATAACAGAAGTTGCGGAGTTTCGCTTTGTTTACGAGGGAGAGTTTCTTTTCTTTCAACAAAGACATATACAATCATGCCATGATGTATCTCAAACGTATACAATAACCACTTTAAAAATAATTTAAAAATTAGATACTTTTGAAATATGTATCCGATAGTATCCTACGAGCATCAGCATCCAATACACATCCGACACGAATACTTCATCCATTTTTTAGTATCCGGACTTCATAGCTTGAGGTTCACAACTATCCTATTTTCCTATTGACTCTGTCATTGCTCACAATAGCATGCATCTACTAAATACTAAATAAATTTAGTTTGGGTGCAATAAACTTATTATTATTTCCATCTAATCTAAATAGAAAAGGGCCCGATGGTCTGCCCTTTGTTATAAGAAAAAAAAAAACTCAATCCTTGCATTTTACCTTTAATTTCTTTCGTATTGCCAAATAGTTTTTCATCTCATTCTGCAACCTGAAAGATAAAAGAATTTGTAAATATTTCTAAAATTTCACCTTCAAACATAGCACATTGGTATTGGTACCTTCTCTTTTGTATCAAAATCGTATTCAGTGCCTTTTCATGAAGAGGACTGAAAAGAGAAAACATGTGTATCCAGTGCTTTGTCCTTTCCGCAACAGAAAGATGCTCGGGAAATAGATTATCAGCAAGAACCAATTCCATGCTCTGGGATCTGAAATTCAATAAAATTAAATAAAATTAAACATAGAACTCAAATTTAAATTCAACTAGCAATCTGGAGTGAATAAGCTGACCTGAACTCCTTGCAATCCTTATGATAGCAAAGCATCAAAACTTTACATGGAATCTCTTCAAAGTGATCACTAATTGCCATGCTTCCTTCACAACATTTCTTACAGTAATCTCGATATATTTCCATCAACTTCTTTGAGGCCTTCTTCCTAACAGACACCTGAAAAAGCATTTTGGTTGTTAGGAATTATGTATTGTGTCCTTGATCAGGCAAAGAAACTCATCAGCACGTGCCTTTTTATCCATAAGTCTTTCAGAGACTTCAGCCATTAGTTTCAAGGGAACAAACATCAGGTTCGAACTGCAAATATCACAGGCAACACCAACCGCCTGCATCCTCACTCGGTCATCAAAGTCAAATAATCGGCCTTCAACAGAAGCTGCTCAGGTGAAAGGTTATCAGTAGTTACTAGGATGAAATTATGAGGGCATTGAAAATTAAAAACAGAACTGCCCAGTTGAAAATGAAATTATGAGGGTGTTGAAAAATGAATAGAGAACCAAATGATATAATATAACAGACATTTAAAAAAAACAATATTTGTTAAGCAGCTTACAGATGATTTCAAGTGATTCTCTCCCAAAAGGATTTGCCGCATAGAAAGCTTTGGCGCATTGTAAAGCACTAATTCTTACATCCACAGATGTATCAGAAAATCTATTCAAAAACTCCACAAAAAGATCACGAAACTTCTGTGCAACATGGTGTTCAGGAAGTGCAAAAAGTTTCCCCACCAAATTAACAGCTTTTAACCGAATATCAACCTGATCAGCCTACAAAGTGGATTGTAGGTATAATAAAAATGGCAAGTACGAAATTGAAGAAAAGAAACTGAACGAGCATGTCAAAAACTGATTTCGACCAATTGAACCTAGCTTGTATACAATTTTAAAACTAGACTAAAAGGGAGGATATACCGATATTTCTTCAATTAAGCTGGGAATGACCGCAAGAAGCATATGAGGCGCACACTGAAAAACTTGAAAGATAATTTCATGGTAAAATTCTTTAAGCCCGCATCCCACGGCGTCTCTGTCATAAATACAAGAAGATAAAAACCTGCAAACTAGGGTGTTCAGCTCATCCTCATGAGCACAAGTACTAATTACTGATGCAGCAAGTCGATAAGAAGCACAAGTTGCATCCTGTTGGCAAAAAAAAGTCAATATAAATATACATATATAACTGCTATTCCATAAACATGAGCAACGATATTCTTATTAATTAATTTGAAATTTAAATTGCTATATTAATTAACTTGAGAATGAGAGGATAGAAATAGCCCGTCAAGCAATCCAGGATAACAGTCACATTCTTGAGAGAAAAATGGCCAAATGGCAAATACACAGAAAGCATTACACACAAGATATTTGATATCACAACCAACTTCTAGTACAAAGCTTGTTTATCATGAAAGAAGTATTAGAAGACTAAATATGTATACTAAGCTTACAATGAAAGTGAAAACAGGCTCTTACTTTTTTTCGCTTTACAAGATTTCGTAAAATCACTTCTAATAGTTTTTGAGAATCTTCCTCACTCTCATTCAAAATGGTTATCATAATAGAAGACATGGCATTAATCAAACTGCAATCGTGATCATCCCTGCAAAAAAGGGCAAAGTAGATTAGGTTCCATTAACTCTTGCATTAAAATTAACAATCATTACTGGACTAATTTTCGGTAGTTACTAAGGTCAAACTACAGCCTCCCGCCAACTGCCGCACCCCATCACTTATGATATTGTTAAGGGAAAACAGATAATGTATGACCAATTCACTATACTGTAAAAAATTAATACTTTAATCTCGCAAATCAACACTTTCAGTGCCAAACATAAAGACTTTCTACTAATCAAACAAAAGCAAAGAGAGAGGTTGATTTCCCAGTTAAATAACAATCTCAGAAATCGAGTTAAACAACTAAGCATGAGGAGGGGATGAGAGAGTGCGAGAGAATGTAGAGATAAATCTCAACCTCACAGCTGAGAAGAAAACGTTGAACATCTCGAGAACAAGGTCTACGCAATCAATCTCCAGCATTAATAAGCAACACTTTAATTGAGCCACAGTATCCAATACTTTAACCCTTTTTGAAAATAATGGATTCGCAGTGTCGGCCAGATCCGCAAACAAACCAATAATGAGTTTAAATACATCCTGAAATCAAAGAACAAATATGTTTATACAACAAAAAGGTGAAAAAAATGGGAAGAAAAGAAACCTTCACAATCACAGACTCAAGTTTCAATTAATGTTACATATGCATAATTAACAAGTACCCTTAAATGCTTGTCTTCAAAAGGGGGTTCAGGAGCCTTGATTCGAAATAATTCAGTGACGCAAATGGCAACAAGAAGCTTGACATCCTTATCCTCATGCTGAAGAAGACCACCACAAACCACAGCATCTATCAGTGGCTTCAGAGCATCTTCTCGTCTCTTCATAGCTTTTACTTCTTTGGCCGTTCGCGGCTGAGGAGACTGGTCTAACTTAGACAAAGCATTGGCAGCTTTCTGCACAAGAGCATAAAATTAACAGTGAATAAAATTAATACCAAGAGTTTAATGGAGATGCACATCGTTAGTGTAAAACTATTTTGCACCGGCATCCAATGAAAACCTTTGTTGCACCAGTGTCCGACACATATCTGTGTCTAACAGCGACACAACACCGACACATCTGAGTACATTCAATTATATCATTTTCTCAAATTACTACCGATGTTGACGTGTCAGTGATGTGCCTTGTGTATGTGTTTGTGCTTCATAGATGAAAACTCATGATATTGCCAAGTAAGTCTATTGTGTAACCACAATTTAAAAATGACTCCAAAATGGTGGATTCTCATTGGACATCACTATAAAATTAGTTTACAATGATCATGCATGTCCCCTTTTCTCTAATACTATTAATAATCTCTATAGCACTGACACTTCTGATCGAAGGCTATCCAGTATATGACACATGTCCAACATTGACACATCCGATTACATTCAATTTTGTCATTTTCTTAAATTACTACTTGTGTCGACATATCAATGTCTGCTGTCCGACGCAGACACATTTTATTTCATTCAATTTTATCATTTTCTTAAATTACTACCGGCGTTGACGTGTCAGTGTCGTGTCCGGTGTCTGACACAAACACGTTTTATTTCATTCAATTTTATCATTTTCTTAAATTACTAACAGTGTGGACGTGACAGTGTTCGTGGCAATGCTTCATAGTTAATAATTCCTCACGCATCATCTTGATATGACTACATTTTTTTTTAATTTGCAATGAAGAACATGATAAAATTGAGAAAATAAACTAAAATCAATTTCAATGAAACCACAAATTAAGTTAAATACTCATCAAGAATGAACTAATTATTTAACTGAATATCAAACCAACCAAATTCAAACACATAAAATCAAAACAAGAAATGTATTACGAGTTTATACACTGCACAATTAGAGTTACAAATTCAACCACATAAAATCAACACAATCAATCACACGAATTCAGAAACAAATTACCAAATTAGGTTTTCAAAAATGAAAACAAGAACAAGTTCGAAACGCACAAATTCAGAAACAAATCATCGAATTAGGTTTTGAAAGACGAAATCAAAAGCGAGTGCAAGAAACGAAGCTTACGCGAAGAGATTTGACGATGAAGTCTTTGTTCGGACGAGTTCGTTGAGCGAGGTGAGTTCCGATATCGGAGATGAGTTTGAGCGAGGTGAGATCCATGGGAGAAGCGTTTGAGAGAGTTCCCGCAGTTTGTGTTGAGTGTGTGTGTGTGTGTGTGTGTGTGAGGGTTTGTTTTGATTTGTTTTGTAGAGGGAAGAGAATCCTCCTCTTTACGCGCGTGATGAGTAATTGCCAAAGGGGAAATGAAAATTCAAAACGCGAAAATTACCCGGGTCAGCTCATTTCCAAATGAAAATTTAGTTCAACAAAATGGAAGATCGACAAAAAATTAGTTAAATACATCCATTTTTTTAAGTTATGTGATGGCTATAAATTTATTTTTAAAATGAATAGGTAGGATGTTTGGACCCTTCAAGAAAAAAAGTATGGTGTTTAGAGTTCAAACTTCAGCCTCTAAAAATGTCAAACCTTAGTAGTGAAGATGAGAAAAATACAAGAAGGAGGTTGAATTGTGTTGGGTTTTTCTGGTTTCTTTTTCTGAGTGTTGATATTAGTCAGATTTTGATGGGTTCAGAGTCTGAGTGCAGCGTGTATTAACATAACGCATAGATAAAAGACAGAGAGAGAGAGAGAGAGAGAAAGAAAAAGCAGACACAAGCAATTTATATTGGTTCCTCCCACAATACAAGAGTAGTCCAGTCCCCTTGTACTTTCAAGGGAATTAACTATAAACTCACAGATTACAATTGTTCAAGGACTCTTCCAAGAGACTTTCAAATGTTCAAGTACACTTGCAAGAGACTTTTAATGCTCAAGGACAACTCCAAGAGACTTCCAATGTTCAAGGTCACTGCCAAAAGACTTCTATTGCTCGAGCACAACTGCAAGAGACTTCCAATGCTCAAGGACAACTCCAAGAGACTTCTGATGCTCAAACTTCACAAGCAAGAGATTTCTATTTGTTTACAAAATAGACAAACTTGTTCTTACACTTGATATACAATGGTAGTGTAAACTGAACAATATGAACAGACTCTTTGGACTTGAGGATTTCTAAGATACAAAGTTTGGTGAGAAATTCCTAAGTGTTTTTTGCGCTATTTTATTTTGACAGAGTAATGGCACAGTAAAATAGCAGAGTCTTGTTAATCTTCTTCATGTCTTCAGATCCTTTTATAGGTAGGAATTTGAGAGACGTTGGAGAAGAGTGTCAGCGCATTAAGAGTCATTGAGAAGCTTTAAATCAAGGATGTTGGACCATTGTCTGATATGATAATTCCGTTGAATAGTCATTCGAAAATCCTTTGCTGAAACTGAAAGTATATGTTCATTCTTATTGTCCTTGTAGTTTTTTGTCTGTTTCTACACGTGGTCAGAAGAAGACAAAATTGTACTCAGATCCTTGATGGAGACAGCTATAAAAGACGACAAATCTGACGTGGAGTCTGGGTCCCTCAGGATCTTCTAAAGTATGGGGTCTTCCAAGTCTGTTGATGTCTTCTGAGTCTGGCGAGGTCTTTTGAGTCTTATGATCTCCACATAGTCTGATGAGGTTAATCTTCAGCTTCTGAGAGGCGTCATTTTCTTTTGATCCAAGATATTGACTTCTGGTTGACCTTTCTTTAGATCTTCTACCATAGTCTTTTAAGCTTCTCTGGTGCTTTTGATACTCTTATACATGTTCAATACTTGATGGATACATTCTATGATCCTGCACACTTTAACAAATATTAGCATATCCAATTGTTCTTCAATACTTTGTTATCATTAAAACCTTAAAGGAATTGTACAAACCAATTTTGTTCCAACAAGTAGTCGCCATTTTTCTTCTTCTTTGATCTACTCAAGAGGGGGTGATTTAAGGTTAGTTTTGACCTGAAATCACTCCTCTCAATTATTTTTTTTCTTTTTCTCTTTCAGTTAAATAAGTAATTTCGACATATTTTTAGTTTTCTTTCATATGCTTTTGTGATTTCGTCGTTGTTTGTGTTTATTTCCCGTCTTTGTGCGATATGTTTTTTATTTCCCGTCTTAGTACTTAGTTTATTGGATTCAGGTTGAAAAAGTAGTTTTAAACAAGTGCAGATCCAATTAATGACTTTAGTGTCGTCAACGCTGCAGATCCGAAGGCATGAGTATTCTAGAGATTTGAATATGGCCCTATTTGTAGGCATATGTACACTGCCATTTTATGTTATTAACATTGATGTTGTGAGTTTGTTCGCAGATTCCTCCTTTATGTTTTTCGCGAATCTGAATTTGTATTGCATCGATGTATTCTATAAACTTAAAAGAATGAATATCGTTTATTTTATAAAAAAAAAAATATATCATGCAATGTTTCTACCAACTTAGTTAAACTCATATGGACAATATATCCAATTTAATTCATCCACAAAAAATAAAGTACAATCTGATTCGTCCTCTTTTTGGTGAACTACAATCTAATTCATTCATCATGATATTTTAAATAAATGGGATATTCTTGTAGAAAAAAAAAATATAATGGATATTCAATCAAACCAAGTAATATTTTTTTTAGCATTCTAATTCTAATAAATTATATATGTACATTAATAATATTTTCTATTAATTCTAAAAGTAGTTTTATTTATTATTTTAGAAAATATTTTGAACAAACCAAAAGGCCTTTCTTGAGAGTCCAAAGTTCAAACTAGGCTCAACTCATTAAGGTCCAAGAACGCTATTTGCACCCTCATTCTGCATAGGAGGCATGTTAGAAACAAATATGAGAATCATATTCCTTGAGAATCGTTACGTCTCCTCCACAAATATTCAAAGTATAGCGCTCGACGGTTACAAACTCCATTGTTTGCAACTCTCAACCGTCACTACGAGGATCTCCATTCTTCACCTATAAAGAGGATGTTCCATGTCCTTCAAGGTACGATATTGGATACCCAAAAACTCTTAACACTTTTTAGCTCACATAATAACTTGAGCATCAGAGTGTTGTTCTCAGGGACCCCCCCCCCCCCCCCCGGCGACTGTTTCAACCATACTTTCGCTCGACAGACAATGTTCTTCTATTCACTTCATATTAGTGGTGTCGTTTGTAGGGATCTAGTTGTCAGAGTAAGCCCTAATAGCTAATCTATATTGATTGGGTTTATATATATATATAGCCATTCTTTTAAAGTGGAGGCTTAGCCTTCCATAAAACCGAGTATTAATAAATTAAAACATGAATAAATCAAAGTATAAACAAACAAAAAAGAATGTTAGAACGTGGCAGAGCCGAACTGAACTGAACTGATCAAAGAAAGAAGAGAAAAGTAACCAATTGAAATTATATTAGATTGATGAAAGCTTACAAAGGAGAACTCAGAAGCTCGTATTTTCTCTCTAAAATTCTCTAAACTTTGTGATAAAAAAAGGTGCATTCTAACATGGAATAACATTCCTTTAAATAGAAAAAATAAAAGGTATTGTTTCTATAGTTAAGGTAAATACCGAAACTATTTCAACAGTGAACGGTTTTCCGTTTTTTTTTTTGCAAAATAAAATAAATTACAAATATTGCTACAGTAAAAAGTTTATATTGTAGCTATAGTACAAAGTAGTAAATGACTGATTTTTGTAATGATGATTTGTGCAGAGTTGTATGCTAAGTTGATTGGCGAATAGATTATGTAACCGTCTTCTTCATTTGAACATGAATCTGTTGTAGATGATGAGGAGGAAGGTAGATCTTGCTTTTGCTTCCCCTTTTTGCTTTCTTTATCTTGTTTCAAGAGATTAAGGACACCTTGTAGATTTTATACAAAGTCATCCTGAGATGACGAGGCTGCTAAGGCAATTGTAATCCTTGCTCTTTGATTGAGAAATTTACAAGTTTAAGAATCTACAACCTGCAAATATTTTGGATTAGTTTTGAACCATATGATGACACTTTCTCCTGTTGCTTTTGAGATATCAGAACGGGGCCACCACTTGACAAAAGTTTGTTTTTGTAGCATTGGCAAAACATTTGGGTTTGAGTTTTGCCCATATATGTATTGCCATGAAAATATCCATGTTAAAAATAATTTGGTGAAGAAATTTGGTTCGATTGGAAGATTGTCAAGGTCTTTGTTAAACCTTTTATTAAAAACTTGAAATCCTTCTTCGACCTCGAAAGGAAATATTCGATTGATTGGTCCAAAGTAGTCCCACCATTGAAGGAACCAATTTGGAAAGCTATAGTTAACCCCATGTTTGAAGTATATCAGCCAAGAATGTTTGCCGACTTTATTTTGTTTACAGAAGATATGTGTCCAAGCTTGGACATAATTTCAATAATTGTAGTCAATGGGATCAATGGCATGAGAATATTTTTTGGTTTTTCTTGGATTTTGCCTAAAAGATGTGGGCATGAGAATTTTGAGAATTTGGACTGTTTAGTGTGTAATGTTTGACGCATCTTTAGCATCTTTATAATGCTTGATGGAAATTGAGTCTGAATCTACAAGGATAAATTCATAAAATTGTTGTGTTTTATTAAAGGCAAAAGGTTGGTGATGGAATCCTGGTGGAAAAATCTTTGAGTAAACTTTGTTTGAGTTTTTATCCCAAAATTCAGGTTCCATTTGGATAACGGGTAGGAACTTGGACTTTGAAGTATACTGAAATTGGGTAGTTTGGTTGTTATGGAATTGTGCGTGGCTAGTTCCTTCTTGAATTTGATTAGTTTGGGTTTTTGGGTTGACTTGCAAGGCTTTATTTTTGAGGTTTTTGATGATGAGGTATAATGACTCTTGTTCCTCTTCTTCATCGGCAATATTTGCCCAAGTCTTGTTGGGGAGACTAACTAAACCTTGTTCTTGGAATGCTAAAAGGGTTTGGATTGTGATAACATAGTCTGCTCTGGTTTGTTTTGATTTTTCAATGGATGTTTTTTGAATAGAGGTTTGATTTTGATGTTTTTGGGTAGATGATCCAATTGAGGGGTTTTGGGTTAATGACGCAATAGATTGGTTTTGGGTCGATGACCCTGACTGTCTTGTTTGTCTTGTTGTTAATTCTACCAGGACTAAATCTGTTGAAGTCCTGCCTCCTCGAGAGGAGGTGGATCTAGCCGGTTTCGGTATCCTACTCTTTACCCTGTAAGTATTCATGAGTGATATAGTCAGGGAGCATTATCTGAGCCTTTGAAATATTCAATTTCAAAATAAAAAATACTTAAAATTGCGTGCCATCTGACAAAAATCTGCTTTGAAGCTAGATTTTTAACATCTTTTTGTAAAATATCTTTTGCTGACTTACAATCAACACAAACTAAAAACTTTTGGTTAAATAAATCATATTGAAATTTTGAAATAAACAAAACAATGGCTAAAACATCTTTTTTAACTGTGGAATATTTTTGTTGTGCAGGATTCCAATGCTTGGAAGTATGAGCAATAATTTGTTCTTTGCCAGAGATTTTTTGTTTAAGAATGCCACCATATCCAATATCATAAGCATCAATTTCATCGATTTTAAATGCTTGGAATAGGAAGATCTTTAACTTGGCCTTTTATAATTTTGACAACATTTGCATGGACGTCAGTCCAAGGAGGAGGGTCCTTTTTAAGCCTATCATGGAGGGGTTTGATAATATTACTTCGTTGGGGAAAAAAGTAAGAAACATAATTTAGGCATCATAAAAACCATTGTAATTGCGTTTTGTCAATGATTTGATTATGAAATTTATCAGCAAACTTAATTACCCGATGAATGGGGACAATGGTTCCTTGGTGAATGTTATGATCAAGAAATCCAATTTTTGTTTGAAAGAGATTGATTTTTGTTTTAGAAATAGCAAGACCATTTCTTTTGATTGTGGATATGAAAATATTAATATGCTTAAAATGTTGGTTCAGAGATTTGGAGAAGACTAACACATCATCAATATAAACTATTGTAAATTTTGAAATTGGATTAAAAATGCTATTCATTGTTCTCTTAAATCCTGAAGGAGAATTTTTTAGCTCAAAAGGCATAACAGTCCCTTCGTATTGTCCAAAAGGAACATTAAAAGCTGTTTTATAGCGATCTTCTTTGATTGGATTTGCCAAAATCCAGATTTCATATCAAATTTAGAGAATATTTTTACATCATTTAAGTGATTGAGGAGTTCTTTCTTGTTAGGGATATGGTAACGAATCCAACTTAAGGCTTGGTTAAGAGGTTTATAATTTATAACTAAACGAGGAACACCTCTTTCAATTTCAGCTTATTTGTTAACTTAAAAGACTAGACATGACCAAGGACTCTTGCTTTTTCTAATAAATCCATTTACTAAGAGATCTTTGATTTCTTTTTGACAAATCTGAAGAAGTTCTTCATTCGTTTAAATAGGTCTAGCTTTTGTTGGTATAAGTTTTTCTTGAAAATCTTTTTCATAAGGAAGGTCCACAATATGTTGTTTTCTTTTCCAAAAGGCGTTAGGAAGATATTTGTTCTAGGAGAGTTTGGATTTTTTGCTTAGTTTTAGCCTGTTGTATTTGGTAATCAATATTTCTTAAAAGAAATCTCTTCTTTTAAGAAATTAAATTGATTTTGTTTGTAATGGAACAAATTTAGATTCCTAATAATAGGTTTCTTAATAAACCTGAATATTATAGGTTGCCCTAAGTGTTGGGTAATGATTCCTTCATTATTAGTAAATTGTAAAGGAAAGAGTGATCTTATAAAAGGTGTACCTAAGATTACTTTGTTCGTAAGATTTTTCACCAATATGAAGGGGGTTTCAATATTAAGATTCTGGTTTTCGATTGTCGTTGTAGATAAATTATACTTAATTTTTAATTTAGATTTGTTAGTTGTGCTAAGCTATTGAGATGTTTTCTCAAAATATTTAGTAGGAATTAATCCTTCTAAAATACAGTTTGAATTAGCCCCCAGTGTCGAAAAAGGCTGTAGTTTCAAGAATAAATTATTTTATAACAATTCTAATATTTATATAAATTTTTTTGGATTTTTAATTGATTTATTTAACCTAAAAAGTCTCCATCTTCTTGCTTATCTAGGAAGTTAGTATTTTGGACAGGAGGATTAAGATCAGTTGTATTATCTTCATAACTCTCATAGCTTTGTAATTGTCCTGTGATGAACTCATGATTGTTTTGAGTTTGTTTTAAATCCTTTAGTTCAATTTTCAGGGTGTTAATCTCATGTTTGAGATCTTGGATTGTTACAGGTTTAATTGTAGTTCTTTCAAGTCTTTTAAAAGTATCTTTAAGATTGAATTTATTACTTACTAGATGATTTCTCTTTGGTTTAGCTTCAAGAGTTGATTTCAACTTTTCAAGATAAAATTTCTTGTTTTGGGGATCAGTGATATCATTAATGGCTTCAAAAAAGAGATATTGCTCATTTATTAGAACATTAATTTGACTAGAGGAATCTGGATCTTCCTTAGATAAATCATCATTTTGAATTTGATTTAAATCTTCAGAAGATTTTTTATGCGACCCTTCTTTAGATGACTCAATTAACAAATTATTAATATGATCTTTCGACATCTTGATCGAGGTTAAGGTCCTTTATTTTTCCTTTTAGCCTACAATATTTGCTAAGACGACCAGTCTTTCCACAATTATAGCAACTAGCTCTAGTTCTAGGTTTCCTAGGGACATTATTTAAAGGGAGGCTAGAGCCAGGTTGCTTATTTGCCTCAAAATTAAAAGGTTTATTATAACTCTTGTTGTATGGTTTATTATGATTTTTGTTATAAAAATTTGGTTTGGGTAAATTCTTCTTCGGTATAGTTTTAGATTTCTCTGAACAAGGTGGTAAACCAAATTGCTCACAAAAAGTTCCTAAATCTCTACGATTTTTGATCTTTTCTTTAGCAAGTTGTTGTTGCATCTTATCATCTTGGCATATCTTTAAAGTTTCATAAATCTTAACCACCCTGACCTAGAGGAAATAAGTTTCATTATCTATAATAGGGTGCATGAACTATTTGCAGAAAGACTTACAACTTATAGCATTTAGAGTTATGTTGCTAAGTGGGACAAACTCAGGACCCATGTGCACAATGTTCTGCAGAACCTGAAGACACTCGATTATGGATCAGTAGAGGCAAATATGTAGGCTATAGCTAACTGATTTGCTAATATTCTTCATCAGTTGGATAAAGTGGATTTGAGGAGAACTGTCTTCAGACAAATTGAACCTCCTAAAGAACCACTGATTGATGATCTTTTAGAGTTTAGAGCCTTGCCTTCTTTCAATGATTTCTTTGCACTTAAGCTTGAAGAGATGTTTTTTAGAAGAGAAATATATGAAGGACCAACTTTGGAAGTGCTGAAAGAAGAACTGACTGCTCAGAGGTTGAAGCAAGAAGCCTTGAAAGCTAAGATGGAAGACTTGGTGGTTACTCAAGCTGAGATGAAGAGCCAGATAACATGAGTCAAGGCAAACAGGAATCTATGAAAGCCAGGTAGACTGAAATGAGTTCTGACATCGAGAAATTTTTGCAACTGCTCACCAAGAAACCTTAGATCACCCTTGTAAATTCTTGTTGTTTTGCACAATAACTGGCTTTATATAATTGCACACTATTTACTTTAATTCAATATGCAATTATCTTCTAGAACATACTTTATTGTTTTTACTTCTCTATATATTGTTTGTGTTAATAAAAAAAAGGGGGAGTAGTATAAAGTATTTAAGTTCCGAATCTGAACGCTAAAAGCAAAGGAACTTAGAAATTTATTTCTTTTAATTTAAGTAATTTTTGTTAAGTTAAACTTTAACCAGACTCTGATGAGCCCAACTTAAAGTCTAACCAAGTTAAGTAACTAGATTCTAATAAACGTTATTCCTGATTAAAAAATGAATTTAATAAACCTGGTTAAAACTTAGGGGGACCGTTCAAACCTCACCCTCTGGACTATCAGACTCAGGGGGAGCTTACAAACCTCAGACCCTGAAGTCAACTTGTTAATTAGATTAACAACAATTGTCCTAAAATACTTGTGCTTTCATCATAAAAAATGGAGAGATTGTTGAAACAAAATGGGTTTATACAAAGCCTATGAAGTTTTGATGATCACAAAGTATTGAAGAACAATTGCATACGCTAATATATGTTTAAGTGTACAGGACCATAAAAAATTTATCATGATCTGAATATATATATAAGAGTATCTGAATAACAAGGGAAGCAAAATACTTTATAGAAGATCTGAAGAAAGGTCAATCAGAAGTCAACAATGTGATCAGAAGTGAAGAATTCATCCATAAGCTAATGAAGGCCAAACTCTGGATCATCAGACTCTGAGTCATCCAGACTTTAAGTCAACCAGACTCTGAGTCAACTAGACTCTGAGTTATCCAGACTCTGAGGACTTAGAAGTCACGTTAGCTTTATCTTCTTCTGAGAAAGGTCGCTTTCAGGATCTAACCAAGTATAAATTGTCTTCTTCTGAATCATGTGCTAAGTCAAATTTAAGGACAAAAGGAATAAAACAAATAATTCTATTTGCAACATTAGTTTTCAAATGTCTTTTCAAACGACATTAACCATATCAGGAAATATTCCAACGTCTTGATTTGAAAGCTTCTCAAGGACTCTTAATGTGTTGGCACCTCTCCAACGTCTCTCGTTTCCTTTCCTATATAAAGAGTTGAAGACTTGAAGAAACATACAAGACTCTACAGTTTTTACAAGTGCCCTTACTCTGTCAAATTCAAAAGTGGATAAACACTTAAGAATTTCTTACTAAGTTCACATCTTACTCTATTTTGTATTTGTTTACACCTCTGATTGTACATCAAGTGTAAAACCAAACAATCTTTTATTTGATTTGAAGGTGAGAAAAACACAAGAAGGGGGTTGAATTGTGTTGCCTTTTTCTAGTTTCTTTTTCTTGGTGTTAAAAAGCTGATCAGAATCTGTGGTGTACATATTTTGATACAGAGTCTGATTGCAGCGGATAGTACAGAAGCACAAAGATAAAAAGATAGAGAGAAAGAGCGAAAGAGCGAAAGTAGACACAAAACAATTTTATACTGGTTCCTCCTACAACACAGGAGTAGTCCAGTCCCCTTGCACTTCCAAGGGATTTCACTATAGTCACACATGATTACAAATTGCTCAAGGACAACTCCAAGAGACTTTCCTATGCTCAAGCACACCTGCTCAAGACTTCCAGCTCTAGCATTCTTCCTAAAGACTTCCTTGCTTAAGCACACAACTTAAGACTTCCTGCTATAGGACACTCCTAATGACTTCCTTGCTCAAGGACTACTCCAAGAGACTTACAAGTGCTCAAGCACGCAGACAAGAGACTTCCAATGCTCTGAGGACTCACCTAAGAGACTTATAATTGCTCAAGGTTTCATCAAGAGGCTTATACACTTTAGCTTTGCAACTAAAGACTTCTAATTTTTTCAACACCTGATTTAACAATGTTTGGTGTATATGAACAAATGAGCAAACTCTCTACAAATCTAGGATTTCTAAGATACAAAGTTTGGTAAGAAATATCCTAAGTGTTTTGCGCTATTTGATTTTGATAGAGTAATGACACTTTGAAATAACAGAGTCTTGTTGATCTTCTTCGTGGTCTTCAGCTCCTTTTATAGGCAGGGATTGGAGAGATGTTGGAGAAGAGTGCCAGCACAAATAGAGTCGTTGAGAAGCTTTGATCAAGAATGTTGGTCCTTTGCCTGATATGGATAATCTCGTTGAATGGACTTTGAATTTTCCTTTGCTGAAAGAAGAATTATCCGTTGGTTGCTTTGTTCTTGATGTCCTTTGTCGTCTGATTATGCACGTAGACAGAATACGACAAAAGAACTGCATCTACGTGGATTATGGGTCCCTCATAACTTACTCAAGTCTAAGGGTGATCCAAGTCTGCAGTGTCTTCTTCTGAGTCTGATGACCATCACAGAGTCTGTTGAGTTACCTCTCTAGAATCTGTGTGGTACCCGTCTTCTTAGGACGTTGACTTCTGGTTGACCTTCCTTTGGTCTTCTACCATAGTCTTCTTACCTTCTCTTGTTCCTTCTGATGCTCTTCATATGCTCTTCCTTAATAGATTGATCTTTCTATGATTCTGCACATTGAACATATGTTAGCATTCCAATTGTTCTTCAATACTTTGTTATCATGAAAACCTTATAGGAATTAGCCAAGACACTTCTTGTTCTAACATGATTAAGTTAGATTGTAAGAAGTCTCTTCCAGTTTTGATTGAGCATTAGAAGTCTCTTGCTTGTGTGCTTGAGCATTTGGAAGTCTCTTGCTTGTGTGCTTGAACATTTGTAAGCTTTAGTGATTATAGTGGAATTCCCTTCGAATTGCATGGGGACTGGACTACTCTCGGTTTGTTGGAGAAACCATTGTAATTGCTTTGTGTCTTGCTTCCTTCTCTCTCTCTTTCTCTCTTTATTTCTCTCTCTCTCTCTCTCTCTCTCTCTCTCTCTCTCTTTTTGTGTTTGAATTACTGCTGCATTTAGAACCCAAGTCAGACTCTGAACACATTTAGACTCTGACCAGATAAACTTAGAAAAAGTTAGAAAAAGCCAACACAATTCAACCCCCATTCTTATGTTTTCCTCAACTTCAGTTGGTATCAAAGCACGGTCTTTGCTCAACCACTTAACTGTGTCAGAGAAAAGATCCTAAGAGAAAAACCATGTCCACTCCTGAACCAAGTGTCAGTTCTGGTTTTGGTGGTCTTGGTGCTCAAGTACAACATGATTACAACAATACTTCTGCTTCTAAGAAGAAAAATTATTTTGAAGTACCTTCATCTTTCAATGGAGATGTTACTCAGTTCTCATGGTGGAATAGCAAAATGTACAGTCACATCATAGGTGTTGATGATAAGCTGTGGGGCAACATTGAAGATGATGTTGGATTTACTATTGATGCAGAAGGTATGGTAGTGGATAGAAAAAGTCTGACTGAGGCTCAAAGAAAGATCTACATAAAGCATCATAGGTACGTGGTATTCTATTGAAAGCTTTGCCTCATTCAGAATATACCAAGATTGTTGACAAATCCACTACTAAAGCCACATTTGAATCATCGTGTTCTACCTATGAGGGAAACTAGCAAGTAAAGGAAGCTAAGGCTAACCAATTCGTTCATCAGTGGTGTCTCCCAAAACACTATGAGTATTTTAAGGTGGAAAGATTGAGTGGAAGTATACACTGTCCAAGTTATAGTATAAAAAGATATCAATCCCACAGGGAATGGGGAGCTATAGCTTCGAATAGCTTTCCAGTAGAAAACTTGTTTGCAAGAAAATAAAATAAATCATTTTTCACAACAGTAAATATGAAAGGTTAAAGGTTGAGAAAACAGTAAAAAGATTTAGAAATTCTCGAGATGGAAAGTGTGGTTTAAACTAGGTTCAGTTATAATAAAACAATACTACAATTTACAGAGTTATAGCTTTCTACAGCTTCTGTGATTCACAGAGCTATAACTTTCTATGGTTGCTGTGATTCCCAGAGTTATAGCTCTCTTCGGCTTCATGGAAACCTGGTGGTCTTAGGGAGTGTTACTGTTACCTCATCCATCGTGTTAAGGTCGTAACGACACACCGCTAGGGGTACAATTACGCAAAACTTAACACGCAATAATTGCTAGGTTAGGTGCTCACTTTTTCCACATAAGTGTACTCTACCTGAGCCCGTTGGCCTATGACAAGAGTCTTACCAAGATCTTAGCGCTTGGTTATAGTTCCTATAGCTTCCAGGCTCTTCTAAGATCGAGTTAACGTTCAAACAGTTTCTCTTGATCCTTTCACTTCACGATGCTTAAGGGCAAATTCATATCTAACAAACATGTTCCACTTCCATAACGGCTAAGGATCAGAGAGATTTAACATTAGAAATAAAAGTGATCAATTTTTTACTTCTAAGCATTATGAGTTAAATCAATTTGTTAGAAAGAAGCTTGGTGCTACAGCTTTATATATCACAAGTAAATAATGTCATAACCTCACAATGTCTAAACCACGAGAAGTGGTTTAACTTATGGTGAGTTGAACCTCAAAGACGGAGATGAAAATAAACATAAATGAAAACATGGAAAACTAAATTGATAGATTAAATAGAACTAGTACAAGATTACAATCCTTGAAGGAGAGTGATGAGCTAAAAGCATCACCAAGTAATCTAACTCCAAACCTCTAGAATCTAATGTTGTACCCTAATTTTGTACAAGCTTTTTCAAAAAAAGAGTCAACAAAAAAAAAGAGAAAGTCAAAGTCAACACAAGAAAGTCAACTTTTATTTTTTCTCCTTTTTTTAAAAAAATAAATAAAAGAAAAAAAGATTTCGCAGAGCGATGTTATAATCGCTCTGCGAACTTTGCAGTTTATGATTTTCTTATTTTTCTTTCTTTTATTATTATTATTATTATTATTATTATTATTATTACTGTTATTATTATGTTTTACTGTCTGATTCAACAAAGAAAGAAAGAAAACATGTGTCAAATGCCAAGCAAGAAAAGAAAGGAAGAAGAAGCAAAACCAAGCAAGGAACCAAGCAAGTTGCTGCCCTTGGGCAACACTTCTTCCCTACCATTTTGCCTGCTACTGACCCTGCTACTTTCCAGCATCAACCTTGCCATTTGCTTTATCAAAACCATTCAAGGATTGCAGCAAAACTGCTGCCCCTGTTTGCAAACAGCCCTGTTTTTCCATGTTTTCCAGCAATTTTCTGTCAGAAATCAGCTTCATTGGGTTCTGAAATTTGGCCAAAGTCTTGACCATGATCACAAGGCAAGGTCACCTCTTCCCTTTTGCATTAAATGCAAAGCAAAAGTCATGATGATAGCCCACAAAACAACCTGTTTTTAGGGATTTTTCATGATGACAATTGATCCTAATTTGCCTATTTAAGCAATGCAATACATAAGGATTAAGACAGTGAATTTGGCAGTGAATTTTTACACAATTCAGACCTTCTTTGACATACATTTTAGACAGTTTTCTTTTGATATTCAGAACTGAATTTGAGCAAGTTTAGAGAGAATTTTAGGAGGAAATTTTAGAGCAAATTCTATTCCTTTCTTTCACAAATTATCCAAAACCAGCACAAAGTAACCAAACAACCAAAACAGCTACTAAACCTCATTCAAAGAGGGAAGAACAATAGCACAATATCATTGTTCTTGCTGTTTGTATTCATCAACACTTCCAGCTTTGCAAAACCATCATCATCCAAGCCTCTTCCCTTTTCTTGCAACAAAAGCTTTGGGCTAGGAGTTGGTAAGCATCTTAAACCTTTTATCTCTTCTTTGCATTTCTGTTTGCATTTTTTTTTGCTGTCCCTGTTGTTTCAGCAGCCTTTTTCTGCATTTTTTTAGCAAGTTTAAACTCATTTTGAACTAAAAACATATTTTGAAACTTCAAAGAAATCTCAAAGTTTGCCAAACATCAAAACTGAAGTGTTTTACTCCTTTTCTTGCTAATTTCAAAAGTTTTTCACTCCTCTTAAGGTTCTGAAGTTTGTTCAGAAGCAGCTTCTGAGCAATGCTTCTGAGAGTTTCGCAGTGCGAAGTTATGTTCGCTTTGCGAAAGTGCGTCTTCTGAAGGGTTCGCAGAGCCAAATTCAGGTCGCTCTGCGACCATGACAAAACTCATTTTCTGAGTTCAAGCTTCTGAAAGCTAACTTCTGAGGTTCTGACTTGAAGATTCAGAATCTGAGAGGATTAAAACTCATTTTGGTTCAGAAACATGACAAGAGTTTTTGCATGTTATTTTGAAATTTCATAAGTTTGAATAACAATTTTGAGTAACTTGAGCAACAAGCTATGTTCAATGAATTTCAAAATCAAATTTGAACAACCAGCTATGTTCAATAAATTTCAAAATCAAACTTGAGCAACAAGCCATGTTCATTGAGTTTCAAAATCAAACTTGAGCAACAAGCCATGTTCATTGAGTTTCAAAATCAAACTTGAATAACAACCTTTGATCATTAAGTTTCAAAAACAAATGTGAACATCTTGTTCATTTTTCAACATTAAATTTGAACAACACTTGTTCATTTTTCACAAACTTCTTCTTTTTTTAACAAGTTTCAATAACCAAGTGTTTTGATTACTTTGGGATTTCTTAAGTTTCATTAAGAAACTTGAATGAAAAAGGAGTGGTTTGACGTATGTCTCTCCATTCCCCGATTGAACGAACACTTGACGTATGTCTCGTTGTTTAGACAATCGTCATTCTTTTCAAACTTCACCAAGAAAAAATACATTTTAAGTTTCAAACAATAAGTTTGAATGAAAAAGGAATGGTTTGACGTATGTCTCTCCATTTTCCGGTTGCACGAATACTTGACGTATGTCTCGTTGTTCGGGCAATCGTCATTCTATTTTCAACGCATCCAACACACCAAAACCTATTCTTGGCCCTCTGTGGTCAATTTGAACTTTTTCTCAGTCCCCCGTGACCAATTGACCCTTTCTTGACTCCGTTGAGTCAATTGAATCAATGCTCGACCCGTTGGTCCATTGAACTTTTTCTCGGTCCCCCGTGACCTTTTGAATCAATGCTCGACCCGTTGGTCCATTGAACTTTTTCTCGGTCCCCCGTGACCTTTTGAATCAATGCTCGACCCGTTGGTCCATTGAACTTTTTCTCGGTCCCCCGTGACCTTTTGAATCAATGCTCGACCCGTTGGTCCATTGAACTTTTTCTCGGTCCCCCGTGACCTTTTGAATCAATGCTCGACCCGTTGGTCCATTGAACTTTTTCTCGGTCCCCCGTGACCTTTTGAATCAATGCTCGACCCGTGGGTCCTGTGCGCACTCAATTTTTTTTTTTAAAAAAAAAAACGTGCAATCCTCCGAGACGCGTACGGACGCCCGGAAGGCTTTGTGAAGTCGCCACCAAAGTTTTTGTGTAAAGGGAACGTTGATAAACCCTTAAGTTTTTTGTTTGAAGGGAAACGATAATAAAACCCTTGACGATGAGGAAAAGGATTGGTCATCGCAACCATTGTCGGGTTCGGGAGTCGATTACGCAAGGGGAAGGTATTAGCACCCCTCACGTCCGTTGTACTCAACGGGAACCTTCTATTTGGCTAAAGCTTGAAATGTTTTTAAATGTTTTGCGCGCATGCTTGTCTATGTCAAAAGAAAATATAATAAAAGGGGGGGAAAAGAGATAAAAACAAACGAAAGGAAAAAAGAAAGTTTTTTTTATTATTGCGCTTGACAAGATGTCGATCTTGCTCCTACGTATCTCCCGGTAGTCGGAGAATTCAAAGCGTACGTAGTTCTTTGGTAGAAAAACGTACATATGTTGGTTGTTTTTAAATGGACGATGTTTTAACCGAATTCTTGCGATTAAACGTAGCTTGTATGCTCGCGCATTGGAGGCTTATTAAGCGTTTGTTTAAAATCGCGCTAGAATGTTAAAAGGCATGTCCGTTGGGTAAAAGGGTTCGAATTGGTCGCTATGGGACCAAAAAGGGTGCAATGGACTCGAACGAGTCGATCATTGACCGAGGTGACTCAAACGAGTCGAGGGGGGGTTCGATTGATCCAATGGGATCAAGAACGGGTACAATGGACTCGATCGAGTCGAACATTGACCGGGGTGACTCAAACGAGTCGAGGGATTGAATCTAGTGGCCACGGGGGACCAAAAGGTTTGGATTGACCACAAGGGGCCAAGAATTGGTTTGGTATGGTCGGACGCGTTGAAAATGGAATGACGATTGTCCGAACGACGAGACATACGTCACGCATTCGTACAATCGGGGCAATGGAGAGACATACGTCAAACCATCCCTTTTTCATTCAAGTTTTTGGTTGAATTTCTTAGAAATCCCAAAGTTTATCAAAACATTTGGTTTGAAACTCAAAATGAAGAGGTTTTAACAATTTTGTGGAAAAAGCGCACAAGTTCGGCTCATTTTGCGAACGGTTTTGAAAAGCGAACAAATTCGGCTTATGTTCACGTTTGGTTTTGAAAATCATGAACAATGTTTTTGTTCAAGTTTGGATTTGAAAATGATGAACATAGCTTGTTTGTTCAAATTGTTTTGAAAGTTTGTGATTGTAACTTGTTTTGCAAGTTACCCACACAAAGTGTTACCCGAACTTGCGAATCCTTCAAAATTATGCAAAGTCCTTGACATGGTTTGGATAAAATGAGTTTTAAACCTCCTAGGTTCTGAGCTCATGGGCTAGAACCTCAAAAATTGGCCATTTGGGAGCCTAAACTCAGATTCTGAGTTCTGTCATGGTCGCACTGCGACCATGACTTCGCACTGCGAACAATGCGAATTTTTGAGTTCAGAAGCTGTTTCTGAACTGTTGTTCAGAAACAACTTCTGAACACACTCAGGACCTTTTAGGAGAGTGAAAAGCTTTAAGTTTTGGCAATGAAAAGGGCTGGACAAACCAGTTTTGATGTTTTGCAAACCTTGGGATTTCTTTTGAAAATCAAAAGGGGTTTTTTAGAACAAAAGGTTTTGGACCAAAATTAAGATGCAAACACAATTGTAAATGCAAGATAATACTTAGAACACTTACAGAGATCCTTAGCAAAGCTTCTGCTGCAATGAACTTGGATTGGTTGAAGGTTCTTGCAAAGGTTTTGAATGTTGGTGATGAGCAATGAACTTTGTAATGCTTTGTATTGGAATTGGTTTTTGCTAGTGCTTTGTGCTGGTTTTTCTCTGGTTGTTTGTAAGTGTATCAAGTGTTAATGAGTAGTGTTTCTAAGTCTGAAATTATTGCTTTTCTTCCTCTTGCCTTGCATCTCTATTTATAGGCCAAAATGCAATCCAATGCAATGATGGAAAATCCATAGGACCTAGCTGATTTGTGGGCTAAATTCAGGCTAAAAGGCTTTGCATTTAATGCTAATGGATAGAGGTAACCTTGCCTTGTGCCAAGGGTTAAAACCTTGACTGATTTCAGCCACAAATTCAATGGTCTTTGGATAGAAATGATGAGGAAACATGGCTGGATTGCAATTGGCCATGCTTGGGGATTGATCCTTGCAATCTTAATGGTTGGGCAATAAAAACGTGCACTGTGATGTGCAGAGGTTGGGGGAAGCAAAAGGCAACATGTGGGCTGGTGTGAGAGGGATGAAAAGCTGCTGAAAAACAGGGCACCAATCATGGTTTTTTGCAAGTGAAAACCAGCTGGGTTTGACTGGTTTTGGGGGAGAAAGCAGGAAGAAAGTCCACAAGCTAGTGGCTGACAACCCTAGGGTCAGTAGCAGGTCACTTGGGAGGGACAAGAGCTGCCCAAGGGCAAGCCCACTTGCTTGCCACATGCTAGGTTGGAAGAAAAAGCTTTTTTCCTTGGCATTAATGGCAAGTCCTTCAAATCTGGCTTTTCTGAGCCAAAAAGGCCATGAATGATGATAAAACAATAATAAAAATCAAATGTAACAAAAACTGGAATTAAAATCAAAGAAACCAAAAATCTGCAAAAAATCGCAGACTTCGCACTGCGAAGTGACCTTCGCACTGCGAAGTCACCATTTTTGAAATGTTGGCTTTTTTGGTTGACTTTTGTTGACTTTGACTTTTCTCCTCTTTTTGATTTTTTTTGAAAATGTTTTGAAAAGGCTTAGGACAAAATTGGGGTACTACAGCTGCCCCTACTTAATTGTGTCTTTGCATAGAGTGCGTGAGTGCCAAGTGCATCTCATGAACTCTTTGCGAAGATCAATTAAGTAAAAGAAGGACCCGAATTTTGTCCTTCGCGGTACGAAAAGATTGCAGTGAAAATATTGCTATGCCAATGTAAAAAATGGACAAAGGAAAAATGTTGATCATATCCAGCCGTTGACACTGGAGGTAGATCTCTAAGGATGGAGTGGTCTTATTCAGCCGCTTACACTGAAGGTCGATCCACTGGGGATAAAGGTTGATCGCATCCAGCCGCTAACACTGGAGGTAGATTCACTGGGGATGGGTAATCTTTATCTAGCCGCTAACACTAGAGGTGGAAACACTGGGGAATAGGTAACCTTATCTAGCCGCTAACACTAGAGGTCGGTACCTAGGGATAAAAATGATCTTATTCAGCCGCTTACACTGAAGGTAGAAACACTGAGGATAGGTAATCTTATCTAGCCGCTGACACTAGAGGTGGATACCTAAATGTGGAGTGATCTTATTCAGCCGCTTACACTGAAGGTCGAAACACTGAGGATATGTAATCTTATCTAGCCGCTAACACTAGAGGTGGATACCTGAATGTGGAGTGATCTTATTCAGCCGCTTACACTGAAGGTCGAAACACTGAGGAAGGTGATCTTATCTAGCCGCTTGCACTAGAGGTGGATACCTGAATGTGGAGTGATCTTATTCAGCCGCTTACACTAGAGGTTGATACACTGAGGAAGGTGATCTTATCTAGCCGCTAACACTAGAGGTTGATTACCTGAGCTGGAATGGTCTTACCCTGCATAGGTGCCCGCAAGAGTGTAATCGTCTCTAGGCGGGGCTAGTACTTAGATTGTTGAAAAGGGAAAACATGATTGATGCATGATATGTTTCATGTTACCTTATGCGGTATGATATGCAATATGATATGATATGAGGTAGATTTAATCAAGAATTTCTGCTGGGGAAACTCAGATGGGGAATTGGGGACAGTTTGTGAAGGAGGTTCACTGGGGAACACTTGCTTAACTGTTGATGGATGCTGGTGAATATGTGATATTCACTAGAGAATCCTTGGTTGAGAATGCATGACATGAATATGAGATGCATGTATTATGATTTGGATGTGCATGCATGAATGAGTTTGATATGATGCATGTATTGGTTATGAATGATATGTGGGATGCATGTATTATGCTGGGTGTTTGGATGTTGAGATGCCAAGCATAGTTGGGCTTTTTCTGGGGATTTGTATTTGTGATTGCCAATGATGATTGGACTTCTTTTTGGGTTGAGACTCCCTGGGGAATGTCAATAAGACTTGGGCTTCATGGGGATATAAGGATCATTTTGGAAGCATGATCGATATCCAGCCTTGTTTGATGGAAGAGATGTTTGGGGTGTTTTGACTGGGGAGATTCTGTTCCTCCAACCCTTGGGGTTTTTGCGCTCCACGTGCCGAGAGCTATGCACTTGCCCTTGCTGAAGAGCATGAGTCTTTTGGTGCAATATTGGGGGGGATTACCGCAATTCTTTCGACATTTACGAAAATTCAAATAAAACAACATGTGTTTGTTTTTTGGAAGAAGTTTCTTTTGTTTATTTCCCATGTTTCAATGCATTTTTATCATGAATAAAACAAATTTTATGCGCTAATGAGAACACAAAATAATAAAAGGAATTTTATTCAATGCAGATTTGACTTCTTGAATGGGTAAAAATACATGAAGTGAGAAGTGATCACTTCTCTGAGGAAAAAGGTAGAGAAAGACAAGAAAAAAGCAAAAAGAAATTTGTTGGTTTTGGTACAACACATGCTATTTTCCTTATGACTTCGAATTTTTGGAAGACGCTGACGAGACCGATTCTTCCCCTCTTGAATCTTGTCCGGAGCTTGGATGCTGCAGTCATTGCCTTTCTTCTTTTGTTAACCCCTAACTTTTGCCTGGGCTGCTCTTTCGAGTTTTCAGTCCACCGGGGTGTATTTCCTTTTTTTTTTTATGTCCTTAATTTTTGCCTAGACCGCCTTTTCAGGTTTTCGATCTACCAGGACGCTCTCTATTGCCTAAACCGCCCTTTCAGGTTTTCGATTTAGCGAGCTTTTCTTTTTTTTTCTCTCTTAGGCATAATACTTCTTGACTGCATCAGAGTTTATTGATAGTGGGAACTCTTCTCCGTCCATAGTGGCGATGATCAAGGCTCCGCCAGAGAAGGCTTTCTTTACCACGTATGGTCCATCATAGCTGGGAGTCCATTTCCCGTGGGGATCTTTGTGGATAGGTAATATCCTTTTGAGCACTAGGTCTCCTTCTTTGAATTCTCGAGGACGGACCTTTTTGTCGAATGCCCTCTTGAGTCTCCTTTGATAGAGTTGTCCGTGACATATCGCCGTCAGACGCTTTTCCTCTATGAGATTCAGTTGGTCGAACCTTGTTTGGACCCATTTAGCTTCTTCTAGCTTGGTTTCCATCAAGACCCTTAACAAAGGGATTTCCACCTCGATGGGAAGTACAGCCTCCATACCGTATACTAAGGAGAAAGGGGTTGCCCCAGTTGAAGTGCGAATGGCTGTTCTGTAGCCATGTAACGCAAAGGGAAGCATCTCGTGTCAATCCTTATATGTTTTCACCATCTTTTGGATGATTTTCTTTATGTTCTTATTGGCTGCTTCTACCACACCGTTCATCTTTGGTCGGTAAGGTGAGGAATTATGGTGCTCCATCCTGAAATCTTTGCACAACTCCTTCATTGTCTTGTTGTTTAGGTTTGCCCCATTATCAGTGATGATTTTGTGGGGAGTGCCGTAACGGCAAATGATTTCCTTCTTGATGAAACGGGCTACCACTTGTTTGGTTACGTTTGCATACGAAGCTGCTTCTACCCATTTGGTGAAGTAGTCGATGGCAACGAGGATGAAGCGATGTCCATTTGACGCTTTGGGCTCGATCATTCCAATCATGTCTATGCCCCACATAGAGAATGGCCAAGGTGAAGTCATGACATTCAGGGGAGTTGGTGGTACATGCACCTTGTCGGCATAAATTTGGCACTTATGACATGTTTTGGCATAGTGGAAACAGTCAGCTTCCATGGTTAGCCAATAATAGCCCGCCCTTAGGATTTTCTTTGCCATTGCATGCCCATTGGCATGGGTTCCAAAAGATCCCTCGTGGATTTCTTTGATGAGCATGTCCGCTTCATGTTTATCCACACATCTGAGCAAGACCATGTCATAGTTTCTTTTGTAGAGGGTATTTCCGCTGAGGAAGAACTGGGATGCCAATCTCTTGAGGGTTCTCTTGTCGGATTGTGAGACATTTTCTGGATACTCTTGTTCTTCGAGGTATTGCTTGATGTCGTAGAACCAGGGTTTGTTGTCAAATCCTTCTTCGACTGATGCGCATACAACTGGTTTGTCTCTACGATCCATCCTTATGATTGGTGCTTCGTTGTGGAAATTTACTTGGTACATTGATGATAATGTAGCCAAAGCATCTGCCACCTAGTTTTCTTCTCGAGGTATGTGATGGAAGTTGATTTCATCAAAATGCTCAATCAATTTTACAACTCGGGCTCGGTAGGGAATTAAATTGGGATGTTTTGTTTCCCATTCTCCTTTGACTTGATAGATGACTAAAGCTGAGTCACCATATACTTCAAGGTTTTTGATCCTTAGATCAATTGCTGCTTCGAGGCCTAGGATACATGCTTCATATTCTGCCATGTTATTGGTGCAGTCAAAGCATAACCTTGCTGTGAAGGGTTGGTATCCATTTCTTGGGGAGATTAAAACCGCCCCGATCCCGTGCCCCATGGCATTTGAGGCGCCGTCGAAAGCGAGTTTCCATCGAGCTCTCGGTTCTGGCCCTTCATCATCGCTTGTGACCTTTTCGTCATTCAAAGCTACGACATCTTCATCCGGGAAGTCGAATTGTATGGGTTGATAATCCTCCAATGGTTGGTGAGCAAGGTGCTCGGATAAAACACTCCCTTTGATAGCTTTTTGAGCAACGTATTAGATGTCGTACTCAGACAGCAGCATTTGCCAACGGGCTATCTTTGCTGTGAGGGCAGGCTTTTCGAAGATGTACTTGATGGGATCCATCTTTGATATCAACCAAGTTGTATGGGTCAACATGTATTGCCTTAAGCGTCGAGCAGCCCATGCCAAAGCGCAGCAAGTCTTTTCAAGCGAAGTATACCTTGATTCACAGTCGGTAAACTTCTTGCTTAGGTAGTAGATTGCATGCTCTTTTCTTCCCGTTTCATCTTGTTGTCCTAACACACAACCCATTGATCCTTCAAGTACGGTTAGGTATAAGATGAGGGGTTTACCCGGAACCGGAGGTATTAAAATTGGTGGTTCTTGCAGGTATTGTTTGATCTTGTCAAACGCCTCTTGGCAATTCTCATTCCAATGAACGGCTTGGTTTTTCCTTAGCAGTTTGAAGATTGGTTCGTAGGTAGCTGTCATGTGTGAGATGAACCTAGCGATGTAGTTCAATCTTCCTAAGAAACCCCGGACCTCTTTCTCGGCATTTGGTGCTGGCATTTCTTGGATGGCCTTTACCTTGTCGGGATCCACTTCGATACCCCTTTGGCTGACGATGAAACCCAATAACTTTCCGGATCTAACGCCAAATGTGCACTTGTTAGGATTTAAGCGCAGCTTGAACTTTCTTAGGCGTTCGAAAAGCTTTTGTAGATGGACTAGATGATCCTCCTCCGTTTGGGATTTGGCAATCATGTCATCGACATAGACCTCAATTTCCTTATGGATCATGTCGTGGAAAAGAGTTACCATTGCTCTTTGGTATGTTGCCCCGGCATTTGTTAATCTAAAAGGCATTACCTTATAGCAGAAGGTTCCCCACGGGGTGATAAATGTGGTTTTCTCCATGTCTTCTGGAGCCATCTTGATTTGGTTATATCCCGAGAAGTCGTCCATGAAGGAGAAGACTGAGAATTGGGCTGTGTTGTCCACCAATATGTCAATATGTGGTATCGGGAAATCATCCTTTGGGCTTGCTTTATTCAAGTCCCGATAATCCACACACATTCTAACTTTGCCATCCTTCTTTGGAACTGGCACGATGTTGGCAACCCATGTCGGATACTTGGTTACGGCTAAAAAGCCGGCATCGAATTGCTTTTTGACCTCCTCTCTGATCTTGAGAGCCATATCGGGTCGAGTTCTTCTCAATTTCTGCTTTACTGGCGGGCATTCTGGCTTGAGCGGCATCTTATGTACGACGATGTTAGGGTCTAAACCCGGCATGTCTTGATACGACCAAGCGAATACGTCCACACACTCTTGTAGAAGCTTGACCAACTTTCCTTTCACATCCTCATGCAGGGAGGCTCCTATCTTGACCTCTTTCTTATCCTCTTCGGTCCCCAAGTTGACCTTTTCAACTGATTCTTGGTGGGGTTGTATTACCCTATCCCCTTGATTTGCAAGTCTGGACAATTCTTCAGGCGGTTCATAATCGTCCTCTTCATCATCTTCCGTTTGATTAATCGGGAAATCGAAGTCATAAGGAATTAAGGCAGTGTTGTTTTTGGAGGGTGGATTTGTAGATCTGCATGAGTATGATTTTTTTTTAGGCCTTTTGTAAATTTTTTTTTTAAAACAAATGCAAAAAAGGAAAAAAGAAACTCAAATGAACATAAAAGAGTGATTTTATTCATGATTGAAAATAACTTTAAAACATGGGGGCCCCACACGACTAATCATTTGCCTTGGGCAGAGCTAAATGATTTTTTTTTAAAAGTAAAAACAAACATGGTTTATTACTTGATCTTGGTAATGATCTCAGGAATTGCGATAGCCCTCCAATTGTTCAAAGCTTCATCCGAAGCACAACGGTACACCAAATCAGGCACGTCTTCATCCACGTCTTCAAGTAGAGACACTTGATCTTCATTGATAAATCCCGCACTGATAAATGTTTCCAAAATGGGGAGGATCCCTTGCTTTGGAGGCTTTGAGGAAGTTTCGGCTGATGGATGATATCCCAACCCGAAGCGATTCTTCTTCTCCGGTATGTCCACTAACTTGCCCCATCCGGTAGGTCGGCTTTCTTCTAGGGCCTCTCTTATTGCCCTCCATGATGACATGGCTGTTCTAGCCTCTTTCTTGGGCTTCGAGCTCAAAGTCACGACATTCGCCACCTCCAAAGACTGGAAGGGAACATCTACAGCTTCTTCGTCCGTTTCTATATAACGGAAAGACGAGAGATGGCTTACCATCATGTCCTCTTGCCCGGAAACTACAATCATTTGGTTATCAATGATGAACTTAAGTTTCTGGTGTAGGGTAGAGGTGATGACTCCGGCCGCATGAATCCATGGTCGTCCTAGAAGACAACTGCAAGTTGGATTAATATCCATGACTTGGAAGGTTATGGAGAAAACCTTAGGCCCGATTTGGACTGGTAAGTCGATCTCCCCTACGACGGCTCTTCTTGACCCATCAAAAGCTTTTACCACCAAGGCGCTGGGCTTCATTACTGTCCCTTCACAAGATAGCTTTAGGAGGGTAGTCTTGGGCATGACATTCAAAGATGACCCCGTGTCCACTAACACTCGAGAGAGGATGTGGTCCATGCATTTTACGGAGATATGTAAGGCGCGGTTGTGAATATGCCCCTCGTCGAGTAGCTCATCGCCGTTGAAACCCAAGTACCTACTTGAGGTAATATTTCCGACTATCCCGTCGAATTGGTCCACAGGAATGTCCTTGGTGACATGTGCCTCACTGAGGATCCGCAGTAATGCTTCTCGGTGTGCTTCCGAGCTTAGCAGTAGGGATAGCATGGAGATCTTGGAGGGAGTTTGACCTAGTTGGTCAATGATTTTATACTCGCTCTTTTGGATTATTCTTAGGAACTCTTCGGCCTCTTTTTGCGGGGTTGCCTTTTGAGAGGGCCCCGCTTGGTTCTCATTTTCCTCCACGCTCTTTTCTTTGAGCGACTCTCTTGGTAGTACGGCTGGTGTCTTCCCGAGTTCTTTCAGAGCGAAGACTCTACCACTTCTGGTTATTCCTCCAACACCGGTAATGTTAGTGATGCTGGGTTCCATTTTTGCTAGTGGTTTTCCTTCCACATAGGCCACAGGTTGGTAGTTCCATGGTACCTTCTTCGTGCTTTCAAAAGAGAAGGGTGCAGGTACATGGAACGTTATGGGCTGTATAGGCATTGATACCTCTCTCCTTTGGTATGGAATTTCGAGAGGTTTTGGGTCATGAGACTCCAAGGTAGCAACGTCCGTGCTATCCTTTATATAGCCCATTTGGATCCAACCTTGGTCCATTAGTTCTTGAAGACAAATCTTCAATTTCCCGCACTTATCCGGGTTGATTTTGCAGGTTTCGCAGTCGGCGTGCATCTCCTCAAACAAACCAAAACCAGTTAATCGCTCCCTTATAACTGACAGGGGAGTCTTAACATTGGCTACCTTCTTGATTGGACCAAAGTCCTCTTGTTCCTCCACCGCATTTACAGAGGGACCCGCATGCCCCGACAATGGGTTATTTTTTACATTGGGGTTTTCCTCCTTGAAGGACAGCAATTTCCGGTCGATAAGGTCCTGGACTTGTGTTTGAAAACTCTACAGTTCTCGACATTGTGCCCCGCGTGGTAATCACATTTTGCATTTGCGTCATACCAATGTGGATATGGTGGCAACATTGGTTGTAGTGGTCTTGGCTCGACCATGCCCTTTTGAATTAGATACGGCAAGATTTGACCATAAGGCATAGGTACGGGATCAAACTGCCTATTGTTGTAGTTGTTCCTCGGGCCCGTTTGGTTCCTTGATGGGTACCCGCTGTGCGCACCTCGTTTTTTTCCTTGGGAAAAAGACGCGCAAATCCTCCGAGGTCGTTCGCAAACGCTCGGAGGGCCTTTGTGAAGCCGCCACCAAAGTTTTTGTGTAAAGGGAACGTTGATAAACCCTTAAGTTTTTTTTTGTTTAAAGGGAAACGATAATAAAACCCTTTGACGATGAGGATAAGGATTGGTCATCGTAACCATTGTCGGGTTCGGGAGTCGATTACGCAAGGGGAAGGTATTAGCACCCCTCACGTCCGTTGTACTCAACGGGAACCTTCTATTTGGTTAAAGCTTGAATTGTTTTTAAATATTTTGCGCGCATGTTCATTTATGTCAAAAATATAATAAAAGGGGGGAGAAAGAGATAAAAACAAACGAAAGAAAAGAAGGAAAAAAGTTTTTTTATTATTGCGCTTGACAAGATGTCGATCTTGCTCCTACGTATCTCCCGGTAGTCGGAGAATTCAAAGCGTACGTAGTTCTTTGGTAGAAAAACGTACATGTGTTGGTTAATTTTAAATGGACAATGTTTTAACCGAATTCTTGCGATTAAAACGTAGCTTGTATGCTCGCGCTTGGGAGACTTATTAAGCGTTTGTTCGTGAATCGCATTAGAATTGTTAAAAGGTACGTCCGTTAGAGTAAAGGGTTAATTGGTCGCTATGGGACCAAGGGAGGTGCAATGGACTCATACAAGTCAATCATTGACCGAGTGGACTCCAAAGAGTCGGGCGATTGTTCGATTGATCCACTGAGATCAAGAACAGGTACAATGGACTCGGACGAGTCGAACATTGACCGAGTGACTCAAACGAGTCGAGGGGTCGAGTCTAATGGCCACGGGGGACCAAAAGGTTTGGATTGACCACAAGGGGCCAAGTTTTGGTTTGGTTAGGGTTGTACATATTGAAAATGGAATGACGATTGTCCGAACGACGAGACATACGTCACGCATTCGTACAATCGGGGCGATGGAGAGACATACGTCACACCATCCCTTTTTCATTCATGTTTTTGGGTTGAATCCTTTAGAAATCCCAAGGTATGTCAAAACATTTGGCTTGAAAACCCAAAATGGGAAGGTTTAGCAATTTTGCTAGAAAACGCACAAGTTCGGCTCATTTTGCAAAAAGCGAACGTATTTGGCGTATGTTCATATTTGAGTTTTGAAAATCATGAACAATATTTATTGTTCAAGTTTAGATTGGAATGATGAACATAGCTTGTTTGTTCATGCTCGTTTGAAAGTTTGGGAACATAACTTGTTTTGCAAGTTATCCACATAATGTCATACGAACTTGTGATTTTGTCAAGATTATGCAAAATCCTTGTTATGGTTTGAAAAACATGGGTTTAAAAACTCTTAGGTTCTGAGCTCTGGGGCTAGAACCTCAAAAATTGGTCATTTTGACACAAAAACTCAGATTCTGAGTTCTGTCATGGTCGCACTGCGACCATGACTTCGCACTGCGAAGCATGCGAAATTTTGAGTTCAGAAGCTGTTTCTGAACTTTTGTTCAGAAACAACTTCTGAACACACTCAGGACCTTTTAGGTGAGTGAAAAACTTTGAGTTTTTGGGATGAAAAAGGCTGGACAAACCAGTTTTGATGTTTTGAAAACCTTGGGATTTCTTTGAAATTCAAAAGGGTTTTTTTAGAATCAAATGGTTTTGAACCAAAATAGCTATGCAAACACAATTGTAAATGCAAGATGAGTGCTTAGAAACTTACAGAACTCCTTAGCAAAGCTCCAGCTGCAATGGATTTGAATTGGTTGAAGGCTTTCACAAAGGTTTTTTTGATATTGGTGATGAACTTGAACTTTGGTAAAGCTTTGTGTTGGATTGGTTTTTTCTGGTTGTTTGTGAGGGTTTGTAAGCTAAAATGAGTAGAGTTTCTGCTCTTGAAATGCTGTTATCAGTTGTGTTTGAAACCTTGGGCATTGCCTTCTATTTATAGGCCAAAACCAAATCTTTTTCATCATTACAAAATCCTAAAATCCAGCTGATTTGTGGCTAAGATCAAACTGAATCCCTTTGCATTAAATGCTAATGGATAGAGGCAACCTTGCCTTGTACCAAGGGGCAAGATTGAGCCTGATTTCAGCCACAAATTCAACCAATTCTAGAAGGTAATGATGAAGAACAAAGCTGAATTGCAATTGGCTAAGGCTTGGGGATCAATCCTTGCAATCTCAATGGTTGATCAATGAAAACGTGCACTGTAATGTGCAGAGATTGAGGGATGAAAAAGGCTACTTATGGCTGGTGTGAGGGGTGAAAAGCTGCTGCAAAAACAGGGTAGGCACTCATGGCTTTTCAAGTGAGAAAATCCAGCTAGTTTGACTGGTTTTTGGGGAAGCAAGCAGGAGGAAAGTCCTCAAGCAGGTGGCTGGCAACCTTGTGGTGGTTAGCAGGTCACATGGGAGGGACTAGAGCTGCCCAAGGGCAAGCCCACTTGCTTGTCACATGCTAGGTTGGAAGAAAAAGCTTCCAACCTTGGCATTAATGGCAAGTCCTTCAATTCTGGTTTTGCTTGGCCCAATTAGCCATGAATGCTACTTAAAATAATTATGGAAATGATATGCAACAAATTCTGGAATTAAATCAAAGAAACCAAAAATCTGCAGAAAAATCGCAGACTTCGTAGTGCGAAGTGAGCTTCGCAGTGCGAAGTCAGCATTTTTGAAATGTTGACTTTTCTGTTGACTTTTGTTGACTTTTGACTTTTTCCCCTCTTTGATTTTTTTTTGATTTTTTGTTTTAAAATGCTTAGGACAAAATTAGGGTACTACAGCTGCCCCTACTTAATTGTGTCTTCGCATAGAGTGCGTGAGTGCCGAGGGCATCTCATGAACTCTTTGCGAAGATCAATTAAGTAAAAAGAAGGACCCGAATTTTGTCCCTCGCGAAATGCAAATGCAATGGTTGGAAAAGGTTGATCGTATCCAGCCGCTAACACTGGAGGTAGATCCACTGGGGGATGAAGGTAATCTTATCTAGGCACTGTCACTAGAGGTCGATTCCTGAGGATGGTGATCTTCTCTAGGCACTGTCACTAGAGGTCGAACATTGAGGGAGGCGATCTACTCTAGGCACTGTCACTAGAGGTCGAACATTGATGGAGGTGATCTACTCTAGGCACTGTCACTAGAGGTCGAACATTGATGGAGGTGATCTACTCTAGGCACTGTCACTAGAGGTCGAACATTGATGGAGGTGATCTACTCTAGGCACTGTCACTAGAGGTCGAACATTGATGGAGGTGATCTACTCTAGGCACTGTCACTAGAGGTCGAACATTGATGGAGGTGATCTACTCTAGGCACTGTCACTAGAGGTCGAACATTGATGGAGGTGATCTACTCTAGGCACTGTCACTAGAGGTCGAACATTGATTGAGGTGATCTACTCTAGGCACTGTCACTAGAGGTCGATACCTAAGCTAGGTAATCTTATTTAGACACTTTCACTGAAGGTTGATTCCTAACGAGCTGTGGTCTTACCCTAAATAGGTGCCCCTGGTTGAATGTTTGATGGATGTTGGTGAATATGTGATACTCACTGGAGAATCCTTGTTGAGGATGCATGATTTATGAAATGAAATGCATGTGTATGAATGATTTGAATATGCATGCATGAATGAAAATGAAATGATGTTGGTTGGGTGCCGAGCAAAGTCGGTCTTGGTTGTGGTTGTGCCAATGACAATTGGGCTCTCTTTTTGTGTTTTGTTTGTTTTTTGGTTGGTCGGTTTGGAAGGACAAGGTCCTTTGCCTACATACCCGAATGGGATCAAAACCGGTGTAGTTCGGGCTATGCCCGAAGATTTGTGTGGGTTTGCCAATAATGATTGGACTTTTTGTTTGGGGTTGAGACTCCCTGGGGAATATCAATGAGGTTTGGCTTATGGGGATACAAGGATCATTTTGGAAGCATGATCGATATCCAGCCTTGTTTGGTGTTCGGATGTTTTAGGGTGCTTACTGGGGAATTTTGTTCCTCTTAACCCTTAAAAGCTTGATGAGACAAGATTAGGCCGGCAAGGTAAAAAGTGGACCGGCATAAACATTCGGTAATCCTCACAGGGATAAACTCTCAGGGGATATATTTAAATATGGACGGGGTAAGACCGCGATAATTGATAAGGAATAAATACCTCGTGGGGATTGTTAATCCGCTGAATAAATCGTGCTAAACCGCTGAGGAGCATAACTGATGGTTCCGTTGGGGAACGCTTGTGCTCTGGTTGGTCATCCTCGCTTGAGTTGTTACTTCAGGCTCTTAATTTGACGGGGATATTCCTTTTTCGCTTTACCGGTGACCAGAAATCCCTTTAGCAATTAACCATGCTTGGCCTGCGAGGCTTATCTGCTCTATGGATAGATTTCGATGCACGTTTTTTTTTTAAGTATTCACAATTCAGAGAAAATGTGCTTGTTATTACTTATTCAAAAACATAAAAGATTCCACGTAATTTTTTTGTTTTGGAAATATATACACTATCATAGATGGAAATTTTGACAAAAGTAAAAGACTTCGTTTGGGAAGAATTTCGTTAATGGGGGAAGTGACCTGCCCCAAAGGTGTAGTTCCTTTAATCGTGTTTGGGATTGCTGATGCCAATTGGGCCTTTTGTTGGGTGTTTGAGGAATGTCAACGGCAATTGGGCTCTTTGTGAATTGCAGGGAGAGTGCTGAGCATGGTTGAGCTTTGAATGATTTGTGCACCGGGAGCAATTAGGTTTTGGTTTTTTTTTTTAAAAAAAATTATGGGCGCCAATGGATATTGGGCTTTATTGTTGGTTGCCGAGTGAGGTCGGGCTTTTTGGTTTTGGTTGCCGAGCGAGGTCGGGCTTTTTGGTTTTGGTTGCCGAGCGAGGTCGGGCTTTTTGGTTTTGGAGGATTCATATGAAATTTGCGCACGCAATTTTATGCCCCCTATTATTCCGAGATTGTACTGAAAAAGTCGAAATAAATACCACACAAAAAATCATATCGTACAGTTCAAATTAATAACATGCTTATTAATGAACCAACCTATCACTCATTTAAGTAAATAAACAAATTGAATATTAATGGTGAGGGGTTATGAACACTCATCCGGCAATTTTGCTAACATTCCGATCGAGTTATATGTCCATCTAATTATTGTTTCTTAAAAACATGAAAGCATTGATCAAAAGGTCTTTAAGGGTTGTAATTTGGCTGGGCTACAAAAGAAATGTCATATGTGGGGAAATTGAATTCAAATGGCCAAGCAAGAAGGAACATTCTTTCTAACTTATATCTCTCCTGTTCAAATCACCATTTTGGTGATTCACAAATGCTTTTCCTTTTGATCTCGACAACTCTTGGGTTTTATTGATCTTCTTTTTTCTTTTCTCTTTTCTTTTTCTTGGTTTGCTTTTTTTTTTTCTCTCTTCTTTGGTTGTCAAGATCAATTTAAGAAATCCAACGTTGCTTGATTTTCACAACCTCCCCCTTTTTTTCAATCTTGTTTCAGTACAAATACCCTAATTGAATGCTCCTTTCCTCTTTTGGCAAGGGACACTAATCACGATGTTTTAAGGGTTCAAAAATTGAAAGGAAATTATCAGAATTCAGTGATGTTTTAACTATGAACTGCAAATATTCCCTTTTTTACAAACTCCGGCAATCTCATTAAGCAGTTAAGCTTATGAAAATTGACAGTTCATAGTTAAAAATTCTGATTCGTTAGGCTCGAAGGGGTTTAACAAATACTCACTTCTCACAGGGTGGGTTGTTTGTGGTTGATTGTTTTCTCTCGTTTTCAAACAAATGCCTTGATCATGTCGATACTTTTATGTAATTAAAAAAACAAAATTCAGATTTAACATAAAAAGATCGAGTTAAACAAAAATGTCGATCTCCTGCATATGTATTATGATAACTTTGGGGATTTCTCACATCTGGCTGGTTCTAAATGGTTCATAGAATAAACATGCTAACAACGCAAATTGTATAATATAGCTTTTACGTTAAGTATATATCTTCATTTTGAGTTTAATCATATAAGAACAGGAAGCATGCATTTAGCTTTGCGCAAATTGATCAAAAATATCAATACCAATTATCTGTGGCTAAATTAATTGACTTTGGCTTAATCCGTGGTTAAGAGAAAAAATGTCAATTTCAAATCACCAACAATTCATAGCAAACAATGACATTTAACGCATACTAAAACTGAACATGCATAAATAACGATAATAATAAAAAAAGCCAGATAATAAGAGAAAAAGTACGTAGTACAAATATGGATACAAAGTGTTAAACATAGGAAAAGTGTACGGAAAAATGAAATAACATAAACATAAAAATATGAGAAAACATCAAAAAAAAAAAAAAGGGGGAGGGTCACTCAAGGAGTGAGAGCCTCATCATCCTCTGTCTCCTCGTCCTCCTGGCCTCCTGCCGCTGTGCCACTGCCTCCAGCCTCTGAATGCTCTGGCCTATCCCCGGGCCAACGACCGTGAGCTGCGAACATCTCGGGCGTCGGTATCTGGTCATCGGGATCTGTCGGCCTCCCTAGCTGCCTCTGAAGGCGATACATGGAATCATGCATCATGGTCATGTACCGATGAGAGGAAGCATTCTGCTCCAATATGAAAGTGCAAGTGCGACAATCCCCTGATGCTGGTGGAGGCCTAGGCCGTGGCTGCTGTGCTCTCGCCGCTCTCCTCCCCGTGCAGTGTCTGGAAATATACTCGTCCGTGATTGGGTTCTTAATGGTTTCGGACACGTGGGGAGGGATGGCTACTCGGGCTTCCCGGCAGAGTCCCATGATAAGACCCGGGAAAGCAAGCGGGCACATTTTCTTGGCCGGTGGCTTGATGCCACTCTCGACCACTATCTTAATCTCCTGGCAAATGGCCCTGGCCACATCTACTTGTTTACCGGTGAGGATATAGTAGATAAGGGGGGTGACATCCATGGTGGTGGAGGAGGTATGGCTTTTGGGTTTTATGTTGTGGATTATGAGGTGAAAAATGACTTGGGCGTAGGTGGTAAGGTTGCCTTTGAGGGCTCTAGTGGGTTGCCCTGCTGCTTTATGCTCAAACCATTTTCCAGCTGTGCAAGGGTGTGATATGTAGGTTCAAAATTCCCCCCATCCTCACGTGTAAGCTCTAATAGGTAAGATTCCTAAGAAGAGGTCCTTAGAGTCATCAACCTCATATGGAATTAGGGTTGTCTATGGACATACGTCGACATGACTTCAATTAATTCCATATGAAAATCTCGTCTAAGCGGGGTTGGGCATCCTACCTCACGGACATACGTCAACGCGGGCTTCCGCACACAACCTCCTTCTAACTTAGTTTTCTCTCGATCTCGGGTAGAGAGCCTCACACGTCCGGTATTAACCCGAACAATGTGGAGTAACATCACTCAAGTAACCCCCGCATTTGATATATATGATATGAATATAAAGCAGATAAAGCAAATATAAACATAAAGCATAAATATAACATGTACGAATAAAATAAAAAACATGGCACGCAAAGAAAATAAAACAATTGGCTTTAAACCAAATAGGTTAGGCTTGACTCACTAGTGGGAACAAAGATCCCCAGTGAAGTCGCCAGCTGTGCGCACCTCGTTTTTTTCCTTGGGAAAAAGACGCGCAAATCCTCCGAGGTCGTTCGCAAACGCTCGGAGGGCCTTTGTGAAGCCGCCACCAAAGTTTTTGTGTAAAGGGAACGTTGATAAACCCTTAAGTTTTTTTTTTTGTTTAAAGGGAAACGATAATAAAACCCTTTGACGATGAGGATAAGGATTGGTCATCGTAACCATTGTCGGGTTCGGGAGTCGATTACGCAAGGGGAAGGTATTAGCACCCCTCACGTCCGTTGTACTCAACGGGAACCTTCTATTTGGTTAAAGCTTGAATTGTTTTTAAATATTTTGCGCGCATGTTCATTTATGTCAAAAATATAATAAAAGGGGGGAGAAAGAGATAAAAACAAACGAAAGAAAAGAAGGAAAAAAGTTTTTTTATTATTGCGCTTGACAAGATGTCGATCTTGCTCCTACGTATCTCCCGGTAGTCGGAGAATTCAAAGCGTACGTAGTTCTTTGGTAGAAAAACGTACATGTGTTGGTTAATTTTAAATGGACAATGTTTTAACCGAATTCTTGCGATTAAAACGTAGCTTGTATGCTCGCGCTTGGGAGACTTATTAAGCGTTTGTTCGTGAATCGCATTAGAATTGTTAAAAGGTACGTCCGTTAGAGTAAAGGGTTAATTGGTCGCTATGGGACCAAGGGAGGTGCAATGGACTCATACAAGTCAATCATTGACCGAGTGGACTCCGAAGAGTCGGGCGATTGTTCGATTGATCCACTGAGATCAAGAACAGGTACAATGGACTCGGACGAGTCGAACATTGACCGAGTGACTCAAACGAGTCGAGGGGTCGAGTCTAATGGCCACGGGGGACCAAAAGGTTTGGATTGACCACAAGGGGCCAAGTTTTGGTTTGGTTAGGGTTGTACATATTGAAAATGGAATGACGATTGTCCAAACGACGAGACATACGTCACGCATTCGTACAATCGGGGCGATGGAGAGACATACGTCACACCATCCCTTTTTCATTCATGTTTTTGGGTTGAATCCTTTAGAAATCCCAAGGTATGTCAAAACATTTGGCTTGAAAACCCAAAATGGGAAGGTTTAGCAATTTTGCTAGAAAACGCACAAGTTCGGCTCATTTTGCAAAAAGCGAACGTATTTGGCGTATGTTCATATTTGAGTTTTGAAAATCATGAACAATATTTATTGTTCAAGTTTAGATTGGAATGATGAACATAGCTTGTTTGTTCATGCTCGTTTGAAAGTTTGGGAACATAACTTGTTTTGCAAGTTATCCACATAATGTCATACGAACTTGTGATTTTGTCAAGATTATGCAAAATCCTTGTTATGGTTTGAAAAACATGGGTTTAAAAACTCTTAGGTTCTGAGCTCTGGGGCTAGAACCTCAAAAATTGGTCATTTTGACACAAAAACTCAGATTCTGAGTTCTGTCATGGTCGCACTGCGACCATGACTTCGCACTGCGAAGCATGCGAAATTTTGAGTTCAGAAGCTGTTTCTGAACTTTTGTTCAGAAACAACTTCTGAACACACTCAGGACCTTTTAGGTGAGTGAAGAACTTTGAGTTTTTGGGATGAAAAAGGCTGGACAAACCAGTTTTGATGTTTTGAAAACCTTGGGATTTCTTTGAAATTCAAAAGGGTTTTTTTAGAATCAAATGGTTTTGAACCAAAATAGCTATGCAAACACAATTGTAAATGCAAAATGAGTGCTTAGAAACTTACAGAACTCCTTAGCAAAGCTCCAGCTGCAATGGATTTGAATTGGTTGAAGGCTTTCACAAAGGTTTTTTTGATATTGGTGATGAACTTGAACTTTGGTAAAGCTTTGTGTTGGATTGGTTTTTTCTGGTTGTTTGTGAGGGTTTGTAAGCTAAAATGAGTAGAGTTTCTGCTCTTGAAATGCTGTTATCAGTTGTGTTTGAAACCTTGGGCATTGCCTTCTATTTATAGGCCAAAACCAAATCTTTTTCATCATTACAAAATCCTAAAATCCAGCTGATTTGTGGCTAAGATCAAACTGAATCCCTTTGCATTAAATGCTAATGGATAGAGGCAACCTTGCCTTGTACCAAGGGGCAAGATTCAGCCTGATTTCAGCCACAAATTCAACCAATTCTAGAAGGTAATGATGAAGAACAAAGCTGAATTGCAATTGGCTAAGGCTTGGGGATCAATCCTTGCAATCTCAATGGTTGATCAATGAAAACGTGCACTGTAATGTGCAGAGATTGAGGGATGAAAAAGGCTACTTATGGCTGGTGTGAGGGGTGAAAAGCTGCTGCAAAAACAGGGTAGGCACTCATGGCTTTTCAAGTGAGAAAATCCAGCTAGTTTGACTGGTTTTTGGGGAAGCAAGCAGGAGGAAAGTCCTCAAGCAGGTGGCTGGCAACCTTGTGGTGGTTAGCAGGTCACATGGGAGGGACTAGAGCTGCCCAAGGGCAAGCCCACTTGCTTGTCACATGCTAGGTTGGAAGAAAAAGCTTCCAACCTTGGCATTAATGGCAAGTCCTTCAATTCTGGTTTTGCTTGGCCCAATTAGCCATGAATGCTACTTAAAATAATTATGGAAATGATATGCAACAAATTCTGGAATTAAATCAAAGAAACAAAAAATCTGCAGAAAAATCGCAGACTTCGCAGTGCGAAGTGAGCTTCGCAGTGCGAAGTCAGCATTTTTGAAATGTTGACTTTTCTGTTGACTTTTGTTGACTTTTGACTTTTTCCCCTCTTTGATTCTTTTTTGATTTTTTGTTTTAAAATGCTTAGGACAAAATTAGGGTACTACACCCGCCTTGTTGTTGTTGCTGTTGATTTTGTTGAAGCAACACTACTGGTTGTCGAGGTGGAGTTGTGGGAATTACTTGAGGTGAGTAACGCCCTTGAGCCGCTGCTGCTGCCACATAAGGACAGTGGTAGCGAGGCATTTGGTTTGATGGTGGGCAAGATGGTCCCACTAGAACAGCATTTGTCTCCCCCTCCTTCTTTTTGTGAATGTTGATGGGGGTCTCCTAGCTCCACTTTGAGTTTCTGGAGGGCCTTGGATTTTTCCCCTCTTTACTCTGTCCTCTATTCTTTCACCAATCATGACTAGATCGGAAAAGCCGGAAGATGTGCTTCCGATCATTTTGTCATAATATGGGCCTTGAAGTGTGCCCATAAAGGTGTCGACAAGCTCCCTTTCCAACAATGGCGGTTGTACGCGAGAAGCTAGTTCTCTCCACCGTTGAGCGTACTCCTTGAAGGACTCGTTGCTTCTTTGCAGGAGGTTTTGCAATTGCATCCTATTTGGAGCCATGTCCAAATTGTATTTGTATTACTTTAGGAAAACATCGGCTAGATCCTTCCAAGTTTAGACGTGGGTACGCTCAAGTTGCATGTACCAATCCAATGACGCTCCGCTTAAACTATCTTGAAACACATGCACCATGAGTTTCTCGTTTGTTGCATAAGCTGCCAGCTTCCTACAGAACATCCGTAGATGGTTCCAAGGGCATTGAATTCCCTTGTACTTTTCGAAATCCGGTGCTTTGAACTTTGGAGGGATTACCACGTCGGGCACTAGGCACATGTCCAAAGCATTGTGGGCACCGTATGAACTGAATCCTTCGACAGCTTTCAACCTTTCTTCCAAAACTCGATACATTTGAGTGGTATCGTTGTCTTGGTGGGTGGTGTCGGGAGCAGAATGTCTTGGCTGATTATCTCCCACATTATGAGAAATAACCTCATGCTGAGTAGTGGAATTTCCTTGAGGACGACGCTCTTCGTTCCTTACGGGGATTGTGAGCGGTGGTGGAGGTGGTCCATGGCCCTCATTTTCAAATGGTGGGGTGTAGCCCACAGGTAAACCATAAGGAGGCCATTGCACATTGGTTGCATCCGTTGCTGGACGAGGGTTACTCTCTCGGGCCGATAGAGTTTGCATTAACTCTAGCATCTGATCCATCTTCCCCTTCATTTCATCAACCTCTTCTCTCAAAGCCGCTTGAGTTTGTTCCAAATTGTCCATGATCCTTTGTTTGTTGGCTCGTGTTCCGTACGAGTGTTGGAGATCTGGTTCTTGGACCGAGGGCTTTCGGGGTTTTCGGGCTATGATTGCTTTGAACTGTTTTTAGGGAAATGAATGAGTTTTTTTTTTTGAAAAAAATGCATGAAGATGCATGTGGATGTATGTATGCGATGAGTATGCAAAAACATACGTTTTTTTTTTTTTTATTTTATGAAGGAATTTAAAGGTGCACAATTAATATTAGCAATTTTGAAATATTAAAGGTCGGGAAATTGATAATGCTTCAAAATATTATTTGATTAGATAACATTTGTTTACAAAGTGTAACTAATGCTATTACAAATCAAATAGCCGCTCGCTTCTCGGCTTTGTCCATTTCTTCCCTATAGAAATCTATGGTGTCCTTGCAGAACTTCATAAACTTCTGGATCTCCGTAGGGAAGACAAAGTAGGGCATGACCATCTCGGCCTTTGCTAGCTTCTTTGGAAGTTGGGTGATTACCAAGTTCGAGAATGCAACCAATTTAGTGAAATCCTCACTTAATCGGGTGGCGTCTTGCCATACAAACTCAATCACTTCCTTGCGTTGGTCTAGCTTGACTCTTGCACTTCTAATTTCATCGTGTAGTTGTGCAATATGGTCCCCGTGAGCTCTTGCAATCTTGTCAAAGTATTCTTCGAATTTCTTGATGTCCGCTTCGAGACGATTGCATTTTAGCCTCTCTTGATGAGAAAGGCTCTCATGTCTTTGCCGTTGGACGCGTTCTGCTTGGAGCTGCTCTTTGTAGTCTTTGACTACTTCTTGGAGCTGTTGATTTTTCTCTTGAAATTTCAACCTCCATTTCCGTTGAGCTTCGATGGCTAGTTCGCCGAACTTCTTGAGCTCTTGGTTGGAATGCAAGATTCTTTCCAACTCTTCGTCCTTGGCCACAAGGTTGGCATCCGCACTAACCAAGCCGCCTCCTATCCAATCTCTCTTCCCCTCGGAGATTTTTAGCCGCTTTTGGCACACTAGGAGAGAATTTGTCACTTCATCTCGATCTCTCTTCGTCCTAGTGATTTCTCCCAAAGCTTGGAGGTGTTTTAATTCTAAGTCTCCGTTTTTATTTTGGAGCTCTCGAATTTTAGCTTTGAGTTCCTCCGCTTCATTGTTGGGAATGGTTGCAATAGGTTTAGGTGTAGGAGGTTTTGGAGGGCATATGACCACGAAGGGTAGCTTGATTGTTTTAACCCTCTCCTTCACCCATTGAGTATAAAGGGGTTTGGCGACACAATTCCTCTTGCCGACCCTTCCTTTGCGCACTTGGTTCCAAGCTCCTCGAATTCTCTCTAGCAATGCCGGGTCTTGATCACCTTCCCTTAAGAAGAAAGCTTCCAACAAAAGGTCATTGGGTTTGTCTTCCATTGAAAAACCTAGTTGTCGGAGAGAGAGGACCGGATTATAGTTGATACATCCCTTAGTACCAATGAGGGGTACATTAGGGAAGTCCCCGCAACTGAGGATGATTTCTGGGTCCTCTAAATTTGGAGAAAACCAATGGATGTCCTTCTCGGCGAGGGTTGTCATCCGTTGTGACCACTTGAGCTTGGCCCAGTTTTCCACAAAGTCTCGGTTTCTTGGCATGTGGGACATCATCCAAATTTGCACCAAAGGAGTACAACAAGAAATCTTGCGTCCCCTTGCTTGTTCATGCCTAGAGTAGAGGGAATGATAAAAGTCCGCCAAAATTGTGGGAACCGGATTTTTAGTCATGAATACCTCTAAAGCCAGAAAGTCTATGAAATCGTCCATGTTGGGGAATAAGACAATCCCGTAGACTAAGAGAGCTAGGATGGCGTTGAATGCTCTTCCCTCTTTGTTGGCTAACATCTCCCGAGCTTTGGCTTCCAAGAACTTTCTTGTGAATCCCTTAAGGTTTCCTCTAATTTCCAAGTTAGACGCTACTTCTTGGACATCAAGGTATAAGGATTCGGCGATGGTCTCTAATGTGGGGTCTTTTCCCGGACCGAGATAGAGTTCATGGTCCTTCATGCTACAACCCAAAATCTTCTCAAATTCTTCCAAGGTTGGAGCTAGTTGGAAATCTTGAAATGTAAAGCACCGGAGAGGTGGGTCGAAGAATTGAGCCAAAGTGGTTAAGGCCGTTGAATCCATCCTCACGGGTAGGAGATCAAGTATTGACCCATAGCTTGCTTCGAAAACACTCTTGTTGACCGAGGAGAACCTTTTACTTAAAGCTAACAAACTTTCCACCCTAGGAGCCTTGATCTTGAAAGCGAGCGTATTTTTATTCCCGGAATCCATATTTCTTTTTGCTAATATTTGGTTGTTCTTTTTAAATTCCTATAAAGCAAAATGATGCGAAAATTACTTTCATGAATGCAAATGATATGCAAGGGTATGGTTTATGAAGGTTCGGAACTTCCCCCCATCCTCACGTGTAGGCTCTAAAGGTGAAATTTCCTAAGAAGAGGTCCCTAGAGTCATAGATCTCACATGGAATTAAGGTTGTCTATGGACATACGTCAACATGACTTCAATTAATTCCACGTGAAAATCTCCTCTAAGCGGGGTTGGGCATCCTACCTCACGGACATACGTCAACGCGGGCTTCCGCTCACAACCACCATTCTAACTTAGTTTTTTCTCAAGCTCGGGTAGAGAGCCTCACACGTTCGGCATTAACCCGAACAATGTGGAGTAACATCGCTCAAGTAACCCCCGCATTTGATATATATGATATGAATATAAAGCAAAATAAAGCATTTATAAACATAAAGCATGGGAATGACATAGATAAATAAAATAAAAGCATGCGCGTAAAGAAGAGAAAAACAATTAGCTTAAAAGCCAAATAGGATAGGCTTGACTCGCTAGTGGGAAAAGGAGTACCCAGTGAAGTCGCCAGCTGTGCGCACTCGTTTTTTTTTTTTTTTTTAAAAAAAAAGCGCAATCCTCCGAGACGCGTACGGACGCTCGGAAGGCTTTGTGAAGTCGCCACCAAAGTTTTTGTGTAAAGGGAACGTTGATAAACCCTTAAGTTTTTTGTTTGAAGGGAAACGATAATAAAACCCTTGACGATGAGGAAAAGGATTGGTCATCGCAACCATTGTCGGGTTCGGGAGTCGATTACGCAAGGGGAAGGTATTAGCACCCCTCACGTCCGTTGTACTCAACGGGAACCTTCTATTTGGCTAAAGCTTGAAGTGTTTTTAAATGTTTTGCGCGCATGCTTGTCTATGTCAAAAGAAAATATAATAAAAGGGGGGAAAAGAGATAAAAACAAACGAAAGGAAAAAAGAAAGTTTTTTTTATTATTGCGCTTGACAAGATGTCGATCTTGCTCCTACGTATCTCCCGGTAGTCGGAGAATTCAAAGCGTACGTAGTTCTTTGGTAGAAAAACGTACATATGTTGGTTGTTTTTAAATGGACGATGTTTTAACCGAATTCTTGCGATTAAACGTAGCTTGTATGCTCGCGCATGGGAGGCTTATTAAGCGTTTGTTTAAAATCGCGCTAGAATGTTAAAAGGCATGTCCGTTGGGTAAAAGGGTTCGAACTGGTCGCTATGGGACCAAAAAGGGTGCAATGGACTCGAACATCATTGACCGAGGTGACTCAAACGAGTCGAGGGGGGTTCGATTGATCCAATGGGATCAAGAACGGGTACAATGGACTCGATCGAGTCGAACATTGACCGGAGTGACTCAAACGAGTCGAGGGATTGAATCTAGTGGCCACGGGGGACCAAAAGGTTCGGATTGACCACAAGGGGCCAAGAATTGGTTTGGTATGGTCGGACGCGTTGAAAATGGAATGACGATTGTCCGAACGACGAGACATACGTCACGCATTCGTACAATCGGGGCAATGGAGAGACATACGTCAAACCATCCCTTTTTCATTCAAGTTTTTGGTTGAATTTCTTAGAAATCCCAAAGTTTATCAAAACATTTGATTTGGAACTCAAAATGAAGAGGTTTTAACAATTTTGTGAAAAAAACGCACAAGTTCGGCTCATTTTGCGAACGGTTTTGAAAAGCGAACAAATTCGGCTTATGTTCACGTTTGGTTTTGAAAATCATGAACAATGTTTTTGTTCAAGTTTGGATTTGAAAATGATGAACATAGCTTGTTTGTTCAAATTGTTTTGAAAGTTTGTGATTGTAACTTGTTTTGCAAGTTACCCACACAAAGTGTTACCCGAACTTGCGAATCCTTCAAAATTATGCAAAGTCCTTGACATGGTTTTGGATAAAATGAGTTTTAAACCTCCTAGGTTCTGAGCTCATGGGCTAGAACCTCAAAAATTGGCCATTTGGGAGCCTAAACTCAGATTCTGAGTTCTGTCATGGTCGCACTGCGACCATGACTTCACACTGCGAACAATGCGAATTTTTGGGTTCAGAAGCTGTTTCTGAACTGTTGTTCAGAAACAACTTCTGAACACACTCAGGACCTTTTAGGAGAGTGAAAAGCTTTAAGTTTTGGCAATGAAAAGGACTGGACAAACCAGTTTTGATGTTTTGCAAACCTTGGGATTTCTTTTGAAAATCAAAAGGGGTTTTTTAGAACAAGAGGTTTTGGACCAAAATTAAGATGCAAACACAATTGTAAATGCAAGATAATACTTAGAACACTTACAGAGATCCTTAGCAAAGCTTCTGCTGCAATGAACTTGGATTGGTTGAAGGTTCTTGCAAAGGTTTTGAATGTTGGTGATGAGCAATGAACTTTGTAATGCTTTGTATTGGAATTGGTTTTTGCTAGTGCTTTGTGCTGGTTTTTCTCTGGTTGTTTGTAAGTGTATCAAGTGTTAATGAGTAGTGTTTCTAAGTCTGAAATTATTGCTTTTCTTCCTCTTGCCTTGCATCTCTATTTATAGGCCAAAATGCAATCCAATGCAATGATGGAAAATCCATAGGACCTAGCTGATTTGTGGGCTAAATTCAGGCTAAAAGGCTTTGCATTTAATGCTAATGGATAGAGGTAACCTTGCCTTGTGCCAAGGGTTAAAACCTTGACTGATTTCAGCCACAAATTCAATGGTCTTTGGATAGAAATGATGAGGAAACATGGCTGGATTGCAATTGGCCATGCTTGGGGATTGATCCTTGCAATCTTAATGGTTGGGCAATAAAAACGTGCACTGTGATGTGCAGAGGTTGGGGGAAGCAAAAGGCAACATGTGGGCTGGTGTGAGAGGGATGAAAAGCTGCTGAAAAACAAGGCAGCAATCATGGTTTTTTGCAAGTGAAAACCAGCTGGGTTTGACTGGTTTTGGGGGAGAAAGCAGGAAGAAAGTCCATAAGCTGGTGGCTGGCAACCCTAGGGTCAGTAGCAGGTCACTTGGGAGGGACAAGAGCTGCCCAAGGGCAAGCCCACTTGCTTGCCACATGCTAGGTTGGAAGAAAAAGCTTCTTTCCTTGGCATTAATGGCAAGTCCTTCAACTCTGGCTTTTCTGAGCCAAAAAGGCCATGAATGATGATAAAACAATAATAAAAATCAAATGTAACAAAAACTGGAATTAAAATCAAAGAAACCAAAAATCTGCAAAAAATTCGCAGACTTTGCACTGCGAAGTGACCTTCGCACTGCGAAGTCACCATTTTTGAAATGTTGACTTTTTTGGTTGACTTTTGTTGACTTTGACTTTTCTCCTCTTTTTGATTTTTTTTGAAAATGTTTTGAAAAGGCTTAGGACAAAATTGGGGTACTACAGGTCCATTGAACCTTTTCTCGGTCCCCCGTGACCTTTTGAATCAATGCTCAACTCCGTTGGGTCCATTGAACCTTTTCTCGGTCCCCCGTGACCTTTTGAATCAATGCTCGACTCCGTTGAGTCCATTGAACCTTTTCTCGACTCCGTTGAGTCAATTGAACCTTTCTTGGCCCCCCGTGGTCAATTGAAAACCTCTTTTCCCCAATGGACATGTTTTTATCTATTCGAACGCGATACAAACAAACGCTTAAGTCTCCCACGCGCGAGCATACAAGCTACGTTTAATCGCAAGAATACGATCAAAACATCGTTCTTTAAAAACAACCAACAAATATACGTTTTTCTACCAAAGAACTACGTAGCTTTGAATTCTCCATCGCACCAGGAGATACGTAGAAGCAAGATCAAAATCTTGTCAAGCACAATAATAAAAAATAACTTTTCCCCCTTTCCTTTTTCCCCTTTATATATATATTTAAGCATGCAAGCAAAACTTTTAAAAACACTTTAGCCTTAACTAACTAGGAGGTTCCCATTGAGTACAACGGATGTGAGGGGTGCTAATACCTTCCCCTTGCATAATCGACTCCCAAACCCGATAATGGTTGCGATGACCATCCTTTCCTCATCGTTCAAGGGTTTTATTATCGTTTCCCTTTAAAAATAAAAACTCAAGGGGTTTATCAACGTTCCCCTTTATAAAGAAAAACTTTGGTGGCGACTCCGCACTTCATTCCCGAGCGTTCTTACACGCTCGAGGTTGCGTTTTTTAAGAGAGCGCACATCTAACACCTATGCTAATCTATGGAGAAGATGAGATGGAATGAGAACTCTAAAGCTGCTAACCCTAGCCATAACCTGGCCTCTCCAATTCTATTATAAATTTTCAAACCCTTGGCACCAACCCATTGTTGTCCTTTTATAGCACAAGGCCAACCACTACAAGTTGTACCCTTTGGTCATTTTACACATGGGATGTCCTTATCATATCCTACCTACTCCCGACATATTCCTTTAATATTCCTAGGATTCCAATCATTGGGGACAACTCATATTCTTCCTCTTTAAGCAATGGCTAGATGTGGCCCCATGGGTTCGTACTATGTACGACCCGGCTAGCGATCCAGGGCGCTGCAACTTTCCAAATCTTCAGCGAAACAACCTTCGTCCATACTGCAGCTTCCCATATCTTCAGAGTCATTCCTTAACCTACATCATCAAACATCCATGACAAGCATTACTAGTTCAAAAGGATTAATTAACACTAAAAATAACTAAAACTATAAAATCCTAAAGAGTCACTAATTAGATGTCTTAGACAATGCAATCACTCAATTTCTAGTTCATTGTGGGAGCTAAGTGCAACGTGATAACAAAGTAATTTGACGGTTATCACACCCCTAAACTTGAACATTGCTCGTCCTCGAGTGATGCAGCTCAAGCATTGATCTAAAACAGTTCCTAAATCATAGCCCACTCATAGTAATCATGCAATTGGTCTTTCTTGAGTGAGCTAACCTCAACTATAGCTACTCAAGCAAATTCTAGTCATCCCCCTACAACATAACTTGTGATTATTCTAATCATGCAACCTCTTTTTGCTCCTGTGTAAAGAGCAGTCTAAAGAAAAATTCTAACCATGCTATCAAAGTGAGTGTGCTAAATTATATGTTCCTAACCTTTTAAGGGTTTGGTATAGTGGTAAAAAAAACATGTCTTATTCTCGAAGTCAAGCCCCGGTAGTGGTTCTCTTTGAGCCTAAAGTTTCTTCTTACCTTGGGCTGATGCATCACCCCTTACCATAAATGTGATTTTACCAAAAGGAAAAAAAAATGTTCCGATCAAATTTTTTGATCGCATATAAAGTCTATAAATGATACAGTGTAACAATATATTTTTATTTTATTTTATTAAGATACAGTTAGATGAAAATTTGAGTTAACAAGAAAAGCATTCGAGTTCTTTCAAGAAAGAAGGATTTGGTTAAAAAGAAACTACACTTTTTTTTTGTGATAAAAAAGAAAGTAAGAAACTACACTTTGAAAATAACATTTTTAATAATTGTATTATCAAATATTAAAAAATAAATGATATATCGAATCTAATATTTTTAAAAATTGTATTTTCAAATATTTAAATTTGAACACCGTTAGTTAGTTTTTTTTTTTGGGAAAACCGTTAGTTAGTTATATATATCTTATAGTTTAGTTAGCTAAATTCATATTTCAAAGGTGTACTAACTATAAAAAAAGTTAGTTGGGTTGGTTAGTGTTTTTACTAAAAGTTAGTTAAATTCAGTTTTAATTTTGACTAAAAGTTAGCTAAGTTCAGTGTTATATATATATTGAAATACTTTTTAACGTCGAGAGTTAATTCATTCCAAATAAAAACGTTTGAGAGTTAATTGAAGATCAAATTGCTTTTGCATCAAAAACACAATCAATGGCAACTCCTATCAAATTTCACATTGCAGTTTTCACTCAAGATGAGTTAGTTGAGGAATCGATTCAACATTTGGCGGATGCTTACAAGCATCAAGGTAAAAATCTTCACAAATCTTTAATGATTTTGTTTTTTTTTTTCTTCTAAGTTAGATCAATAGTCATGTGTATCTTTATAATATGAAGTAGTAATGCAGTTGTTGAAATTTTGTTACTTACGATAAAACTTTGTTATTTAATGTTTATCAAGTAGTTCTTGAAAATATTGTTATATACTTCTTGTTTATGAACTACTTCAGAACGTTATTATGGGTGTGGTGTGGACCGGTGATTGACTAGCAAATTAAATTTGGCCAGATTTTTTTCATTTGCTTAGATCAAATTTGTTTTCGAATTTTATGCGGTTGATTGTAGTCTTGATGAGGTGTGTGTTATGAATTTTATCTAGCGCACATGCACAATACTTCGTTCTTTTAACTCTTGACACCCTCGATATACTTCTTTTTCTTCTGTATGGTTATTTCTTGATAAAATTTTCTTTTTCTTTTTTTAAAAAAACCATGAAATCATCTTTCATGTTTTTATGTGAGCTGCCAACTTTTTCAGATATTTAAAGAATTTTTTATTCATATAACAGTTACGTTTTACCCGGAGATTCCACAAGAAGAAATAGAATTTAAATCCGAAGTCCATTCCATGATCATGGATGGGGTTATGGCTTCAGAAGATAACTACAGCTTTCTTCGGTTTGTCAGCAATGAGCTGAAAATACCTGTTTTTGGTAAGTTCTTGTCTAAGTATTTTTTATTATACATTATTTTTAATGTTTTGTCTAAGATTTATCTCACTATTCAAACATATAATCAGCATGTTTTTATTATTATACTAACATTTCGATATGTATTTAATGATATCCGATACGAATGAAAATTTCGATGTCATGAATACCAATGCCATAAAGGCAGGAGCTTCTGACTATTGGACTCTACCAATCAGATACGAGGACTATAAGAAAGTTGAAGAAATGCTTAAAAATAAAGGCAAAGGAATAAAGAGAAGTCATGTAGGAGAGAGTTCAAGCCAAAATCAAGGCCTCGATGAAAATAAAAAGGTCAAAATCTCTCCTGCTGCTGGTGAATATCAAATTGAGGGAGAAGCAACTGAAGACAATACCATTCGGTATATCGAAGTTCCACCGACTGGGCCACTGGGCCAATACCAAAACCGTGATGATTTCTTACAACACTTTAAGTTAGCACGTAGGAGTATTTTTTCATTTTTTTTTTTAAGAAGAGCTTTGGACATCCAAACATTTATTGTGCACCTTAAGCGAAAATGATGTATCTGTTCAATGAGTGTTGGAGAAATTGCATGTCCAAGTATCATATATATATTTTTTTTGGACAAAGCAGTATCATATTTTTATTATGTTATAATAAATAATACGTGGTTTTTTTTTTTTTTGCAATAATCATTACTATGAAATTTGATTAGTATAATAATTAGGGTTAGATGACCAACAAGGATTGAGTTTAACGGAAAATTTTAAACTTTCATAACGTGGCAAAAGAAAACTTGAATTTTACTTCCTCCATCCAAAATTATATGATGTTTTGGTTATTTCGCACAAATTAAGAAATGCAATTGATGTTGTAGGGGAAAGATAAATTATAAGTAATTTTAGAAAATTATCCTTCATTAATGGTATAAGAAAGATAAATTAAAGAATTGAAAGAATTGATAATAATAAATAGTTTGGGGTATAGTATGAAAAGTAACATTTAATGCTTCATTGGTATTGTAAAACGACTTGTAATTTGGGACAAATTTTTTTCTCCAAAGCGACTTATAATTTGGGATGGAGGGAGTAACTTACATAAATATCAACATTTAGTGTCGGACACACGTCAAATATAATTACCTACGATAGGTAAAATCTATGGAAACATTAAAAACAAGTAGGGTTTTGAGTCTTTTTAAAATTTAATTTTTTTTGTTTTCAAAATCTATAAAAACTTTTGTTGACTTTAAGTTTTCAAATTGAGGAGTCCTATGGACATTTTCTTTTTAATATTCTCTTTGACACTCACTTTTTTAATGGTGAAATCAAGTGATTGGTAGAACCCATATGGATTTCGACTATATGTTAGAAAATGTGTTAAAAAGACTGTCTTATCCCTTCTTTTCCAAATTACTCTTCGTCACATTTATATTTCATTGTTAAATTTCAATCTATAAAGCTCGGATACATAGCATGAGTGTGAATATGATGCGATATGGAAACTTGAATAAACAAAATTAAATTAAATTTATGGTAGATACGACTAAGATACGTTAACAAAATCTTTATAATAAAACTTTATAAAGACTAAATTTTATAAATCTTTGTATTTGCAGTGAGTACAATATCTAAAACTAGGGTTTAGTATTGTTTAGGTCATGCCTCGAGAATGCTCTTGGACTGTAGATCTCACCATTTAGGCCTTGAGATCCTAAAGACAAGGGTTTGAACCCTTGGAGTAAGGCAGGGCGTGTTGGAACAAAAAGTATGAACAACTCTCTTTTGGGTTTTGATGATAACAAAGTGTTAAAAAGAAAATTGGTATTTCTAATGCTTTGTTCTAAGTGTGCAGAACCATGTTCTTAATGTTTGGTAATTAATATTGGTTATGGAAGAACAAGCTAAGAGCAAGAAGGAAAGCATAGAAGCTATGTTGCAAGTTTGAAGAAAAACTGGGTCTGAAGGAAGGTTCTGAAGACTGAGTTTTAAACCTCCTAGGTTCTGAGCTCTTGGGCTAGAACCTCAAAAATTGGCCATTTGGGAGCCTAAACTCAGATTCTGAGTTCTGTCATGGTCGCTCTGCGACCATGACTTCGCACTGCGAACAATGCGAATTTTTGAGTTCAGAAGCTGTTTCTGAACTGTTGTTCAGAAACAACTTCTGAACAAACTCAGAACCTTTTAGGAGAGTGAAAAGATTTGAGTTTTGCAATGAAAAGGGGCTGGACAAACCAGTTTTGATGTTTTGCAAACCTTGGGATTTCTTTTGAAATTCAAAAGGGGGGTTTTTAGAACAAAAAGGTTTTGGACCAAAATTGGTATGCAAGCACAATTATAAATGCAAGATAATGACTTAGAAACTTACAGAAATCCTTAGCAAAGCTCTTGCTGCAATGAACTTGGATTGGTTGAAGGTTCTTGCAAAGGTTTTGAATGTTGTTGATGAGCAATGAACTTTGTAATGCTTTGTGTTGGAATTGGTTTTTGCTAGTGTTTGGTGCTGGTTTTTCTGGTTGTTTGCAAGTGTTTGTAAGCTGGAATAATGGATGAGTAGTGGTATATTAATGCTGCTCTTCCTCTTGCCTTGCATCTCTATTTATAGGCCAAAATGCAATCCAATGCAATGATGGAAAATCCATAGGACCTAGCTGATTTGTGGGCTAAATTCAGGCTAAATGGCTTTGCATTTAATGCTAATGGATAGAGGCAACCTTGCCTTGTGCCAAGGGTTAAATCCTTGACTGATTTCAGCCACAAATTCAATGGTCTTTGGATAGAAATGATGATGAACATGGCTGGATTGCAATTGGCTATGCTTGGGGATTGATCCTTGCAATCTCAATGGTTAAACAATAAAAACGTGCACTGTGATGTGCAGAGGTTGGGGGAAGCAAAAGGCAACATGTAGGCTGGTGTGAGAGGGATGAAAAGCTGCTGAAAAACAGGGCAAGCAATCATGGTTTTTGCAAGTGAAAACCAGCTGGGTTTGACTGGTTTTGGGGGAAGCAAGCAGGAAGAAAGTCCACAAGCTGGTGGCTGGCAACCCTAGGGTCAGTAGCAGGTCACTTGGGAGGGACAAGAGCTGCCCAAGGGCAAGCCCACTTGCTTGCCACATGCTAGGTTGGAAAAAAAAGCTTCTTTCCTTGGCATTAATGGCAAGTCTCTCAACTCTGGCTTTGCTGAGCCCAATTAGCCATGAATGCTGATGAAAATAATAATGAAAATGACGTGTAACAAAAACTGGAATTAAATCAAAGAAACCAAAAATCTGCAGAAAAATCGCAGACTTCGCACTGCGAAGTCACCATTTTTGAAATGTTGACTTTTTTGTTGACTTTGGTTGACTTTGACTTTTTTCCTCTCTTTGATTTTTTTTATTTTTGTTTTGAAAAGGCTTAGGACAAAATTGGGGTACTACAACTGCGTCTGAAGAATTGCTTCTGAAGGTTGAGTCTGAAGGTCAACAGAAGTCAACATCTGAAGAGTGCTTCTGAAGGTCAACGAAAGTCAACGTCTGAAGTCTGCTTCTGAAGGTCAACGAAAGTCAACGTCTGAAGAAGTGCGTCTGATGAACAGTGCGTCTGATGAACAGTGCTTCTGAAGTGTGAGTCTGAGGCCTGAGTCTGAAGTGTGCTTCTGATGAACAGTAACCTGAAGAAGCTTCTGAAGTCTGAATTCTTAAGGAAAAGCAACTGTCACCATCAGCATTTAATGTCTGCAGGGTCAGAACAGCTCCAATGGAACAGTTGTCTCCTTGGCCAAAACATTCCCCAGCTTTTAAGGAAAGCATTTGAATTTTGCGTGCTCTGTTTTCTGCTCAGTTTTAGCACACAAATTCAGCTGGACCTAGCCTCCAATTGCAACGGCTCTTTGCTGGATTTCTGGGCAATCCTCAACAGCTCTTTTATCCTCTATATAAGGGTGAAGATTTGAAGAAGGAAATTGCTAAGACTCTGAAAAACTCAAGACTGATATCGTGCTCTGTTTTGCTATCAAAGTTCAAAAAGTCACCAAAACTCTTAGAAATTCTTACAATCTTAGTATCTTAGAATTTCTTAAGTTTAGAGTCTTAAAATTGTGTTGTATTTTGTGAACACCTCTGATATTTGATCAAGTGTTCAACTCAAACTTACTTTCTTTGTAAATCAGTTTGATTAAGTCTCAGTCTGCATGCTGAGCAACCAGAAGCCTCTTTACTTTGTGTATTGAGCAATTAGAAGTCTCTTAGCTTTGTGCTTTGAGCAGAGAAGTCTCTTGACTGTGTGTCTTGAGCAGATAAGTCTCTTAACTTTGTGTTTTGAGCATAGAAGTCTCTTGCTAAGTGCTTGAGCATTGGAAGTCTCTTAGCTTTGTGCTTTGAGCAATTGTAATCTCTGATTATAATTAAAATCTCCTGTAAGTGACAGGGGGACTAGACTACTTCCGGATTGTGGAAGGAACTAGTATAAAAATTCTTGTGTCTCTCTTTCCCTCTCTCTTTTATACTTTATACCGCTGCATAAACACTCTGAAAAAGTTTCAGAACTTGATTCTGAACTTATCATAAGTATTGAGAAAGGAAAAAGTACCCACACAATTCAACCCCCCTTCTTGTGTGTTTTTCTCACCTTCAGTTGGTATCAGAGCTCCGGTTCTGATATTCAATCACTTAACAGTGAGTCAGTGAGATCCTGAGAAAAACATGTCATCTAGTGGTTCCCCTCCACCTCCTCCTGCTGGTAGTCACACTTCTGTATCATATGACTATGGTACAGATGAAAGAAAATCTAGATCACACAATAAACCTCCAATGTTTACTGGTGATCCAGAAAAGTTCTCTTGGTGGAAAAGCAAAATGTACAGCCACATCATTGGTATTGATGATTCATTATGGGATATAATAGAAGATGGAATCTCTATTCCAGTTGATGAAGAAGGTGTAGCTGTCAACAGAAGAGGCCTGAGTGATGCTGAAAGGAAGATATATAGAAAGCACCACAATGTTAGAGGAATCATTGTGGATTCTCTACCTCACACTGAGTACCAGAAGCTGAGTGATAAATCAACAGCCAAAGCCATCTTCAAATCCCTCTTCTCTAACTATGAAGGTAACACAAAGGTTAGAGAAGCAAAGGCTAATATTCTTGTTCAGCAATATGAGCTGTTCAGAATGAAAGAGAATGAAAATATTGAGACAATGTTCTCAAGATTTCAGACTCTGGTTTCTGGACTTCAGATTCTGAAGAAGAGTTATACCACTGCTGATCATGTGAACAAAATTCTAAGAAGTCTGCCATCTAAATGGAGACCTAAAGTAACTGCTATTGAGGAAGCTAAGGATCTAAATACTCTAAGTATTGAAGATCTTATAAGCTCCCTCAAAGTGCATGAACTGGGACTTAATGAAGATGATTCTGTTAGAGAGTCTAAGTCAATAGCACTAAAATCCAAAAGAAAGTCTGTAAAGGCTCTGAAAGCTATTGAATCTGAAGAAGAATTTCCTGAGGGAAATTCTGAAGAAGATTCAGATGTTGAAGAACTTGCAATGCTTTCCAAAAGATTTCAGTACTTAATGAAAAGACAGAAGAAATTCTCTAACAGAAGCAGCACCTCTAAAGGATCTGGTTCTAAGAGGGAAGATCAGAAGGGGTGCTACAACTGCAAGAAGCCTGGTCACTTCATTGCTGATTGTCCTGAATTTCAAAAGGACAAGTCAAAAGAAAAATCAAAGAAGCCCAGCTCTAAGTCAAGTAACTTCAGAAACAAACTCAAGAAGAGTCTTGTGGCAACTTGGGATGATCTTGACAATGACTCTGAGTCTGATGAAGAGGAAGCAAATCTGGCTTTAATGGCAACATCATTTTCTGATGCAGAATCATGTTCAGACTCAGATGATGAAGATGAGGTATACTCTGAACTTACAAGATCTGAACTGATTGAAACAGTTAAAGATCTTATGAACCACCTCAAAAGCAAGTTAGGTGAACTAAAATCTTTGAAAAATAAACATAACTTGCTGACTGAGGAGAATCTCAAACTTCAGAATTAATAAGCAACACTTTAATTGAGCCACAGTATCCAATACTTTAACCCTTTTTGAAAATAATGGATTTGCAGTGTCGGCCAGATCCGCAAACAAACCAATAATGAGTTTAAATACATCCTGAAATCAAAGAACAAATATGTTTATACAACAAAAAGGTGAAAAAAATGGGAAGAAAAGAAACCTTCACAATCACAGATTCAAGTTTCAATTAATGTTACATATGCATAATTAACAAGTACCCTTAAATGCTTGTCTTCAAAAGGGGGTTCAGGAGCCTTGATTCGAAATAATTCAGTGACGCAAATGGCAACAAGAAGCTTGACATCCTTATCCTCATGCTGAAGAAGACCGCCACAAACCACAGCATCTATCAGTGGCTTCAGAGCATCTTCTCGTCTCTTCATAGCTTTTACTTCTTTGGCCGTTCGCGGCTGAGGAGACTGGTCTAACTTAGACAAAGCATTGGCAGCTTTCTGCACAAGAGCATAAAATTAACAGTGAATAAAATTAATACCAAGAGTTTAATGGAGATGCACATCGTTAGTGCAAAACTATTTTGCACCGGCATCCAATGAAAACCTTTGTTGCACCAGTGTCCGACACATATCTGTGTCTAACAGCGACAACACCGACACATCTGAGTACATTCAATTATATCATTTTCTCAAATTACTACCAATGTTGACGTGTCAGTGATGTGCCTTGTGTATGTGTTTGTGCTTCATAGATGAAAACTCATGATATTGCCAAGTAGGTCTATTGTGTAACCACAATTTAAAAATGACTCCAAAATGGTGGATTCTCATTGGACATTACTATAAAATTAGTTTACAATGATCATGCATGTCCCCTTTTCTCTAATACTATTAATAATCTCTATAGCACTGACACTTCTGATCGAAGGCTATCCAGTATATGACACATGTCCAACATTGACACATCCGATCTCTGTTGTCAATGCGGAAATGCGGCGCGGCACGGCCAACCCAAAAATTGGAGCGGAGCGGGAGCGGGGAGCGTCGCGGGCGCTATTTCAGCGACGCGGACAATAAAACTAAAAATTATATTATTAATTAAGGACTAAAAAAGTATGAAAAAATATGTTTAGTATTAATATAAATGAAAAATTAAAGTTGATTAATTTTTTTTAGTATTAAAAACTATTATAAAATGTATTTAATAATTACTATTAATATGAATAAAGCATATATTTCTTGTCAAAAATGAATAAAGCATATATTTATTAATTTTTTTAACAAATATATTTATTAATTTATTAATATAAATGAAAAATTTATTTTGTATTCATATTTAGTATATTAATTAATACCGTTGCTATCTACTGATTTAAAATTTGTAAGCTAATGTCATTGGGCCTAGCCCAATCCAATCAAGAATGCAATACACTAACCCTACTTTCTTTCTCTCTCCCAGCCGCCACACTTTGTTCACAGATCTAATTTCCTTCTTCAGTTTTCTCAAGATATTTTTGTACAATTTTCTTAAATCACAATCATCTTCATCGTTTTTATTCCAGATCTCTGCTCTGTCTTTTCACTTCTTCCCCTTCTTCTTCATTTTGACGGTAAAAAAGGATGATGAAGAGAGAACAGAGATGAGATTTTTTGTTGTTGTACGATGAGATTTTACACACCGAGCAAAACGCGCCCACTTTGACCCGATTCCACCCGCTCCGCTCCACCCAAACGCGACCGCTTTGACCGCTTTGTCCAAACGCGACACTCCGGAGCGCTGCGTAGCGTTATGGCTAATTTGGCCGCTCCGCGTCGCGATAGCGCCGATAGCGGCCGCTATTGACAACAGAGCATCAGATTACATTCAATTTTGTCATTTTCTTAAATTACTACCTGTGTCGACATATCAATGTCTGGTGTCCGACGCAGACACATTTTATTTCATTCAATTTTATCATTTTCTTAAATTACTACCGGCGTTGACGTGTCAGTGTCGTGTCCGGTGTCCGACTCAAACACGTTTTATTTCATTCAATTTTATCATTTTCTTAAATTACTAACGGTGTGGACATGACAGTGTTCGTGACAATGCTTCATATTTAATAATTGTGCTCATATCCTTTGATGTGGACATCTATAGAAGACGACAAGTCTGACGTGGAGTCTGGGTCCCTCAGGTGCTTCTGAAGTCTGAAGGTCTTCCAAGTCTGATAGGTTCTTCTGTGTCTGACTAGGTTTTCTGAGTCTGATGATCTCCACAAAGTTTGATGATCTCTTCAGCTTCTGAGATGCATCCTTTTCTTCTGATCCATGTGTTGACTTCTGGTTGACTTTTATTTAGATCTTCTATCATAGTCTTTTTGAGCTTCTCTTGTGCTTCTGATACTTTAATACATGTTCAATACTTGACGGACGCAATCTATGATCCTGCACACTTGAACAAATGTTAGTATATCCAATTGTTATTCAATACTTTGTTATCATCAAAACCTTAGAGGAATTGTACAAAACCCTTCTTGTTTCAACAATGTTGTTGTTGATGATGATGAACATGAACTTGTTCTTAAAATGTGACTATTAATTAAATCAATTAAAAAACTTTAAGTTATAAAAAGTAAATAATTTAATTTTAATCAAAATGATGATGTGGAAAATATTTAATCCAACTCACTACAGTCACGTCAATGCCACGTCATAAATGAGTTAGACACATCATCAAAAATAGAGGGGGTCAAAAAAATCCCAAGAGTAAGTTGTTTTTCAAAATAGGGGGATTAAAAGTTAATTTTTATCAAAATAGGGGGATTAAAAGTTAATTTTTATCAAAATAGGGGGATCTAATGTGCATTTAAACCTAAAAAAAAATGCTCCATCAAGATTTTATTTCATTTTTTTTAAGGATATCTCTCTAAGAACTTGAGAAAATCTTATGTGATTACGAATTTTATTTCATTTTTTTAAAGATATTTCATTTTCGTTAATTAATATTTTATGGTATTCACCAAAAAAATTCAATATTTTACGGCAAAGTTAGGTACCGAGAGATGAGGGAAGAACGATCCATTTGAAAAGATCAACACCGAGAGATGAGAATTAATTTGTTTCTGAAATAATTAACACTCTAATTCTGTTCCTGTGTGCAGAAGAAAGAGAATGAGTGGTATTCTAGGGGGAGATTTGGAGGCAGAGATATTGGTTAGATTGCCTGCAAAGTCACTTATGCGTTTCAAATGTGTTCAACGATCTTGGAACATTCTTTTCAAGAACCCTAACTTTGTTATTAGGAACATGCATATCCATATGTCTAACGATGACCACCACCGTTTCGTGATCATTAACCAGTATACAAAAGAAACCTGCCCTAAAACCCATAACCACAATGACAAGCTATTTGACAAGCACATAGAATCAACTTGCCTAGAAACCCACCTAATGCTTTTCTCTTTACCTCAACACCCAACACCAACACCCAACCTCATCGAATCCCTCTTTCCAAAAAACATTCCCATACGAATAATCAAATTGTATGGTCATTGTAACGGTATTTTATGTTTGGAATATGATTATAACCCAAGCTTAATTCTTTGGAACCCTACCACTAGAGAGGTCCATTTTGTACCCCCACATCCAGCCTCCTATATTCATCCAGAATACTTGATTGGGCTCGGTGCCAAACACAACACCAACGATTTCAAAGTTGTCAAACTCAATGTCAACCGTGAAAAACCCTTTGTTTTTTCTCTTTCATCACTGGAAATTTACAATCTTAGCGACAAATCATGGAGAATTATCCATAACCCTACTCTTCCTCCAGATCAAGCCACCATGCGATATTATTCCAAACGACCTAACAAATACAACATTCTTGTTAATGGCATTTATCATTGGATTACAGGCTACAACCGGAAAGGTTTTTCAATCATTCTCTGCTTTGATTTCAGCAACAACAAGTTTCACACACTCACGGGTCCTATCCACCGTTTTGCTTCGGAGTTTGGTGCAGAAAATGTGACTGAGATCAACAGTTCCCTAGCTTATGTTGTGCAGTGTTACCTCGGAATGAGAATTTGGGTCATGAATAAATTACATGGATGGACCATATTATACAATTTTGTTTCACCTGGTTTGGCTATTGATAAACATGCTATTTGCAAGGGGAAGAATGGTGTTCAATTCCTCGGAGGAAAGCCAGGACAACTGCTGACATTATACGACCATCATGGCAACTCACTTCGACAGTTTCAAATTGTTCTGAATGGTATACTTGGCGCTTTTTTGGTTCATGAGTATGTGCAAAGCATAGCTCCCTTGTCAGCATAGTTAATTATTTTTGACCAAGATATTATATGTTATAAGAGAATAGATTCTCGCAGCCATTAAAGTTAAGTTTTTTACGCTCAATTTTTATATTAATAACTCGTCTCACCTATTTTTCCTTCAATGGTGAGATGGATAACAATTGAGAGACATGAGAGAAAAAAATAAACCTGTATTTTTTGTGAAACATTGATTTTTATAGTTTGGATTTCAGTAATGGTTTACGAACTTGGTCAAAACAGACCAATGACTTATAGAGACCGGTTTGTCTGCTGTATGAAGGGAAATTAGCAATGTCTCTTAAACTTGCACATACATAAAGATTTGTTGCTTGGCAGCTTATTCCAATACACTCTTGGCAATGTCTCTTATTCCAATACACTCTTGGCAGCTTCCACAACAACTTTACTATTCACATAGTGATGGTAATTGGTATTATGTGAAGCACTGAGCTCAAGCTTCACCTAAAGAACAAACACACACCATTAGATAGGAAAGTTGTATATAAAAAATTGAAGTAAAATTAAACACTAAAACCACAACGGTTTTTCTCCAAATAATCACCATCCAAGCCTGCAACAACAATTTTACCATCTTCATCACCATCCTTGCAGCAAATGTCATATTATAAGAGATATAGGTTAGTTACAAGTTAGTATTAGTCATATAGTCGTATATATAGTTGTAACCACCTCATTAGAAGGTATCTTTCATCATTTGTAACATTCGCATTTATCATTAATAGAAAGATTCTTTGAGTTTACTCTTATTCATTCCCTGGATATCATGTTTCATAACACATATAAATCCTCAAAAGATAATTATCTGTAAAACAAGATTAGCGAAATCATAACATTCTTCAGATCACCATAAATCGCCTTAAAAATGAATAAAAAATGTAGATCGAATCATCTAAAATCCAAGCTTCAGAAATCGCCTAAGCTCAGAACCCGACATGATCTTGTTGTTCTTGGTCTATCTCAACTACAGGAACTACAAAGCTGCAAAGACTCTTACCAGAAGACCTATGCTTAAATTACTCACCTAGTTCCTATGAATCTAGCCACCGTGTAATCGTCATCCGTTTCAGTTAGAATCACCTACGTGAGTCATGCGATTTATCGTCAAGTATGGTATCTAGCACTAACTCTTCATTGTACTCCATATCATATTCATCATCGCCCCACTCTAGGAAATCTGTTGTTGCAATCATATTTTCAAACACGACTATAACTTTGGGGAAGTTGGCAATGGAAGAGTGTTTATATCCGCTAACCCTGTTCTAATTCATGATCGCATGATTATGTTAGATCGACAACTTCTTTTGTAATTGGTGGGGTAGTTGATGACAGAGCAACATATGATATTTTTTGCTATGTTTTTAGTTATTTTCTTTGTATTTGAAGACAAATAAGAGGTCATTAAAGGAGTTGTCAATGGTTTGAGGAACATTTTATATTGTTTTCATTCTAGTCGTTTTAATTCAGTTTTATCCTAAATAATGCAACTCCATAGGTGTTATGAGTCTTTATAGTGAGAAATCATGTAAATCGGCAAAACAAGACATCACGTGAAGGATCAATGATATGAAGATTGAAGACCAATGGTTCTTAGAAGGCTATACAAAATGAAGAAAATTCATTTCAAGACGGAAGAACGGTCGAAAAAGGGGTGAATGTAACACCCATACTAAATTTATCTAGAATATTTAGCATGTGTATTAAAACTTGATACTGGATACATTAAAATTTTTAATACTAAAGATACTATTGAATGAATACAATTTGCTCGTTTTATACAACTGATGAAGTACCACTAATGTGTACATATACAAAATACTGATGACATCCTGAACTAGCACATGTCGAGCAATTGCACTCCACCCAGCTTCTACCTGATAAACTTCATCACGGACCTTTTGCTTACCTGAAACTGAATCAAATGGATTGGAATGAGACATAATGTCTCAGTGAGCTCCACCTATCCAAGGCTGTGTGGAAACCTCAGGGAAAACCTACGATTGCCACATTCTAATCTCAACCCATTTCGGGTTTATACGTGTATGTGCCTGCTATACTGTGTAGTCGTGAAAACTAGACTACAATCTGTTAACTTAGTGATCAAGGGGAAACTAGGATCACTATCTGATATCCGATGTCCACTTTGTCATATTCTCATGCATTATAATCATCTTTCTGGTATTATTAGGTTAAAAAGTTAGCGTTGAACATACAATAATTATCTTGGTTCATTTAATGGAGTGCATCCGAGTGGAGTAACCCCGGAGTACATCTCCCTGCTATCGGTGAAAATTCCTATCATATTAGGCTAACACCGGACTCCTCTTACTTTTGTGCGGCTATCCTCGCGGATTGTAACTCCACCGTTCTAGCTCTATCCGGAACCCCCCGTGTTCTAACTAACGAGAAAATAGGAGACACAATTTAACATTTTAATTAACTCTTATGTGTGGCTATCGTCGCGGACGGTAACTCCACCGTTCCAGCTTTATCCGGAACCCCCTGTGTTCCAACTAGCGAGAAAACAAGAGACACATCTTATCTTTTAATTAATTATTAACTTGTACGTGGCTTTTGACGTTCCAACTAGCGGGAACTATAAGAGGCACGTCTTAACTTAACTTTCTGATCTTTGAATGTTAAAACATTCCTTGTACTTTCGTACGCTTAATTGTTTACATTCTAATCTTGCTAACCTATCATAGGTTCTAGACATATCGTTGTCATATGTCGTACTTAGGGGTTTATTATCTCATTGTAATAACTACCCTGCTCATCTAACCATTACACTCGTACCTCATATGCCTTGCCGAATCCTTGTTGACTTAATATTTATTTGTTGCAAACCTTTCGGATATGTCAAAATGGTGTTTTCTTAAAAATTAGGGTTTTTGTTGAAAACGGTTGCAAAACGCCTCGCCCAAACACGTCAACTCACCTAACTCAGCTCAGCAGACCAAGTTGGTTCTGCCAAGCCTCGCTAGGGCGAGCTGGTCCAGAACAAAAAATGTTATGCTCGCTGCAGCGAGCTCCAGCTCGCTGTAGCGAGCATGACAGTGCATAAATTGCTCAAAAACGTGGTTTTTCACCATTTTGACTTATCTAGATTTACCCAAGCTTCCCACAGTGTTAGGAATGATTTTTAACTGCAAATTGATGATTTATTTCATGCATAAACAAGGATTTAGCATGCATTAAAGATTTAGGGCACAATATATTAAACTTTGCTCAAAAGAGGGATTCACACCCAAACTAACCCAAGGTGGGTTCTAATCTAAGGAACTCACCTCAATTGCTGGAAAGTAGGAGGAATTGATGAAATCATGTGGCTTCAAGGTTTTTCCCAATTCCAAGTTAAATCTCTTGCTCCAACTCAAGTTCTTTTACCCACTCTAAATTTAAGCTTCCCATCAGTTCAATTTGATGATTGGAGGTGGAATCTTAACATATGAGCTTGAATGGAAGAAGTTAGGGTTAGGGTGATGAGGAAGGGTTTGGTCAAATGGACAAGAGAAAAGGAAAAATTTGTGCTTAAGTGTTGATCAGCTTGCTCTAAGGGCCATAATTTCATCTTTGCATGTTGATTTAGTTAAGAGTTGAGTGAGAAGGGTGGAAGAAGATGAGGGCGTGGGAGGTAGAGAGAGAAGGGGAAGAAATTATGATTTTCTAGAGAGGGAAATGAGAAGGAAAAATGAGAAATAAATGGGCTTTGGCCCTTTTTATAGAGCCTTGAGCGGAATTTATCAAATTGCCCTTCACTTAAAATATCTCTGATACATCGTCTCATTACTGATAAGTATTTAAGTCTTAAGCTGGATGTTACACTCTACTCCCCTTAAAGAAATTTCGTCCTCGAAATTTAGAATTCCCTTGGGTTTATGTATGAATAGATTCTTCATACCTCCGTCTTAGTTACTTACAGATATTCTCTACTAGCCGATTCTTCCATTCAATTTGCTTATCGGGATTCGATGGCTACTCTAAGGTCCGACATGTAGATTATTCATACACCTCGATTAGAGCTGGCTGGTTAAAACTGGTTCATGGCCATGGTTCCCAATTCTGTAAGTCTAAAAATATTCGACAATCTCTTCCTTAATTGAAAGGCTTGATGTACATTACATAATTCTTACATAGTAGGACGTGTGGTTGTCTGAACCAATTTACCCGACTCACTTGACCATGTCCCTTGTTCGACATACTTCTTGCAAGTCCAACTTAAAGTTACTAAGCCTCGAATACTTTTACTGAATTATATAAGTTTCCTTCATTGTCCGCATACTCTTACCCTGACGACTTCGGGTCGAATTCATCTTCCTCAACACTTCCTAAATTCTTATCTTTATCTTTCGTCTCGTATGACGGCATCTTACATATATATTTATATCATACTTCGTAAAACAAATTTTCCTACACTGGAAAGGCATCTAATGTTGGGTATTATCAAACGAAAGTAAAAACTACTGCTACTACCTCCACTATCCAAATACAAGTAGGAGGCATCACTTCTAGTACCTGCTCCCTCCTTCGGACAACTGGTGTTCTACTTATCACAAACATAACCATTACTTCCACTATGAAATTCTCAAGAGTTCGCGGAATTTACAGATTACTCGTGCTCCGCTTCAATTAGTTTAGAAATAATTCTTCATTACTAGGAGTTTGCTAATCTTTTATCATTCGTGTCACAACTTATTCTCGAATTCTTACCGTAGCGTAAATATTTTCTATACCGATATATCCAAAGCTTATAGGAGTTTAGTCCAAGTGATGAGTGGTATACGCTGTCTCACATATCATCATATGGTACAATTCATAGCACATAATTTACATACATGTTCGAGTACGTGTACACTACTAACGGGTACACAGTACGTCACATCGTCTTCGTCCAACTAACGGGACATTATACTTAATCAAAATATATTTGAGACAATACCACATCAACTGGAGACCTTCTTCTTATTCTTAACTCATGTTTATTCCATGAGCATACATTATCCCATAACATAATTACAGTTATATTATATTGGTATTATAAATTTATTTCTCATTTCCAAACATCGAGTTCAAGATCCTTAAATGTTCTCAACTAAAACGCGTTCGGTATCATCAAACCTGATCTGAGTGGTGCCTTCTCACTTAAACATTAATGACCGCATACAACGGTTACTGATACATGTCACATAACTGGAAAAATATGGTACACAACTGTCTAAGTAGTATGAGTACTGACTGACGAGTACATAATACTAAACATAATCTGGTACATGAGACATGTTGACATAATGTGGGTATAATGTGAAATAAACTCATATGTCACCACCTTTGTCGTTCCTGATCGATGCTTCAAGTCCAAAGATATCATCTTGCAAGTGCAACCTTTACTGTTGTCGACTCATGCAAAATTTTCTTTTGGCTAAACTTACTCTTCAAGCCCACTTAAAGTTATTGAGCTAAATAGCCAGATTACCGTACTAGCAGTGACTTCAATCGCTTTAGACTTAACGTGGTAGTAACACATCCTTCTTATCCTTACCACATACTCTTAAACTTCTTCGATTCTCATTACTCATGAGTTTTCGAGGTTTGAAGTATCCCTCAGCTTAACTTTTAAGATTTCCCGTTAGAACTTATGGTATGTTAAAGTCGTCACTACTTACTGCTATTCCGTGTTATGAGTACTGAGCATTGAATAACTTTCCTGCGATTCATCTGGCAAGGGCTTCACAAGCCTCCCTGTTCCCTATGCTTCAACTTAGAATTGTTTGTTAACTCATTCTCAGATTATCTATCCGCTACGCAACTCTGATTCCAACAACTCGTTTTGGGATAGGAGTAATACACCACTATTACCATATAAAATCTCTTGACCAATCTTACTCCTTTATAACTTTGCAGTTGCCATAACAGAACCATCTTACGGCTCGTTGCTTCACTTATGATTTCGACTACGTGCTTACTCAAGTGTTTTAATCGTCCTTCGAAGCTCACATGATAATAATAATAATAAGGGTTAACTTCATACTATGTGACACTTCAAAACACTACTCACCTTACTGGCTGGTCATCTCCTGACTTTGTGTTTTCCGTTAGACATAACAATATACTTGCTCCCGCGAATTGATTTTCTTGAATACTCTTTTAGATTTGCATCTTTTGAATACTATACCCACTGATGTCTCGTTCTCATTCATTCTATTCATATCCGTAAGGATTTCATACTCATAATCTTTTCCGAGACAACTTCAGTCTCTGTAACTTTTTCATGTCCATTAGGTTACTCTTCGAGTTTCTCCGAGAACAATCCGTCTGGAATAGGTTCAAACTCTTCAAGTACCCGACTATATGATCTTAATATATGAATGATTCTCCATTTATGCTAAGTAATTTCCATAGGTCTTCTCGACCATTGTCTTCTTCATATGGTTTTGAACAATCCAAAGTCCGTACATTCTACTATCTTCGAAGCATACCAACATAAGGTGATCGCTTCCGGTTTCCCAGAATAATTACGTAAGGAAATCCATCAACTGAAAACATAACACTCTTTAACATTAACCACAATCTTAACTTTTCGTACTAGCAACGATCTGCCATATAACAAAGCCTCAAAATAATTCTCGGCCAAAATTTCGGTTAATCCTCAAAATACTGATCTACTATAGTCCTGTGTTATCTTAAACTTGCCTTCTACATCCAATCAAGGAAGTTCGATATTGTTCATCCATCAGTTCACTAAATTCCAACATCTTATTATTCAATCTCCATTTCCCGATTTTGCTGAAAATTTTTACGTCTCATCTCTTGCTATTTCTGGGGGTCTCCTTCACTTGTCACCAAGCTTGCATCTCTCATACAAAACATCTCAATGAATCAAGTTAAGGAAGGTAGTCTGGTCCATTTTCATTGTGTAAAATTTCGGTCGAGCTTATCTTATTTTCCAATCTTCTTGCCAATAAGAATACATTTGAATCACGCTTCGATATGCAACGGGTCTTATCGCTACTACTTACTCGTCCATCTTAGTTCCTAGGTTGCATACCATCTTCTTTTCTCAATTCACAAATCTGGCGCTTAAGGTTCCGGAGATGTGGCTGATCTAACAGGGTTAAACTTGCTTGCTCCTCACGTTCAATGACCACATTTGAGGGGTTAACTTCATCTATCCAAATAATTCACTTAATCCGTAATTGTTTCTCATAACCGTTCGGGTATTAAAATCTTGCCCGGTTCAAACGCGCGATCCTTCGATTCTTACATACTCCATCAACTGGAAGTCTAGAGGTTCTGATAATCGACTGATAATTCCTTATTCTAAGCTTCTGGGTCTGGTACTGCAATATATTAACTTTGTACCCGGAATTGTTACTTTAGTCTACACCTCACTTTCACTTCTCAACTACGGTTCCGTTGAGGGTCCAACTCATTCCTTAGAGTATTCCATAATTCCTTACTTCTTTTGTCTCCACAGACGAGACATCGCCCAATGACGCGTCCAACAATGTTGAGGTACTTCACTTCGTTCTTAAATATCCCCAATATTCCTATAAATTTGCCATTAACGGGCTCCGTTACCTTACGGTTCGATGGCCACCATTTGGCACTGAATACTTCTTCACCAATTTCCGTCTTAGAAATCTGACACCTTAATCTTCGCTCTTCATACGCTTCATTCCTCCTCGGTCCCATTCAGCTCTCAGACATTTGTCCTAACTATCATATACTAGATTGAGTTGATCTGGCTCAACTAGATGTGACATTTAGAACAATACACGGAACCCAACGGTCCGACTACGTTCATTGAATTTCTAATGACCCAAGGCACGATCTGAATCGACCTGCTCTGATACCAATTGTAACACCCATACTAAATTTATCTAGAATATTTAGCATGTGTATTAAAACTTGATACTGGATACATTAAAATTTTCAATACTAAAGATTCTACTAAATGAATGCAATTTGCTCATTTTATACAACTGATGAAGTACCACTACTGTGTACATATACAAAATACTGATGACATCCTGAACTAGCACATGTCGAGCAATTGTACTCCACCCAACTTCTCCCTGATAAACTTCATCACGAACCTTTTGCTTACCTGAAACTGAATAAAACAGATTGGAATGAGACATAATGTCTCAGTGAGCTCCACCTATCCTAGACTATGTGGCAACCTCGGGGAAAACCTACGATTGCCACATTTTAATCTCAACCCATTTCGGGTTTATACGTGTATGTGCCTGATATACTGTGTAGTCGTGTAATCTAGACTACAATCTGTTAACTTAGTGATCGAGGGGAAACTAGGATCACTATCTGATATCCGATGTCTACTTTGTCATATTCTCATGTATTATAATCATCTTTCTGGTATTATTAGGTTAGAAAGTTAGCGTTGAACATACAATAATTATCTTGGATCATTTTATGGAGTGCATCCGAGTGGAGTACCTCGAAGTACCTCTCCCTGCTATCGGTGAAAATTCCTATCATATCAGGCTAACACCGGACTCCTCTTACTTTTGTGCGGCTATCCTCGCGGATGGTAACTCCACCGTTCTAGCTCTATCCGGAACCCCCCGTGTTCTAACTAACGAGAAAAGAGGAGACACAATTTAACATTTTAATTAACTCTTATGTGTGGCTATCCTCGCTGATGGTAACTCCACCGTTCCAGCTTTATCTGGAACCCCCTGTGTTCCAACTAGCGAGAAAACAGGAGACACATCTTATCTTTTAATTAATTATTAACTTGTATATGGCTTTTGATGTTCCAACTAACGGGAACTATAAGAGGCACGTCTTAACTTAATCTTAACTGAACTTTCTGATCTTTGAATGTTAAAACATTTCTTGTACTTTCGTACGCTTAATTGATTATATTCTAATCTTGCTAACCTATCATAGGTTCTAGACATATCGTTGCCATATGTCGTACTTAGGGGTTTATTATCTCATTGTAATAACTACCCTGCTCATCTAACTTTTACGCTCGTACCTCATTTGCCTTGCCGAATCCTTGTTCACTTAATATTTATTTGTTGCAAACCTTTCGGATATGTCAAAATGGTGTTTTCTCAGATATTAGGGTTTTTGTTGAAAACGGTTGCAAAACGCCTCGCCCAAACGCGTCAACTCACCTAACTTAGCTCAGCAGACCAAGTTGGTTCTGCCAAGCCTCGCTGCGGCGAGTAGACCCTCGCTGGGGCGAGCTGGTCCAGAACGAAAAATGTTTTGTTCGTTGCATTAAAGATTTAGGGCACAATATATTAAACTTTGCTCAAAAGAGGGATTCATACCCAAACTAACCCAAGGTGGGTTCTAATATAAGGAACTCACCTCAATTGCTGGAAAGTAGGAGGAATTGATGAAATCATGTGGCTTCATGGTTTTTCCCAATTCCAAGCTAAATCTCTTGCTCCAACTCAAGTTCTTTTACCCACTCTAAATTTAAGCTTCCCATCAGTTCAATTTGATGATTGGAGGTGGAATCCTAACATATGAGCTTGAATTGATGACTTTGGAAGAATTTAGGGTTAGGGTGATGAGGAAGGGTTCGGCCAAATGGACAAGGGAAAAGTAAGAATTTGTGCTGGAGTGTTGATCAGCTTGCTCTAAGGGCCATAATTTCATCTTTGCATGTTGATTTAGTTAAGAGTTGAGTGAGAAGGGTGGAAGAAGATGAGGGCGTGGGAGGTAGAGAGAGAAGGGGAAGAAATTATGATTTTCTAGAGAGAGAAATGAGAAGGAAAAATGAGAAAGAAATGGGCTTTGGCCCTTTTTATAGAGCCTTGGACGGCATTTACCAAATTGCCCTTCACTTAAAATATCTCTGATACATCGTCTCATTACTGATAAGTATTTAAGTCTTAAGCGGGATGTTATAGTGAAGACTTTGTCGGAAACAGGTTCAGGCTCGATAGGGAAGACTCTGTCTAATGCTTTAGACACTTATGGTGATGAGATATTGATGACGGAGCATCATATGATATTCTTGGCTATGTTTTTAGTACTTTTCTTTGCATTTCAAGAAAAATAAGATGAGAGTTAGATGAGTTGTCAATGGTTTGAGGAACATATTGTATTGTTTTCACTTGAGTCGTTATAATTCACTTTTATCCTAAATCATGCAACTCCACAGGTGTTTTAAGTGTTTTGTAGTGATAAATCATGTAAATCGACAAATCAAGACATCGCATGAAGGATCAATGATATGAGGATTGAAGACCAATGGTTCTTAGCAGGTGATAAATCATGTAAATCGACAAATCAAGACATCCCATGAAGGATCAAGAATATGAAGATTGAAGACCAATGGTTCTCGGAAGGTTTTTGAAGAAAATACAAAGTGAAGAAAATTCATTTCAAGTTCCTAGGAGTTTTCAGACGAAAAAACGATCGAAAACAGGACAAAAACGCAAGAATTTGCACACTGGGACTGCCTCATGCGCCTCTTGTGCACAGGCCATGGCTCCTCTCATGCACCTCTACGCTTTTCTGCGGGCAAAAACTGCCCATTGCTTGTTTTTCCAGCTGGATCGGTGGAAAAAGCTCAGTTTTCTTCTCCTAAACTCTAAGTAATCATATGCTATAAATAAAGACTCTTACACACATTCTTAATCATTCATAAACCTAACGGTTCATGGCAAGGATCAAGCATTAGAGTCTAAGGCAGAGAATTTCCATCCTCATCTTGTTCTCTCTAGGGTATGTTTTTCTATTGTTTTGTTGTGATGTCTGTTGCCATGTGCAACTAAACCTTTTTGGTTAGGGTTCTAAGATGAACCCCTTCTTATTTGTTGGATTCAATTAATAAAGTTTCTATTCAATTATATTTTTCTTGTGTCTGATTTAATTTGTTATTGCCTGTGCTTAATGCTTTTTCAATTGAGAATCTGTATCGGTAATCTTGAAAATTGATCCATATAGAATTAGTAGGATTGACAAGCCGAAATTATTCTTTTGTTAATGACAGTTCTAATCGCTTATTTCTTAATTTTAATTAATGAAATTAAGTAAGAAACTTGATGATTTTTAATTCTTCCTTCCGGTAATACCATAACTTTGACTAGGTTATCTTACCGCACACGTTGTCGTTAGGGTTAATAAGGAGTTCTAAAATCAGTTTCTTAAATTATAAGTAGACACCACATAACTGATGTTTTACTAAGCTAATTCCAAAAAAGATGAAGGTGGATTCAAGGATTTCCTAATCGCCGTTAAACCTCTGAATCACAAACCTAATCTTGCATTGGGCAGGACAATTAAACCCTGCAACTTGCATTGAACAACAATCCATGTGGAGACGATAAACTTACTACTTTATTACTTGTTACGATTTGGTGCACTTGCCAATTTCGTCCATCAAGTTTTTGGCGCCGTTTACAAGGATTGTTGATATTTCGACAAGGTAATCGGTGAAACTTATTTTTGAAAATAATTAGGATTAGGTCTAGGTAAGTTTTTTCTTTTTATTGTTTTCAATTTTAAGTTTTTTTTTTTAGGATTAGTGATTTTTTTTATTATTTTAGGTTGTTTGTTTTATTTCCTTTTTTTTTTAGGTAGTATATCTTTTTAGATTAGGTTAATTTTTATATTCCTTGTTTCTAGGCTAGTTTTATTCTCTTTCCATATAATATTTAAAAGACCAAATACCATTTGCGATCTTTTAAGTTACATGATTATAACAAGTTAATCCTTTAAATTTTTTTGTTACAAATTGGTCCTTTAAGTCATAAAATATCTGCACCATTATCCAAATTTCATCGAACTTAATCAAAAATTGTTTATGTGGATGTTTAATGTTAAGTTGGTTTGTCCAAATTCATTGCTCTCAAAACTAGAGTCATAGGTGTGTTATTCGGTCTTGATTTAAAATAAAATTGACCGATTACTTGATTTATAATATTGTTGACCAAATATTTATATCTAAAATTAGGCTTGAAATTCAAAAACAAGAAGAAGAAAATGTGTATAAGTAATCATGTTTGATGTCATAAAGGACTAATCTGTTATAAACATTTAACTTAAAGGACCAATTGGTAACAAAAAAAACTTAAAGGACTAATCAGTTATAAACATATAAGTTAAAGGACTGCGGGAGGTATTTGCCCTATTTAAAAAATACCGAACATATTTTTTGTTTTATTTTAGGACATAATCTAGGTTAGATTTTATTTTATTTTATTTTTAGTAGTTTTATTTTTGTTCCATATATTCCAATATATATATATATATATATATATATAACCTCTATAACACAAACTTGTGTTATTTCTTGTGGTATTAACTACTCTACCATGAATTACCCTAGTGGGCCCTTTGATTACCCTTCTTACTCATACACTCTGACTTACCATCAAGGGTGGAACACACCGTACCCCACACCATATTCTACCTCGTGGGAAAATCCATATGAAGAAGAAAACATTGAGGAACTAGAAGAAATGGTGGAACAACTGTTTAAATTTTCCACATATTGTTTTGAAAAAATAATCCAGAGTCAAAATGTCTTGAATGAGAGGCAAAATGCATCCATATCCTACATCTCCCAGTTTGTATCTGAAGGTGAGAAAAACAACACACAAGAAGGGGGGGTTGAATTGTGTGACTCAAAAAACTTGTTATCTTTTCTTTTCAAACTTAAGGTTAAGTTCAGAAGCTGATATGATTCAGTTCTGAACTATTATCAAGAGTGTTTGCAGCGGATTCAATAATGAAAAGAGAAGAGTGAAGAGAGGCACACAGAATTTATACTGGTTCCTTCTCAATGTGAGAAGTAGTCCAGTCCCCTTGTTTTCCAACAAGAGAGTTTCACTATAATCTGAAGATTACACTTGCTCAATCACTTAAGAAAGAGACTTCCAGTTGCTCAATCACAAAGAAAGAGGCTTCTATGCTCAACCACCAAGGAAGAGGCTTTCAATGCTCAAGACACTCAGTCAAGAGACTTCTCAATGCTCAAGACACTAAGTCAAGAGGCTTCTGACTCAGACCACAAAGGAATGAGATTACAAATGCTCAGTATACAGACTGAGACTTAAGGGACCAAACTGGTTTACAAATGAAATAGTTTGGGATGAACACTTGATCAAATATCAGAGGTGTTCTCTTAATACAACACAGGTTAAGACTCTTAACCTTAAGAAATTCTAAATTACAAAGATGAAAGAATTTCTAAGAGGTTGGGTAACTTGCGTATTTTTGACAGCAAAACAGAGCAAGAGTTCAGTTCTTTGTTTCAAGAGTCTTAGACATTTTCTTCTTCAAATCTTCTTCCTTTTATAGAGAGAAAAGAGCTGTTGAAGATTTGCTTGAATTGAGGAAAGAGCCGTTGCAATTGGGCTAGGTTACTGCAAATGTGTGCTGCACTTTATCAGTCAGAACAGAGCAGTTGCCATTTTTGAAATGGCCTACCTTAAAAGCTGGAGAATGTTTGGGTCAAGGAGACAACTGTTCCATTGAGTTGTTCTGACACATCCAGGCATTAAATGCGCACAGTACTGGTCACTTTCCATGCCACATCAGCTTCAGAAGCTTCTCTGTGAACAGTGATCAGAAGCTGCTTCAGTTGTACGGATCAGAGGCTGCCTTGTACGGATCAGAAGCTGCACTTCAGGAGCACCACTTCAGGACCACTTCAGAAGCTCTACCTCAGGAGCACTTCTTCAGGACTTGTTTCTTTCTAGCTTTGCAACCTTGCTTCTTGACTTTCCTTCCTTGCTCTAAGCTTGTTCTTTCATAACCATTATCAATCAATACTTATTAAGCATGTGGTTCTGAAACACTTGAACAAAGCATTAGCAAATAACCAATTTTCTCTTTAACACTTTGTTATCATCAAAACCATAAAGAGAGATATGTTTACACATAAATGTTTCAACAATCTCCCCCTTACTTTATAAGAGACTTGTTAAACACATTTTGTTCCAACAGTATCAAATATTACTTCCGCAATCATGGAGGTGACCACTTGCAACCAGGTGAGTGACCAAAGAAATGATTGTAGTGTAACAAGAGACGAAGTCCTTCTTCATGCTTGAAAATCAACACCTCTTGCCCAAACAAACAAACCTACATCACAGTCGGTTAAGTTGCTCAAAGCCATTGGTGAAACAAAGGTAACACATGTGTTGGTAGAAAAACTAGATAATTGTCCAACTTATAACAAGTTTATAGAAGAGCTATTTGCTACTAAGCGAAGCCTTAAAAACAAGGAAGTAGTAATTCTCACTGAAACTTGTAGTTCCATTGTTAGAAACGATATGCCATAGAAAAGGAAGGACTCAGGACTCCTTACCATCCTATGTTCCATTGGGGAAATAACCTTTAAATCTGATGTATGTGATCTAGGATCAAAAGTGAAATTGATGCCATTGTCAATATTCAATAAACTCAAAAAGGTGAAAATGAAACCATCAAACATAACACTAACCCTAGCGAACGGTACAGTTAGAATTCCCTATTGTGTAGTGGCAGACGTGATGGTAGAAGCAAACCAAGTCATTTTTCTGGCAGATTTTATAGTCCTCGATATGAAAGAAGATCGGAAATGTCCAATACTTCTTGGGACACCGTTTTTGACAACAGCTAGAGCCCTAATCAATGTTGAAACATGAGACTTGACTCTAGGAGCTGGAGAACAAAGAATGGGATATAAGTTATTCGAAAGAGGCTAAATCACCAGTCGCTAGAAGCTTCGACAAAAGAAGAGACACTCTGGCCGAACTAACCCAGGAGAGAAAGAGATAAAACATGCCACAATATTTGAAACACACAAAGACTCTATCCAAACTAAAAAGAGAAGGAATATTTTGAAAGAAAGGAAAAGTCCTGGCAAGTACCCCAATCATATCAAGATATCATATTCAGATACCAAAAAGAAGGAAGAGCATGACAAGCAGTTGCAAAACTTCTTTGAATTACCCCATCATCTGCAAACCAACATCTCCTTCGCTAAACCTTGTGGGAAGATTCCTTTTTGTCCTAAACTTATGAAGGAACCCCTTTCAAGAAAGAGGAAACTGCCAATGGAAAAACTTATTCTTGTAAGTTGTAAAGCCATCTTCCAAAGACTGTCACTTCCAATGAACAATGATCGTGGAAGTTTCAACTCTATTTGGAAGCTATCCATTGAGAAAGCTTGGTGTGATATGGGTGCAAACATCAAATTGGTGTCGTTACCTATACTAAGAAGGATCAGAAGAGTTCTAGTGAAGCTATCACCTGAAGAACTTATTCCTTTAACAAAAAACTATTGTGTTGTTTTTTATTTTCAGATCCCAAACAAGGAAGAAGACCCCAGTGGTTTAAACCTCCCAGTTTCTATCAATGGTGAAACCTTATGTAACTTAGGGTCTAGCATCGACTTAATGCAACTTTCAACTTTATAAAGGATCGGTGAATTGAAGTTGCAGCCTAACAATGCTATTGTAGGCCAGACATATGGTTTTAAACCCATGAAGATGGGATAGTAAACATTGTGCAGGGTCTTTCCTTCTATCACTTCTCAAGAGGAAGAATGGTACAGACCATTCACGATGCAATCCATCGGTTATGGTGGACATATTGTGATTTGGAATATGATTTTGAGTTTTGCTGAAGTTCAGAGCTTTGAGCTCCGAGCAATGGAAGAAACTGATAAGCGGAAAGAAGGCGTAGTTACTTGAGGAAAATTAACATATTTCAAAAGCTTTGTTGATTGGGTTATGGAAGAATTGGGTAATAGGTGTTGTACCCTAATTTTGTCCAAGCTTTTTCAAAAAAAAGAGTCAACAAAAAAAAGAGGAGAAAGTCAACTTTTATTTTTCTCCTTTTAAAAAAAAAATTAAAAGAAAAAAAAAGAAAAAAAGGATTTCGCAGTGCGATGTCATAATCGCTCTGCGAACTTTGCGAAGAACATCGCAAAGCGATGTTGTAATCGCTCTGTGAACTCTGTGAGATATTTATGCAATCATATGGATAATCAAGCAGCAAGGATAATCATCAGAGCCTACTTGATTTTTAATGAGTATATGACTTGCATTAAAAATAGAATGCTGTTTAGAAGCAGAAAAAGGTTTAGAGCTTCTGATCAGGTCATTCTGTGTTCAGACATGACTTGTTCAGTACAAATTGGTTCAGTATCAGAGCAAAACAACCAAATTGTGTTCAGTATCAGAGCAAAACTTCTCAAGAAGGTATCAGAGCCAATCTTGCAAGAAAGTATCAGAGCAAATCTGAGCTGGTTTAAAGAAAGTAGTTCAGATCAGAGCAGGTCTTACTCATTTTTTAAAACAAAATAGTTTAGATTATAGACCAACTGAAAAGATATCTCAGAGCTTGATACCAATTAAGGATTTTATCTCAGAGTCTGATACCAAAATACAGTTTTAAGACTGCTGAACTTGTATCAGAGCCTGACTTAAAAATATGAAGGTTTGTCTCAGAGTCTGATACCAAAATGACATTTTAGTGTTGATACCAAGATAAAATAAGTTCTTAAGACTGAACATGTCTGAAACACTTTGAGCATTTAAAAAATGTGTCTGTGGTTAAATAGTTTGAAAACAGACTGATACCAATTGAAAATTGTTTGTCAAGCAATTTTAACATTTAATATCAGTGCAGAAAATCACATTTTTAAATTGATGATTTTGGGAGGATTAGAGTATAAACTTTCAAAGCTTTAATCATCATTGCCCATAGCTATACTTATTAGATTCTGACCAACATTAGATTTTTATCAGATTCAGAAGTCAGAAAATCCAGGTTCTGATCCTTTAGACTCTGAAGTTTTTCAGGCTTAACTTTATTCAAATTCTCAGAAGGTGAGTGTTTGATAAGTCTTAGCTTATGATAAACTCAGAATCAAGGATTTCATTCAGATTCAAGCACATTTTCAAGAGATAAAGTGCATGTTCAGATTCTTTTTAATAAAATTGAATCTTTCTTCTATTAGGGGTTTTGTGAATATGTCAGCCCATTGATGATCAGTATCAATGAACTGAATATCTAAAACACCCTTCTGAACATAATCTCTTATAAAATGATGTTTTATTTTTATGTGCTTGGTTCTAGAATGCAGAATTGGATTTTTAGACAGACATATAGCAGCAGTATTATCACAACAAATTGGAATATTGTCTGCATGAATCTGATAATCCTCTAATTGATGTTTCATCCAGAGCAGTTGTGTGCTACAACTTGCAGCTGAGATGTATTCTGCTTCTGCTGTTGACAAAGCAATGGTTGCTTGTCTCTTGCTGGCCCAGGATATCAGATTCTCACCAAGAAACTGACAGTTTCCACTGGTGAATTTTCTTTCAATCCAGTCCCCAGCATAGTCAGCATCACAGAATCCAACTAGCTTATAATTTAGAGATTTCTTATACAGAAGTCCCAAATTAGTTGTTCCTTTCAGATACCTAAAGATTCTCTTGACAGCAGTCATATGAGATTCTCTAGGATCTGATTGGAATCTAGCACACAGACATACACTAAATAAAATATCTGGCCTAGAAGCAGTTAAGTATAGGAGAGAACCTATCATACCTCTGTACAGCTTCTGATCTACCTTTGAGCCGTTGTCCTCTTTGCTTAAGGTGCAGGTGGGATGCATTGGTGTTGTCATCAGCTTGCAATCATCCAGCTGGAACTTCTTCAGAAGCTCCTTGGTGTATTTGGACTGATGAACATAGACACCATCTTTGCATTGGTTGATTTGAATTCCCAAAAAGAATTTCAGCTCACCCATCATGCTCATTTCAAATTCATCCTGCATTAACTTGGAAAATTCCTTGCAAAGGGAGGCATTAGTAGAACCAAATATGATATCATCAACATAGATTTGCACAATTAAGATTTCTTTCTTAACAGTTTTTCTAAAGAGTGTATTGTCAACTTGACCTCTTACAAAACCATTTTTAATTAAGAAGTTGCTTAGCCTTTCATACCAAGCTCTGGGAGCTTGTTTCAGACCATACAAAGACTTCTTAAGTTTAAAAACATGATTTGGATATTTAACATCTTCAAAACCAGGAGGTTGTTTGACATACACTTCTTCAGAAATTACACCATTTAAGAAGGCACTCTTAACATCCATTTGATACAAGATGATATCATGGTTAATAGCATAAGAAAGAAGTAACCTGATTGCTTCCAGTCTTGCTACTGGAGCAAAAGTTTCAGTGTAGTCTATTCCTTCTTGCTGGCTGTACCCTTGAGCTACTAATCTAGCCTTGTTTCTGATCACTTCTCCTTGTTCATTGAGCTTGTTCCTGAACACCCATTTTGTTCCAATGATGTTCTTCTGATCAGGTCTTGCCACAAGATCCCATACATCATTCCTTTGAAACTGGTTCAGCTCTTCTTGCATTGCTACAATCCAACCATCATCAGCAAGTGCTTCATCAGTAGTTGTAGGCTCAATCATGGATAGCAGGCCAAGCATGGACTCATTCTAAATGAATGCTGATCTTGTCTTTCTTGGACTGTTCTTGTTTCCAATGATTAACTCCTCAGGATGTGAAGACTTGTACTTGAATGAGGTTCTGGGTGGATTAGCTTCTGAAGGGCCATCAGGAATTTGTTCAGAACCATGCTGGTCTTGATTAGCATCAGGAGTAGTGTCATTGCTGGAGAGTTTCTCAGATTCTTCATTGTTATCAGCTTCTGAACCTTCATCAGAACCTGAACTGGATTCAGCTTCTGAAGGTTCTTCTGAGATTCTGACATCTTCAAAACTCTCAACCAGCTCTGGTATTTCATTACCAGGCTTCTTATCATCAAACCTAATGTGTATAGCTTCTTCAACTACATGTGTTTCAGAATTATACACCCTGTATGCCTAAGATCTCTCTGAGTATCCTAAAAAGGTACCCTTTTGAGCCTTGGCATCAAATTTCTTTAGGTAGACTTTATTGTTTAGTATGTAACATGTACAACCAAACTGATGAAAATAAGAAATACTTGGTTTTCTTCCTTTAAATAATTCATATGAAGTTTTATTCAGAATGGGTCTGATATAGATCCTGTTCTGAATATAACATGCTGTGTTTACAGCTTCTGCCCAAAAGTACTTAACAATTTTAGACTCATGGATCATGGTTCTGGCCATTTCTTGTAAAGACCTGTTCTTTCTCTCTACAACTCCATTTTGTTGTGGAGTTCTCGGAGATGAGAACTCATGGAGAATTCCATGGTCTTCACAAAAATTTTCAAAAGGTTCATTTTCAAATTCCCCACCATGATCACTTCTGATTTTCAAAATTTTCAAATCAGTTTCAGTTTGTACTTGTTTGCAGAATTTGAAAAACACATCATATGTTTCATTCTTAGTTCTGAGGAATTTAACCCAAGTCCACCTACTATAATCATCAACAATTACAAGTCCATACTTCTTCCCATTGATAGAGGCTGTTCCAACAGGACCAAACAAATCATTGTGAAGGAGTTCTAGAGGTGGAAACAATGTTCTTTGGTTTAAAAGAAGTTTTAGAAAATCTTCCAATTTGGCATGCTGAACACAAAGCATCTGAGTGATAATCAATCTGGGGTAAACCTCTGACCAGCTGCAACTTGCTAAGCTTAGAGATGAGTCTCCAGTTAGCATGTCCCAGCCTTTTGTGCCATACCCATTTCTCATCACTCACAGACAGAAGGCAGACTACCTTCTGCTGAACCAAATCAGAAAAGTTTATTTTGTAAACATTGTTTTTCCTACACCCTCTGAACACTACAGACTTATTTTCATTGTTGATTACAGTGCAACTGTTCTTATTAAACAGGACTTCATAATTACTATCACATAATTGACTTATGCTAAGTAAATTATGTCTCAGTCCATCTACCAGCCAAACATTATCAATGTACAGGGAAGAATTACCTATCTTACTAGTACCAATGATCTTTCCTTTCTGACTTCCTCCAAATCCCGCAGTTCCTCCCTCTTTCAGAGTTAGGGTTTGGAACATAGACTTGTCCCCTGTCATATGCTGCGAGCATCCACTGTCCAGGTACCAGGACCTTTCCTTTTCTTTGGATGTTAAGCATATCTGCAATTGAAATTATCTCAGACTTAGGTACCCAGATTTTCATGGGTCCTTTGGGGTTAGTCCTGAAAGGTTTTGGCTTTTTAAACTTGTGTCTGAAGTTATGATATTCAGACTTGTTCTGATACTTAGGATATGGATCCTTATATCTTGAATCAGTCTGAGTTTCAGAACCTGAATACTTCAGAACCTGAGTTCTCAAAGGATTGATCTTAGTATTCTTCAGAACCTGAGACTTGAAGGTCTTTGGTTCTGAATCCTTTAGAGTTTGAGCCTTTGAGCACTTTTGTTCTGATCTCTTCAGAATTCTCACTTTGTTTACTTCAGGCACAAGGCATCCTTTAGTTTTGCCTTTCTTAAAACAGTTTGAAGCAGAAAACTGATTGGTTTGCTTTTGCTTGCTTCTCTTAACATTCTGAGATTGAAAATGTTTTGTGTTGACTGGTTTAACAGATTTTGAAGTTTTAATAAACCCAGTCTTAGAAAAATTTGAATCAGCTTTATTCAGCTTCTGAGACTTGCTAGTTTCAGGTTCTGAACACTTCAAATTTTGAACAGGTTCAGGTTCAGAGTCTGATTTCCTCTTACTCTTAGGCTTAGGACCTTTTGGCTTAGATTTGGGCAGGGTTTTAACATCTGCCTTCATCTTACCCTTAGGTTCAGAAGCTTCAGAGTCTGAGTTGTTCAGAGCTTCAGACTTAGTCTCAGATTCTGATACTTTCAACTTCTCAGAAATATCAGAAGCAGGCACAAAACATATACCATTGCCTTTTAAAATATCTTCAGAACAGAGAGGTGAGTTTAATTCATTTAAAGGTTTGAATGAATCATAGCCAATGCCTTCACCTTTGTTTCTGATCATATTATACATCATGGAGGCAATTTTAGTTCTATTGAATCCAGTTAACATGAAATCCTGAAGAGCTATTTCCTGTTCATTAGGAACCTCTTCAGATTTCTTATGAGCCTCTTTTCTGAGTTCTTCAACTTCTTCATCATATTAAAAAATTTGATTCTGAAGTTTAAGATTTTCCTCAGACAGCAAGTTTGTTTGATTTTTCAAAGATTTAATTTCTTTTTAACTTTCTTTTAAGATGACTCGTAAGATCATTAACTGTTTCAATTAATTCAGATCTAGAGAGTTCAGAGTATACCTCATCTTCTTCATCAGAATCTGAGCATGATTCTGCATCAGAAGATGCAGTTGCCATCAGGGCCAAGTTTGCTTCTTCCTCATCAGATTCTGACTCATTGTCCAGATCATCCCATGTAGCCATGAGACTCTTCTTAAGCTTATTTCTGAAACTGCTGGACTTTGAGCTGGACTTCTTTGCTTTTTCTTTTGATTTTTCCTTCAAAAGATCAGGACAATCAGCAATGAAGTGGCCAGGCTTCTTGCAGTTGTAGCAGCTTTCCTTCTGGATATCCCTCTTTGAACTAGAACCAGATCCTCTGAAGTTACTGCTTCTGTTAGAGAATTTTTTCTTTCTATTCGTCAGATACTGAAGTCTTTTAGAAATCATTGCAAGCTCATCAGCATCTGAATCTTCATCAGAATTTCCCTCAGGAAACTCTTCTTCAGATTCAATTGCTTTTAAAGCTTTAGCAGGTTTTCTTTTAGACTTTAGAGCTAATGTTTTTGGCTCTCTAACAGACTCATCCTCATTGAGTCCTAGTTCATGCACTTTGAGGGAGCTTATAAGATCTTCAATACTTAAAGTATTCAGATCCTTAGCTTCCTCAATGGCAGTCACTTTAGGTCTCCATTTAGATGGCAGACTTCTAAGGATTTTATTCACATGGTCAGCTGTGGTATAACTCTTTTTCAGAATCTGAAGTCCAGAAACCAAAGTCTGAAATCTTGAGAACATGGTCTCAATATTTTCATTCTCTTTCATTCTGAACAGTTCATATTGCTGAACAAGAATGTTTGCCTTAGCTTCTCTAACTTTCTTATTACCTGCATAGTTAGAGCAGAAGGATGTGAAGATGGCCTTTGCTGTGGATTTGTCACTCAGCTTCTGATACTCAGTGTGAGGAAATGAATCCACAATGATACCTCTGACATGATGATGCTTCCTATAGATCTTTCTTTCTGCATCGCTCAGAGCTCTTCTGTTGATAGCAACACCTTCTTCATCTACTGGTATTGAGATTCCATCTTCAATAATATCCCATAGAGTATCATCAATCCCAATAATGTGACTATACATTTTACTCTTCCACCAAGAGAATTTTTCTGGGTCACCGGTAAACATAGGAGGTTTATTGTGTGACCTAGACTTCTTTTCTTCAGTACCATAGTCATATTGTACATTTCTTTGGTTTCTGGGAGATGGTGGATTTCTGGGAGAGGGTGGAGGTGAACCACTAGTTGAGGTCATGTTTTTCTCAGGATCCTACTGACACACTGTTAAGTGTTAATATCAGAACCGGAGCTCTGATACCAACTGAAGGTGAGAAAAACAACACACAAGAAGGGGGGGTTGAATTGTGTGACTCAAAAAACTTGTTATCTTTTCTTTTCAAACTTAAGGTTAAGTTCAGAAGCTGATATGATTCAGTTCTGAACTATTATCAAGAGTGTTTGCAGCGGATTCAATAATGAAAAGAGAAGAGTGAAGAGAGGCACACAGAATTTATACTGGTTCCTTCTCAATGTGAGAAGTAGTCCAGTCCCCTTGTTTTCCAACAAGAGAGTTTCACTATAATCTGAAGATTACACTTGCTCAATCACTTAAGAAAGAGACTTCCAGTTGCTCAATCACAAAGAAAGAGGCTTCTATGCTCAACCACCAAGGAAGAGGCTTCCAATGCTCAAGACACTCAGTCAAGAGACTTCTCAATGCCCAAGACACTAAGTCAAGAGGCTTCTGACTCATACCACAAAGGAATGAGATTACAAATGCTCAGTATACAGACTGAGACATAAGGGACCAAACTGGTTTACAAATGAAATAGTTTGGGATGAACACTTGATCAAATATCAGAGGTGTTCTCTTAATACAACACAGGTTAAGACTCTTAACCTTAAGAAATTCTAAATTACAAAGATGAAAGAATTTCTAAGAGGTTGGGTAACTTGCGTATTTTTGACAGCAAAACAGAGCAAGAGTTCAGTTCTTTGTTTCAAGAGTCTTAGACATTTTCTTCTTCAAATCTTCTTCCTTTTATAGAGAGAAAAGAGATGTTGAAGATTTGCTTGAATTGAGGAAAGAGCCGTTGCAATTGGGCTAGGTTACTGCAAATGTGTGCTGCACTTTATCAGTCAGAACAGAGCAGTTGCCATTTTTGAAATGGCCTACCTTAAAAGCTGGAGAATGTTTGGGTCAGGGAGACAAATGTTCCATTGAGTTGTTCTGACACATCCAGGCATTAAATGCGCACAGTACTGGTCACTTTCCATGCCACATCAGCTTCAGAAGCTTCTCTGTGAACAGTGATCAGAAGCTGCTTCAGTTGTACGGATCAGAGGCTGCCTTGTACGGATCAGAAGCTGCACTTCAGGAGCACCACTTCAGGACCACTTCAGAAGCTCTACTTCAGGAGCACTTCTTCAGGACTTGTTTCTTTCTAGCTTTGCAACCTTGCTTCTTGACTTTCCTTCCTTGCTCTAAGCTTGTTCTTTCATAACCATTATCAATCAATACTTATTAAGCATGTGGTTCTGAAACACTTGAACAAAGCATTAGCAAATAACCAATTTTCTCTTTAACACTTTGTTATCATCAAAACCATAAAGAGAGATATGTTTACACATAAATGTTTCAACAATCTCCCCCTTACTTTATAAGAGACTTGTTAAACACATTTTGTTCCAACAATATCAAATATTACTTCCGCAATCATGGAGGTGACCACTTGCAACCAGGTGAGTGACCAAAGAAATGATTGTAGTGTAACAAGAGACGAAGTCCTTCTTCATGCTTGAAAATCAACACCTCTTGCCCAAACAAACAAACCTACATCACAGTCGGTTAAGTTGCTCAAAGCCATTGGTGAAACAAAGGTAACACATGTGTTGGTAGAAAAACTAGATAATTGTCCAACTTATAACAAGTTTATAGAAGAGCTATTTGCTACTAAGCGAAGCCTTAAAAACAAGGAAGTAGTAATTCTCACTGAAACTTGTAGTTCCATTGTTAGAAACGATATGCCATAGAAAAGGAAGGACTCAGGACTCCTTACCATCCTATGTTCCATTGGGGAAATAACCTTTAAATCTGATGTATGTGATCTAGGATCAAAAGTGAATTTGATGCCATTGTCAATATTCAATAAACTCAAAAAGGTGAAAATGAAACCATCAAACATAACACTAACCCTAGCGAACGGTACAGTTAGAATTCCCTATTGTGTAGTGGCAGACGTGATGGTAGAAGCAAACCAAGTCATTTTTCTGGCAGATTTTATAGTCCTCGATATGAAAGAAGATCGGAAATGTCCAATACTTCTTGGGACACCGTTTTTGACAACAACTAGAGCCCTAATCAATGTTGAAACATGAGACTTGACTCTAGGAGCTGGAGAACAAAGAATGGGATATAAGTTATTCGAAAGAGGCTAAATCACCAGTCGCTAGAAGCTTCGACAAAAGAAGAGACACTCTGGCCGAACTAACCCAGGAGAGAAAGAGATAAAACATGCCACAATATTTGAAACACACAAAGACTCTATCCAAACTAAAAAGAGAAGGAATATTTTGAAAGAAAGGAAAAGTCCTGGCAAGTACCCCAATCATATCAAGATATCATATTCAGATACCAAAAAGAAGGAAGAGCATGACAAGCAGTTGCAAAACTTCTTTGAATTACCCCATCATCTGCAAACCAACATCTCCTTCGCTAAACCTTGTGGGAAGATTCCTTTTTGTCCTAAACTTATGAAGGAACCCCTTTCAAGAAAGAGGAAACTGCCAATGGAAAAACTTATTCTTGTAAGTTGTAAAGCCATCTTCCAAAGACTGTCACTTCCAATGAACAATGATCGTGGAAGTTTCAACTCTATTTGGAAGCTATCCATTGAGAAAGCTTGGTGTGATATGGGTGCAAACATCAAATTGGTGTCGTTACCTATACTAAGAAGGATCAGAAGAGTTCTAGTGAAGCTATCACCTGAAGAACTTATTCCTTTAACAAAAAACTATTGTGTTGTTTTTTATTTTCCGATCCCAAACAAGGAAGAAGACCCTAGTGGTTTAAACCTCCCAGTTTCTATCAATGGTGAAACCTTATGTAAGTTAGGGTCTAGCATCGACTTAATGCAACTTTCAACTTTATAAAGGATCGGTGAATTGAAGTTGCAGCCTAACAATGCTATTGTAGGCCAGACATATGGTTTTAAACCCATGAAGATGGGATAGTAAACATTGTGCAGGTAATTATTGACAACTTTTCTTTCTTGCATATATTACAGTCATGAAAATGACTGATTATGAAGATTTCCCTCTACTCTTGGGAAGATCATTTCTTGCAAACGCCCAAGCACTCATCAATGTGGAGAAAGGGGAGATTGTGATCCGATCCAATGATGAATATCAAAGTTATTTTGTTTCTGCAAAGGAAAGGGGACAATCATCCAAGGAAGTCTGCATGTTGGCAAGAGAAAAGAGTTCACATTCAACCACAACACTCAAAAGGCGAAGGTTCACCAAAACCAAGGAGAGTTAGATGAGAAAATTGGAGAAAATATAGATGGACCCGAAAGAACTTTTGGAGAACAACCAGAAATTGCAATATGAGGTCAGGTAATGCTTTGAAATCCTAACAGGGTCGTTCCTTCTATCACTTCTCAAGAGGAAGAATGGTGCAGACCATTCACGATGCAATCCATCGGTTATGGTGGACATATTGTGATTTGGAATATGATTTTGAGTTTTGCTGAAGTTCAGAGCTTCGAGCTCCGAGCAATGGAAGAAACTGATAAGCGGAAAGAAGGCGTAGTTACTCGAGGAAAATTAACATATTTCAAAAGCTTTGTTGATTGGGTTATGGAAGAATTGGGTAATAGGTGTTGTACCCTAATTTTGTCCAACCTTTTTCAAAAAAAAAGAGTCAACAAAAAAAAGAGGAGAAAGTCAACTTTTATTTTTCTCCTTTTAAAAAAAAATTAAAATAAAAAAAGAAAAAGAAAAAAAGGATTTCGCAGTGCGATGTCATAATCGCTCTGCGAACTTTGCGAAGAACATCGCAGAGCGATGTTGTAATCGCTCTGCGAACTCTGCAAATTTTGCAGTTTTTGATTTTCTGATTTATCTTTCTTTTATTTTTATTATTATGATTGTTATTATCATCTATTATTATTATTATCACTGTTATTATTATGTTTTACTATCTAATTCCACAAAGAAAGAAAGAAAACATGTGTCAAATGCCAAGCAAGAAAAGAAAGGAAGAAGAAGCAAAACCAAGCATGTGTCAAGCAAGTTGGCTGCCCTTGGGCAGCTCTCATCCCTACCATTTGGCCTGCTACTGACCCTGCACTTTCCAGCAAGCAGCTTGCTCTTTTTCTTCCTTCCTTCTCCACCCAAAAACCAGTCAAACATAGCTGCAAATTGCTTGCCCAAGGTCCAAAGTTGCTGCCCTGTTTCAGCATTCTTTCTTTCCTTCTCAAAACAGCACACTTGTTCCTTTTGTTTCTCCCAACCTCTGCACAAACAGGACACTACTTTCCTGTTTGTCTTCTCAAGATTGCAAGGATCAATCCGAAAGGGCAGCTCAAGTTGCAAACAGCCCTGTTTTTCCACTTTTCCATCATTTTTCTGTCAAAATCAGCTTCATTGGGTTGCTGAATTTGGCCAAAGCCTTGACCATTGTCACAAGGCAAGGTCACCTCTTCCCTTTTGCATTAAATGCAAAGCAACTAGCCTGATTATAGCCCACAAAAACAGCCTGGTTCTAGGGATTTTTCATGATGACAATTGATCCTAATTTGCCTATAAAAGCCATGCAATGCTGCAGGATTTTAGAGAGATAAAAAAGAGAGTTCAAAAAACAGTGAAAAACCAATTCTTAGACAGATTTTTACAGTTCTTAGAAAGAAATTAGGCAGTGAATTCTACACAATTCAGACTTTCTTTGATACAAAAAACAGAGTTGGTTTTGAGCAAGTTTAGAGAGAATTCTAGGAGGAAATTTTAGAGCAAATTCCATTCCTTTCTTTCACAAATTATCCCAAACCAGCACAAAGTAACCAAGCATCTGAAACAGCCTCTAAACCTCATACAAAGAGGGAACAACAATAGCATAATATCATTGTTCTTGCTGATTGTATTCATCAACACTTGCAACTTTGCAAAATCACAATCATTCAAGTCCTTTTCTATTTCTTGCATCCAAAGCCATTGCTAGGAGTTTGTAAGTCATTCTAACCTTTTATATTTCATTTACATACTATTTGCATTTGTTTTGATTTATGTTTTATTAGTGTTTGTTTAAATCATTTTGCACTAAAAACAACTTTTGAAACTTCAAAGAAATCTCAAGTTTGCAAAACATCAAAACTGAAGTGTTTAGCTCCCTTTCTTACCAATTTCAAAAGTTTTTCATTTCTCTTAAGGTTCTGAAGTTTGTTCAGAAGCAGCTTCTGAACAGAAGTTCAGAAGCAGCTTCTGAGTTCAAGTTTCTGAGAGGTTCGCAGAGCCAAGTTCTAGTCGCTCTGCGACCATGACAGAATTCAGGGTCCGCAGAGCCAAATCCAGGTCGCTCTGCGACCATGACAGAACTCAGTTTCTGAGTTCAAGCTTCTGAAAGCTATTTTCTGAGTTTCTAACTTGAAGATTCAGAATCTAAGAGGATTAAAACTCATTTTGGTTCAAAACATAACAAGGGTTTTTGCATACATTTGGAAATTCACAAGTTTAAATAGTTAACTTGAATAACAAGAAACTTGTTCACTTTTTTCAAACTTGAACTTGAGCCGAACTTGTTCATTTTCCAAAACCAAACTTGAACTTGAACAATAACCTTGTTCATGAATTTCAACCAAACTTGAACCAAACTTGTTCATTTTCCAAACTTGTGCATTTTCCAAACTTGTGCATTTTCCATAAACTTGTGCATTTTTTTCATAAACTTGTTCATTTTACAAACTTGAACAAACACTTGTTCATTTTTCCCAAACTTATTCATAAGTTGCAACAAATAATTTGAGCAACAAGCTTTTCTTAGGTTTGTTAACCAAGTGTTTTGCTCTCTTTGGGATTTCTTAAGTTTCATTAACAAACTTGAATGAAAAAGGAGTGGTTTGACGTATGTCTCTCCATTCCCCGATTGAACAAACACTTGACGTATGTCTCGTTGTTTAGACAATCGTCATTCTTTTCAAATTTCACCAAGAAAAATACATTTTAAGTTTCAAATAATAAACTTGAATGAAAAAGGAGTGGTTTGACGTATGTCTCTCCATTTCCCGGTTGCACGAATACTTGACGTATGTCTCGTTGTTCGGGCAATCGTCATTCTATTTTCGACGCATCCAACACACCTTTTTGGCCCCCGTGGTCAATCCGAACCTTTTTGGTCCCCCGTGACCATTTGAATCAATGCTCGATCCCGTTGGATCCGTTGAACCCTTTCTTGACTCCGTTGAGTCAATTGAAACTTTTTCGGTCCCCCGTGACCATTTGAATCAATGCTCGACTCCATTGAGTCCATTGAACCTTTTCTTGACTCCGTTGAGTCATTTGTTTATTTCTTGATCCCGTTGGATCAATTGAACCCTTTCTTGACTCCGTTGAGTCAATTGAAACCTTTTTGGTCCCCCGTGACCATTTGAATCAATGCTCTACTCCATTGAGTCCATTGAACCTTTTCTTGACTCCGTTGAGTCAATTAAATCAATTCTTGACTCCTTTGAGTCAATTGAACTATTTTTGATCCCCCATGGTCAATTCAAACCTCTTTTTTCCCAACGGACATGTTTTTATCTATTCTAGCGCGATTTCAAACAAACGCTTAAGCCTCCCACGCGCGAGCATACAAGCTACGTTTAATCCTAAGAATACGATCAAAAGCATCGTTCTTTAAAATTAACCAACAAAGAAACGTTTTCTACCAAAGAACTACGTAGCTTTGAATTCTCCATCGCACCAGGAGATACGTAGGAGCAGGATCATCATCTTGTCAAGCACAATAATAAAAAACATATTTTTCCCCTTTTCCTTATTTTCTTTATATATATTTAAGCATGCAAGCAAAACTTTAAAAAACACTTTTAGCCTTAACTAACTAGGAAGTTCCCGTTGAGTACAACGGATGTAAGGGGTGCTAATACCTTCCCCTTGCATAATCGACTCCCGAACCCGATAATGGTTGCGATGACCATCCTTTCCTCATCGTCAAAGGGTTTTATTATCGTTTCCCTTTTAAAAATAAAAAAACTTAAGGGTTTATCAACGTTCCCCTTAAACAAAAACTTTGGTGGCGACTCCGCACTTTCATCCCGAGCGTTCGTACACGCAAGAGGATTGCGCGTATTTTTTAGAGAGCGCACAGCTGACGACTCCACTGGGGACAAGTTCCTCATTAGTGAGTCAAGCCTATCCTAGTTAGCTTTTAGGCTAAGTGTTTTAAAAGTTTTGCTTATACGCTTTTGTTTTTTTTATCTTTATTTTCTTTTCTTCTTGAAATTCTGGCCAGGCAATAACAAAGAGTAAACAGGTTTTGAACCAAACAGGTTCTGAACTAAACTTAGCACAATTAACAACAGATAATCAGCAGAAATTAAAAGTGCAGGAAAGCTAAAGAAGGCACAAGGTTTGTTAACCCAGTTCGGAGTAAACACCTCCTACTCTGGGGGATACCAATCCAGGAAGAATTCCACTATAGGAATTAATCCTTATGACTCAATACACTGACTCCCAGTTCCCAGCCTAAGCAATTAACTTCCTCCTAGTCTTGAATTCTACCCAACACGTTGAGTATTAGAGACCACTAACTTCCTATTCAAGTAACAAACCTGTTACTGAACCCCTTAACAAAAACTACTCTGTTTTGAAGAACAACTTCAATACATCTGACTACACTCGTACCTATAGGCTTAGAGTGATTACAACTCAATTAAAAACACTAAACCAACTCAATAGAGTGGTGCACAAACAAAGGTTAAAGCTTACAAACACTAAGACTCAATTCTCTGAATTTTTCTCTCTAATCCGTGTCTCTTGAATAGCAGCAGCACTCCTCCTTTTATAACCTTCAGCAAGCAACATTAATCTGAATTAAATCTTCTAAAATAGATATGTTTCTGAATTATGAATTGCTTGAAAAGGAAACAAATAAAACTGCAACATATCTCTCAAAGATTGCTTCAGTAAAATAAGAACATTCATAAACACGAGCCAAATCTTCAAAGATCTTCTCCAATTTAATCAGGCCTTCTAGAATCAACATGCTTGAATAAATCCTTGTTAAATCTCACAAAGTGTTGAGTCTTTTGGTGTTGGCTGTATATTTTGGCAAAACAAATGTGTTGAATAAGAGCATCTCCATATTTATAACAAGTCTTTAGTTGCAAGAAATTTCATTTGAAGCTGTTCAGAAGCTCAAAATGACTTCAGAAGCTGAATGCTTCATCAGAAGCACTGTAGCACTTCAGAAGCTGATTCAGGTTCTGATGCCCACGTTGACTTTTGTTGACTTCATCAGAAGCTGCATATTTTCATGTTATTTCTGTGCGAATATTTGCAAGATTTATTGAGGATTTATCCACGCATATTGTTTCTAGAATGCTGGTTGATTTGAAGAAGATTTAATGAAGATTTGGTTTGGATTTATGCAAATTCGTATTTTGCTGAAGAATCTTTCTAAAGATACTATGCAGTTTTATTTGTTTCCTTATTGGATTATTCATAATTCAGAAACAAATCATTTTAGAAGATTGGCTACAGAATTAAGAAGAGCTATTGAATTCTATAAAAGGAGGTTGCTGCTATGTTTTGAAGACTTACGTAGAACAGAGTATTATTCAGAGAATAGAGTCTTTGTTTTAAACTTAGAGTTTTTTTTTGTGCACCACTCATTGTTTGAGTTGGTTTAGGATTGTTATTGAGTTGTAACTTCATTCTAAGCCTGTAGGTACGAATGAAGGTTTGTTGTTGAAGTTTTATTCAAAAACAGGGTATTGTTAAGGGTTGTTTAAGTGACTGGGTTGCAGTTGCTTGTATAGGAAGATAGTGGTTTCTATTACTCAGAGTTGGGTAGAAGTCTGACTAGGTGGAGGTTAATTGCTTGGGATAGGAACTGGGAGTCAGTGTCTGAGTCTTAAGGATTAATTCCAATAGTGGATTTCCTTCCTGGATTGGTATCCCCCAGAGTAGGAGGTGTTTACTCCGAACTGGGTTAACAAACCTTGTGTGTTCTTTAGCTTTTCTGCACTTTATTTTCTGCTCTTGCATTGTGTTTACTTGTGCTCTGCTTTTGCAATTTATGGTGCCCTGCGTATTGTTCAGAACCTGTTGGTTCAGAACCTGGTAACTCTGTCTTATTGCCTGGCCAGAATTTCAATTGGCATCAGAGCAGGCACCCTGCCTGTGTTTTGGGTGAGATCCAGAGGAGTTATTATCTGGCAAACATGGATAGAGAAGGAGGCTATGTCAATAGACCACCCCTACTAGATGGCACAAACTATGAGTATTGGAAGTCTAGGATGTGTGCTTTTCTAAAGTCTATTGACAACAGGACTTGGAAAGCTGTGATTAAGGGCTGGGATCATCCAGTAGTTTTGGACAAAGATGGGAACAAGACTGAGGTTCTGAAGCCTGAAGAAGAATGGACCAAAGCTGAAGATGATCTGTCACTGGGAAATTCAAAAGCTTTGAATGCTATTTTCAATGGTGTGGATCAGAACATGTTCAGACTCATCAAACAATGTACTGTGGCTAAGGATGCTTGGGAAATTCTGAAAACCACTCATGAAGGAACCTCTAAGGTTAAGCTATCCAGACTTCAACTTCTCACAACAAAATTTGAGAACCTGAAGATGATGGAAGATGAATCTATTCAAGACTTCTACATGAATGTTCTGGACATGGCTAATTCTTTTGATTCTCTTGGGGAGAAGATGTCAGATGAGAAGTTAGTGAGAAAAATCGTCAGGTCCCTGCCCAGAAGGTTTGATATGAAGGTGACAACAATTGAAGATGCCCATGATATTACCACTATGAAGCTTGAGGAGCTGATTGGGTCATTGCTCAATTTTGAAACTTCTTTTTGTAAACAGCCTGAGAAGAAAGGAAAAGGTGTAGCTTTTACTATGAATTCTGAAGCTGATGATCAACAAGAGTCTGAGGAGGATGACTTATCAGAAGCTCTAGTGTTGCTGGGAAAACAATTCAACAAGATTCTGAAGAATGTTAACAGAAAAGCCAAAGCCAAAGGTCAGAATTTCAGATTCAATAACAAAAAGCAACAAACTGATGAGAAGAAGACCAAGTCTGAGGAGAAAAGTAACCAAGCCAAAGGTGTGCAGTGCTATGAGTGTGAGGGTTATGGACATATCAAAACTGAATGTCCTACTTTTCTTAAGAAGCAGAAGAAGAAGAGCCTAGCTGTTGCATGGTCTGATGATGATTCTGAAGAAGATGCTGTAAGTGAATCTGGTATGTGTGATACTGGTCTGGTAGTAAGGTCAGGAGCTATCTTGAAGAAGGAAGCTGTTTTAGAGTCTGAGACTTTTTCTGAGTCTGACTTAGAGTCTGAAGCTTCATCTATCTCTGAAGCTGCGAAAACCTCATATGATGAATTAGCTGACAATTACAGGAAGCTATATACCAGAAGTGCTGAGGTTTGCAAACAAGTTCTGGATCAGAAGGAGACTATTTTTCAACTGGAGGCTGAAAAAGGAGAACTTCTTGTGCAGAATTCAGAATTAAAAGAAGAAGTGAACCAGCTAAATTCCCAACTTGAGCATATGAAAAAGCAGGTTAGAATGATGAATACTGCTACTAATGTGTTGGATGAAGTTTTGGGTGCTCAGCAACAAGGAAAAACTGGTTTAGGCTTTGTAGATCAGACTCAGATTCCTAAACAGATGAATTTTGTTAAAAAGTTTGTTCCTGCCACTAAGACCGATGATTCTATGATTGGGACATCTAAGTTGAGACCTCAGAAGCAAGCTCAGATGAGACCTCAGATGCAAGGTCAGAAGCAAGCCCAGATGCAAGCTCATAACCATGCTCAGAAGCAACCTCAGAAGTTCAACAGAAGGAGGAGGAATCATACCTGGACCTGTCATCATTGTGGTAAGAAGGGTCACATTAAACCTTTTTGCTTCAAACTTTATGGCTATCCTGAACATTTTCAGTATAGAAGAGTTGAACCAGCTACTATCAGACACAATGTTGAGAAGGTGTGGAAGCCCAAAATTCAGAATGTTGGCCTTATAGCTCATACTTCTTTGAGAGCCACGTCAAAAGAAGACTGGTATTTTGATAGTGGGTGTTCAAGACACATGACTGGTGTGAAGAAGCTGCTGAGCAATATCAGATCATACTCTAGAAGTTATGTGACATTTGGAGATGGTGTAAAAGGTCAGATTCTGGGTATTGGTGATTTGATCAGAGAAGGTTTGCCCAGACTTAATGATGTGCTACTGGTGGAAGGATTAACTTCTAATCTGATCAGTATTAGCCAGCTATGTGATCAAGATTTAAAAGTGAATTTCAACAAGCTAGAGTGTATTGTTACTGATCAGGAAGGTAAAACTCAGATGAGGGGCTGCAGATCCAAAGACAACTGTTATTTATGGGTTTCTGAAGAAGAAAGAAGCCTGACTTTTTGTCTTATGAGCTCAGAAGAGGAAGTCAAACTCTGGCACCAGAAATTGGGTCATCTGCATCTGAAAGGAATGAAGAAAATCCTAAGTACTGAAGCTATCAGAGGTGTACCTAATCTGAAGATCAATGAGGACAATGTTTGTGGTGATTGTCAAATTGGGAAACAAACAAGAAAGTCTCATCCCAGATTAGTTCATCAGGTAACTACTAAAGTACTAGAACTTGTTCATATGGATTTAATGGGGCCTATGCAAGTAGAAAGTATTGGAGGCAAGAGGTATGCTTTTGTAATGGTAGATGACTACTCAAGATTCACATGGATTAACTTTGTTAGAGAGAAGTCTGATACTTTTGAAGTATTTAAAGACCTGTGCATTCAATTACAAAGAGAAAAAGACTGTGGCATAGTCAGAATCAGAAGTGATCATGGCAAAGAATTTGAAAACAAGAGTTTTTTAGAATTCTGTGCTTCTGAAGGTATAAAGCATGAGTTCTCTGCACCTATCACACCTCAGCAAAATGGTGTAGTTGAGAGGAAGAATAGGACTTTGGCAGAATGTGCAAGAGTAATGCTGCATGCTAAGAAACTTCCATATATGTTCTGAGCTGAAGCAATGAACACAGCATGTTACATACACAATAGAGTCACTTTGAAAAAGGGAACATCATCTACATTGAATGAACTGTGGAAAGGAAGGAAGCCTACAGTCAAATACTTCCATGTTTTTGGGAGCAGATGCTACATTTTGGCTGACAGGGAAAATAGAAGAAAACTGGATCCTAAGTCTGATGAGGACATATTCCTGGGTTATTCAGTGAACAGCAGAGCTTATAAGGTGTTTAATTCCAGAACCAAGGTTGTGATGGAGTCCATAAATGTTGTGATTAATGATCTGTCTGCTGAGAAAGAAAGACATGAGTCTGAAGTTGTTCCAGAGTCTGAAGCATCAGAAGAACAAACTTCAAAAGCAGAAAATCATCCAGAGTCTGAAGAAGCAGAAGATCTGAAATTCTGGCCAGGCAATACTTAAGAGATACTAACAGGTTCTGAACCAACAGGTTCTGAACAGAACTTAGGACAATATAAAAGCAAATAATCAGCAGAAAAATAAAGTGCAGGAAAGCTAAAAACACAGAGGTTTGTTAACCCAGTTCGGAGTAAACACCTCCTACTCTGGGGGATACCAATCCAGGAAGGAAATCCACTATAGGATTTAACCCTTAAGACTCAAGACACTGACTCCCAGTTCCCAGCCTAAGCAATTAAACTCCTCCTAGTCAGACTTCTACCCAACTCTGAGTAATAGAATCCACTATCTTCCTATTCAAGTAACTAAACCCAGCCACTTGAACAACCCTTAACAATACCCTGTTTTTGAACAAAACTTCAATAATAAAACTTCATTCGTACCTAAAGGCTTAGAATGAATTACAACTCAATTAAACACCTAAACCAACTCTAACAGAGTGGTGCACAACAAAGCTAAAAAGCTTAAAATAACAAAGACTCAATTCTCTGATTTTTTAACTCTCTAAATCGTATCTTGAATAGCAGCAGCACTCCTCTTTATACAGCCTTTAGTCTGGCAACATAAATAACAAACTAATCTTCTGAATTGATTTGTTACTGAAATAAGAATGATCCAATAAAGTAACAAATAAAACTGCATTCAATCTTTGAAAGATTATAACAGGAAAATACGAATTTCATATCTTTGAACTAAATCTTCAATAAAATCTTCTCCAAATAAATCATCATTCTAGAAGTAATACGCGTGAATAATTCCTTGATCAATCTTGCAAAGATTCGCGCCAAAACAATTCTGAAAACCCAGCTTCTGATGTGGTCAACAAAAGTCAACGCTGAACTTCAGAACCTGAATCAGCTTCTGAAGTGCTACAGTGCTTCTGATGAGCATTCAGCTTCTGATGTAGGATACAACTTCTGAACAGCTTCAAATGAGAAAACTTGCAACTGAAGACTTGTTACAAATATGGAGATGCTTCCAAACAACACTTAGGTTTTGCCAAAATATGCAGCCAATACCAAAAGACTCAACAATCTCCCCCTTTGGCAAATTTTTGGCTAAAACCATCCAAGTTCTTCATTCTCCCTTATAATCAAGTCAGCAATGAAGAACTCCACAATTATTAATCATAACATAAACATAAGCAGCGGACACAAACCAGCTTCAGTTATACATATCAGCTACTGAAGCAGACATAAGATACTGATCAACTCCTAATCACCACAACCAAGGTATCAATGCTACTGATCAACTCCTGATCATCACAACCCTCCCTCTGCAACTCAGCTTCTCATACAAACTCCCCCTCACTACTGAACTACAGAGAAACAAAAGTATCAGAGCATACTTCAAGAGCTGAGCACACTTCAGGACACACTTGATCTTCGGGAACACAGTATCACTCAGGATAACAACTATCATGAACTCCCCCTGAGACACATACTCCCCCTTAATCATATCTTGTTCTGTAAAGGTTCTTCAGTAGCATAATGCTCGGTATCAGAGCAAAATTAGTCACCTTCTGAATCAATGGCACACATTCTGAACAACTCTTGTCTGAACTTAAATTTTTCTCCCCCTTTTTATCCACAAAATTATGACAAACTTCAGACTTCAAATAGGGATTAAAACAAGTAACACAGATCCTTGAAACCATATCAGACACAGACTCAGGTTCAGGACCATACTCAGCATAAGCACAACTGGCAGGTACTCTAACTTCCTCACATCCAGTTTGCAGTAATTGCTATAACTCTTCATGCAAACACACACCTAACTTGCTCCTTAAGTTTTCAAACTGTTTAGCATCCAAGGCCTTTGTGAAAATGTCAGCAACTTGTTCTTCAGTAGCTACATGTTCCAGCTGAATGACTTTATCCTCCACAAGATTTCTGATAAAATGATGTCTGATATCAATGTGTTTAGTTCTGCTGTGCTGTATTTGGTTCTTAGAGATGTTGATAGCACTCAAATTGTCATAAAACAATGTCATAGTTCCTTGATTAATGTTGTACTCCTCAAGCATCTGTTTCATCCAAACCAGTTGTGAACAACTACTCCCAGCAGCAATATATTCAGCCTCAGCAGTTGACAATGAAACACAATTTTGTTTCTTGTTGAACCAGGAAATTAAATTATTTCCTAGAAAGAAACATCCTCCTGAAGTGCTCTTCCTGTCATCAGCACTTCCAGCCCAGTCAACATCACAAAATCCTATCAGTTCAGAACTTGAACTATGTGAATACATGATTCCATAGTCACTTGTGCTATTCACATACTTCAGGATCCTTTTAACTTGTGTCAGATGACTCATCTTAGGATCAGCTTGGTATCTAGCACATACTCCAACAACATAAGTGATATCAGGTCTGCTTGCAGTTAAATACAATAAGCTCCCTATCATGCTTCTGTACTGACTTTGATCAACTGAAACTCCATGTTCATCTTTGGTTAGCTTCAGATGAGTAGCAGCTGGTGTCTTCTTATGAGCAGCAGATTCCATACCAAACTTCTTCACTATGTTCTTGGCATATTTACTCTGAGAAATGAAGATTGTATCTTCCATTTGCTTGACTTGTAATCCAAGAAAATATGTCAGCTCTCCAACCAAACTCATTTCAAACTCTGATTGCATTTGCTGAACAAACAGTTTGACCATCTTCTGAGACATTCCTCCAAACACAATATCATCTACAAAAATCTGAGCAATCATCAGACTCCCATTTTCATTTTTCACAAATAATGTCTTATCAGAACCTCCTTTTCTGTAACCTTGAGCCACAAGAAATTGAGTAAGCCTTTCATACCATGCTCTTGGTGCTTGTTTCAATCCATATAAAGCTTTCTTCAACTTGTACACATGTTCTGGAAACTTAGGATCCACAAAACCTTTAGGCTGTTCAACATATACTTCTTCTTGCAAATATCCATTCAGAAATGCACTCTTCACATCCATCTGGAACAATTTGAACTTGAGAATGCAAGATACACCCAACAGTAGTCTTATGGACTCTAGTCTGGCCACAGGTGCAAAGGTTTCATCAAAATCCAATCCCTCTACTTGAGTATAACCCTGAGCAACCAACCTTGCCTTGTTTCTGACTACAGTACCATTTTCATCTGTTTTATTCTTGTATATCCACTTAGTACCAATCACATTCAACCCTTCAGGTCTAGGAACCAGATCCCACACTTCACTCCTTTTGAATTGATTCAACTCATCTTGCATTGCTTCAATCCAAAATTCATCAGTTAGGGCTTCTTTCACATTTTTAGGTTCAAGCTTTGACACAAAGCATGAATCAGTAGCAGCTGGTTCTGATCTCCTGGTTCTGACCCCTTGATCCAAACTCCCAATGATAAGCTCCTTAGGATGATCCTTCTGAACTCTAATTGATGGCCCTTTATTGGTAGGATCATGTTCTGGATGAACTTCTGCATCTTCAGACTCTGGATGATTTTCTGCTTCTGAAGTTTGTTCTTCTGATGCTTCAGACTCTGGAACAACTTCAGACTCATGTCTTTCTTTCTCAGCAGACAGATCATTAATCACTACATTTATGGACTCCATCACAACTTTGGTTCTGGAATTAAACACCCTATAAGCTCTGCTGTTCACTGAATAACCCAGAAATAGGCCCTTATCAGACTTAGGATCCAGTTTTCTTCTGTTTTCCCTGTCAGCCAAAATGTAGCATCTGCTCCCAAAAACATGGAAGTATTTGACTGTAGGCTTCCTTCCTTACCATAGTTCATATAAGGTACAAGCTGTTCCCTTCTTCAGAGTGACTTTATTATGGATATAACATGCAGTGTTCATAGCTTCAGCCCAAAACATATATGGCAGCTTCTTAGCATGCAGCATAACCCTTGCACATTCTGCTAATGTCCTATTCTTCCTTTCAACTACACCATTTTGCTGAGGTGTGATAGGTGCAGAAAACTCATGCTTTATACCTTCAGAAGCACAGAATTCTGAGAAACTCTTGTTTTCAAATTCTTTGCCATGATCACTTCTGATCCTGACTATGCCACAGTCTTTCTCTCTTTGTAGTTGAGTGCACAGGTCTTTAAATACTTCAAAAGTATCAGACTTCTCTCTAACAAAGTTAATCCATGTGAATCTTGAGTAGTCATCTACCATTACAAATGCATACCTCTTTCCTCCAATACTTTCTACTTGCATAGGCCCCATTAAATCCATATGAACAAGTTCTAGTACTTTAGTAGTTACCTGGTGAACTAATCTGGGATGAGACTTTCTTGTTTGTTTCCCAATTTGACAATCACCACAAACATTGTCCTCATTGATCTTCAGATTAGGTACACCTCTGATAGCTTCAGTACTTAGGATTTTCTTCATGCCTTTCAGATGCAGATGTCCCAGTTTCTGGTTCCAGAGTTTGACTTCCTCTTCTGAGCTCATAAGACAAGAAGTCAGACTTCTTTCTTCTTCAGAAACCCATAAATAACAGTTGTCTTTGGATCTGCAGCCCCTCATCTGAACCTTCCCTTCTTGATCTGCAACAATACACTCTTGTTTGTTGAAATTAACCTTCAATTCTTGATCAAAAAGTTGGCTAATACTGATCAGATTAGAAGTTAATCCTTCCACCAGTAGCACATCATTAAGTCTGGGCAAACCTTCACTGATCAAATCACCAATACCCAGAATCTGACCTTTTACACCATCTCCAAATGTCACATAACTTTTGGAGTATGATCTGATATTGCTCAGTAGCTTCTTTACACCAGTCATGTGCCTTTAACACCCACTATCAAAATACCAATCTTCTTTTGAAGTGGCTCTCAAAGAAGTATGAGCTATAAGGCCTACATTCTGAACTTTGGGCTTCCACACTTTCTGAACATTGTGTCTGATAGCAGCTGGTTGCACTCTTCTATATTGAAAGTGTTCAGGGTAACCATACAATTTAAAGCAGAATGGTTTGATATGCCCTTTCTTTCCACAATGATGACAGATCCATGGATGATTTCTCCTCCTTCTGTTTCTGAAAAATTTCTGGGGATGCTTTTGAGGTAGCATCTGAACATGCTTCTGAGGTAGCATCTGAGGTCTCTTCTTAGCTTTCTTCTGAGCTGGCATCTGGGCTTGTTTCTGAGGTCTCCTCTTTGATGTTCCAACCATAGAATCATGAGTTTGAGTAGCAGGAACAAAATTCATCTGTTTAGGAATCTGAGTCTGATCAACAAAACCTAAACCAGTTTTTCCTTGTTGCTGATTCCCCAAAATGTCCTCCAACTTATCAGCAGCAGAGTTCAACATCCTCACTTGCTTCTTCATTTGATCAAGTTGGGAGTTCAGTTGATTCACTTCTTCTTTTAAATCTGAATTCTGCACTAACAGTTCACCTTTTTCAGCCTCCAGTTGAAGAATAGTCTCCTTCTGATCCAAAACTTGTTTGCAAACCTCAGCACTTCTAGTATACAGCTTCTTGTAGTTATCAGCTAGTTCATCATATGAGGTTTTAGCTGCTTCAGACACAGATGAGGCTTCAAACTCTGAGTCAGACTCTGAAAAGGTCTCAGACTCTAAAACAGTTTCCTTCTTCAAGATAGCTCCTGACCTTACAACCAGACCAGTATCACACATACCAGATTCACTTCCAGCATCTTCTTCAGAATCATCATCAGACCATGCAACAGCTAGGCTCTTCTTCTGCTTCTTGAGAAAAGTGGGACATTCAGACTTGATGTGTCCATACCCTTCACACTCATAGCACTGCACACCTTTGGCTTGGTTACTTTTCTCCTCAGACTTGGTCTTCTTCTCATCAGTTTGTTGCTTTTTGTTATTGAATCTGAAATTTTGACCTTTAGCTTTGGCTTTTCTGTTAACATTCTTCAGAATCTTGTTGAATTGTTTTCCCAGCAACACTAGAGCTTCTGATAAGTCATCCTCCTCAGACTCTTGTTGATCATCTGCTTCAGAATTCACAGTAAAAGCTACACCTTTTCCTTTCTTCTCAGTCTGTTTACAAAAGGCAGTTTCAAAATTGAGTAATGACCCAATCAGCTCCTCAAGCTTCATAGTGGTAATATCATGGGCCTCTTCAATTGCTGTCACCTTCATATCAAACCTTCTGGGCAGGGACCTGAGGATTTTTCTGATTAACTTCTCATCAGACATCTTTTCACCAAGAGAATCAAAAGAATTTGCCATATCAAGCACATTCATATAGAAATCCTGGATATTCTCATCCTCCTTCATCTTCAGGTTCTCAAACTTAGTGGTCAGCAGCTGCAATCTGGACATCTTCACTTTAGAAGTTCCTTCATGAGTTGTTTTTAAGATTTCCCAGGCCTCCTTTGCAACTGTACATTGTTTGATGAGTCTGAACATATTCTGATCCACACCATTAAAGATAGCATTCAAAGCTTTTGAATTTCCCAATGACAGATCATCTTCAGCTCTGGTCCATTCTTCTTCAGGCTTCAAAATCTCAGTCTTATTACCGTCTTTGTCTGTATACACAGGATGATCCCAGCCTTTAATCACAGCTTTCCAAGTTCTGCTGTCAATAGACTTTAGAAAAGCACACATCCTTGACTTCCAATATTCATAATTTGTGCCATCTAGTAGGGGTGGTCTATTGACATAGCCTCCTTCTCTATCCATGCTTGCCAGAAAACACTACCCTGGATCTCACCCAAAATACAGGCAGGGTGCCTGCTCTGATGCCAATTGAAATTCTGGCCAGGCAATACTTAAGAGATACTAACAGGTTCTGAACCAACAGGTTCTGAACAGAACTTAGCACAATGTAAAAGCAAATAATCAGCAGAAAAATAAAGTGCAGGAAAGCTAAAAACACAGAGGTTTGTTAACCCAGTTCGGAGTAAACACCTCCTACTCTGGGGGATACAAATCCAGGAAGGAAATCCACTATAGGATTTAACCCTTAAGACTCAAGACACTGACTCCCAGTTCCCAGCCTAAGCAATTAAACTCCTACTAGTCAGACTTCTACCCAACTCTGAGTAATAGAATACACTATCTTCCTATTCAAGTAACTAAACCCAGCCACTTGAACAACCCTTAACAATACCCTGTTTTTGAACAAAACTTCAATAATAAAACTTCATTCGTACCTAAAGGCTTAGAATGAATTACAACTCAATTAAACACCTAAACCAACTCTAACAGAGTGGTGCACAACAAAGCTAAAAAGCTTAAAATAACAAAGACTCAATTCTCTGATTTTTTAACTCTCTAAATCGTATCTTGAATAGCAGCAGCACTCCTCTTTATATAGCCTTCAGTCTGGCAGCATAAATAACAAACTAATCTTCTGAATTGATTTGTTACTGAAATAAGAATGATCCAATAAAGTAACAAATAAAACTGCATTCAATCTTTGAAAGATTATAACAGGAAAATACGAATTTCATATCTTTGAACTAAATCTTCAACAAAATCTTCTCCAAATAAATCAGCATTCTAGAAGTAATACGCGTGAATAATTCCTTGATCAATCTTGCAAAGATTTGCGCCAAAACAATTCTGAAAACCCAGCTTCTGATGTGGTCAACAAAAGTCAACGCTGAACTTCAGAACCTGAATCAACTTCTGAAGTGCTACAGTGCTTCTGATGAGCATTCAGCTTCTGATGTAGGATACAGCTTCTGAACAGCTTCAAATGAGAAAACTTGCAACTGAAGACTTGTTACAAATATGGAGATGCTTCTAAACAACACTTAGGTTTTGCCAAAATATGCAGCCAACACCAAAAGACTCAACAAGATCAATCAGATCAAGTTCCTAACAATAAATGGCCATCAATTAGAATTCAGAAGGATCATCCTAAGGAGCTAATCATTGGGAGTTTGGATCAAGGGGTCAGAACCAGGAGATCAGACTCAGCTGCTACTGATTCATGCTTTGTGTCAAAGTTTGAACCTAAAAATGTGAAAGAAGCCCTAACTGATGAGTTTTGGATTGAAGCAATGCAAGATAAGTTGAATCAATTCAAAAGGAGTGAAGTGTGGGATCTTGTTCGAAGACCAGAAGGGTTGAATGTGATTGGCACTAAGTGGATATTCAAGAATAAAACAGATGAAAATGGTACTGTGGTCAGAAACAAGGTAAGGTTGGTTGCTCAGGGTTATACTCAAGTAGAGGGATTGGATTTTGATGAAACCTTTGCACCGGTGGCCAGACTAGAGTCCATAAGATTGCTGTTGGGTGTATCCTGCATTCTCAAGTTCAAACTGTTCCAGATGGATGTGAAGAGTGCATTTCTGAATGGTTATCTGCAAGAAGAAGTGTATGTTGAACAGCCTAAGGGTTTTGTGGATCATCAGTTTCCAGATCATGTGTACAAGTTGAAGAAAGCCTTGTATGGATTAAAGAAAGCACCAAGAGCATGGTATGAAAGGCTCACTCAATTTCTTGTGGCTCAATGTTACAGAAAAGGAGGTTCTGATAAGACTTTGTTTGTGAAGAATGAACATGGAAGTCTGATGATTGCTCAGATTTATGTGGATGACATAGTGTTTGGTGGAATGTCTCAGAAGATGGTCAAACTGTTTGTTCAGCAAATGCAGTCAGAATTTGAAATGAGTATGGTTGGTGAGCTGACATACTTTCTTGGATTGCAAGTCAAGCAAATGGAAGATACAATCTTCATTTCTCAGAGTAAATATGCCAAGAACATAGTGAAGAAATTTGGTATGGAATCTGCTGCTCATAAGAGGACACCAGCTGCTACTCATCTGAAGCTAACCAAAGATGAACAAGGAGTATCAATTGATCAAAGTCAGTACAGAAGCATGATAGGGAGCTTATTGTATTTAACTGCAAGCAGACCTGATATCACTTATGCTGTTGGAGTATGTGCAAGATATCAAGCTGATCCTAAGATGAGTTATCTGACACAAGTTAAAAGGATCCTGAAGTATGTGAATAACACAAGTGACTATGGAATCATGTATTCACACAGTTCAAGTTCTGAACTGATGGGATTTTGTGATGCTGACTGGGCTGGCAGTGCTGATGACAGGAAGAGCACTTCAGGAGGTTGTTTCTTTTTGGGAAATAATTTAATTTCTTGGTTCAGCAAGAAACAAAACTGTGTTTCATTGTCAACTGCTGAAGCTGAATACATTCATGCTGGGAGTAGTTGCTCACAACTGGTGTGGATGAAACAAATGCTTGAAGAATATAATATTCAACAAGGTGTTATGACATTGTTTTGTGACAATTTGAGTGCTATCAACATCTCTAAGAACCCAATACAGCATAGCAGAACTAAACATATTGATATCAGACACCATTTTATCAGAAACCTTGTGGAGGACAAGATTATTCAGCTGGAACATGTGGTTACTGAAGATCAAATTGCTGACATATTCACAAAGGCCTTGGATGCTAAACAGTTTGAGAATCTGAGAAGCAAGTTAGGTGTGTGTTTACATGAAGACTTATAGCAATTAATGCAAACTGGATGTGAGGAAGATAGAGTACCTGCCAGTTGTGCCTATGCTGAGTGTGATCCTGAACCTAAGTTTGAGTCTGATATGTTTTCAAGGATCTGTGTTACTTGTTTTGAGTTTAATCCCTATTTGAAGTCTGAAGTTTGTCATAATTTTGTGGCTAAAAAGGGGGAGAAAATCTTATGTTCAGACAAAAGTTGTTCAGAATGGGTGTCATTGTTTCAGAAGGTGACTATGGTCAGAGTTCAGAACCTTTGCAACAAGATATGTTCAGATATGAGTGAAGGGAAATATGTGTCTCAGGGGGAGTGCATGTGTGTTATCATCCTGAGTGAAGAGCTGTCCTTGGTCCTGAAGAACAATTGTGCTTCAGCTCCTGAAGTGTGCTATGATACCATGTTTCTCTGTAGTTCAGTAGTAAGGGGGAGTTTGTATGAGAAGCTGAGTTGCAGGGGGAGTGTTGTGAAGCTTAGTGTTTGTTTATGTATTTGTAACTTCAGGGGGAGTGGTTGTGATGATCAGGAGTTGATCAGTAGCTCTTATGTGTGCTTCAGTAGATGATATGTTGTGTAGAACTGAAGCTGGTTTGTGTTTTTCATGATAATCATAGCTGTGTCCGCTGCTTATGTTTATGTTATGATTAATCATTGTGGAGTTCTTCATTGCTGAGTTAATTTGATGGGAGATTGAAGAACTTGGGTGTGTGAACATTGGTTTTAGCCAAAAATTTGCCAAAGGGGGAGATTGTTGAGTCTTTTGGTGTTGGCTGCATATTTTGGCAAAACAAATGTGTTGAATAGGAGCATCTCCATATTTATAACAAGTCTTCTGTTGCAAGAAATTTCATTTGAAGCTGTTCAGAAGCTCAAAATGACTTCAGAAGCTGAATGCTTCATCAGAAGCACTGTAGCACTTCAGAAGCTGATTCAGGTTCTGATGCCCACGTTGACTTTTGTTGACTTCATCAGAAGCTGCATATTTTCATGTTATTTCTGTGCGAATCTTTGCAAGATTTATTGAGGATTTATCCACGCATATTGTTTCTAGAATGCTGGTTGATTTGAAGAAGATTTAATGAAGATTTGGTTTGGATTTATGCAAATTCGTATTTTGCTGAAGAATCTTTCTAAGATACTATGCAGTTTTATTTGTTTCCTTATTGGATTATTCATAATTCAGAAACAAATCATTTTAGAAGATTGGCTACAAAATTAAGAAGAGCTATTGAATTCTATAAAAGGAGGTTGCTGCTATGTTTTGAAGACTTACGTAGAACAGAGTATTATTCAGAGAATAGAGTCTTTGTTTTAAACTTAGAGTTTTTTTTTTGTGCACCACTCATTGTTTGAGTTGGTTTAGGATTGTTATTGAGTTGTAACTTCATTCTAAGCCTGTAGGTACGAATGAAGGTTTGTTGTTGAAGTTTTATTCAAAAACAGGGTATTGTTAAGGGTTGTTTAAGTGACTGGGTTGCAGTTGCTTGAATAGGAAGATAGTGGTTTCTATTACTCAGAGTTGGGTAGAAGTCTGACTAGGTGGAGATTAATTGCTTGGGATAGGAAGTGGGAGTCAGTGTCTGAGTCTTAAGGATTAATTCCAATAGTGGATTTCCTTCCTGGATTGGTATCCCCCAGAGTAGGAGGTGTTTACTCCGAACTGGGTTAACAAACCTTGTGTGTTCTTTAGCTTTTCTGCACTTTATTTTCTGCTCTTGCATTGTGTTTACTTGTGCTCTGCTTTTGCAATTTATGGTGCCCTGCGTATTGTTCAGAACCTGTTGGTTCAGAACCTGGTAACTCTGTCTTATTGCCTGGCCAGAATTTCACAAAGATTCACGCCAAAACAATTTAGAAAAACTAGCTTCTGATGAAGTCAACGAAAGTCAACTCTGCTACAGTGCGTCTGATGCTTCAGAAGCACATTTCAGCTTCTGAAGGTGATTTCAGCTTCTGAATGACTTCAAAATTAAAAACTTGCAACTGAAGATTTGTTCTACACATTAGGATGCTTCTATTCAACACATTGGATTTGCCAAAACATGCAGCCAACTTCAAAATACTCAACAATCTCCCCCTTTGGCAAATTTTTGGCTAAAACCAATGTTCACACATGACAAGCTCTTCAATCACCCATAAGACTATCTCAGCAATGAAGAACTCCACAATTATATAACATATCAAAGAGATAGGCAGCGGACAAAACACTCTCTGAGCTATGTTAAACAACAACTTCAGCTTCTGAACACCCTGAAGCACACAAAACACAATTACTGATCAACTCCTGATCATCACAAACACTCCTGAAGCTTCACAATACTCCCCCTGCAACTCAGCATTCAACATTACTCCATAGAAACTCCCCCTTAATTCTGAATTGCAGTGACTTGTGAGACAAGTAACTTCTGAAACTGAAACCTTCAGGAAAACACCAACACTCAGGAATATAATAACCTTGTACTTCCCCTGAGACACACACTCCCCCTCAATCATATCTGGACATATCTTGTTGCAAAGGTTCTGAACTCTGAACATAATGCTTAGCTTCTAAACAAAACTAGTCACCTTCTGAATCAATGACACACATTCTGAACAACTCTTGTCTGAACTTAAACATAAGATTTTCTCCCCCTTTTTAGCCACAAAATTATGACAAACCGTAGTCTTCATATAGGGATTAAAATCAAAACAAGTAACACAGATCCTTGAAAACATATCAGACTCAGACTCAGGTTCAGGATCACACTTAGCATTAGCAAAGCTGGCAGGTACTCTAACTTCCTCATATCCAGTTTGCATTAATTGTTATAACTCTTCATGTAAACAAACACCTAACTTACTCCTTAAGTTTTCAAACTGTTTAGCATCCAAAGCCTTTGTGAAAATATCAGCAACTTGTTCTTCAGTAACCACATGTTCCAGCTGAATGATCTTATCTTCCACAAGGTTTCTGATAAAGTGGTGTCTTATATCTATATGTTTAGTTCTGCTGTGTTGAATAGGGTTCTTAGAGATGTTAATTGCACTCAAATTGTCACAAAATAGGGTCATAGTTCCTTGTGCAATGTTGTATTCTTCAAGCATTTGCTTCATCCACACCAGTTGTGAACAACTACTCCCAGCAGCAATATACTCAGCTTCAGCAGTTGACAATGAAACACAGTTTTGTTTCTTGCTGAACCAAGAAATTAGATTATTTCCCAAAAAGAAACAACCTCCTGAGGTGCTCTTCCTGTCATCAGCACTTCCAGCCCAGTCAGCATCACAATATCCCATTAATTCAGAACTTGAACTATGAGAATACATGATCCCATAATCACTTGTGCTATTCACATATTTCAGAATTCTCTTCACTTGAGTTAGATGACTCATTTTAGGATCAGCTTGATATCTTGCACAAACTCCAACAGCAAATGTGATATCAGGTCTGCTTGCAGTAAAGTACAATAGGCTTCCTATCATGCTCCTATATTGACTTTGATCTACTGAGATTCCATGTTCATCCTTAGTCAACTTCAGGTGAGTAGCAGCAGGTGTCCTCTTATGAGCAGCAGATTCCATACCAAACTTTTTCACAATGTTTTTAGCATATTTACTCTGAGAAATGAAGATGGTATCTTCCATTTGCTTGACTTGCGATCCAAGAAAGTATGTCAGCTCTCCAACCAAACTCATTTCAAATTCAGACTGCATTTGCTGAACAAATAACTTAACCATTTTATCTGACATTCCACCAAACACTATGTCATCAACATAGATCTGAGCAATCATCAGACTTCCATGTTCATTCTTCTCAAATAATGTCTTATCAGAACCACCTTTTCTGTATCCTTGAGCCACAAGAAACTGAGTCAGTCTTTCATACCATGCTCTTGGTGCTTGCTTTAATCCATATAAGGCTTTCTTCAATTTGTACACATGATCTGGAAACTGATGATCCACAAAACCCTTAGGTTGTTCTACATAAACTTCTTCTTGCAGATATCCATTCAGAAATGCACTCTTCACATCCATCTAGAATAGTTTGAACTTGAGAATGCAGGATACTCCCAACAATAATCTTATGGACTCTAGTCTGGCCACAGGTGCAAAGGTCTCATCAAAATCAAGTCCCTCTACTTGAGCATAACCCTGAGCAACCAACCTTGCCTTGTTTCTGACCACAATACCATTTTCATCTGTTTTATTCTTGTATATCCATTTAGTGCCAATCACATTCAGCCCTTCAGGTCTTGGAACCAGATCCCACACTTCACTCCTTTTGAATTGATTCAACTCATCTTTCATTGCTTCAATCCAAAATTCATCAGTTATGGCTTCTTTCACATTTTTAGGTTCAAACTTAGACACAAAACAAGAATCAGTAGCAGCTGTGTCTGATCTTCTTGTTCTGACCCCTTGATCCAAGCTCCCAATGATAAGCTCCTTAGGATGATCCTTCTGAACTCTAATTGATGGCCCTTTATTGGTAGGATCATGATCTGGATGCACTTCTGCTTCTTCTGACTCTGGATGATTTTCTGCTTCTGAAGTTTGTTCTTCTGAGGCTTCAGACTCTGGAATAACTTCAGACTTATCCTTTTCATTCTCAGCAGACAGATCATCAATAACAACATTTATGCTCTCCATCACAACTTTAGTTCTTGAGTTAAACACCCTATAGGCTCTGCTGTTTACTGAATATCCCAAAAATATGCCTTCATCAGAGTTAGGATCCAGTTTTCTTCTATTTTCCCTGTCAGCCAAGATGTAACATCTGCTCCCAAACACATGAAAGTATTTCACAGTTGGCTTTCTCCCTTTCCATAATTCATATAAAGTACAGGTTGTTCCCTTCTTCAAAGTAACTATGTTATGGATATAGCAGGCAGTATACATGGCTTCAGCCCAAAACATATAGGGTAGTTTCTTAGCATGCAACATAACTCTAGCACATTCTGCTAATGTTCTATTCTTCCTCTCAACTACACCATTTTGCTGAGGTGTGATAGGTGCAGAAAACTCATGTTTTATACCTTCAGAGGTACAGAATTCTGAGAAACTCTTGTTTTCAAATTCTTTGCCATGATCACTTCTGATTCTGACAATACCACAATCCTTCTCTCTTTGTAATTGAGTGCATAAGTCTTTAAAAACTTCAAAAGTATCAGACTTCTCTCTAACAAAATTTACCCATGTGAATCTTGATTAGTCATCTACCATTACAAATGCATACCTTTTTCCTCCAATACTTTCTACTTGCATAGGCCCCATTAAATCCATATGTAAAAGTTCTAGTACTTTAGTAGTTACCTGTTGAACTAATCTGGGATGAGACTTTCTTGTTTGTTTCCAAATTTGACAATCAACACAAACACTGTCCTCATTGATCTTCAGATTAGGTACACCTCTGATAGCTTCAGTACTTAGGATTTTCTTCATGCCTTTCAGATGCAAATGTCCCAGTTTCTGGTGCCAGAGCTTGACTTCCTCTTCTGAGCTCATGAGACAAGAAGTCAGGCTTCTTTCTTCTTCAAACACCCATAAATAACAGTTATCTTTGGATCTGCAGCCCCTCATCTGAACCTTACCATCTTGATCAGTCACACAACACTCTTGCTTGTTGAAGTTAACCTTTAAGTCTTGATCACAAAGTTGGCTAATACTGATCAGATTAGAGGTTAAACCTTTCACCAATAGCACATCATTCAGTCTAGGTAAGCCTTCACTGATTAAATCACCAATACCCAGAATCTCACCTCTTGCTCCATCTCCAAATGTCACATAACTTCTGGAATAAGGTTTGATATTGCTCAGCAGCTTCTTCACACCAGTCATGTGCCTTGAACAACCACTATCAAAATACCAATCCTCTCTAGAAGTGGCTCTCAATGAGGTATGAGCAATCAGGCCTACATTCTGAACCTTAGGTTTCCACACCTTCTAAACATTGTGTCTGGGTGTAGCTGGTTGCACTCTTCTATATTGAAAGTGTTCAGGATAACAGTTTAAAGCAAAAAGGTTTAATATGTCCCTTCTTACCACAATGATGACATATCCAAGTATGATTCCTCCTTCTTCTGTTGAACTTCTGGGGTTGCATCTGAACATACTTCTGAGGTCTCATCTGAGTATGCTTCTGAGGTCTCATATGAGTTAGCTTCTGTCCATGCATCTGGGCTACCTTCTGAGGTTTCTTCTGAGATGTTCCAATCATAGGATCATGAGTCTGAGCAGCAGGAACAAACTGTTTAACTGGATTTTTCTGCTTGAGGTTCAGACTCTCATTCACAAATCCTAAACCAGTTTTTCCTTGTTTCTGAGCATCCAAAATTTCCTCCAACACATCAGTAGCAGTATTCATCATTCTGACCTGCTTTTTCATATGCTCAAGTTGGGAATTTAGCTGGTTCACTTCTTCTTTTAGTTCTAAATTTTGCATCAAAAGTTCTCCTTTTTCAGCCTCCAGTTGAAAGATTATCTCCTTCTGATCCAGAACTTCCTTGCAAACATCTGCACTTCTAATGTACAGCTTTCTGTAAGTGTCAGCCAGTTCATCATAAGAGAGTTTTTCAGCTCTGTCTTCAGACACTAGTGAACCTTCAGACTGAGTCAGACACAGACAAGGTTTCAGTCTCTAAATACTCTTCAGACTTTGTAAGAACTTCTGATTTCTGAGACTGTAGCTTAACCATGAGATTTGTGTCACCCTTAGCAGATTCATCCTCAAAATCTTCTTCTGAATCATCATCTGACCATGAAACAGCTAGGCTCTTCTTCTGCTTCTTGAGAAAAGTGGGACATCCAGACTTGATATGCCCATAGCCCTCACACTCAAAGCACTGCACACCTTTGGCTTGGTTACTTTTCTCCTCAGACTTGGTCTTCTTCTCATCAGTTTGTTGCTTCTTGAATCTGAAATTCTGACCTTTGGTCTTGGATTTTCTGTCAACCTTCTTCAGAATTCTGTTGAATTGTTTTCCAAGCAACACTAGAGCTTCTGATAAGTCATCCTCATCAGACTCTTGTTGATCATCAGCTTCAGAATTCACAATAAAAGCTACACCTTTTCCTTTCTTCTCAGGCTGTTTACAAAAAGCAGTCTCAAAGTTCAACAAAGAACCAATGAGCTCTTCAACCTTCATAGCAGAAATATCATGAGCCTCCTCAATTGCTGTGACTTTCATATCAAATCTTCTGGGCAGGGACTTGAGGATTTTTCTTACAATCTTTTCATCAGACATCTTTTCCCCAAGTGAATCAAAGGAATTTGCCATGTCCAGCACATTCATGTAGAAATCCTGAATGGTTACATCTTCCATCATCTTCAGGTTCTCAAATTTGGTGGTCAGCAACTGGAGCCTGGACATCTTCACCTTAGAAGTTCCTTCATGGGTTGTTTTCAATATTTCCCAGGCCTCCGTTGCAACTGTACATTGCTTGATGAGTCTGAACATGTTTTTATCAACACCATTGAAAATAACATTTAAGGCTTTTGAATTCCCATGCGACAAGTCATCTTCAGCTTTGGTCCACTCCTCTTCAGGCTTCAGAATCTCAGTTTTGTTACCATCTTTGTCCAAAACCACAGGATGATCCCAGCCTTTAAGCACAGCTTTCCAAGTTCTGCTGTCAATGGATTTCAGGAATGCACACATCCTGGATTTCCAGTACTCATAATTTGTGCCATCAAGTAAGGGTGGTTTGTTGACATAGCCTCCTTCTCTATCCATGATTGCCAGAAATTAACTCCTCTGGATCTCACCCAAAACACAGGCAGGGTGCCTGCTCTGATGCCAATTGAAATTCTGGCCAGGCAATAACAAAGAGTAAACAGGTTCTGAACCAAACAGGTACTTAACTAAACTTAGCACAATTAACAACAGATAATCAGCAGAAATTAAAAGTGCAGGAAAGCTAAAGAAGGCACAAGGTTTGTTAACCCAGTTCGGAGTAAACACCTCCTACTCTGGGGGATACCAATCCAGGAAGGAATTCCACTATAGGAATTAATCCTTATGACTCAAGACACTGACTCCCAGTTCCCAGTCTAAGCAATTAACTTCCTCCTAGTCTTGAATTCTACCCAACACGTTGAGTATTAGAGACCACTAACTTCCTATTCAAGTAACAAACCTGTTACTGAACCCCTTAACAAAAACTACTCTGTTTTGAAGAACAACTTCAATACATCTGACTACACTCGTACCTACAGGCTTAGAGTGATTACAACTCAATTAAAAACACTAAACCAACTCAATAGAGTGGTGCACAAACAAAGCTTAAAGCTTACAAACACTAAGACTCAATTCTCTGAATTTTTCTCTCTAATTCGTGTCTCTTGAATAGCAGCAGCACTCCTCCTTTTATAACCTTCAGCAAGCAACATTAATCTGAATTAAATCTTCTAAAATAGATATGTTTCTGAATTATGAATTGCTTGAAAAGGAAACAAATAAAACTGCAACATATTTCTCAAAGATTGCTTCAATAAAATAAGAACATTCATAAACACGAGCCAAATCTTCAAAGATCTTCTCCAATTTAATCAGGCCTTCTAGAATCAACATGCTTGAATAAATCCTTGTTAAATCTCGCAAAGATTCGCGCCAAAACAATTCAGAAAAACCAGCTTCTGATGAAGTCAACGAAAGTCAACTCTGCTACAGTGCGTCTGATGCTTCGGAAGCACATTTCAGCTTCTGAAGTAACTTTCAGCTTCTGAAGGTGATTTCAGCTTCTGAATGACTTCAAAATGAAAAACTTGCAACTGAAGATTTGTTCTACACATTAGGATGCTTCTATTCAACACATTGGATTTGCCAAAACATGCAGCCAACTTCAAAATACTCAACACTTCTCTTGCTCTATATTTATATGCTTCATATTGCTTTATGTTCATATTGATATATCAACTGTGGGTTGTCACATGAGTGATGTTATGTCACATTGTTCTGGTTAATGCCGAACGTGTGAAGCTCTCTACCCGAGCTTTGAGAGAAAATTAAGATAGGCTTGGGGGTTGTGTAGTGTTTGGCCCTCTTGACGTATGTCTTGTAGGGCGTTGAACATGAGAACCCCGCCTAGAGTAGATTCTCTTGGAAGTATGGTTGTATTGCGAGTATTTGCAACAGCAACTATAAGTCCTTGTAGGATTCGTGACTCTAAGGACCTTTTAGAAAATCTCATCTCTAGAGCCTACATGTGAGAATGGGGGGAAGTTTTGAACGTTACTATACCACACCCCTGCATTCCATAACATTTGCATTCATGAAAATGATTTTTGCATATACATTTTTTTTCCCAAAACAAAAAAAAGGGGCATGTTTTTTTTCATATACATCGCATACATGCATTTACATGCGTTTTCATGCATTTTTCTTAAATGAAAGAAAAACACTCATACCATTTCCCCTAAAACAGTTTTGAAGCAATCATAGCCAGAAAACCCAAGAAGCCCTCAGCCCAAGAGATTGATCTCCAACATTCGTACGGAACGCGCGCTAACAAGCAAAGAATCATGGATAACTTGGAGCAAAACCAGACTGCTTTGAGAGGGGAAGTTGACGCTATGAAAGAGAAAATGGATCAAATGTTAGAGTTAATGCAAGCTCTGTCTGCCCGGGAAAGCAACCCTCGTCCAACTACGGATGCAGCCAATGTAGTATGGCCCCCGTACGGTCTTCCTCCAGGTTACACTCCACCCGAAAGTGATCACCTTGTACCACCTCCTCAACCACAGCTCACCATCCCTATAAGGAATGAAGAACAGCGTCCCCCGGGAAATTCCACTACTCAACATGAGATTGTTTCTCATAATGTAGAAGACACTCAGCCTAGGCATTCTGCTCCCGGCAATACCCACCAAGACAACGATTCCGCCCAAATGTATCATGTTTTGGAAGAAAGGTTAAAGGTTGTCGAAGGATCCAGCTCATATGGTGCCTACAATGCCTTGGATATGTGTTTGGTGCCCGATGTGGTAATCCCTCCGAAGTTCAAAGTACTGGACTTTGAGAGGTACAAAGGTATTCAATGCCCTAGAAATCATCTGCGGATGTTTTGTAGGAAGATGGCCGCCTACACTACAAACGAGAAACTCATGATCCATGTGGTTCAAGAGAGTTTATGCGGAGCGTCATTGGATTGGTATATGCAACTAGAGCGTACCCATGTCCAAATTTGGAAAGACTTGGCTGATGCTTTCTTAAAACAATACAAGTACAATTTGGATATGGCCCCCAATAGGATGCAGTTACAAAACCTTGTGCAAAGGAGTAATGAATCCTTCAAAGAGTACGCTCAAAGGTGGAGGGAACTAGCATCTCGCGTGCAGCCACCACTTTTGGAAAGGGAGTTGGTCGATACCTTCATGGGCACACTACAAGGCCCATATTATGACAAAATGATTGGAAGCACATCATCTGGCTTCTCCGATCTAGTCATAATCGGTGAAAGAATAGAAGATGGAGTAAAGAGGGGAAAGATTCAAGGCCCTCCTGAAGTTCAAGGTGGAACCAGAAGACCCCTCAGTAACTTCCACAAAAAGAAAGAAGGGGAGACGAACGCTGTTTTGGTGGGCCCATCTCGGGTACCCTCAACTCAAATACCTCGCTACCATTATCCTTATGTGGCAACAACAGCAGCTCAGGGGCAGTACTCACCTCAAGTAATTCCCACGACTCCACCTCAACAGCCAGTAGTTTTGCCTCGGCAAAACCAGCAGCAGCAACAAGGCGGGTATCCACCAAGGAATCAAACGGGCCCAAATAATAACTATAACAATGTGCAGTTTAATCCTGTACCCATGCTTTACGGTCAAATCTTGCCGTACTTAATCCAAAAGGGGATGGTTGAGCCAAGACCACTACAATCTTTGTTGCCACCATATCCACTTTGGTATGATGCAAATGCAACGTGCGAATACCACGCGGGGTCCTCGGGGCACAACATCGAGGGTTGTAGAGCTTTCAAACACAAGGTCCAGGACCTTATTAACCGAAAGTTGCTGTCCTTCAAAGAGGAAAATCCAAACGTGAAGAACAATCCATTGTCGGGGCATGCGGGTCCCTCTGTGAACGCAGTGGAAGAGCAAGAAAACTTTGGCCCGATCCAAGTGGGGGTCAATGTAAAAACCCCCATGTCGATCATAAGGCAAAAATTGATCGCCTTTGGTTTGTTCGAAGAGATGCACGCCAACTGCGAAGCCTGCATAATTAATCTCGACGAGTGCGAAGAATTGAAGAAATGTCTTCAAGAGCTGATGAATCAAGGTTGGATCCAAATGGGCTATACAAAAGATAGCACGGACATTGCTACCTTGGAGTCGCATGACCCAAAACCTCTCGAAATTCCATACCAAAGAAGAGAGGTACAAATACCTGTCATGCCCATAACATTCCATGTGCCGGCACCCTTCTCCTTTGAAAGCACAAAGAGGGTACCGTGGAATTACCAACCTGTGGCCTATGTGGAGGGAAAACCATTGGCAAAAATTGAATCCAACATCACTAACATTACAGGTGTTGGAGGAATGACAAGGAGTGGTAGAGTCTTCGCTCCAAAAGAACTCGGGAAGGCACCAGCTGAACTACCAAGAGAACCCCTCAAAGCGAAAAACGTGGAAGAGGATGAAAACCAAGCAGGACCCTCCCAAAAAACAGCCACACAAAAAGAGGCCGAGGATTTCCTAAGAATAATCCAAAAGAGCGAGTATAAAATCATTGACCAGTTGGGTCAAACTCCCTCCAAAATCTCCATGTTATCTTTATTGCTAAGCTCGGAGGCCCACCGAGAAGCATTACTGCGGATCCTTAGTGAGGCACATGTCACTAAGGACATCCCTGTGGACCAGTTCGACGGGATAGTCGCAAACATTACCTCAAGCAGGTATTTGGGCTTCAATGACGACGAGTTGCCAGACGAGGGGCATATTCACAACCGCGCTTTGCATATCTCCGTCAAGTGCATGGACCACATCCTCTCTCGAGTGTTAGTGGACACGGGATCATCATTGAATGTCATGCCCAAGACTACCCTTCTAAAGCTATCATGTGAAGGGACAGTAATGAAGCCAAGCGCTTTAGTGGTAAAAGCTTTCGACGGGTCAAGAAGGGCCGTCATAGGAGAGATTGACTTACCAGTTCAAATCGGGCCTAAGGGTTACTTCCAAGTCATGGACATTAATCCAACTTATAGTTGTCTTCTCGGACGACCTTGGATTCACATCGCCGGAGCCATCACCTCCACCCTACACGAGAAACTCAAGTTCATTGTCGATGACAAAATGATTGTAGTTTCCGGACAAGAGGTTATGATGGTAAGCCATCTTTCGTTTTTCCGTTACATAGAAACGGACGAAGAAGCTGTGGACATTCCCTTCCAGTCTTTGGAAGTGGCAAATGTCGTGACCTTGAGCTCAAAACCCAAGAAGGAGGCAAGATCAGCCATGTCATCATGGAGGGCCGTAAGAGAAGCTCTAGAAGATAGTAGACCCACCGGATGGGGCAAGCTGGTGGACATACCAGAGAAGAAGAACCGCTTCGGGCTAGGATACCAGCCGTCAGCGAAAACCTCCTCAAAGCCTCAAAAGCAAGGGATCCCTCCTATTTTGGAGACATTCTACAACACGGGCTTTAACTGCGAAGACCAAGTAGCTCTGTTGGAAGACACGGATGAAGACGTGCCCGACTTAGTGCACCGCTGTACTTCGGATGAGATCTTGAACAATTGGAGGGCCATCAAAATTCCCGAAACCATTTTCATGTTCAAGTAATTTACCATGTTTGTTTTTTTATTTTTGAAAAAAAAATCATTTGCTCTGCCCAAGGCAAATGATTAGTTGTGTGGGGCCCCCATGTTTTAAGTTTATTTCAACCATAAATAAAAATTGCACTTTATGTTCAATTGAGTTCATTTCTTTTTGTTTCATTAAATAGCAATATTTTAAAAAAAAAATTCTGCAAAAACCTAAAATAAAATCATACTCATGCAGATCCACAAATCCTCCCAAAAACAACACTGCCTTAATCCCTTATGACTTCGATTTCCCGATTAACCAAACGGAGGACGATGAAGAGGACGATTATGAACTGCCTGAAGAATTGTCCAAGCTTGGGGATCAAGAGGATAGGGTAATACAACCTCATCAGGAGCCAGTTGAAATGATCAACTTGGGGACCGAAGAGGACAAGAAAGAGGTCAAAATAGGAGCCTCCCTGCAAGAAGACGTAAAGGAAAAGCTGGTTAAGCTTCTGCAAGAGTATGTGGATGTGTTCGCTTGGTCGTATCAAGACATGTCAGGTTTAGACCCCAACATCGTCGTGCATAGACTACCACTCAAGCCAGAATGCCAACCAGTGAAGCAAAAGTTGAGAAGAACCAGACCTGACATGGCTCTCAAGATTAGAGAGGAGGTCAAAAAGCAGTTCGATGCCGGCTTCTAAGCAGTAACCAAGTACCCACAGTGGGTGGCCAACATTGTGCTAGTCCCAAAGAAGGATGGCAAAGTTAGAATGTGTGTGGACTACCGGGATTTAAATAGAGCAAGTCCAAAGGACGACTTCCTGCTACCACATATTGACATATTGGTAGAGAACACCGCCCAATTCTCAGTCTTCTCCTTCATGGACGGTTTCTCGGGATACAACCAAATTAAAATGGCTCCAGAAGACATGGAGAAAACCACATTCATCACCCCATGGGAACCTTCTGCTACAAGGTAATGCCCTTCGGATTGACAAATGCCGGGGCAACATATCAAAGAGCAATGGTAACTCTTTTCCACGACATGATTCATAAGGAAATAGAGGTTTATGTCGATGACATGATTGCCAAATCCCAGACAGAGGATGATCACCTGGTCCACCTGCAAAAGCTATTCGAACGCCTGAGAAGGTTCAAGCTGCGCTTAAATCCTAACAAGTGCATATTTGGGGTTAGATCCGGAAAGTTATTGGGTTTCATCGTCAGCCAAAGGAGTATTGAAGTGGATCCTGACAAGGTAAAGGCCATACAAGAGATGCCAGCGCCAAATACCGAGAAGGAGGTTCGTGGATTCTTAGGAAGATTGAACTACATTACTAGATTCATCTCACATATGACAGCCACCTGCGAACCAATCTTCAAACTGCTGAGGAAAAATCAAGCCGTTCAGTGGAACGAGAACTGCCAAGAGGTGTTTGACAAGATCAAGCAATACCTACAAGAGCCACCAATTTTAATACCTCCGGTTCCGGGTAAACCCATCATCTTATACCTAACCGTGCTTGAGGGATCAATGGGTTGCGTGTTAGGACAACAAGATGAAACGGGAAGAAAAGAGCACGCAATCTACTACCTAAGCAAGAAGTTCACCGACTGTGAATCAAGGTATACCTCGCTTGAGAAGACTTGATGTGCATTAGCATGGGCTGCCCGACGCCTAAGACAATACATGCTAACCCATACCACTTGGTTGATATCAAAGATGGATCCCATCAAATACATCTTTGAAAAGCCTGCCCTCACGGGAAAGATAGCTCGTTGGCAAATGTTGCTGTCCGAGTACGACATCCAGTATGTCACTCAAAAGGCTATAAAAGGGAGTGTTTTATCCGAGCACCTTGCTCACCAACCATTGGAGGATTATCAACCCATCCAATTTAACTTCCCCGATGAAGACGTTGTAGCCGTGAATGATGAAAAGATCATAAGTGATGACGAAGAGCCAGAACCAGGAGCTAGGTGGAAGCTCGCTTTCGATGGTGCCTCAAATGCCATGGGGCACGGGATCGGGGCAGTCCTGATATCACCAAGAAATGGGTACCAACCCTTCACAGCAAGGTTATGCTTTGACTGCACCAATAACATGGCAGAGTATGAAGCGTGCATCTTGGGCCTCGAAGCGGCAATTGCCCTGAGGATCAAAATCCTTGAAGTATACGGGGACTCGGCACTCGTCATCTATCAAGTCAAAGGAGAATGGGAAACAAAACATCCCAATTTGATCCCCTACCGTGCCCGGGTTGTAGAGTTGATTGAGCATTTCGATGAAATCACTTTTCACTACATACCTCGAGAAGAGAATCAGGTAGCAGATGCCTTGGCTACATTATCATCAATGTACCAAGTCAATTTCCACAACGAGGCGCCAATCATAAAGATGGATCGTAGGGATAAACCAGTTGTATGTGCAGCAGTCGAAGAAGGACTTGACAACAAACCCTGGTTTTACGACATCAAACGATACCTCGAAGAGCAAGAGTATCCAGAAATGTCTCCCAAACAGACAAGAGAACCCTCAGGAGATTGGCATCCCAATTCTTCCTCAGCGGGAACACCCTCTACAAAAGAAACTATGACCTGGTCTTGCTCAGGTGTGTGGATAAACACGAAGCGGACATGCTCATCAAAGAAATCCACGAGGGATCCTTTGGAACCCATGCCAATGGGCATGCAATGGCAAAGAAAATCCTAAGGGCGGGCTATTACTGGCTAACCATGGAAGCTGACTGTTTCCGTTATGCCAAGACTTGTCACAAATGCCAAATTTACGCCGACAAGGTGCATGTGCCACCAACTCCTCTGAACGTCATGACGTCACCCTGGCCATTCTCTATGTGGGGCATAGACATGATCGGAATGATTGAGCCAAAGGCTTCAAATGGGCACCAGTTTATCTTGGTTGCCATCGACTATTTCACCAAGTGGGTCGAAGCGGCTTCTTATGCAAACGTAACGAAATAAGTGGTAGCCCGATTCATCAAGAAGGAAATCATTTGCCGTTATGGCACTCCCGACAAAATCATCACGGATAATGGGGCAAACCTAAACAACAACACGATGAAGGAGTTGTGCAAAGACTTCAAGATCGAGCACCATAATTCCTCACCATATCGGCCAAAGATGAACGGCGCGGTAGAAGCGGCCAACAAGAACATAAAGAAAATCATCCAAAAGATGGTGAAAACCTATAAGGATTGACATGAGATGCTTCCCTTTGCGCTACATGGCTACAGAACAGTTGTTCGCACTTCCACTAGGGTAACCCCTTTCTCCTTGGTATACGGTATGGAGGTCGTGCTTCCCATTGAGGTTGAAATCCCCTCATTAAGGGTCTTGATGGAAACCAAGCTAGAAGAAGCCGAATGGGTCCAAACAAGGTTCGACCAACTGAACCTCATAGAAGAGAAGCGTCTGACAGCATTATGTCATGGACAGCTGTACCAAAGAAGGCTTACGAGGGCATTCGACAAAAAGGTTCGTCCTCGAAAATTCAAAGAGGGAGACCTAGTGCTGAAGAATATATTACCTATCCACAAGGATCCCCGCGGGAAATGGACTCCTAGCTATGAAGGACCTTACGTGGTAAAGAAAGCTTTCTCTGGTGGAGCCTTAATCATCACCACCATGGACGGAGAGGAGTTTCCACTTTCAATAAACTCTGATGCAGTCAAAAAGTACTATGCCTAAAGAGAAAAGAAATAAAGATAAAAGCTCGCTAAATAGAAAACCCGAAAGGGCGGTTTAGGCAATAGAGAGTGTCCTGGTAGATCGAAAACCTGAAAGGGCGGTCTAGGCAAAAATTAAGGACATAAAAAAAGGAAATATACCCCAGTGGACTGAAAACTCGAAAGAGTTGTCCAGGTAAAAATCAGGGGTTCCAAAACAAATAAGAAAGGCAAAGGACTGCAACATTCAAGATCAGGACAGGATTCAAGAGGGGAAGAATCGGTCTCGTCACCATCTTTCCAAGGCGAAGGGATTTCGAAGTCATAGGGAAAATAACATGTGTTGTACCAAAGCAACACTCAAACAAATTTCTTTTTGTTTTTTTGTTTTTCTTGTCTTTCTCTATCTTTTCCCCAGCGGAGTAATCGCTTCTTACTTCATGTATTGTTACCCATTCAAGGGATCAAATCTGCATTGAATAAAATTCATCTTTAAACCTTTTCATTATTTTGTGTTCTCATTAGCACATAAAATGTTGTTTTTATTCGTGATAAATAATGCATTAAAACATGGGAAATAATAACAAAAACTTGCAAAAACAAATGTGGGTTTTACTTGAGTTTCTTAAATGTCGAAAGAATTTCGTTGGTCTCCAGTGTTGCGTCAAAGGACTCAAAGCCTGAAATTGTTGGTCAGTCATTTTAAGACTTATGCTCTTCAGCAGAAATAAGTGCGTAGCTCACGGCACGTGAAACGCAAAGATCCCGAGTGTCGGAGGGACGGAATTCCCCAAATAAAGCACACCCCATGCATCTTTTTCATCCACTAAGGCTGGATATCGATCATGCTTCCAAAATGATCCTTATATCCCCAGTGAGATCACAAATAAAGCCCAATTTTCATTGGCACACACAAATACAATTTCCATCCAAAGCCCGACCTTGGTCGGCATTCAATCATAACCAAAGCCCAACCATGCTTGGCACCTACTCGCACCCAAAGCCCAATCATCATTGGCACAATCACAGCCAAAGCCCAACCATGCTCGACATCCAATCATAATCCCCAGCGTTCAACATGACATCTGTTTATCCCGCATATCAGCATATGCATGCATCATATCAAACTCATTCATATACATGCATCTCATATTCATATCATGCTCCCCAGCAAGCATTCCCCAGTGAGTATCACATATTCACCAACATCTATCAACATTAGCCCAGTGTTCCCCAGTGAGTCTCACTCAAGAACTTCCCCAGTAAATTTTTCTAAAGAAAAATCCCCCAACGGTTTTCTTCCCAAATTGTCTCATTCCCGAGTGGACCTGCTCACGGCCTCTATGATTCCCCAGCTGAGTTTCCCCAGCAGAAATTCCTGATTGAGTCTACCTCATATCATATCATATTGCATAACATACTGCATAAGACAACATGAAGCATATCATGCATCAACAATCATGTTTTCCTTTTCAACAATCTAAGTACTAGCCACGTCTAGAGACGATTACATTTATCCCCATAGCAGTTTGTTTTATTTCCCCAGAGAAGTCTAAGCACCTATTCAGGCGACGACTTGTCAGATCTAAGCACCTATTCAGGCGACGATCTTTTACCTTTTCAGTCTAAGCACCTTTTCAGGCGACGACTTGTCAGATCTAAGCACCTATTCAGGCGACGATCTTTTTACCTTTTCAGTCTAAGCACCTTTTTAGGCGACGACTTGTCAGATCTAAGCACCTATTCAGGCGACGATCTTTTTACCTTTTCAGTCTAAGCACCTTTTCAGGCGACGACTTGTCAGATCTAAGCACCTATTCAGGCGACGATCTTTTTACCTTTTCAGTCTAAGCACCTTTTCAGGTGACAACTTGTCAGATCTAAGCACCTATTCAGGCGACGATCTGTTGAGTATTTTGAAGTTGGCTGCATGTTTTGGCAAATCCAATGTGTTGAATAGAAGCATCTCCATGTTTATAACAAGTCTTCAGTTGCAAGAAATCCATTTTGAAGTTGTTTAGATGCTCAAAAATGCATCAGACGCACTGTAGCACTTCAGAAGCTGAAATGTGCTTCTGAAGTATCAGACGCACTGTGCCAGCGTTGACTTTTGTTGACTTCTTCAGAAGCTGGTTATTTTCAAGTTATTTCTGCGTGAATCTTTGCAAGATTTGACAAGGATTTATCCACGCATATGTCTTCTAGAATGCAGGTTGTTTTGATGAAGATTTATTGAAGATTTGGCTCTAAATTATGAAGTTCGTATTTTTCCGGAGAATCTTTATAAAGATACATTGCTGGTTTATTTGTTTCCTTATTGGATCATTCATAATTCAGAAACAAATCTATTTTAGAAGATTGGCTACAGAATTAAGAAGAGCTACTGAATTCTATAAAAGGAGATTGCTGCTATGTTTTGAAGACTTACGAAGAACATAGAAAAAAATCAGAGATTTTGTGTCTTAGAGTTTTAAGCTTTTAGCTTTGTTTGTGCACCACTCTATTGAGTTGGTTTAGGTGTTTTATTGAGTTGTAATCACTCTAAGCCTGTAGGTACGAGTGCTGTTCTTGTATTGAAGTATTTCTTCAAAACAGGGTAGTTTTGTTTAAGGGGTTCAGTAACAGGCGTGTTACTTGAATAGGAAGTTAGTGGTCTCTAATATTCAACGTGTTGGGTAGAATTCAGACTAGGAGGAAGTTAATTGCTTAGGCTGGGAACTGGGTGTTCAGTGTCTTGAGTCATAAGGATTAATTTCTATAGTGGAATTCCTTCCTGGATTGGTATCCCCCAGAGTAGGAGGTGTTTACTCCGAACTGGGTTAACAAACCTTGTTCCTTTTTACTTCCTGCACTTTACTTTGCTGCTTGTGTTGTGTTTGTGTGTGTGCTCTGTTTTAGCAATTTATTGTGCCCTGCATCGTGTTTTTGATCTGTCCAGCCAGAATTTCAATTGGCATCAGAGCAGGCACCCTGCCTGTGTTTTGGGTGAGATCCAGAGTAGTGTTTTCTGGCTAGCATGGATAGAGAAGGAGGTTATGTCAATAGACCACCCCTACTAGATGGTAGAAACTATGAATATTGGAAGTCTAGGATGTGTGCTTTCTTAAAATCTATTGACAGCAGGACTTGGAAAGCTGTGATAAAAGGTTGGGATAATCCTGTGGTTTTAGACAAAGATGGGAACAAAACTGAGGTTCTGAAGCCTGAAGAAGAATGGACCAAAGCTGAAGATGATCCGTCACTGGGAAATTCAAAAGCTTTGAATGCAATTTTTAATGTGTGGACCAGAATATGTTCAGACTCATCAAGCAATGTACAATTGCAAAGAAGGCCTGGGAAATTTTAAAAACAACTCATGAAGGAACTTTTAAGGTGAAGATGTCGAGATTGCAGTTGCTGACCACCAAGTTTGAGAACCTGAAGATGAAGGAGGATGAAACCATACAAGATTTCTACATGAATGTGCTGGACATGGCAAATTCTCTTGATTATCTTGGGGAAAAGATGTCTGATGAAAAGATAGTAAGAAAAATCCTCAGGTCCCTGCCCAGAAGATTTGATATGAAGGTTACAGCCATAGAAGAAGCTCATGACATCACCACCATGAAGGTTGAGGAGCTGATTCGGTCCTTGCTAAATTTTGAGACTGCATTCTGCAAACAGCCTGATAAGAAAGGGAAAGGAGTAGCATTTGCAGTTAATTCAGGAGCTAATGATCAACAAGAGTCTGATGAGGAGGATAGTGATTTATCAGAAGCTCTAGTGTTTCTTGGAAAACAATTCAACAAAATACTGATGAAGGTTGACAGAAAATCCAAGATCAAAGGTCAGAATTTCAGATTCAATAACAAGAAGAAACAAACTGATGAGAAGAAGACCAAATCTGAGGAGAAAAGTAACCAAGCCAAAGGTGTGCAGTGCTTTGAGTGTGAGGGGTATGGACATATCAAGTCTGAATGTCCTACTTTTCTTAAGAAGCAGAAGAAAAGCCTAGTTGTTTCATGGTCTGATGAAGATTCAGAAGAAGATTTTGAGAATGAATCTGCTATGGGTGACACAAGTCTGATGGTTAAGCTACAGTCTTAGAAATCAGAAGCTTTCTTTAAGAATGAAGCGGTTTTAGAGTCTGAAACATTTTCAGAGTCTGAGTCTGATGCTTCATCTGTGTCTGAAGTTGAAAAATCCTCATATGATGAACTGGCTGACAACTACAGGAAGCTTTATACCAGAAGTGTTGAAGTTTGCAAACAAGTTCTGGATCAGAAGGAGACAATATGTCAACTGGAGGCTGAGAAAGGTGAACTTCTAGTGCAGAATTCAGAATTGAAAGAAGTGAACCAACTTAATTCCCAACTTGAGCATATGAAAAAGCAGGTTAGAATGATGAATACTGCTACTGATGTGTTGGAGGAAATTTTGGATGCTCAGAAACAAGGAAAAACTGGTTTAGGATTTGTGTAAAATTCTGGCCAGGCAATAACAAAGAGTAAACTGGTTCTGAACCAAACAGGTTCTGAACTATAACTTAGCACAATTAAAAATAGTTAAGCAGCAAAAAATAAAAGTGCAGGAAAGCTAAAGAAGGCACAAGGTTTGTTAACCCAGTTCGGAGTAAACACCTCCTACTCTGGGGGATACCAATCCAGGAAGGAATTCCACTATAGAAATTAATCCTTATGACTCAAGACACTGACTCCCAGTTCCCAGCCTAAGCAATTAACTTCCTCCTAGTCTTGAATTCTACCCAACACGTTGAGTATTAGAGACCACTAACTTCCTATTCAAGTAACAAACCTGTTACTGAACCCCTTAACAAAAACTACTCTGTTTTGAAGAAAACTTCAATAACAAACCTTCATTCGTACCTACAGGCTTAGAATGAATTTACAACTCAATAAAAACTCTAAACCAACTCAAACAATGAGTGGTGCACAAATAAAACTCTAAGTTTAACACACAGACTCAATTTCTGAATTATAACTCTATATTTCGTATCTCTTGAATAATGGTAGCAACTCTCCTTTTATAATCTTCAGCAAGCAACATTAATCTGAAACAAATCTGCTGAATTGATATGATTCTGAATAATGAATGGCTTGAAAAGGAAACAAATAAAACTGCAACATATCTCTCAACGATTGCTTCAGTAAAATAAGAACATTCATAAACACGAGCCAAATCTTCAAAGATCTTCTCCAATTTAATTAGGCCTTCTAGAATCAACATGCTTGAATAAATCCTAGTTAAATCTCGCAAAGATTCGCGCCAAAACAATTCAGAAAAACCAGCTTCTGATGAAGTCAACGAAAGTCAACTCTGCTACAGTGCGTCTGATACTTCAGAAGCACATTTCAGCTTCTGAAGTAGCTTCCAGCTTCTGAAGGTGATTTCAGCTTCTGAATGACTTCAAAATGAAAAACTTGCAACTGAAGATTTGTTCTACACATTAAGATGCTTCTATTCAACACATTGGATTTGCCAAAATATGCAGCCAACACCAAAATACTCAACAATCTCCCCCTTTGGCAAATTTTTGGCTAAAACCAATGTTCACACACCCAAGTTCTTCAATCTCCCATAAAATTAACTCAGCAATGAAGAACTCCACAAAAATATAACATAGCAAACAGATTAGCAGTGGATTCAAACTATGTTCACATTAAAAACCAATCAGTTTCAGTTTTTGAACACTGAAACACACATTGTAGCTTCTGATCAACTTGAAGCACACAAAGCACAGTTATTGATCAACTCCTGATCATCACAAACACTCCTGAAGCTTCACAATACTCCCCCTGCAACTCAGCATTCAACATTACTCCATAAAAACTCCCCCTTAATTCTGAACTGCAGTAACTTGTGAAACAAGTAACTTCTGAAATTGAAAACTTCAGGAACACACCAACACTCAGGAATATAATAACCTTGTACTCCCCCTGAGACACACACTCCCCCTTTAATCACATCTGCACATCTCATGTTGCAATGCATCTGAATTATGAGTAACTCTGTCAGCCTCTGAACTCTGAACAAAATGCATAGCTTCTGAACAAAACAATAACTCCAGTCTGAACTCAGGTTTTTCTCCACCTTTTTAGCCACAAAATTATGACAACACACAGGTTTCACATAGGGATTAAACACTGAACAACAATCTACAAAATCTGTTCCAGCATTAACTTCAGACTCAGGATCAGACACACACTCAGCATTAGCAAATCTGGCAGATACTCTATCTTCCTCACATCCAGTTTGCAGTAATTGCTATACGTCTTCATGTAAACAAACTCCTAACTTACTGCTCAGATGTTCAAACTGTTTAGCATCTAAAGCCTTTGTGAAATGTCAGCAACTTGTTCTTCAGTAACCACATGTTCCAGCTGAATGATCTTATCTTCCACAAGATTTCTTATAAAGTGGTGTCTGATATCTATATGTTTAGTTCTGCTGTACTGAATAGGGTTCTTAGAGATGTTAATTGAACTCAAATTGTCACAAAATAGGGTCATAGTTCCTTGTTCAATGTTGTATTCTTCAAGCATTTGCTTCATCCAAACCAGTTGTGAGCAACTACTCCCAGCAGCAATGTATTCAGTCTCAGCAGTGGACAATGAAACACAGTTTTGTTTCTTGCTGAACCAAGAAATTAGATTATTTCCCAAAAAGAAACAACCTCCTGAGGTGCTCTTCCTGTCATCAGCACTTCCAGCCCAGTCAGCATCACAATATCCCATTAATTCAGAACTTGAACTATGAGAATACATGATCCCATAATCACTTGTGCTATTCACATATTTCAGAATTCTCTTCACTTGAGTTAGATGACTCATTTTAGGATCCGCTTGATATCTTGCACAAACTCCAACAGCAAATGTGATATCAGGTCTGCTTGCAGTCAAGTACAATAGGCTTCCTATCATGCTCCTATATTGACTTTGATCTACTGAGATTCCATGTTCATCCTTAGTCAATTTCAGTTGAGTAGCAGCTGGTGTCCTTTTTTGAGCAGCAGATTCCATACCAAACTTTTTCACAATGTTTTTAGCATATTTACTCTGAGAAATGAAGATAGTGTTTTCCATTTGCTGGACTTGCAATCCAAGAAAGTATGTCAGCTCACCAACCAAACTCATTTCAAATTCAGACTGCATTTGCTGGACAAATACTTTAACCATTTTATCTGACATTCCACCAAACACAATATCATCTACATAGATCTGAGCAATCATCAGACTTCCATCTTGATCTTTCACAAATAAGGTCTTATCAGAACCACCTTTTCTGTATCCTTGAGCCACAAGAAACTGAGTCAATTTCATACCATGCTCTTGGTGCTTGCTTGAGTCCATATAAGGCTTTCTTCAGTTTGTAAAAATGATCTGGAAATTGATGATGAAGGTGAGACAAACACACACAAGAAGGGGGGGGGGGTTGAATTGTGTGACTCAAAAACTTGTTCTTTTCTTTTCAAAATCTTAACACAAGTTCAGAACCAGGTTCTGAACTGTTATCAGAAGTATATGCAGCGGATTAACAAGTTAAAAAGAGAAGGGAAGAGAGACACACATAATTTTATACTGGTTCCTTCTTAATGTGAGAAGTAGTCTTGTCCCCTTGCTTTCCAACAAGAGAGTTCCACTATAATCAGAAGATTACACTTTGCTCAACCACTAAGGAAGAGACTTCCAGTTGCTCAATCACAAAGAAAGAGGCTTCTAATGCTCAACCACAAAGGAAGAGGCTTCCAATGCTCAAGACACTCATTCAAGAGACTTCCCAATGCTCAAGACACTAAGTCAAGAGACTTCTGACTCAGACCACAAAGGAATGAAGTTACAATTGCTCAGTATACAGACTGAGACTTTAGGGACCAAACTGGTTTACAAATAAATGAGTTTGGGATGAACACTTGATAAAATATCAGAGGTGTTCTCTTAATACAACACAGGTTAAGACTCTTAACCTTAAGAAATTCTAAGTTACAAAGATAAAAGAATTTTTAAGAGGTTTGGTAACTTGCGTATTTTTGACAGCAAAACAGAGCAAGAGTTCAGTTCTTTGTTTCAAGAGTCTTAGACAAATTCCTTCTTCAAATCTTCTTCCTTTTATAGAGGAAATAGAGCTGTTGGAGATTTGCTTGATTTGAGGAAAGAGCTGTTGCAAGTTGAGCTAGGATTTCTGCAAATGTGTGCTGCACTTTTTCAAACAAAACAGAGCAGCAGCCATTTTTGAAATGGCCTACCTTAAAAGCTGGGGAATGTTTGGGTCAGGGAGACAACTGTTCCATTGGGTTGCTCTAACACATCCAGGCATTAAATGCGCACAGTACTGGTTGCTTTCCATGCCACATCAGCTTCAGAAGCTTCTGTGTGAACAGTGCATCAGAAGCTGCCTTGTACGGATCAGAAGCTGGTCTTCAGAAGCAGGTCTTCAGACGTTGACTTTCGTTGACTTCCTTCAGAAGCTGCCTTCAGACTCAGACTTCAGAAGCAGTCTTCAGACGCAGGCTTCAGACTCTCACTTCAGGAGCACTACTTCAGGAGCACTACTTCAGGAGCACTTCTTCAGGAGCACTACTTCAGAAGCACTTCTTCAGGAGCACTTTTTCAGGAGCACTTCTTCAGGAGCACTTCTTCAAGAGCACTTCTTCAGGAGCACTTCTTTAGGAGCACTTTTTCAGGAGCACTTCTTCTAGCTTTGCAACATTGCTTCTTAGCTTTCCTTTCTTGCTCTAGGCTTGTTCTTTCATAACCATTCTTAATTTTCAATCAATAATCACTTGGTTCTGAAATCACTTGAACAAAGCATTAGCAAATAACCAATTTTCTTTTTAACACTTTGTTATCATCAAAACCACAAAGAGAGATATGTTTACACATAATGTTTCAACAACCTCCCCCTTAATTCATAAGTGAGTTGCTAAACACATTTTGTTCCAACAATCTCCCCCTTTTTGATGATGACAAACGTAAGTATTAAATCGGAAAATTGTTGTTAACTTAGTTAACAAGTTAACTGCAGGGTGTGAGGTTTGTAAGCTCCCCCTGAGTTTGATCCAAGTTAATTAAATTTAGTTAAAAAACACAAATGTGAAAATTTCAGAATTGTTGTTAAGTTTAATTAACAATCTGACTTCAGGAGAGGTTTGTAAGCTCCCCCTAGGTCTGACAGTCCTCAAGGTTAGGTTTGTAAGTGTGCGCACCTCGTTTTTTTCCTCGGGAAAAAGACGCGCAGATCCTCCGAGGTCGTCCTCGAACGCTCGGAGGTGCCTTTGTGAAGCCGCCACCAAAGTTTTTGTGTAAAGGGAACGTTGATAAACCCTTAAGTTTTTTTTGTAAAGGGAAACGATAATAAAACCCTTTAGACGATGAGGATAAGGATTAGGTCATCGCAACCATTGTCGGGTTCGGGAGTCGATTACGCGAGGGGAAGGTATTAGCACCCCTCACGTCCGTTGTACTCAACGGGAACCTTCTATTTGGTTAAAGATTGAATTGCTTTTTAATACTTTGCGTGCGTGTTCATTTATGCTAAAAATATAATAAGGGGGGAAAGAAAGAGATAAAAACAAACGAAAGAAAAGTTTTTTTTTTATTGTGCTTGACAAGATGTCGATCTTGCTCCTACGTATCTCCCGGTAGTCGGAGAATTCAAAGCATACGTAGTTCTTTGGTAGAAAAACGTATGTGTGTTGGTTGATTTTAATTGGACGATGTTTTAACCGAATTCTTGCGATTAAACGTAGCTTGTATGCTCGCACTTGGAGACTTATTAAGCGTTCGTTCGCGAATCACATTAGAATTGTTAAAAGGTACGTCCGTTAGGGTAGAGGGTTGAATTGGCCGCTATGGGACCAAGAGAGGTACAATGGACTCATACAAGTCAAACATTGACCGAGTGGACTCCGAAGAGTCGGGCGATTGTTCGATTGATCCACTGAGATCAAGAACAGGTACAATGGACTCGGACGAGTCGAACATTGACCGAGTGGACTCTAACGAGTCGAGGGGTTGAGTCTAATGGCCAACGGGGGACCAAAAGGCTTGGATTGACCACAAGGGGCCAAGATTTGGTTTGGTTAGGGTTGTACATATTAAAAAAAGAGGGAATGACGATTGTCCGAGCGACGAGACATACGTCACGCATTCGTACAATCGGGGCGATGGAGAGACATACGTCACACCATCCCTTTTTCATTCATGTTTTTGGATTGAATTCTTTAGAAATCCCAAGGTATGTCAAAACATATGGTTTGAAAACCCAAAAATGGGAAGGTTTAGCAAATTTGCTAAAAACGCGCAAGTTCGTCTCATTTCGCGAAAATGCGCACGTAAACGGTGTATGTTCATCTTTGAGTTTTGAACATCATGAACAATATTTATTGTTCAAGTTTAGATTGAAAAGATGAACGTAGCTTGTTTGTTCATGTGGTTTTGAGAATTTGGGAACATAACTTGCTTTGCAAGTTACCCACAAAATGGTTATACGAACTTGTGATTTTGTCAAAATCATGCAAAAACCTTGTTATGACTTGAAGAATATGGGTTTAAAAACTCTTAGGTTCTGAGCTCTGGGGCTAGAACCTCAAAAATTGGTTGGTTGGACACAAAAACTCAGGTTCTGAGTTCTGTCATGGTCGCACTGCGACCATGACTTCGCACTGCGAAGCATGCGAAATTTTGGGTTCAGAAGCTGTTTCTGAACATTTGTTCAGAAACAACTTCTGAACACACTCAAGACCTTATAGATGGGTGAAAAGCTTTGAGTTTTTGGGGTGAAAGAGGTTGGACAAACCAATTTTGATGTTTTGAAAACCTTGGGATTTCTTTGAAATTCAAAAGGGGTTTTTTAAGATTAAAAGGTTTTGAGCCAAAATGGCTATGCAAACACAATTAGAATGCAAGATAAAGAGCTTAGAAACTTACAGAACTCCTTAGCAAAGCTCCAGCTGCACTTGACTTGATTTGGTTGAAAGCTTTCACAAAGGTTTGAATATTTGGTGATGGTTTTGGAACTTTGTAAAGCTTTGTGGTGTATGGATTTTTTCTGGTTATTTGTGGAGGTTTGTGAGCTAAAATGAGTAGAGTTTCTGCTCTTGAAAATGCTGTGTTTTCTGTGTTTGAACAAGTGCTTGTAACCTTGGGCATTGCCTCTTATTTATAGGCCAAGATCAAATCTTTGTCATCATTACACAATCCCTTGATTCAGCTGATTTGTGGCCAAGATTAAGCTGAATCCCTTTGCATTAAATGCTAATGGATAGAGGCAACCCTGCCTTGTACCAAGGGGCAAGATCCAGCTTGATTTCAGCCACAAATTCAACTTATTCTAGAAGGTAATGATGAAGAACAAAGCTGATTTGCAATTGGCTAATGCTTGGGGATCAATCCTTGCAATCTCAATGGTTGATAACTGAAAACGTGCACTGTATTGTGCAGAGATTGAGGGGTGAAAAGGCTACTTATGGCTGGTGTGAGGGGGTGAAAAGCTGCTGCAAAAACAGAGTAGCAATCATGGCTTTTCAAGTGAAAAAACCCAGCTAGTTTGACTGGTTTTAGGGGCAGCAAGCAGGAGGAAAGTCCTCAAGCAGGTGGCTGGCAACCTTGTGGTGGTTAGCAGGTCACCTGGGAGGGACTAGAGCTGCCCAAGGGCAAGCCCACTTGCTTGTCACATGCTAGGTTGGAAGAAAAAGCTTCCAACCTTGGCATTAATGGCAAGTCCTTCAACTCTGGCTTTGCTTGGCCCAATTAGCCATGAATGCTACTTAAAATAATTATGGAAATGATATGCAACAAATTCTGGAATTAAATCCAAGAAACCAAAAATCTGCAGAAAAATCGCAGACTTCGCAATGCGAAGGGAGCTTCGCATTGCGAAGTCATCATTTTTGAAAAGTTGACTTTTCTGTTGACTTTTGTTGACTTTTGACTTTTTCCCCTCTTTGAATTTTTTTGATTTTTGTTTTAAAATGCGTAGGACAAAATTAGGGTACTACAGCTGCCCCTACTTAATTGTGTCTTCGCATAGAGTGCGTGAGTGCCGAGGGCATCTCATGAACTCTTTGCGGAGATCAATTAAGTAAAAAGAAAAAGAAGGACCCGAATTTTGTCCTTCGCGAAATGCAAATGCAATGGTTGGTAGGGGGTTGATCGTATCCAGCCGCTAACACTGGAGGTAGATCCACTGGGGGAGAAAGGTAATCTTATCTAGGCACTGTCACTAGAGGTCGATTCCTGAGGGTAGTGGTTTACTCTAGGCACTGTCACTAGAGGTGGAACATTGATGGAGGTGATCTACTCTAGGCACTGTCACTAGAGGTTGAACATTGATGGCGGCGATCGACTCTAGGCACTGTCACTAGAGGTCGATACCTAAGGGTGGTGGTTTACTCTAGGCACTGTCACTAGAGGTGGAACATTGATGGAGGTGATCTACTCTAGGCACTGTCACTAGAGGTCGATACCTAAGTTAGGTGATCTTATTCAGGTACTGCTTCTGAATGTCGATTCCTAACGAGCTGTGATCTTATTCAGCCGCTAACACTGAAGGTCGATACACTGGGGGAGGTGATCTACTCTAGGTATTGCTTCTAGAGGTCGATACCTAAGCTAGGTGATCTTATTCAGGTACTGCTTCTGAATGTCGATTCCTAACGAGCTGCGGTCTTACCCTAAATAGGTGCCCCTGGTTGAATGTAAATGGATGTTGGTGAATATGTGATACTCACTGGAGGATCCTTGTTGAGGATGCATGCTTTATGAAATGAAATGCATGTGTATGAATGGTTTTAAATGTGCATGCATGAAATGAAATAATGTTCATGACAGTTGGGCTCTCTCTTCTTTTTTTGGTTTTTTGGTTGGTCGGTTTGGAAGGACGAAGTCCTTTGCCTACATACCCAAAATGGGATCAAAACCGGTGTAGTTCGCCAATATTGATTGGACTTTTGTTTGGGGTTGAGACTCCTTGGGGAGTATCAATGAGGTTTGGTTTATGGGGATATAGGATCATTTTGGAAGCATGATCGATATCCAGCCTTTGTTGGTGTTTGGATGTTCCGGGTGTTTATTGGGGAATTTTGTTCCGCTTGACCCTTGGGGTTCTTGTGCTCCGCGTGCCGCGAGTTATGCACTTGCCTTAGCTAAGGAGCATAAGCCTTTTGGTGCAATATTTTGGTGGGAACTACCGCAATTCTTTCAGAATTCACGAAGATTCAAAATAAAGCAAAGTTTGTTTGTTTTTTTTTTCTTTTTTGGAAGAAAATTCTTTTGTTTATTTCCCATGTTTTAAAACATTTTCATCATGAATAAAAAAAAATTTTATGCGCTACTGAGAACATAAAATAACAAAAAAGAAATTTATTCAATGCAGATTTGACCTCTTGAATGGGTAAAAATACACAAAGTGAGAAGTGAGATAGACAAGAAAAAGCAAAAAGAAAAATGTTGGTTTTGGCACAACACATGCTATTTCCTTATGACTTCGATATTTTCGTTTGTTGGAAGATGCTGACGAGACTGATTCCTCTCCTCTTGAATCTTGTCCGGAGCTTGGATGCTGCAGTCATTGCCTTTCTTCTTTGTTAACCCCTAACTTTTGCCTGGATCGCTCTTTCGAGTTTTCAATCCACCGGGGTGTATTTCCTTTTTTTGATGTCCTTAATTTTTGCCTAGACCGCCTTTTCAGGTTTTCAATCTAGCAGGACGCTCTCTATTGCCTAAACCGCCCTTTCAGGTTTTCGATTTAGCGAGCTCTCTTTTTTTTCTTTTTTTCTTTAGGCATAATACCTCTTGACTGCATCGGAGTTTATTGATAGTGGAAACTCCTCTCCATCCATAGTGGTGATGATCAGGGCTCCGCCTGAGAAAGCTTTCTTTACCACGTACGGCCCATCATAGCTGGGAGTCCACTTCCCTCGGGGATCTTTGTGGATAGGTAATATCTTCTTGAGCACTAGGTCTCCTTCTTTGAACTCTCGAGGACGGACCTTTTTGTCGAATGCTCTCTTGAGCCTCCTTTGATAGAGTTGTCCGTGACATATTGCCGTCAGACGCTTCTCCTCTATGAGATTCAGTTGGTCGAACCTTGTTTGGACCCATTCAGCTTCTTCTAGCTTGGTTTCCATCAAGACCCTTAGCGAAGGAATTTCCACCTCTACGGGGAGAACAGCTTCCATACCGTATACTAAGGAGAAGGGTGTTGCCCCAGTTGAAGTGCGAATGGCTGTTCTGTAGCCATGTAGCGCAAAGGGAAGCATCTCATGCCAATCCTTATATGTTGTCACCATCTTTTGGATGATCTTCTTTATGTTCTTATTGGCTGCTTCTACCGCACCGTTCATCTTTGGTCGGTAAGGGGAGGAATTATGGTGCTCAATCTTGAAATCTTTGCACAACTCTTTCATTGTCTTGTTGTTTAGGTTTGCCCCATTATCGGTGATGATTTTGTGGGGAGTACCATAACGGCAAATGATTTCCTTCTTGATAAATCGGGCTACCACTTGTCTGGTTACGTTTGCATACGAAGCTGCTTCTACCCATTTGGTGAAGTAGTCGATGGCAACGAGGATGAAGCGATGTCCATTTGACGCTTTGGGCTCAATCATTCCAATCATGTCTATGCCCCACATAGAGAATGGCCAAGGTGAAGTCATGACGTTCAGTGGAGTTGGTGGCACATGCACTTTGTCGGCGTAAATCTGGCACTTGTGACAAGTCTTGGCGTAGTGGAAACAATCAGCTTCCATGGTTAACCAATAGTAGCCCGCCCTTAAGATTTTCTTTGCCATTGCATGCCCATTAGCATGGGTTCCAAAAGATCCCTCGTGGATTTCTTTGATGAGCATGTCCGCTTCATGTTTATCCACACATCTGAGTAGGACCATGTCATAATTTCTTTTGTAGAGGGTATTTCCACTGAGGAAGAACTGGGATGCCAATCTTCTGAGGGTCCTCTTGTCGGTATGCGAGACATTTTCTGGATACTCTTGTTCTTCGAGGTATCGCTTGATGTCGTAGAACCAAGGTTTGTCGTCAAGTTCTTCTTCGACTGATGCGCATACAACTGGTTTGTCTCTACGATCCATCCTTATGATTGGTGTCTCGTTGTAAGAATTTACTTGGTACATTGATGATAATGTAGCCAAAGCATCTGCTACCTGATTTTCTTCTCGAGGTATGTGGTGGAAATCGATCTCATCAAAATGCTTGATCAATTCTACAACCCGGGCTTGGTAAGGAATTAAATTGGGATGTCTTGTTTCCCATTCTCCTTTGACTTGATAGATGACCAAGGCTGAGTCACCGTATACTTCAAGGTTTTTGATCCTTAGATCAATTGCTGCTTCGAGGCCTAGGATACATGCTTCATATTCTGCCATGTTATTGGTGCAGTCAAAGCACAACCTTGCTGTGAAGGGCTGGTATCCATTTCTTGGGGAGATTAAAACTGCTCCGATACCGTGTCCCATGGCATTCGAGGCGCCGTCGAAAGCGAGCTTCCATTGAGCTCCTGGTTCTGGTCCTTCATCATCGCTTGTGACTTCTTTGTCATTCAAAGCTACGACCTCTTCGTCTGGGAAGTCAAATTGTATGGGCTGATAATCCTCCAATGGTTGGTGAGCAAGGTGCTCGGATAAAACACTCCCTTTGATGGCTTTTTGAGCAACATATTGGATGTCATACTCAGACAGCAGCATTTGCCAACGGGCTATCTTCCCTGTGAGGGCAGGTTTTTCGAAGATGTACTTGATGGGGTCCATCTTCGATATCAACCAAGTTGTATGGGTCAACATGTATTGCCTTAGACGTCGAGCAGCCCATGCTAAAGCGCAGCAAGTCTTTTCAAGTGAAGTATACCTTGTTTCACAGTCGGTAAACTTCTTGCTTAAATAGTAGATTGCGTGCTCTTTCCTTCCCGTTTCATCTTGTTGTCCTAACACACAACCCATTGATCCTTCAAGTACGGTTAGGTATAAGATGAGGGGTTTACCCGGAACCGGAGGTATTAAGATCGGTGGTTCTTGCAGGTATTGTTTGATCTTGTCAAACGCCTCTTGGCAATCCTCGTTCCAATGAACGGTTTGGTTTTTCCTTAGCAGCTTGAAGATTGGTTCGCAGGTAGCTGTCATGTGTGAGATGAACCTGGCGATGTAGTTCAATCTTCCTAAGAAACCCCGGACTTCTTTCTCGGTATTTGGCGCTGGCATTTCTTGGATGGCCTTACCTTATCGGGATCCACTTCAATACCTCTTTGGCTGACGATGAAGCCCAATAACTTCCCGGATCTAACGCCAAATGTGCACTTGTTAGGATTTAAGCGCAGCTTGAATTTTCTTAGGCGTTCGAAAAGCTTTTGTAGATGGACTAGATGATCCTCCTCCGTTTGGGATTTGGCAATCATATCGTCGACGTAGACCTCAATTTCCTTATGGATCATGTCATGGAAAAGAGTCACCATTGCCCTTTGGTATGTTGCCCCCGGCATTTGTTAATCCGAAAGGCATTACCTTATAGCAGAATGTTCCCCATGGGGTGATGAATGTAGTTTTCTCCATGTCTTCTGGAGCCATCTTGATTTGGTTATATCCCGAGAAGCCATCCATAAAGGAAAAGACTGAGAATTGGGCTGTGTTGTCCACCAATATGTCGATGTGTGGTAGCGGGAAATCATCCTTTGGGCTTGCTCTATTCAAGTCCCGATAATCCACACACATTCTCACCTTGCCATCCTTCTTCGGAACTGGCACAATGTTGGCAACCCATGTTGGATACTTGGTTACGGCTAAGAAGCCGGCATCGAACTGCTTTTTGACCTCCTCTCTGATCTTGAGAGCCATATCGGGTCGAGTTCTTCTTAATTTCTGCTTCACTGGTGGGCATTCTGGCTTGAGTGGCAGCTTGTGTACAACGATGTTAGGGTCTAAACCCGGCATGTCTTGATACGACCAAGCGAATACGTCCACGTACTCTTGCAGAAGCTTGATCAACTTTTCTTTCACATCCTCGTGCAGGGAGGCTCCTATCTTGACCTCTTTCTTATCCTCTTCGGTCCCCAAGTTGACCTTTTCAACTGATTCTTGGTGAGGTTGTATTACCCTATCCCCTTGATTTGCAAGTCTAGACAATTCTTCAGGCGGTTCATAATCGTCCTCTTCATCATCTTCCGTTTGATTAATCGGGCAATCGAAGTCATAAGGGTTTAAGGTAGTGTTGTTTTTGGAGGGTGGATTTGTAGATCTGCATGAGTATGATTTTTTTTTAGGCTTTTTGTAGAAAAAAATTTTTTAAAACAAATGCAAAAAGAAAAAGACTCAAATGAACATAAAAGATTGCTTTTATTCATGATTGTAAATAACTTATAAAAACATGGGGGGCCCCACACGACTAATCATTTGCCTTGGGCAGAGCTAAATGATTTTTTTTAAAAGTAAAAAACAAACAAACACGGTTTATTACTTGATCCTGGTAATGATCTCGGGAATCGCGATAGCCCTCCAATTGTTCAAAGCTTCATCCGAAGCGCAACGGTACACCAACTCAGGCACGTCTTCGTCTACATCTTCGAGTAGGGCCACTTGATCTTCATGGATAAACCCCGCACTGATGAATGTTTCCGAAATGGGGAGGACCCCTTGCTTTGGCGGCTTTGAGAAAGTTTCGGCTGATGGATGATACCCCAACCCGAAGCGATTTTTCTTCTCCGGTATGTCCACTAACTTGCCCCATCCGGTGGGTCGGCTTTCTTCTAGGGCCTCTCTTATCGCCCTCCATGACGACATGGCTGTCCTAGCCTCTTCCTTGGGCTTCGAGCTCAATGTCACGACATTCGCCACTTCCAAAGATTGGAATGGGACGTCCACAGCTTCTTCATCCGTTTCTATATAACGGAAAGATGAGAGATGGCTTACCATCATGTCCTCTTGCCCGAAAACTACAATCATTTGGTTATCAATGATGAACTTCAGTTTCTGGTGCAGGGTAGAGGTAATGGCTCCGGCCGCATGGATCCATGGTCGTCCGAGAAGACAACTGTATGTTGGATTAATGTCCATGACTTGGAAGGTTATGGTGAAAACCTTAGGTCCGATTTGGACCGGTAAGTCGATCTCCCCCATGACGGCTCTTCTTGACCCATCGAAAGCTTTTACGACCAAGGCGCTGGGCTTCATTACGGTCCCTTCACATGAGAGTTTGAGGAGGGTAGTCTTGGGCATGACATTCAATGATGACCCCGTGTCCACTAATACTCTTGAGAGGATGTGGTCCATGCATTTCACGGAGATATGTAAGGCGCGGTTATGAATGTGCCCATCGTCGGGTAGCTCGTCGCCATTGAAACCCAAGTACCTACTTGAGGTAATATTTCCGACCATCCCGTCGAATTGGTCCACCGGAATGTCCTTGGTGACATGGGCCTTACTGAGGATCCGCAGTAGTGCTTCTCGGTGTGCTTCCGAGCTGAGTAGTAAGGATAGCATGGAGATCTTGGAGGGAGTTTGACCTAGCTGGTCAATGATCTTGTACTCGCTCTTTTGGATTATCCTTAGGAACTCTTCGGCCTCTTTTTGCGGGATTGTCTTTTGAGAAGGCCCCGCTTGGTTCTCTTTTTCCTCCACGCTCTTTTCTTTGAGCGGCTCCTTTGGTAGTACAGCTGGCGTCTTCCCGAGTTCTTTTGGAGCGAAGACTCTACCACTTCTAGTCATTCCTCCAACACCGGTAATGTTAGTGATGCTGGGCTCGATTTTGGCTAGTGGTTTTCCTTCCACATAAGCCACAGGTTGGTAATTCCATGGTACCCTCTTTGTGCTTTCAAAAGAGAAGGGTGCAGGTACGTGGAATGTTATGGGTTGTATTGGCATTGGTACCTCTCTCCTTTGGTATGGGATTTCGAGAGGTTTTGGGCCGTTAGACTCTAAGGTGGCAATGTCCGTGCCCTCCCTTATGTAGCCAATTTGGATCCAACCTTGGTCCATTAACTCTTGAAGACAGTTCTTCAACTCTTCGCACTCGTTCGGGTTGACCTTGCAGGCTTCACAGTTGGCGTGCATTTCCTCGAACAAACCAAAACCGGTTAAACGCTCCCTTATGGTTGACAGGGGAGTCCTAACATTGGCTACCCTTTTGACTGGACCCAAGTCCTCTTGTTCCTCCACCGCGTTTACAGAGGGACCCGCGTGCCCCGGCAATGGGTTGCTCTTCACATTGGGGCTTTCCTCTTTGAAGGATAACAGCTTCTTGTCAATAAGATCCTGCACCTTGTGTTTGAAAACCCTACAGTTTTCGGTATTGTGCCCCACAGATCCTGCGTGGAAATCACATTTGGCATTTGCGTCGTACCACTGTGGATATGGTGGCGACATTGGTGGTAGTAGTCTTGTCTCGACCATACCCTTTTGGATTAGGTATGGCAAGATCTGACCATAAGACATAGGTACAGGATCAAACTGCCTATTATAGTAATTGTTCCTTGAGCTCGCCTGATTCCTTGGTGGGTACCCGCCTTGTTGCTGTTGCTGTTGATTTTGTTGCGGCAACACTACTGGTTGTCGAGGTGGATTTGCGGGAATCACTTGAGGTGAGTAACGCCCTTGAGCCGTTGCTGCTGCCACATAAGGATAGTGGTAGTGAGGCATCTGACTTGGTGGCGGGTAGGATGGTCCCATTAGAACGGCATTTGTCTCCCCCTCTTTCTTTTTGTGAAAGTTGCTGGAGGGTTTTCTAGCTCCACCTTGAGCTTCTGAAGAGCCTTGGATTTTTCCTCTCTTCACTCCATCTTCTATTCTTTCACCGACCATGACTAGATCGGAGAAACCGGCAGACGTACTTCCGATCATCTTGTCGTAATATGGGCCTTGAAGTGTGCCCATAAAGGTGTCGACAAGTTCTCTCTCCAACAGTGGTGGTTGTACGCGAGAAGCTAGTTCTCTCCACCGCTGAGCGTACTCCTTGAAGGACTCGTTGCTTCTTTGTAGGAGGTTTTGTAGTTGCATCCTATTTGGAGCCATGTCCAAATTATATTTGTATTGCTTTAGGAAGGCATCGGCTAGATCCTTCCAAGTTTGGACATGGGTACGCTCAAGCTGCATGTACCAATCTAAGGACGCTCCACTTAAGCTATCTTGAAACACATGCACCATGAGTTTCTCGTTCATTGCGTAAGCTGCCATCTTCCTACAGAACATCCTTAGATGGTTCCGAGGGCATTGAATTCCTTTGTATTTCTCGAAGTCCGGTACTTTGAACTTCGGAGGAATTACCACGTCGGGCACTAGGCACATATCCAAGGCATTGTGGGCACCATATGAGCTGAAACCCTCGACAGCTTTCAACCTCTCTTCCAAAACTCGATACATTTGGGTGGTATCATTGTCTTGGTAGGTGGTGTCGGGAGCAGATTGCCTTAGCTGGCTATTCTCCACATCATGGGGAATTACTTCATGCTGAGTAGTGGAGGTTCCTTGAGGACGACGCTCTTCATTCCTTACGGGGATTGTGAACGGTGGTGGAGGTGGTCCTTGACCCTCATTCTCAAAGGGTGGGGTATAACCCACAGGTAAACCATAAGGAGGCCATTGCACATTAGATGCATCCGTTGTTGGGCGAGGGTGGCTTTCTCGTGCCGACAGAGCTTGCATTAACTCTAGCATTTGATCCATTTTTCCTTTTATTCCATCAACTTCCTCTCTCAAAGCCGCTTGAGTTTGTTCCAAATTGTCCATGATCCTTTGTTTGTTAGCTCGTGTTCCGTACGAGTGTTGAATATCTGGTTCTTGGACCGAGGGCTTTCGGGGTTTTCGGGCTATGATTGCTTTGAACTGTTTGAATGGGAATGAATGAGTTTTTTTTCGAAAAAATGCATGAAGATGCATGTGGATGTATGTATGAGTATGCAAAATATGCGTTTTTTTTTTTATTTTGCTTTATGGAGTTTAAAGGTGCACGATTAATATTTAGCAACTCAAAATATTAAAGACCGGGAAATTGATTATACTTCAAAATATATTTGATTAAATAACATTTGTTTACAAAGTGTAACTAATGCTATTACAAATCAAACAGCCGCTCGCTTCTCGGCTTTGCTCATCTCCTCCCTATAGAAATCTATGGTGTCCTTGCAGAACTTCATAAACTCCCGGATCTCCATAGGGATGACAAAGTAGGGCATGACCATCTCGGCCTCCGCTAGCTTCTTTGGAAGTTGGGTGATCACCAAATTTGAGAATGCAACCAATTTAGTGAAATCCTCACTTAATCGGGTGGCGTCTTGCCATACATACTCAATCACTTCCTTGCGCTGGTCTAGCTTGACTCTTGCACTTCTAATCTCATCGTGTAGTTGTGCAATGTGGTCCCCATGAGCTCTTGCAATCTTGTCGAAGTATTCTTCGAATTTCTTGATGTCTTCCTCGAGAAGATTGCACTTTAGCCTCCCTTGATGAGAGAGACTCTCATGTCTTTGCCGCTGGACGCGTTCGGCTTGAAGCTGCTCTTTGTAGTCTTTCACTACTTCTTGGAGCTGTTGATTTTTCTCTTGGAATTTCAACCTCCATTTTCGTTGAGCTTCGATGGCTAGTTCGCCAAACTTCTTGAGCTCTTGGTTGGAATGTAGAATTCTTTCCAACTCTTCGTCCTTGGCAACAAGGTTGGCATCCGCACTAACCAAGCCGCCTCCTATCCAATCCCTTTTCCCTTCGGAGGTTCTTAGCCGTTTTTGGCATACTAGGAGAGAATGTGATACTTCATCACGATCTCTCTTCGTCCTAGTAATCTCTCCTAAAGCTTGGAGGTGCTTCAATTCTAAGTCTCCGTTTTTGTTTTGGAGTTCTTGAATTTTAGCCTTGAGGTCCTCCACTTCTTTGTTGGGAATGATTGCAATAGGTTTAGGTGTAGGAGGTTTTGGAGGGTTTGTGACCACGAAGGGTAACTTGATTACTTTGACCCTCTCCTTCACCCATTGAGTATAAAGGGGTTTGGCGACACAGTTTCTCTTGCCGACCCTTCCCTTGCGTACTTGGCTCCATGCTCCCCGGATTCTCTCTAGCAATGCCGGGTCTTGATCGCCTTCCCTTAAGTAGAAAGCTTCCAACAAAAGGTCGTTAGGTTTATCTTCCATTGAAAAACCTAGTTGTCGGAGAGAGAGGACCGGATTGTAATTAATACATCCCTTAGTACCGATGAGGGGTACGTTAGGGAAGTCCCCGCAGCTGAGGATAATTTCCGGGTCATCTAAGTTTGGTGAAAACCAATGGATGTCCTTCTCGGCGAGGGTTGTCATCCGTTGCGACCATTTGAGCTTGGCCCGGTTTTCCACAAAGTCTCGGTTTCTTGGCATGTGGGACATCATCCAAATTTGCACCACGGGAGTGCAACAAGTAATTTTGCGTCCCCTTGCTTGTTCATGCCTTGAGTAGAGGGTATGATAAAAATCCGCTAAGATTGTAGGAACTGGATTTTTAGTCATAAACACCTCTAGAGCCGGAAAGTCTACGAAATCATCCATGTTGGGAAATAAGACAATCCCGTAGACTAAGAGGGCTAAGATGGCGTTGAAGGCCATTACCTCTTTGTTGGCTAGTAAATCCCGAGCTTTGGCTTCCAAAAACTTTCTTGAAAAGCCCTTAAGGTTTCCTCTAACTTCCAAGTTAGATGCCACTTCTTGGGTGTCGAGGTATAAGGATTCGGCGATGGCTTCAAATGTAGGATCCTTTCCCGGACCGAGATAGAGTTCATGACCTTTCATGCTACAACCCAAAATCTTCTCAAACTCTTCCAAAGTTGGCGCTAGTTGGAAGTCTTGAAATGTGAAACACCGTAGAGGTGGGTCGAAGAATTGCGCCAAAGTGGTTAAGGCGGTTGAATCTATTCTTACGGGTAAAAGATCAAGGATTAGCCCATAGCTTGCCTCGAAGATGTTCTTGTGGACCGAAGAGAGCCTCTTGCTTAGAGCTAATAAACTTTCCACCCTAGGAGCTTTAATTTTGAAGGCGAGCGTATTCTTGTTCCCGGAATCCATATTTCTCTTTTGCTAATATTTGTTCGTTCTTTTTTAAACTCCTATAAAGCAAAACGATGCGAAAATTACTTTTATGAATGCAAATGTTATGCAAGGGTATGGTTTATGAAGGTTCGGAACTTCCCCCCATCCTCACATGTAGGCTCTAAATTGTGAAATATCCTAAGAAGAGGTCCTTAGAGTCATGGACCTCACATGGAATTAGGGTTGTCTATGGACATACGTCGACATGACTTCAATTAATTCCACGTGAAAATCTCATCTAAGCGGGGTTGGACATCCCACCTCACGGACATACGTCAACGCGGGCTTCCGCACACAACCTCCTTCTAACTTAGTGTTTTTCTCAAGCTCGGGTAGAGAGCCTCACACGTCCGGCATTAACCCGAACAATGTGGAGTAACATCACTCAAGTAACCCCCACATTTGATATATATAATATGAATATAAAGCAAATAAAGCAAATATAAACATAATATAACATGCATGAATAAAGTAAATAAACATGACACGCAAAGAAAATAAAGCAATTGTCTTTAACCCAAATAGGTTAGGCTTGACTCGCTAGTGGGAACAGGGTCCCCAGTGAAGTCGCCAGCTGTGCGCACCTCGTTTTTTTCCTCGGGAAAAAGACGCGCAGATCCTCCGAGGTCGTCCTCGAACGCTCGGAGGTGCCTTTGTGAAGCCGCCACCAAAGTTTTTGTGTAAAGGGAACGTTGATAAACCCTTAAGTTTTTTTTTGTAAAGGGAAACGATAATAAAACCCTTTAGACGATGAGGATAAGGATTAGGTCGTCGCAACCATTGTCGGGTTCGGGAGTCGATTACGCGAGGGGAAGGTATTAGCACCCCTCACGTCCGTTGTACTCAACGGGAACCTTCTATTTGGTTAAAGATTGAATTGCTTTTTAATACTTTGCGTGCGTGTTCATTTATGCTAAAAATATAATAAGGGGGGAAAGAAAGAGATAAAAACAAACGAAAGAAAAGTTTTTTTTTTATTGTGCTTGACAAGATGTCGATCTTGCTCCTACGTATCTCCCGGTAGTCGGAGAATTCAAAGCATACGTAGTTCTTTGGTAGAAAAACGTATGTGTGTTGGTTGATTTTAATTGGACGATGTTTTAACCGAATTCTTGCGATTAAACGTAGCTTGTATGCTCGCACTTGGAGACTTATTAAGCGTTCGTTCGCGAATCACATTAGAATTGTTAAAAGGTACGTCCGTTAGGGTAGAGGGTTGAATTGGTCGCTATGGGACCAAGAGAGGTACAATGGACTCATACAAGTCAAACATTGACCGAGTGGACTCCGAAGAGTCGGGCGATTGTTCGATTGATCCACTGAGATCAAGAACAGGTACAATGGACTCGGACGAGTCGAACATTGACCGAGTGGACTCTAACGAGTCGAGGGGTTGAGTCTAATGGCCAACGGGGGACCAAAAGGCTTGGATTGACCACAAGGGGCCAAGATTTGGTTTGGTTAGGGTTGTACATATTAAAAAAAGAGGGAATGACGATTGTCCGAGCGACGAGACATACGTCACGCATTCGTACAATCGGGGCGATGGAGAGACATACGTCACACCATCCCTTTTTCATTCATGTTTTTGGATTGAATTCTTTAGAAATCCCAAGGTATGTCAAAACATATGGTTTGAAAACCCAAAAATGGGAAGGTTTAGCAAATTTGCTAAAAACGCGCAAGTTCGTCTCATTTCGCGAAAATGCGCACGTAAACGGTGTATGTTCATCTTTGAGTTTTGAACATCATGAACAATATTTATTGTTCAAGTTTAGATTGAAAAGATGAACGTAGCTTGTTTGTTCATGTGGTTTTGAGAATTTGGGAACATAACTTGCTTTGCAAGTTACCCACAAAATGGTTATACGAACTTGTGATTTTGTCAAAATCATGCAAAAACCTTGTTATGACTTGAAGAATATGGGTTTAAAAACTCTTAGGTTCTGAGCTCTGGGGCTAGAACCTCAAAAATTGGTTGGTTGGACACAAAAACTCAGGTTCTGAGTTCTGTCATGGTCGCACTGCGACCATGACTTCGCACTGCGAAGCATGCGAAATTTTGGGTTCAGAAGCTGTTTCTGAACATTTGTTCAGAAACAACTTCTGAACACACTCAAGACCTTATAGATGGGTGAAAAGCTTTGAGTTTTTGGGGTGAAAGAGGTTGGACAAACCAATTTTGATGTTTTGAAAACCTTGGGATTTCTTTGAAATTCAAAAGGGGTTTTTTAAGATTAAAAGGTTTTGAGCCAAAATGGCTATGCAAACACAATTAGAATGCAAGATAAAGAGCTTAGAACTTACAGAACTCCTTAGCAAAGCTCCAGCTGCACTTGACTTGATTTGGTTGAAAGCTTTCACAAAGGTTTGAATATTTGGTGATGGTTTTGGAACTTTGTAAAGCTTTGTGGTGTATGGATTTTTTCTGGTTATTTGTGGAGGTTTGTGAGCTAAAATGAGTAGAGTTTCTGCTCTTGAAAATGCTGTGTTTTCTGTGTTTGAACAAGTGCTTGTAACCTTGGGCATTGCCTCTTATTTATAGGCCAAGATCAAATCTTTGTCATCATTACACAATCCCTTGATTCAGCTGATTTGTGGCCAAGATTAAGCTGAATCCCTTTGCATTAAATGCTAATGGATAGAGGCAACCCTGCCTTGTACCAAGGGGCAAGATCCAGCTTGATTTCAGCCACAAATTCAACTTATTCTAGAAGGTAATGATGAAGAACAAAGCTGATTTGCAATTGGCTAATGCTTGGGGATCAATCCTTGCAATCTCAATGGTTGATAACTGAAAACGTGCACTGTATTGTGCAGAGATTGAGGGGTGAAAAGGCTACTTATGGCTGGTGTGAGGGGGTGAAAAGCTGCTGCAAAAACAGAGTAGCAATCATGGCTTTTCAAGTGAAAAAACCCAGCTAGTTTGACTGGTTTTAGGGGCAGCAAGCAGGAGGAAAGTCCTCAAGCAGGTGGCTGGCAACCTTGTGGTGGTTAGCAGGTCACCTGGGAGGGACTAGAGCTGCCCAAGGGCAAGCCCACTTGCTTGTCACATGCTAGGTTGGAAGAAAAAGCTTCCAACCTTGGCATTAATGGCAAGTCCTTCAACTCTGGCTTTGCTTGGCCCAATTAGCCATGAATGCTACTTAAAATAATTATGGAAATGATATGCAACAAATTCTGGAATTAAATCCAAGAAACCAAAAATCTGCAGAAAAATCGCAGACTTCGCAATGCGAAGGGAGCTTCGCATTGCGAAGTCATCATTTTTGAAAAGTTGACTTTTCTGTTGACTTTTGTTGACTTTTGACTTTTTCCCCTCTTTGAATTTTTTTGATTTTTGTTTTAAAATGCGTAGGACAAAATTAGGGTACTACAGTAAGCTCCCCTTGATTCGTATCCAAGTTAATTAAGCTTAACTTAAAACAATATAGTGAAATTAACACTCAGAATTTAAAGTAACTTGCTGACTTCAGGTTCTGAGGTTTGTAAGCTCTCCCCCTATGTCTGATAATTCACAGGATGAGTTTTGTAAGCTCCCTGAGTCTTATCCAAGTTATTTTAAATTCAATTTACTCACTAAGAGTAATGTATCTCACAGAATGGTATCAGAGCCAGACTTTCAATTCAGAGGCTAAGAGTTAAAAAGCAGTTCTCATAAGTTAGATTCAATCAGTATCAAAGCTTTAACTGAGTTTTAACTTATGTTCAGAGCCTCAGGCTTTAATACTTTTTACTCCCCTTTCATAAGTTAATATACTGACAGAATTTTAACTTATATTGTTGAGCTCAGGTGCTTTAATACTTGTTTTACCTTACTCCCCCTTTTGTCATCAACAAAAAGTTTTTAAAAGAGTTTGAAAAACATGTGTATCAGAGCATTTGAATCTCCCCCTTTTTTTTTTTAAAAAAAAGTTTGAAAACATTTCAAAAAGGTTCAGAGCATATAGGAGGGGGTTGACAAATTTGTGAGATATTTATGCAATCATATGGATAATCAAGCAGCAAAAGATGAGCATCAGAGCATACTTGATTTTCAATGAGTATATGACTTGCAATAACAATAGAATGTTGTTCAGAAGCAGAAAAGGTTTAGAGCTTCTGATCAGATCATTCTGTGTTCATACATGATTTGTTCAGTATAAATTGGTTCAGTATCAGAGCAAAACTCTCAAGAAGGTATCAGAGCAGATCTGAGCAAGTTTTAAAGAAAATAGTTCAGATCATTGGTCTAACTTATTTTTTAAAACAAAGTAGTTTAGATCATAGACCAACTGAAAAGTTATATCAGAGCCTGATACCAAAGGACAGTTTTAAAACTGCTGAACTTGTATCAGAACCTGATACCAAAATATGAAGGTTTATCTCAGAGTCTGATACCAAATTAAAACATTTCTAAAAACTGAACATGTCTAATACACTTTGGGCATTTGAAAAATGTGTCTGTGCTAAACAGTTTGAAAATAGACTGATACCAACTGAAAATTGTTTGTCAAGCAATTTTAACATTGAATATCAGAGCAGAAAAACACATTTTTAAATTGATGACTTTAGGAGGGATTAGAGTATAAACTTTCAAAGCTTTCATCATCATTGCCCAGGGTTATACTTATCAGATTCTGACCAACATTAGATTTTTATCAGATTCAGAAGTCAGAAAATCCAGGTTCTGATCCTTCAGACTCTAAAGTTTTTCAGGCTTAACTTTATTCAAACTCTCAGAACATGAGTGTTTGATAAGTCTTAGCTTATGATAAACTCAGAATCAAGGATTTCATTCAGATTCAAGCACATTTTTAAGAGATAAAGTGCATGTTCAGATTCTTTTTAATAAATTGAATCTTTCTTCTATTAGGGGTTTTGTGAATATGTCAGCCCATTGATGATCAGTATCAACGAACTGAATATCTAAAACACCCTTCTGAACATAATCTCTTATAAAATGATGTTTTATTTCTATGTGCTTGGCTCTAGAATGCAGAATTGGATTTTTAGACAGACAAATTGCAGCAGTATTATCACAATAAATAGGAATACTGTCTGCATGAATCTGATAATCCTCTAATTGATGTTTTAATCCAGATCAGTTGTGTGGTACAACTTGCAGCTGAGATGTATTCTGCTTCTGTTGTTGATAAAGCAATGGTTGCTTGTCTCTTGCTGGCCCAGGATATCAGATTCTCACCAAGAAACTGATAGTTTCCACTGGTGGATTTTTCTTTCAATTCTGTCCCCAGCATAGTCAGCATCACAAAATCCAACTAGCTTATAATTTAGAGATTTCTTATATAGAAGTCCCAAATTAGTTGTTCCTTTCAGATACCTAAAGATTCTCTTGACAACAATCATATGAGATTCTCTAGGAATCTGACTGGAATCTAGCACACAGACATACACTAAATAAAAATATCAGGCCTAGAAGCAGTTAAGTATAGGAGAGAACCTATCATACCTCTGTACAGCTTCTTATCTACTTTAGAGCCATTGTCCCTCTTTGCTTAAGGTGCAGTGGGATGCATAGGTGTTGTCATCAGCTTGCAATCATCCAGCTGGAACTTCTTCAGAAAGCTCCTTGGTGTATTTTGACTGATGAACATAAACACCATCTTTGCATTGGTTGATTTGAATTGCCAAGAAGAATTTCAGCTCACCCATCATGCTCATTTCAAATTCATCCTGCATTAACTTTGAAAATTCCTTGCAAAGGGAGGCATTAGTAGAACCAAATATGATATCATCCACATATATTTGCACAATTAAGATTTCTTTCTTAAACAGTTTTCCTGAAAAGTGTATTATCAACTTGACCTCTTACAAAATTATTTTTAATTAAGAAGTTGCTTAGCCTTTCATACCAAGCTCTGGGAGCTTGTTTCAGACCATACAAAGACTTCTTAAGTTTAAAAACATGATTTGGATATTTAACATCTTCAAAACCAGGAGGTTGTTTTACATACACTTCTTCAGAAATTACACCATTTAAGAAAGCACTCTTAACATCATTTGATACAAGATGATATCATGATTAACAAGCATAAGAAAGAAGTAACCTGATTTGCTTCCAGTCTTGCTACTGGAGCAAAAGTTTCTTCGTGTAATCAATTCCTCTTGCTGGCTGTACCCTTGAGCTACTAATCTAGCCTTGTTTCTGATCACTTCTCCTTGTCCATTGAGCTTGTTCCTGAACACCCATTTTGTTTCCAATGATGTTCTTCTGCTCAGGTCTTGCACACAAGATCCCATACATCATTCCTCTGAAACTGGTTCAGTTCTTCTTGCATTGCTACAATCCAGCCATCATCAGCAAGTGCTTCATCAGCAGTTGTGGGTTCAATCATGGATAGCAGCCAAGCAATAGATTCATTCTTAGTGAATGCAGATCTTGTCTTCCTTGGACTGTTCTTGTTTCCAATGATCAACTCCTCAGGATGTGAAGACTTGTACTTGAATGAGGTTCTGGGGGATTAGCTTCTGAAGTACCATCAGGGATTGTTCAGAGCCATGCTGATCTTGATTAGCTCCAGGAGTAGTGTCATTGTTGGAGAGTTTCTCAGATTCTTCATTGTTTTCAGCTTCTGAACCTTCATCAGAACCTGAACTAGGTTCAGCTTCTGAAGGTTCTTCTAAGATTCTGACATCTGCAAAACTCTCAAACAGCTCTGGATTTCACTACCGGTCTTATCATCAAACCTAATATGTATAGCTTCTTCTTCAACAACATGTGTTCAGAATTATACACCCTGTATGCCTTAGATCTCTCTGAGATCCTAAAAAGGTACCCTTTTGAGCCTTGGCATCAAATTTCTTTAGGTAGATTTATTGTTCAGTATGTAACATGTACAACCAAACTGATGAAAATAAGAAATACTTGGTTTTCTTCCTTTAAACAGTTCATATGCTGTTTTATTCACAATGGGTCTGATATAGATCCTGTTCTGAATATAACATGCTGTGTTTACAGCTTCTGCCCAAAGTACTTAGCAATTTTAGATTCATGAATCATGGTTTGGCCATTTCTTGTAAAGACTTGTTCTTTCTTTCTAAAACTCCATTTTGTTGTGGAGTTCTAGGAGATGAGAACTCATGGAGAATTCATGATCTTCACAAAAATTTTCAAAAGGTTCATTTTCAAATTCCCCACCATGATCACTTCTGTTTTTAAAATTTTCAAATCAGTTTTAGTTTGTACTTGTTGCAGAATTGTAAAACACATCATATGTTTCATTCTTTGTTCTAAGGAATCTAACCCAAGTCCACCTATAATCATCAACAATCACAAGTCCATACTTCTTCCCATTGATTGAAGTGTTCCAACAGGACCCAAACAAATCAATGTGAAGGAGTTCTAAAGGTTTTGAGGTGGAAAAATGTTTTTAGCTTTGAAAGAGGTTTTAGAAAAACTTTCCCATTTGGCATGCACTGCACAGTGCATCTGAGTGGATAATCAATGCTGGGTAAGCCTCTGACCAGCTGTAACTTGAAAGCTTAGGAGGAGTCTCAGTTAGCATGTCCAGCCTTTTGTGCCAGACCCATTTCTCATCACTAACAGATAAGGCAAACTACCTTCTACTGAACCAATTCAGAAAAATTTATTTTGTAAACATTGTTTTTCCTGCTGCCTCTGAACACTACAGACTTATCTTTGTTATTGATTACAGTACATGTCTTCTTATTAACATGACTTCATAATTACTATCACATAATTGACTTATGCTAAGTAGATTATGTCTAAGTCCATCACCAGCCAAACATTATCAATGTACAGGGAAGAATTACCTATCTTACCAGTACCAATGATCTTTCCTTTCTGACTTCCTCCAAACCCCACAGTTCCTCCCTCTTCAGAGTTAGGGTTTGGAACAAGGACTTGTCCCCTGTCATATGATGCGAGCATCCACTGTCCACGGTACCAGGACCTTTCCTTTCTTTGGATGTTAAGCATATCTGCAATTGAAATTATCTCAGACTTAGGTACCCAGATTTTCATGGGTCTTTGGGTTAGTCCTGAAAGGTTTTGGCTCTTGTGTCTGAAGTTATGATATTCAGACTTGTTCTGATACTTTGGATATGAACCCTTGTATCTTGAATGAGTCTGAGTTTCAGAACCTGAGTACTTCAGAACCTGAGTTCTCAAAGGTTTGGACTCAGATTTCTTCAGAACCTGAGACTTGAATGTTTGGTTCTTTAAAGTCTGACCCTTGAGTACTTTGGTTCTGATTTCCTCAGAATTCTAACTCGGCTATCTTCAGGCACAGGAAAGCTTAAGTTTTGCCTTTCTTTAAACAATTACAAGCAGAAAACTGATTGGTTGCTTTTGCTGCTCTGCTTAAACATTCTGAGATGAAAATGTTTAACATTGACTGTTTTAACAGATTTTGAAGTTTTAATAAACTCAGTCTTTGAAAAATTTGAATTTAATTATTCAGATTCTGAGACTTACTAGTTTGGTTCTGAACTTCAGATTCTGAACTTTTTCAAGTTCAGAGTCTGATTTTCTTTACTCTTATGCTTAGGACCCTTTTGGACGATTAGGCAAGGTTTTATACATACTGCCTTAATCTTACCCTTTCGGAGAAGTTTCAGAGTCTGAGATGTTCAGAACTCAGACTAGTCTCAGATTCTGACATTTTCAGAGTCTCAGAGTTATCAGAAGCAGGCACAGCATATACATTGCCTTTTAAAATATTTCAGAACATGAAGGTGAGTTTAATTCATGAGGTTTGATGAATCATGCCATGCCTGACCTTTGTTTCTGATCATATTACATCATAGAGGCAATTTTTGTTCTATTGAATCCAGTTAAGATGAAATCCTAAAGAGCTATTTCTGTTCATTAGGAACTCTTCAGATTTCTTTGAGCCTCTTTTCTGAGTTCTTCAACTTCTTCATAATATTCAAAAATTTGATTCTGAAGTTTTAAGATTTTCCTCACACAGCAAGTTAGTTTGATTTTTCAAAGATTTAATTTCTTTTAACTGCTTTTAAGATGACTCATAAGATCATTAACTGTTTCAATCAATTCAGATCTAGAGAGTTCAGAATATACCTCATCTTCTTCATCAGAATCTGAGCATGATTCTGTACAGAAGATGCAGTTGCCATCAGGGCCAGGTTTGCTTCTTCCTCATCAGATTCTGACTCATTGTCCAGATCATCCCATGTTGCCATGAGATCTTTAAGCTTGTTCTGAAACTGCTGGACTTTGAGCTGGACTTCTTTGTTTTTCCTTTGATTTTTCATCTGAAGATCAGGACAGTCAGCAATGAAGTGACCAGGCTTTTTGCAGTTGTAGCAGCTTTCCTTCTGAATATCCCTCTTTGAACCAGAACTAGATCCT